>CM051619.1:103777870-104387870 GCA_028020825.1 Podargus strigoides
TAGAACCCTGGATTTAGCTAAGAGCTCAGCATTGCTTACACTCATTTAGAAGAGCTAAATACTTCTGCCTGGGTCATAATATGGTAAAAAGGCAGTCTACCTCCTCTGTAACCAGCTGGTTTCAGAAAACCATGAACTGCTTGTATAAAATGGCACAAGGAGCACTGACCATTTATCTAATCAAGTTTGCTTTCTGAAGTATTTCTCAGCTCTGATTATTACAAACACAAGTTTGTGTCAATAAATATCTCCAAGTAAGGATTTTTTTTAGACAGTCTTCTTTTAAATTGTATATTCTTGATAGGGAATCTTCGTCTTCCTTCGTGACTAGTAACTGTTATGGGGTTGCTTAAAGGATAAATGGTTTCTTTGTCCTAATAAAAATGAACTTTTTTAAGGGCATCTGATGTATTCACAAATTCTGCAAAATATTCAGCCACTAACTTCAGCCACTATCTTGTATTTATTTAGCGTTCTAATTGTAGAGATCCCAGTTACACAATTTTCTCTTTAGCGATCACACAGAGAGGGAAGGCTGGAAGCAGAACCCAGGAGTCCTGATGTCTGCCCTCCTGATACAGGAGAACAATGTCAACACTGAGTACGCATGCTTCAATGTTGCTCTAATTAGAGCAAACCAGGTGCAATAAGATTAACTTTGCACCATGTGGACAAAATATACATAGAGCACAGCAAAGAGCTGAACAGGACAGTGGTAATATATGGTATAAAGAAAGCAACAAGGAAAGTGGCTATTTGATAAATATGTCAGTCCAGCCAAAGGTACAGTCAGTCCAGTCCAGTACATTTCAGAGGAAGACGTTAGTTTTCAGTAAAGCTGCAGCAATCTCTCCAGCTACTAAGTGAACTTTACAGAGAATTAGCAGCCCTGGAAACTGAAATCCTCTCTTCACCCAGAGAAAAACTGCATGAGGGCAGTACAAGGCCAGTTTTGTCACCGGTACATCTTATTCCTGGGCACACTGACCCCTCGGTAGGGGTAGGAGGGGAACCAATCCACCTCTTTGCTGAGGTTGCAGACAGCCAGAGCCGGCTGTGCCACTGGTGCTGAGAAGTGCACACATCCCTTCTGCAAGTGAGCCGAGACCAGGTGCCCACTTCATGAGGCTTAGCACATGTTCAGCTGCTGGCAGCCAATTTTGAATACAATTAGCTTTCAATTATCTACGGGGAGCTTACTTAGCCCTGACATCCCACAACACTGCTGGCTACAGTTCATTGCTGGGGGGTGTGATGCAGCAGACAAGCAGCTCTTGCCTGCCTTGACACACTAGCAGTCGCTGCTGCGGCTGCTGCAGAGAAACTGGCTTTGATGTTTCTCAAAGTCAAGGGCTCCAAGTTTGCTCACCAGGTCTTCCTTACCAATCCTTTGCCTTATCCCTGCTTTTGCTCTGCCTGAATAAGGGAGTTATTCCCACCTGCCCCGGAGTCAGCTTTAGCAGAGGCCTCATTTCTATTCTCAGCCTCCTCAGGTCATGTCCCCTCTGCTGTCAGCCTGATCCCATGGCCCACAGTTACATTTCACAAACTGCTTTTGGAAAGCATGGTCCTCATTTACAGTGTTTCTTTAACAGAATCATCTAGTTGCAGGAACCAGAGCGGAGGGCAGTAATCCTGTTTCGTTAAATCAATGACCCCTGGGAGAGATCCTGGAGTCCTATGGTCTTCCTCTTTCCAGGGTTGCATATGTAGTTGCTAATTTGTTGTGGTGTGCATGCTTATCTCAGTGGCTGCTCATTAAGTGAGACTCATTATCATTACTGCCGATAGGAAGAAACGCTCAGACCCCCCACTAAACCAAGAGTCTGTAGGAGTGAATGGGATATGATAACTTTCATTATCTCCTTCTCTCACATCAAGAATTCAGTGACCAAAACCAGCAGGGAACATGTAGTAAGGAACTTGCATCTCCCAGCCAAGGGAAAGCATATGGAAATCAATTATCTAGGGCACAAAACGCTCATGGTTCTCCCAAAGGAAAATACTGTTTAATTTAATCATTCTGCAACTAGTCTTAATTAGTTATCATGCATCATATTTCTATTCACATCCCCAGGAATCAAAATAGGCCAGTATATGACAGTGTATGCTTCTCAAGACAAATGAAGACAAGTATTGCAGCACTTTGGTTTACACCAGCTTTCCTATGGCATAGCTTTCATACTGCACCTATTTTGGCCACCCAACATCTCAGAGGTCATAGCATCCTGGCCAGGGAGGACCCTGGTGCAAAGCAGCCCTGCACAGTTGCTCTGACCTGCACAACTTGGATAAGCAAACGGAGCCCGGAGCTGCTCTGCGGAAATTTGGTATCAGTTGTGCTGGTCACAGCCAGTCTACAGCTTCTGGCACATGGGGGCAGAGAATTCATGTGAGGGTGGGTGATGGCAATACCATGGTGAAATTGCCAATGCCATTTCTATATATCAGCAGTTCTCCTGGCCACACTGATGCTGCTGTGGTACCATTACTGATGAGCTGTAGCCCTGCTTTTGAAACAGGCACTGCATTTTTCTCCAGTGTCTGTGTGGTTAGTGGCATGTACTTTTTTTAGCTGCTGTAAGAAAAATGAAGACCTTAGACTAATGTATCATCTAGTTTTCAAATGCCACCGATTTAAAAAAACAAAAAAAGAGGCACTAGCAAAGCTTCCTGCCCTCCCTAGTCAGGATTCAGCAATGTTTCTGAACTCACTCATGTGCATGGGTCTTATATACTGTCTAGAGCTAAACATACACTTAACATGTCTTGTTGGGTTCTTGAGCCTGATGCCCAACACATATTTTCTTCGTAACTTTGTATTACACAGTTCTCTCTCGAGGTGACACTAGCACCCGAAAGTGTGAGCTTCAACAGAAGAGACTTACTATAGCTCTTCAGACATGTGAGAGTACAGTTCCCAAGAGATGTCTTACTTACAGTTCTTTAAGGCTTTCCCTTTCACAGATGTTACTCTTATGATATCACATTGCTGCCATTGCCATAAGGTGACCAACGCAGTAAGCCAAATTCAGAGCTGACCTTGAAGTCTGAACACATTGACAGAATTGCATCCTTTTACTGTCTCGCTTTGACTCATTACACCAATCAGTTTCAAGAAGATCTGTGTTCTCTAAGAGATCAGCACTTAACATCACACATCAAATCCACCTGGAAGGACAAAGGACCATCTCAGATGTGACCACCACAAAGTGTTGGGCCATTCACAGGCTTTTTCAAAAGAAAACTGGACAATTTATTCAGAAACTTTGGAGAGGAGTTTCCCTATGGCTTTTCTTACTGACAGACAGATCTGGTCTAAATTCCTTGATGTATGCAAGGCTCTGAGTGATGTTTGATTCTCAGATCAAACCTGATTTTTGTATATATTTGTTCCTCACTTAAAGGTCATCTGAACGAGTAGCTCAAACTAATTCCCCTGAGGCTGCAATATCTGAAGTCTCAGTCTAGATACACATTCTGCAACTCTGCCCATTTTTTTTTAATTTTTTTTTTTAATGTGACCTAAATTCTGTTGATTGGGAGTGTTTAGGCAAGATGGAGCCAGACCCTTCAGGGAGATGTATAGCGGAAGGTTGAAAGGCAATAGAGACAATTTGAAACACAAGCAATTATGACTGATAGCAGGAAAAGAGGATTATTGTGAGTGAGATGAAACACTGGAACAGGTGCCCAGGGAGACTGTGGGATCTCCATCCTTGGAGATACTAAAAACTCAGCTGGATGAGGCCCTGAGCAACCTGCTCTTGCTGGACGTGATTTGAGCAGAGGCCAGGAGTCCCTTTCCATTCACCCCAATCTGTTGCTCTGTTACAAAGCCTGTTAGCAGCACATGGAAAAAAGTAATCATTTTCTTTAAAGGAGCAGTAATTCTTGTATTCCTGGTGAAGAATCAATGGAGTAATATGGCATTTGACATGTCACCAAGGAGAAAGAGTCATAAACTACATACAAGCATAGGGACCAAATTTTGCCAGTAGCTGAGCACATGCATTAAGCTTAATGGAATTTGAGGCTGTTCATCATCTTGTAAGATCAGTTTTTAAGAACAGGAACCACTAAAGTACATATCAAAATATTCAGCAAGCCGAGTGAATGCAAGCATGGATGCCTCAGTTTTCAAGCTCAGAATGTGCATTGTAATGGAGTCTGATAAAGATTTGTTCAAAATGCTTCACCCCATCCTTTTTTTATAGCTATAACTAGAAAGCACAGCCAGAAAGGTGACATCCTGGCTGCTTTCTGAAGGGAGGCTGAAATCACAACCACTTCTCTTCAGTTCCCTCCCTGGTGGCCTCAGCTGTCCTGGGTGGCTTTCTGACTTCCAGTGACTTTCTCAGCAAAACCTGTTTTCACACTGGGTTTCAAATCCCACTCAAGCTTTTATTCTTCACAGAGGAAAGACACAAACACCAGCTTGTCTCTTTTCAATCAAGGAACATGTAGTGCCAGAGAATGAAGCATCAGATCCTTTACTCTTGGTTGAGGCTAATTAGTGTTTCGTCCAAAGAAGATTAGAACAAAAATCCACTGGGTAATCAAAACAGAGATTGCCTGAACTCACACCCAGAGCAATGTTGCCTGAAGGAACTGGACTGTCTGATACAACTTGAGACTTCCAAATGCTTGTCTGGACATCTCATTCATGGGTGAGGAGGAAAGCCTGTTGAAGTCAGCTTCTTTAGCTTGCTTTACAAGCAGCAGCAATCTCTGCTTTTAAGAAGCTACAAAAAATCCTCACACTTGGAGAAAAAGTGTGTTTCTGCCTTTTTGAGCTCCTCTGACTTTCACAGTAGGAAAAGCAACTCTATGAGGCTCAGGAATTCCTACTGTAGCTTGCAGCTGTGGCCGCATTCAGGAATTTAACCCTATCTTTCTGAGCAGGGGAGGATCCAGGACTGTGTCCTAGCAATGGTTCAAGAGGCCCTGAGTCAGAAGGCAGTGGGGGCTGAAGTCCTTCCCTTCCTTGAAGGCTGTGTTGCCCCAGTCCTTAACCAATAGTGCTTTGTCTGCTCCCCTGCTTGCTGAATGGGACAGGCACAGTCCTGCTCTACAAACTCATGAGTTGGAGGTTTTCCCTTATCAGGCAGCCTCAAAAACCATGGGGTCACCCCACTCTGCTCACAGTTGGCAGCACAGAGAAGTAAGTGGTCCTGTGACCTTGCCTGGCTCCTGCCTTTTCTGGGCTCAGATTTCTGCACCTGCTCCACATGGAGAAAACCCATGGGACTCCTCACCGGGAACCATTGCACCTTGCTGGCTGCATCAGGTTCACAAGGTAGACTCTGCACTGAAAATGTTTTGTAATACACAGTTATGGCACAGGACACTAAGGCTCTGTGTAACATGCACCGGGATGAGCAAAGCAGCCAAGGGAATAAACCTCTTGGTGTTTTCTTGTTCAAAGAAGCTATCAGCACACACATACCAGCCTCCTCCACACCAGCATTCAGAGTGTGGACAGAGATCTTGGAGCACAAGACATGCTGTAAGGCTCCACAGCCAGTCACCCCCCAGGCCCTGCACACGCGCAGCAGATGCACTGACAAGGAAAGACTCTGGCACGGCATTTCTGGTGCCTCACAGCTGACCACTCTTCGCTTTTCTACTGGGTGTGGATGAATGGTGCTCTGTTGTTTCTACCTCCAGGGTAGGTGTGTTAGAACTTGCATCTTTGTTCTCATCCTTTCCCACCAAAAGTTTGGCTGCACCAATACTCCCACTTCCAGTCACAGAGGCTGGTGCACAGTTACAAGACTTTACCCTCTCTGTGTTTCAGCATATCATGACTGTAAAATCTGCTTCCTCTTTACATATACAAAGTGAAGAAGATATACACACAAGTTTCATAACAAGTCATAGCCCTGGGATAAGCTGCTGTTTTACACACTCTGCTGCACTAAATCAACCAAACAATTTTTCAAGGACTGATTTGCTGGGCAGCAGCAGAGGTCTGACTGGAAAAGACAAATGCCAATACTGTGTCTGTGACTAAAAAAGAGGTGGCTGAAGGATGCTGGTGATTAGCCCCCCACTCCCAGGTCTCTGCTCACTGTCTGTGAGGCAGGAGGTCAGCTGGTGCCTGAGCTCTTTCCCCACGAACAGGGCACCAGTCGTTGTATCTAGGTGCAGTATGGAGGCCACATAGTTCAAGAAGTGGCTTTCCTTTGTGAACCTGAGCCTCCTCCGTGATGTACTACCTATGAATGCTATGCCCTGTGCTTTATCTATTTGCACACAAGTGCAATCAAAATGTCACTGCTGACATCAAAACAAGAGATTCTGCTTTTCTATCTAGTGAATCTTGTCCAGAAAACTTAGTTCTAATACAGCATTCCTTCTATATTAGATGCAATGCTTTTTGGAGTAAGAACTTGTCACCTCTGATGTTCAGAAATAGGTGTTTTAGTATCGGCAACATACAATAGTGAAAGAATAAGATGCTACAGAAAAAAGTATCAGCAGGTAAATGAGAGGAGAATTCAGAGAAGGATAAAAAGGAACAGAATAGAAACATAGAGAAAAGAGAAAGAGAAGGATGAAGGACAACCTAAGATCTAGAGCTGGGCTGCAGAGCGGCACTTTCCCAACATCTAAGAGACAAATTTGAGTACCTCGTCAAGCTCCGAGATCTACACTTATAGTTGGTGACTAGCTTTACAGCAGGCCAAAACAAACTCTACATCTGAATGTAGCTTGACTGTTGGGCAACGTGCTTGTAAGCCCAGACAGAAAGTTTGTGGCTGGACACAATTCATGTACTCCAGAAGATTATTTTTTTGTGGGATGAAGCTAAATTTCATTGCTTAACTGTAAAGAACACATGGATTTATGCTGAACAGACGGCTGAGGTATTGCATAAGGACTGGTTCCTGTGTTCTTTGATTACTGCCTATTAGCCTTTATCTCACTCTTGGAAACACCAGCTTTCTATCAAAAGGAAATGTCACTGCTTTAGTTAATACGCTTTTTTCTTTCCTTTGCAAGAGGCTCTAATTGACTTTTTTCAGTTAAGTACAGCTTTAAAAAGGAATATTTAATGTCAGGCATTAAAGTTTCCATATTGGCTTGCAGAGGAAATCTTGACTCACAGAGATGCTTGTCAAGAGAAAGAAAAGGCAGACCATGCCTCCCCTCCCTGCCATACACAGGAAAGGATTTGTCTCGGTGTAGCTCTGCTATCCAATTGCACAGGTGATTTTATGTCTGAAAGGAGCTTTTTCTGCCTAGTCCTTCCTGAAAGGCTCCGAGTGATGGGAGAGCTGCCTGCAGCACTTACTGCCTCCAGCACCTGCACATTCCATTCAAAAAAACCCTCTGCATCTGGCAGGCCCAGCACTTGCTCCTGTCCAGAAGTCAGGGAAACTTGCCAATTGCATGCAATCAATGTTTTGCATGTTTCCCTAGCTGAATAATTCCCCAGCTTTACAGATCAAGCAAGAGGCATTAAAATTGCCTTGCAATACTGCATGCCAGGCCCTCTGAAGCAAACGGAGGACTTAAAATTATAACAAATCTGTTGAACACTTGTTTAATTTTGTGTCTCTGCTTGAACTCCTTGACTGCAGATTTAAAGTGTAAGCATATGCTTTGCGCAATACCGATTCAAATATTTGCAGAATCAGGGCCATCTGAGGCACTGTTCATACTACATGACAGTCTATGTAATAGCTAGATCACAGCCATCTTCTGCCACTCCATGGCAGCCTGATGGCAGATGCCATACCTGTTTAAGGAACCAGTATTAATTTTAGTGAAGTGCCACATATAATATGACACAGTGAGCTCTGAGGGGTGACCATGTGTTCAGAAACTGCCCGCCAGCCACCCTGACCGTGCTGTCTGTCACCACCCTCGTAGCAGTAAATACTCTCCCAAAGCACACACTGACTAACCCACGGCACAGGCTACAGCAGGCTCTGCTATTGCTGCAGACAGACTTGTGCCTTCTGGAAAGGTCAGTGAAATAATATCCTGACCTGCAAAATGCCAGATACTTATTGTCAGCCCCTGCCTTTGTTTTTTGCCTACAGGAGCCAGAGAAAGCTTTGACTACTGCAACTAGAAAGCTGTCTGTGGCTGCCACTGCAACCCTCATACTGCAGCACCGAGCCTTATGTCAAAGTTTGCTGTGTTAATCTGAGACTAGAGCCAGCACTGCAGCCCTGTGCCTCCCTGGGAACTCCCCTCAAGTGTATTTTTGTGAATCCTGGGAACATTAATAGGTTATTATTAACAACACAATATAGTTTATGGGAAGGCACAGACTGCCACATGCCAGGAAGCTCAAATGGATTTTATCGAGGACTACATTCAACAGTAAGAGTTTGCCAGATGGGAACAGATCACACTCACCTACTGAGTATCTTGTCCACCTCCATGATGTTTCAGGGGAAGGTCTGAGATTGTGAGCTGAAAGAAGCTATAGTAATGCAAAGCGCTGTCAGGAACTAGGCAAGACAGATGAATAGTCAAGTTCTTCTTAGAATGGGGGCAAACAAATGTTAAAGGATGCCCCAAAGTTACATCCCTTCCTGACCCTGCCTCAGGGTCAGTTTGTACTGTGAAGTGTGAAGATTTCCAGCTGTGTTAAAAATGGCAAACACTGTTTTTATCCAGGGGAATATCTGATCATTTCTGATAATCTACTAAACCATTTGCTGCCTGTGCAAATCATGAAAAGAACATTTGAATACAGCTAATTGCTAAAAATAGCCCCATTTTCAGCAGCAGAAGAGCTGGCAGTTCTTTCAAGTCATGCTAAAAATACTGCTTTAGTATGACTTCAGCAGAGAGCTACCACCTGTGAGTGCTGCAGAGTGAGTGGGACTGCCTTGTCCTTGAATGGGATTTCCTCCAACATGTGATACGACTTGCAAGTCCCACAGATCAGAAGTAGGTAAGCTACAAGGTCTAAAAACGTGACTGCAGTAGAAACCGAGTACCTTGTGCCTGTGGTTTCTTCTTTGCAGCTCTGCATATTTTGAGTCAAATTTAAGGACAGATCTCTGACTATTAGGTTAAACTGAACAAAATGTTACTTCTTACTAGGGAGGAACCTTCAGGTCCCTTTGGTGTGCAAGCCTGGTCAACAAAAATGACATACTGATTGCTCTTGATGTCTGCTAATGAAGAAGGGCAGCAAGTCACATATACTGGAATAGTCCAGACAGCCAGTGATCCCTCTGGGCTGGGTGTTCTCCACTGGTAGGGGAAAATGACTGTGACATACCAATGACTGCCATTGTAGTGTGTGACGACTTGGGACATTTTTGTTATAATACAGTTTAATAAATATGTGGAAGGTCTTTGGATTTTAGGGTAGCCTGCTACAAATCCAATTTTCTAAACAATGTCTCCATTTCTAATCTAAAAATCAAAATATTGCTGTATTTTTGGGTAGAAATGTTTGAAATGTTAGGAGGACATGATTTTCCATCAACATAAGCAGGAAGCTTTTGAAAACAGCTGTTTTCTGCTACTTCGGATGATGGAACTCATGCAAAACGTGCAAGCACTGTGCTTTTAAATCCAAACCCATGATGTAGCTGTGTTTCAAAACTGAATCCTGGAGTTACTCTTACATCAAACACTTTGTGTTAGCCCAGCTGTACTTTGAATTTATGGATCTGGAAAGTGGAGGAAGAATGCGTAGCTCACAGAATCTTTAAGATGGTTCAGCTGGAATAGGACTGGAAACATAAGAGGTATGAGTGTGTCCACACAACATACCCGCTGCATGAGAGTGTAGATACACTGATAGCCCTAAAGGAAAAAGTCATTTTGTGCGTGACAATCAAGCAGCCTTTTGCTAACCTAGAATATTTTTTTTATTTCTCCTTGAATCAGACAGTGTTGGGATGGAAATACAAGCTTTTGCTGTGCTCTGAAGAGCAGCAAATTGGGCCCAGCACCACAGGAGACCCAGGTGTCAGCACTGTCCCTGGAGAGTGAGTCCTGCAAGCCTGACCCAAGAAGCTGTCAGTGGAAGCATGTCTGTTAACCTTGGCTGCTTGGATGTGCCAGCCAGTCAAAAATGTACCAGACCCAGAGGCTAAACTCTGTCCTGTTTAATTAGATCTAATTTTGTTTCTCTGCCTTTCAGAAGTACAGGATAGTGGCCAGCAAGGCAGCAAGGTTTAACCAACTCTGGATTCTCCAGAGCAAGGGCTGGAAATTGTTTCCTCCAGCTTGGGCTAGTTCCCAGAGGTACAGGGAGAGTGCTTAGTGGGACTTAGCAAAGAGCAAAAGTCCTAGTCAGACCAATATAACTCAATGGCCCAAAGGAACACTGTGACCTTAACAACTGAACAACACATCTTTCTCTTGTCTTTTTTTTTTTTCCTCCCCCCCCAATTCTACCTTTTTCCTTTTACCCCTTAACCTGATGTTTTCTTGCCTTCAGTTCTTGTGTAACTGTAAATTGGATATCATTGCAATCCAGCATGTAACTAGAGAGTATATCTTTAGGGGAAAAGAAAGAAAAAATTTACAAAACATGTACGCCACATTAACCAAGAAAGAAATATCTCATGTTCTATTCTATCCAGTCAAGTGCCAGCTGAGCACTCATATTTTATCAGACATAAAAAGCAATTTGAAGAGATGCTATCCTCTAAGTAAAGAGCAGATCCAAGGTTCTGTAGGGGACGGAGGGAAGAAAAAAGGTTGCTGTTCATGAACCTAATGCCAGAAATAAACCAGTCTCACTAACGCTCGTACTGGATGATGATACAACATACTTGCTACGTAGTCGCACACTGAAATTGTGTGTCAGAGCTTTTGGAGAAAAAGATGTGCTCACAGTGCTGTGACTGCGGCCAGCTGGTGCGTAGCTGCTCATGTGGCCTTCCCAGAGGTCTCACCATGAGGACCATGTGCAGTGCATGCCTTGTGTGCAGGACTGGGAAGAGGAATGGCTCTGATGAAGCAGGGAGCCTTGCTGGAGAGGAATTTCTGCTAAAAAACAGGCTAAATTTGTAAAGACATCATGTTTCTAACAGTGATGGGCTAACCTTAATAGAGCAGATTAGTAGCATGTATGTCAAAGTAAGAAACCCTAACAATTCAAGAAGGAAGTTAGAAAGCTAACAAGTGAGTTTGCTGAGCAGTAGCAGAAGGGGTTTGGGAGCCAGGGAGCAATGACTCCCACTGACCCTGCACTAAGGCTGAGCTCAAGTGTCATAGGCACATCCCTCTTCCATACCATAAAGAGAAGCCTGACCTAGCAGCAGTGTGTGCTCATTTTGAGGTTTCTTGAAATATTTCCATTCCTTATGTTGCTCCCAGCAAACACAATACACTCTTGTCTGGTAAACTTTCTCACATTACTTGGAATGACATATTGACCACCAGTTAAACCCAGTGATACTTGTTGCTGCTAGCTGAATACAACAGCTACCCAACCTGGGCACTGCAGGCCTGCTCCTGTCTCAGGAACTGCTTTTCCAGATTTAATATACAGAAATACAAAGAGCTAAATATTAAAGCTCAAGAGATTAATTCAGTGGTGTTACACTGAAACTGTACAGCAAGCAAAAATTAATTCTGCCTTCCCAGTCCTGACTTGTTGCACACAATCTCTGCCTCTCCTGCTCCTTGCATGCTCTGGCAGGGTAATGAGCTCTCCTTGTCTGGTCATATCCTAGCCATGTGGCACTGGTGCCAGTAATTTAACATTCCCATTGCTTCTACATAAATGCAAAACATTTTATAAATGTGTTTGGGCTGACCAAGCTCCCTTAGTGCCTGTAAACCAAGATTTCAGGAACATCTATGGTGTTTTGAGGCTGAATAAAACTCTCTCCAATTCAGTTTGGGGCTGTGGTTCCCTGTGGTCCACAAGGCTGCTGCTGGAGCCCAAGAGCAGTGTCCCAGCATTGACACACGTTCTGTGGGACCGTCTGGCTGTAAGTTGAGATCAGCTTTCTTGACCACTTAAAATAATATACATGCATCATGCACATACACAAGTTAAGCATCACTCAGTATTTCCTCTCAGCTGGGACCTTTTTGTCCATATTGCCCAATTCCTTCTCCCTAAAAATACCCCACCCCTTACAAGCCCACCCCACGTGCTGCAGGCTACCAAGGCCCAGCACAGTCTGGCAATACACAGCACCAGAGGAGCTTTGGTCCTGCCACCCTTTAAGACTCCAGCACCACCTCTCTCTGTTTACCTAGGAGAGCTGCCTGAGGCTCAGGGGTTTTACCTTGCTTGCTGAACAGCATACTGTGTACTCGCAAGAGAGTTTCATTAGTTAATTGAAATAAATTTTATGATTAGATAAGATTCCATTAATAAATCAATATGTTTCATCAAGGGACGCCAAAGCATTTGTATAAACAAAAACTTCATTTCACATCAGCTCAGGGGGCGAGGCAAAAATCAGTAGGATCTCTTCTGCAGAGAAGCAAACGGAAGCCAAGAGCCCACTGCACGCTAGCGGCAGAAGTCAGGACCCCCCGACACTCAGTCCCTCGCTCCAACTTCTGGCCGAGCTTTCTTCGGGTGACAGATCGAGTGCACGCGCACTATATAAGATGACAACGTTATATAACTACGAAGTAGTAGGATTATGGGTGTGGGGGAGAAAGATCTCCTGGGGAGAGGGGACATTTTGTATCAATCACTCCCTCCCCCACAGCCACCCACCGACTGCAGGGATTTTTCAAAGCACTAAAGATGATATAGTTTGGTACATTTTAATCAGTTTCTTACCCCATAGAATTATGGTAGAAACATTGCTTAAAAGAAAGTAGACACACAGCAATTAGGGGCTTTGTCACCTGCAAAGGAGGCGCATGTGTGTGACAGCACATGCACTTCAGGCACCATGGAAGAAACCACAGCTGCCATCTCATGCCTCATTTCACCACACTGGACAATAACTGTGTGAAGTACTAGGACTGCAATTAAAAAGTGACAGCAATTGGAGTGCAAAGTAGAGCAGAGAAGCCTGGGAAAGGGCTGTGACAATGGGAGATGAGAGACTATGAAACACATTTTGCCAGGGGAAGTGAGAAAAAACAAATTCTGCTCAAGAAGGAAGAAAGTGTGTTAGAAGTGGGCTAGAGGAATGATTCTCTGATCTTACTTTGGCACTCTTGAAAAATCCTTGGTGCTAGAAATCCAAGTTGTGAGCCTGATCTTCCTCAAAAGACCAGCGAAGATCTCTGTACCTGTCCTAATTTTTCTCCCAAACCTTCAAATATTTGTTTTTCTGTCCTGGCCCACAGGCATGGAGAGAAGGGAAGGTGCTGAGGCAGCTCTCTGGGCCAGAAGCATCAGAGAAGGAAGGGAACAGCACGCTGGGACTACTGCTGTCATGGTGGCTATGGCCAAATCTGGCACAAAGAAGTGGCTGTTGGGCTACTGCTCATCTCTGCTTATGTTAGGGTTTTGCCTGAAGGCCTCATCCCTAGAGGGGAAAACACTAATAGTGTAGAAGAGGGCAAACAAATGCTGAAATGAGAGAGTGAAGTCTGGTTTGTTGCATGCTGTAGTAATCCCTTCTGGGCCATAAACCTATCATCTTTAATTTTAACAAACTGCCTGAATCTGACAGTCATGAAATATAATATCATCTAGACTAGCTGCTGAACCACAAAAATGTGTTTCATTTCTCTTGTTCACTGAGCAACCACAAGAATAAAAGAAATACCCTAATGGGCATCCAGACCCTCCATCCTGTCTTGGATTGCCTGAGCCTGGCCACTTTCTGCAGCCTACTCCCTGCTTAGTCCATCAGGATGCACAGCTGTTGCTTAGGGATGCTACAGGTTATAAAGCTGCAGAAGCACACTCCCTGCTGCCTAGAGAAGTACATATTATTTCTCTATGAAACTTATCCCCTACAAGCTTCAAGTGCACCTTAGCTCTAGTACTGTATGATTTGGTGAGTAACAGCTCTGTGTTCATTTTACCCCCTGCCTCCACACTGGCATACTAGGAATGCTGGTATAGTGCCCAGGCAGGGCTTGTACAAGCCGGAGGACATTGTCCCTAAATTGCAGTCAACATCAATGCTGCAGGGCCATGTAAGGGTTGTGAACAGGATGGCTGTGGGCAGGGTGAGCCAAGCACTTGCAGGGTGGTCCAGGACCCATCATGGAAAAGACTGCTGAGGAAAGATGCTTTGGAGAACACATGCTTGGTGTAAGGTCCTCTGTGTGGATTCTACCCATCTAAGACATTCAAGTGAGGTGTAGTATCACTACCCTCCTCGTCTTGTTAGTAGAAATGCGCAGCCTACCCTTGAGAACAATTTTGTCCATGTGAGATCACCTCAGGGTGCCTCACAATTCTGCTTGCTCACCTGAGCTGCTGTAGCATGGGTGGTTTCTGCCTATATCCTCTGTGGGCAGTGGTGTGGGTGAGAAAGGAGGGATCTCACCCTAAATAATTTTTCTGCAAGTTTTTCCTCCAGTCTTCCCTGGTTAAGAAACAAGTAGCCAGAGAGGGCTTACATAGCTACACTGTTAAATCCTATTGATTTATTCCTGCCGTATGCTAGTGTGAGTCAAGCAAGGCTGAAAGTTTGTCTTGTGGAAGCTAATTTTGAGTACCTATTTCTGTACTTTATAAATTTTAAAGGTTTGGGTTTTTTCAGGGGCAGTGCTTATTCTTGTGAAAAATCATTATCTGCCATACATGTTCTGTGCTGTGGCAACAGCACTGTGCAGCTGTAAGGAAGCAAACACAATAGCAAGGGAAGTCCTTTCACAGGGTGCACGTGAAAGAGAGGAAAGCATGGGACAAATGTGGATTTGAGTCAAGTTTAAGGACAGATAGTAAGCCCTAGAGTCCTTTCAGTTGCACTGCTTGCCATCTGTGCTCAGTTCTATCAGCAGTCCTTCACGGTAAAATTTGAACAGTGTTACCCTTCATCCTGTGCAGGAGAGCAGCATCATTTCAGCTTGCTGCCCAGATAATGAGCCCTCCCAGGTCGGGAAGCTGAGACTGAAGGTCTGAAACAGGTGGCTGTACTGGGGGTGGCAGCGGGAAAGGACAGAACACAGCAGACAGACCTCTTAATCCTAGTCCACCTGCAGTGAAGGTGCTCTGATACGTTTTTGCATTAACCATCTCTCTATGCCTCACTTGCTTTTTCCTCCAGTTTCCACCAGTACTGACTTGTTGTTCTGCCCCAGGCATGCCTTCCTTTACTCCCACTAGAGAAACAATTTAGTGCATATCTCTTAAAACGGGACATCTCTGCCTAGGACTGTGTGCTCAGCCTCAGCCATCCCAGCCCCAGCCCCAGCATCCCTCAGCCCCAGAGCACCTCCAGTGGTTGCTACCTAGCAGCTGCGGCTACCTCCTCAAAGCCCTTACAGCCACTTGTTCTGGTCGGGGTGCCTGTCCACTGCCTCAGATCCATTCAAGTAGCCATCTGAATCTCATAAGGAAAAGTCCATGTGACTCTTAACAGAAATTTTGTAATTAAAAAAGGCCATTACAAAAAAAACCCCAAACAAACAAACAGCAAAACCCTTCTGAGACCTGCTCTCTTTGGCAGTGGCATGAAGAGCGTAACATTTAACTTGAGCCCAAGGGGATGAGGTGAGCAAGAGGGAAACAGGGCCAGAACTGGCTTTGCTGGGGCCTGGGGCTCAAAGGTGGCATCACTGGAAAAGTTGGAGAAAGGCTACTTGAAGGGTTTCTGAACACCGAGATTTTACACTAATGCTGTAATCAAGGTCAGTGTACCCTAATCTACCAGGCAGGAAAGGAAAAGCCCCTTCTGAGGCTTTGATTTGTCTGCCCTCCACCCTCACACTCCCCAGGAGAATCAGCTTTGTCATAGCTCCTCACAAAGGCCCCCCACCTTCCTTTGTTAGTGGAAGGTATTCCTGGCTCTATGCACGAGGAGGCAGTCGTTTCTGCCGAGTGAAGGTATGTGCTATCTCTGATGGATCACTCCCCCAGAGACAGCAGTAATAGCACTCTTTCCTAATTGTTAAAGCAGCCATCACAATACCAGCTGGCTTTCCCAGGCGCAAGTCAGCCACATGGCTTTGCTCCCTACATCCTCTGCAAATGACTGAGCAAAGAAAACAGTTTCATATGGTTGGTCCCCAAAGACTGACAAATCTGCACCTTCATGCCATCACACAGCAGGAGGGAGCTGGAAGTTATAAACACGTAGGTGGTTTCTACTCATGAGCAAGAGAGAATGGGAAATGCCAGTCTGCCCCTGGAATGATTAATCCTGCAACTTAACCAGCATTTGCTTCATCCTAAACAGGAATGAGTTTTCTTTAGTTCTGAGATCTCATTCTCCAGCTCCCTTGTCTCTGTGGAAGGGACCAGGTGCCACTCTGAAGGACTGAAGAGGCCTCATGCTCTGCAGAGGGCTGACACATCCCTCCTTGAGGAAGCTGGCACACAGACTAAGGGATGCACAAAGAGTTTCTGCACTGAATTTTAGTTGCTCAGTTGACCCAAGTCTTTCGGAGAACTTGATAGCAGCTGCTAAAATCTTCCCAGGCAGCTGAGCTTTGAGAATCACAGAAGTGCCAGACCTTTCAGTCTGGGTCCAGTTCAGTGTTTTTATAGTGCTCTCTCCCGCTGCTGATGCAGGTGAGATGAAATACTGCTGCGTCAGATGAAGTGCTTTCATCTCTCTCTGGTCCCAGCTCCTGTAACTGCTGTTGGGTCGCAGGGGCTATACACCAGGAGTGGTATAGCAGAGAACTTAATCAGAAGTGAATAGAGATGCAGAGAAATTGAGAGGATGGAAAGGTGTGAATGGGGAAAAAAAGGCAGGAGGAAATACAATAGGTAAAGAAAGACTCACATGCTGTTAGCAGGCACACTCCTAGTGAAGTAAATGGGAATGAACCTGGGCCATTGCATATCTTGACCTATGATCTTGCAAAAGAGGAGAATGATAAAGTTTGAATTGCAAAAAAACCCCCAAACAATAAAAAATGCTAAACCAGCATTTAGTCACACTTTGGACACTTGATGGAAATACTTCCTTTTGAACTATTAAAGCAAGAGCACAGAGCAGCAAGAAATAATCACAAAATGAAACAAGACTGAAGATTAAACCAGTGTGATTGAGAGGCGACACTGACAGCTGGCCAAGTCAAATGGCACTAGAACAAGCACCTTGGCTAACAGTGACAGAACTTAGCCAAATGCTGCAAGTGGAGGACTTATCAGTGCAGAATATGATTTTATTAGAAATAGAGTCTTTACAAAATATGAGAAAAAGAAAGCACAAGCTTTGCTTCTAACATTTTTTTCTTTTCTCTTTTAAGTGTGCCAGAAAAAAATGTTTCAATTCCACTTACATTGCCAGAGACGATCAGTAACACATGCAGAAGAATAATGAAAAAAAAAAACCCAAAGGACAAGAAGGCACTGTGCATACATCTTATTGCTGAGGAAACGAGCACTGCTTATAATGATGTGTCCAGACTATTTCCCCTTTGAAAGCCATATGTTCAAGTGGCCTCCAACTTGGAAAACTTTTCCACAGGGCTGATTTAAGATTTCCATGTCAAATGCCTACCTCTGGGTCAACTTACAATTCAGACAATGAAGTAAGAAGGTATCTGAACAAAGGGGTCAGATTATGCTGTGGGCATAAACTCCCCTAAATGAGATGCATAGAAAATAACTGACCACACAAAGAGGAGCCCCAAGTAAGAAGAGGCCAGCAAAGTGAGGCTTCACTCAGCTCCAGCCAGTTGAGCAGAGAGTATCACTTTGAACACAGCCGTAACATTAATCACTGCTGCTGTTATATTGCTATGTCTCTCTGATCTGCCTCTCTATCTTAACCACCTTAAAAGTGTCACCTCTCAGACTATCAGCTCTCTGCAGCGTGTTTGTGCAGTGCCTCAGACTACGGGGCTTGACCTGCTTGGCTTCAGAGCACTATAACAAGTGTTTAAAAATAATGGTAGCTGTTATGCTGAAGGCTTTTTTTTCAGCTAATCCCCAAGCAGACAGAGGTTTAGTTATGGTCCTATGGTTGTACCATGCACATATGAAACAGTTGCTTGACCATACACCTTTATTTACATGGTCTGTAGAGGGTAATCATTCGCTTCCTGATTTTCTTAACATTTGAGTTGGAGTTTTAGATGTCTCATCTTCCAAAAGACTGGGGAGGCAGAAGTCCTTGATGCACAGTGGTAGACTCCATCTTTGCTTTAGCATGTGTATCAGCATCATGGTTCATAAGGATGATTATCTCTAGGGTAGTAAATTAACCTGAGATCTTTCTGGACTTCTGTTTAGCTTAAGTATATCTAACAAAATAATATCTGAGTGGAGAAGCACTGAATTCAACATAGAAGGAAATCAACAGGAATAAATGTGAGAAAGCCTTTGTATTTCTTGCAAAATAATGGAAATCCTAACACAATTTAAAAAAAAAAATAAATAAAATCAATCAATCTTCCCTTCAGCAGCCTGTTGCTGTGATGGCTTTTCTGTCACTTTCTATGATAAACATCATAGATAATGTTCCAGTATAATACAGAGAATAATAAAGGTCTTTCAAATGCTTTGTGTAATTAGGGGAGATGAGAGAAAGGGAAGCTATATTTTGATACCTGTCTCAGGCAATTGTCTGTCACCCATTAACTTAGTCTCTGCACTCTTGTGACCTTTAATTCCCTTATCCTCACAACTTCTCTGTGAGAGCAGACAGTATTGCTATCACCATTCCAAGGGCCCCCAAGGAACCACGGTGCAGGGACACAAAGGGCTCTGCGTTGCAGCAGCAGAGCTGTGTGGCCAGTCCCCGGTGCAGGGGACTGTCAACCCTGCCACCAACGCTGGCGGTGGCAGAAGTGGGGCTGCAGAGGCAGGCTTGTAACGTGTTGCCTTAAGAAGCTCCAGTTCCCACGGCCAGAGCTGGTCTCACCCCTCCAGGCCCCATCAGCATCTCACTGACCCTGACAGGCTCTGCCCATCGCTGGAGTCAGCAGCAGCCAACAGCCCAAATACTTCTGTGGCTAGGGGCCTAAGCTGCCTGGCTCAGGGTGACACAGGGAATCAGTGGCAGAGCAGGGACTTGAGCGCTGGTCTCCCAAAGGCAAGGCAAGTGCGTTTGTGAATGCTTGGCTAGCCCTCTCTTTGCATTTTGCTACCTGATCTCCATCAGGTTGAAGTCATGGCAAAGAACTACTCAAAACTACAAAGACAAATCTGCTTATCACTGTAAAGAAAGAAAACACCTAGATTCATTCTGCATTCTTCTGAATAGCTCAACTCTGTCCTTCTCCCAGTCACTGTAAGTCAATGAATTTACACGGGCTTGCTTAATCAAAACAGGCCTGACTGAGGTCAGGGTCGGATGTGAATTCAAATAAAGAATTTCAGGCCTGCTTCAGCCCATTTGAACTGGCTGATCTATTTCAGTGTTTCAGAATGAGTTGGTCCTCTTGGTTCCAGTAGGAAAGGAAATAGCATCAAAACATTTCCTCCCTTTATGTAAATAAGCTGCCACTGCAGCAGCTGATGGAAGCAGCATGATTGCAATTTATTTCAGTACACGTAATACATGTCCCTGTTGCTTGTTCAGCACATATATAGTGTTATATGCATTTTGCAGACTAAGAGGAGAATCTATGATTATTAGTCCCTAGATAAATGCTTAGTTTAGTATTAAGTCATTTGCTCAAATATATTACCTGGGTATTTGCTTAAATGAAGATGTGAATTAGTTTGGCTTCATTCATTCTCCATTCACTTATTGATGTTCTAGAAAATGAAATTCTTGGTATGTGTTTGCACAGACACAATACATTTTAAATCAACTCATCCAAGTGAATCCAGACCCAGGCTAAATACCTAAATTCCGTGATCAACCAAAATGGAACAGAAGTACCCTTGGATCACCATGTCACGTCAGCCCTGCCCCCTCCAAAGTACAAACAAGAGATCTGACAAACCACCTGGACATCAAGAATCATACTACAAGAGTAGTCACACACACACACGTGCAAAGTCATTCTTTACTCCCTCCATGATTTTCCTCAAGAGGACTACTTGTTCAATTTGTGCAAAAGAAAGCAAGAATTGCCAGTTCAACTAGTCATTTTAAACAGAGCAGTCAGCTTATTAATGACGTCATTCATATCAGAACTATTTTCCACTCTAGACAGGAAGAAAATGGATTTGCCTCAATAAGAATCCAACTGTATAACTGCACTAAACTACATACTGAAATCCTTCCTAATTTGTACAGCTTTCACTCATACTTTCCAGAGGGAAAAAAAAAGGTAGAGTGCCTCATTTCACTTGCCCACAGACCATCTCTGAGATGATGAGATCTCCATACTTATATGCTGCGAGGGCTCCTTTTTCTTTTCGTAGCTTGTCATTATGCTGATTAAAGACTCACTCATTATGCTCAGACTCACTTTGCCAAAGCCACCTCATAGGTCTCAAAAGATGAAGAGCTGCAGTGACTGCTGCTTCAAGCTGGCAGTTTATCAGCAAGGTAACTCAAGTCCCATTTGCAGTCATGCATGATAGTTAATTAAGCTCTCCCCTTTCCCAAGAATTATCCAGCTCTTTCAGAAAAAGCCATTTTGTTTGTGTTAACCACACACAAATAATCTCAGTTTCCACAGCACTGTTTCTCCCCTGCCCCCAGGAAAAGGTCAGGGTAAGAAACATAACAAAACTATTCCCAGCATGTTCCAGCTGCTGGGTCACTGAGCTCCATAACCCATGCTAACTGACTACTCCTGTGATAAATAATTGTTCGGAGATGTCACTGCAACAATGATCTACACTTAAGGCATAGCTTGCTGCAGAGATGATTTATTCTTTTGAGAGTCACCTTGTTATTATGGCAATTAAATTGTTCGTACCCTACAAACACAGTGGTAGTTGGAGACTTTCTGCTAGCATTTCTGTAGGCAATCTGAGCATAACAAAATGACATTCATTTAAGAGCTGTAGGTTTCCATTAAAGACTTTAATCTCCTGAAAATGGATTTCCAGAGCATATTTCCAGCATAGCTCTCTTTAACCAGAGGCTTGTTAGGGGAAGCAAAAGGCCTTTGCAGGTAAAGCAGTAGTTATTCACACAACCTGACAATTGCCTGTTACAGCAAAGTGTTTGCAAATTTGAGCCAAATAAAATATTTTTGATCAGAGAAAGAAATTAAGAAAAAAATTCCATTAAAAAATAGTCCCAAGGGGACTTAGCACAGCCAGACCCTGAAATCAGAGTGTACCTCACAACTGGCCACAGCTCAGAGCTGGAGCTAGACCTGCTCCACTCCTTTCCCAGCCCTTCCCCAGCTCTGCTCAACCACTTGCCTGTTGTCACTGCAAAGCAGATCCCGAAGCTGAGCCAGTGAAAATCTGTTCCTCCTTTTCTGTGGAGCTGCAGTCTCTGCCAGCTTTGCTACCTGAATTTAATTTCTCTGTGGCCAAAGAAATGCCAGAGCTGGTATAAGGAAAGTCACAGGACTGCATAGAGGTTGAGGGAAAAACACCACCCCCTTCCCTAGCTAGCAGCTGTTAAATCAATGTCTGATGAGAAATCACACCCTGAACTGCCATTCACAACATGTTCCCACCCTTCCCTCTTAGCCAGGGCCCTACTCAAATACCTTAGCCAGGAATTGGGCTCAGCTGACTCCAAGCATCTTCCCAGCTGAAAAAGCCAGCTGCTTATATAGGTCTTCAACAATGTTCTTCTAAGTCCATCTCCCTACGTGCCTTTTTTTTTTTTGCACAGCCCTAATTATGAAATTATGCCCTTAGACCTGATAACAACCTTTTTTTTTTTCCCCTCTAAGATTAAGAGGCTACTTGTACATGGATATTCCCTAATATGATGATGGCTAGATTCTAGCATTTGAAAGAAATAATGCAGCAGCTCCACAGCAAGATCTTTGGCAGGAGCAGCCAACCTGCCCCAGCTATCTGCCAGACTTCTCATCGAGCTGCCAGAGATACATCACTTATTTCAGGGGCCTGTTCACAGGCAGGGAATGGGTGCAGCCTACCTGGGTGTTACACTGCAAGGGGACACTTATGGGCACATAGCTGGAGTCTGCAGCAATGTGCAAACAGGAGCCCAGAACTGCCTGGCTCCTTCCCTTCTTGGGGAAGGGGGACTTCCCAGCAATGTCTGTGCTTGCACAGTCTCTGTGGTAGTCATGGGACGTAGCTGGGGTGTGTAAGAGCTGCACTCTAACTGCTTGTGTGCAGCCTGAATCTTTCTGCTGAGCTGCTCTGCCAGGGACTTTTCTATCTATTTTCCCCACTTGGGGAATACAAGTAACAAAGCAGTCCTAACCTTTTCCAGATGCACAAAGGTCATCAAGACTCCAGGGCCACAGCCTCTCCTCTCGTGCTTTCTAAATGTATGATCTCTTCCTTGGAAATCTTTCATAGCTCTTCAGAACAGAGAAATAGATGCTACACTTCTGTATCACAGCAATGCTTGTTATTTAGATTAACTGATTTTTCTGAAGTGCTTGGAGACTAAGTGTGATACATGTGTTAAGTCTGATTATTTTAATAGACTTTCATATAGTACTAATATTGCTGTTTACTAACATTATTTTTCCTAGGCTATTTTCAGCAGCATTTTCAATATGTATCTTGGATTTATTCTCCCTTTGCCTATTTAAATTGCACCCACTGAAGAGGCTGAGGGCTCAATAAGATATTTGAATATTACCAGTATATTTTATTTGACATGGCAGATCTGACATCTGTGAATTAGTTCAGTGCTTTTGTATAACAATCTGCTAGCGAGGGCTAAGATCTTTTCAGATCTCATAAACTAATGAGGTTGATCCTTGGATGAAAACCTTAAAAGAACACCCATGTGCTATGTGAAGTAATATTTCACCTTCTGAATCATCCCTCTTACCCCTGAGTCATTTCTATAGCAGGAGTTCAGCTAGGTGTTTGGGGTTCTTTGCTCATAGTTATTATAGTTACTACAGTTATTACCATTCAAAATCTGTTTAGAGAGGGCCCTTACCATCTGTGGTCATTAAAGAGCTCAGAATTCTTACCCCACAAGAACCAAACTATGTATATATGTGTTTTGCACAGGTAGCAGGCCATACTTCATCTTAGGAAATCCTGCCAGTAATTTCATTTGGATTCCGTATTTTTGTCCTTTTGTCTGCCTGGAAAAATGACTAACTGCTACACATTGTATTTCTCCCAGACACTCGAGAATAATCACTGTTATGAGAGAACCAAAAGCTGACCATCCAGAAGATTCCTGCAGTTTCTAGAGAATGTGGAGGGGAGCTGCAGGTGCTTGACATACCTCTGAATTTGGCCCCAAAAGGTTCTGAGTTTTGGACACAGCTGAGCACTACTCACATAACACTCTGAGCACCTTCTCCTTCTCCTGAGTGCATTAAGATCATGAGAATGTGCTCTCAGAAATACACATTTACATACCTAAATGGGTGCTGATGCATGCAGTGCCTGGGCACTCTGCACATGGTCCTGACATTTCCTATGTTTGAAGACCCAGTGTGTTCTGAGAGTGGGCTGAGCCCTTGGGACCCCTGCTATTATCACAGAGGTGGGCTTGAGCTGCCAAATTTCAACATGTGCTCAATTTCATGTCTGGATCTCAAAACCCTTCATACAACACCTTTTTGTACCTGGAATCTGTATTTAGGGATCATCTTTTTTTCCATGTTACTGGTTTAAAGAGTCCTAGTTGCCGTTCTTGCTTTGCAAAGAGTAGTGCATAATTTGGCCACAAATATTACTTGTTATTGCTTTAGAAAGACAAATGGTAGTCTTCTCAATTATCTCTATAAGCCATAAGAGACATGTTCTCCTCAGTCCATTCAATGCTTTGATGGGAAAAATTAAATTTTTCCAATACAGGGCCATTTAGAATTTATTTTTAATTTGTATGTATGGCATAGTTTTGTCTGGGGAGCCTGCTACTGCAGCTCTTGTAATTTAATATTTCAGGAAGATTAGGATAAAAAATGGTTTGGAGAAACTCTATGATAGTATCATTATTTAAGTTCTCCTTCTATCCATGAAAGTTAACCCAGGCTTCTTGCTTCCTCCATAGATACAAATGCTTTTTTTTGTTGTTGTTTCTGACTGACTCAGGGATCTTCCCTCAGTGACAGCTACTTGACCTACCTCAGGCGTGAGAGTTTATCGGCAAAGATATAAAATGTAAGATATTTCTGCAGGCAAAGTTGGTGATGAAATACATACTTGTAATAGTGACTGCTTGCTTATCATGCTTTCCCTGAAGAGCCTCAAAGTGTTACCAGTGGAAAGCCTGAGAAAGCTGTGTTTTCAAAAAACTTGTGAGACTGAGAAAACATAATTGCTTTGTTATATAAGAATAGCTTGTTGCAGCTCCTGTTACCTTGCTGTCTAACAGAGACAATGCGTGTGATTTTAGCTTCTCAGCTCAGCTTTGGCACTATAAATTGTTCACCAAGATTTTTCTGTTGCCTTTTGTACTCATCTGACATGAATGGTATCATCAGATGAATGCTTGATATTACACTAAAGCAGCTTTAAAAGTTATCATGCCCGAACCACAGATCCCCATTGCTCTTCAACAGATAATTGGCTGCATGCATATACACACTATTGCAGGATGGTGTAAAGTGAGTACAGGTAAATCACTTTCAGCAGGTCACTACAGAAATTAGCAGCATATGATGAATAGTTATTGCTAGAAGAAGCTGGGAGCAGGGACAGTAATTTTCCGTCCACCTGATGACACCCAAATGATGCCCCTTTCAGTAAAACAAGGTGTTAAGACTGGCACAAAGGAAGCCAGGATCTTTTAGGTATAGCTCACAGGTTTATGTCAGAATTAGGTCTTAAACTGTTTGGGATGAGGAATTCTTTCTAGCCTCTATCTTGTGTATGTACTTAGCACAAGAAGCCCCCATCTTAGTGGGTCCCTAGAGATTAACAGAATAATAATAATGTTGTGACTTTTAAAGATCTGTTGGTCCCAAGCTGAGAAAAAGAAATTGCCAGCTCACAGCCCTTCTCCATGAGTCTGGAACATGAAATAATGAAGATGATGGCTCACCATCTGTTCAGCAACTGATATGAAAAGGCTGGAGGATCTCAGTCCAGTTCTTTGCAGATGTCCATCCATAGCATCCATATCCATCATGGGTGTACTCACTGGTGTGCAGTCAGCTGTGTGGAGAAGGCAAGATTCAACATAGAGACTGCCTACACATTGCTTTTGCACATGTACATCTGTAAGTCCCTCCTTGGAGTGGCAACTTAATTTTCAAACTACCTAAATGCCCGTGTCCTGCTGATACAACAAGAAGCATTGTAATAATTTGGATCAAACATGGGCCACATAGCAGATTGTTCTAGGGCCCCCACTGATATGTATTACACCCCTTCAATTATGCCCATAGCAAAGCACTAACAGGGAAAGCTCTGTAATAAATTATTCCCATTCTAATGACCACAACTGAGAATTTTTCTGCTGGATGCATTCTCCCACTCCAGTTATGTGTTCCTTCACTCTACCTGTCAGCTGTACCAGCTTTTTCAATTCCACATTAAGAAGTCAAACAACATTGCACCTGGAAGTCTTTGTTTAGGGGTCTACATTCTGAGTTTCACCAGTCTGTTGACTATACAGCAAATTGTTAAGCTGCCTCAGTGTTTCTATGGTAACAGGAAAATGGCTGTTTATTTTAAAAAACACAGTAGGATATGCCTTCCAGATGAGTTACTTCATATTTGATTGGGCCTTTACTTTTCTCACCTGCACTACAAGGTTTTGATTGCCTCTAATCTCATTGGATATAGTGACCTGGATCAAGCTGGCTCAGACCTCCTGCATAGACCTTATCCAGTCAAGGGCTTTACAGGAAAACTCTGAACTGGGAGATGTACTCATAAACACACAGATACGTTTCTCTGGACTAATCTCACAGGTAGTTGAGATTCCCAGCTTCAGTCTTCCAGCCTTGGGGAGATCAGCAGTCCTGTGCAGAGGCTTCTAGGCCATCTGTTCTTGCTGGAAATACTGTGACAAAAGCTGGCCTTGTACTCTCTCATCACACATTATGGCTGGCCTGGAATTGTGTGCAGCAGAGGAGAAATGGTTCATCTTTGCCTGATGAGAGAAGAGGAAACAGAGGAGAGCCAAGGGGTTGTGAGGGAAGAATGGGAGAAAATTGGCAACATATCCCCTATCTGAACAGAGGGGCAGCTTGTATTTGATCGGGAAGAAACACTCGTAAACTGTGGGAACCACTGCTGTCCTTGAGTCACACAGACTAGCTGGGGAATCCAAACAGCTTTTCACCTTGAGTACTCCATGGGCATCAGTAACAACAGACACCTCAGGATCTACAAAGCCACCCAAGCCAAATACCCTGTTCTTCCCCTTGAACACCAAATAGGACTCTGTTAGTCTTAGAAAATGCACTGAGACAGTAAGGCTGGAGGTTCCTGAGTCGCTGGTAACTGAAGGCTGGAGATGTATTCTGAGGAAGAATCACTATTGATTTTCCTTGTTCTTATACTCACCCCTAGGCATCCTTTCTTGGCCACTGCCCAGGGACAGGATGCTGAGCCAGATGGACCTTTACTCTGAACAAGTATGGCCTTCCTGGCATTCCTGTGTAAAGTATGACAAACTGGCTGTTACAAAAAGCACAGAACATCTTAATTTACTGCTGACAAAAATGTCACTTTAATATCCATTATATCAATCCTTAAAATTCCTGATACATACTTCTGTTTCTGTAATGAAAACACCACCACTTGTTAAAAGCAAAAATACTCAGAAATATGTTATTTACTATCTCTTTGATCAGCTATTGCTTCTAAATTTTCTAATTTTCTTTTAGTTTTTCACATTAAAACCACAAGAAAAGATGTAACTCTGATATTGCAATGAGGAGTCACTAGAAGAGCAATTCCTACTAACTTCTCTGTGAAGAGTTTGGAGAGCAGCCTGGAACTGCTGCTCTCAGTGGAATACACAGGCTTATTAGGAACACATATAGCTTCTCTTCCTCTGAGCGCTCCTTGAGGGTATCAAACCACAGACAGGTGTGTTTACTGTTGCGGTTGCACACTGTACCTGATAGGGAAATAGCCTCACTGGCTGCTCTCTAATCTGTCAAGACTGGTGTTCCTTTAATAAATGCCATGTTTGCAATGCAATTCCCATGTGGCTTCAAGTGAGCTCACAATTTCTTTACTGTCTATCCTAAAGCATTACATAGTATTGCTATAATCAATTAAACAGATGTCCAGAGTGAAATGATCTCTATGCGCTACTCACTGACTTCATCTGGGTACTTCCAGATTTAATTAATGAATATTCCTAGAGCACATTTTAATCTTTGAGTGAAAAGCCTTATCGCACCCAAATGGAAATGTGTTTGCTATGTTAACCTGTCTGTCAGTGGTGCGAAGTGGGAATACTGATTTGAAAGGACAAGTAAGAGTAAATTGTCTCAAGGAACAGGCCAAGCAGAGAAATGATGTGACAGAGCACAAAAAGCCACCAGTGTGATTCCAACTGAGTGACGAATTTGGCTTACTCACTGATGCCAACAAGATTTTGTTGTCATTAGTAAAGAAATGAAGGTTGATTTTCATGGTCTAGGATTGCTGAAGCCCTCAGTAAACAATCTGTTGAACATTATTGGTAGATGCTTTTTCTAGAACAGTCCTGTATAATTAAAAACTCCCAGTTGAAAATTGTTAGTTTTTCATCTTTATGGCATCTTTTGAAAGAGTTTTGTGGTTTTTTTAAGTTACTCTTTGAGGTGAAACATCCAAAATTACATCTTCATTATTCCCTTGAAAGAAAATAACTAAAGGCAGGTACCTGACTACGACAATTACCCAAGTCCAGAAAATACTAAAAATTACCTGCTTGGGAATGTGATGGTTCACAGCACAGAACAATACAAAGTAAACAGCAGACTGTCCGCCTTAAGGAACAGTTGCCCTCCCTCCTGTCTCTGGGTTCATTAATTTCATATGCAGGTGGGACAACATTGCTATAAATTACGTACTAAGACTTAAGTACAAACACACTTGGTGTAAGCATACACAAAGGCTGTGAGTCACTGAACCTGCACTGGTAGCTGTGTGTCAGTGGGAAGAAATGGATAATCCTGTGTTTACACTGAGGATGTGGAGGGAAGGAAGTTGGATCTGAAAGTTACAGCAGTGACTGAGTGTTAAAATCATGTGGTTAGGGGTGAACTCCATCCAATGCACCAATTTCTCTGTCCTTGCAGCTGAAAGTGCATGCTGAATCACATTTCTTGCAATAAAAGATTCAATAGCTGCTAGTCCCTTGGCCTTAGATCAGCTGGCTGAGAAATCCACACTTGAGCTCCCTGAGTAAGCTGTTGGAGCTGTGTGCTGGGACTGCTCAGTGAATACCTCCTCTGCGGGATAAATGACAATTTGTATGTGTTTGTGTATACAGATCCTTTAGGTAGAACTGGTTGCATGGGCTGCGATAAAGATGTCTCCTTACTTTCGATGTCTTATAACTTAAGACACATTTCAGTGACATGGGCCAATCTTTTCTATGATGGCTGAGTTTGATTTAGGTTTGAAGGTTCATCCAAAATGGAAATATATAACAGAAAAATATATTATGTAGTCCAAATTAACAGACCTTTCTTTTGCTTCTGAAAAGTTGTTGCACATCCCTGTCACAGGACTGTCACCTCTAATAAAGAATATAACTTAAATACTGTATTCACTGCAGTAAAAGCAAAATCATCACTAGTTCCAAAGGAAATAGCATTTAATTGTACAAGTAAAATGTACTGTTTTGTGGTAGTGCAGTTTTGTTTTTCTTAACAAAGAAATATGTACTAAATTACTTGAATTAAGCTCTACTCTGTTCACTTAAACACAGACACTCCTCAAGCATTTTCCTCAGGACTGTTTCAGTAGAGTTCATTGCTTTCTAGGTGAAAAAACAAAAAGTTTTAAACAGGGTTGGGGCTCTGAGGGGGCTTTTGTAAAGATACTTCTGATAAAAGCTTTTGTTTTTCTACTCCAAAATTAAAGATAACAGTGTCCATTTTTAAAATGAAACCCCAGCTAATAATGTTAAAAATGGACCACTGTCACACAAATATTTTCAAAACAATTTTTGGATAATGTGAAAACGTCACAAGGCTGCTTTAATTTTGAAGCTGTTCAAGTTCTTTGCTTTTAAAACACTGGCCATTTTTAAAGTTTTGTTCAGCTTGTGTGTAAGGTCAACCTCTGCAGAAAGCTGCACTGTTTCCCAAGACTACCTAGATGAAGTTTTGAGCAGAGCTTTCCCTTCCATTAGGAAGGCAAACATGATTCTGCAGAAGCTAGCATAATTCTCTCCACTTTACTACTAACTGTGCTTTAAAGCACTTGTAAAACCACGTTCTCCTAGTGAGGCTGTCATGTCAGGAACAGTTTTGGGTCATGACCAGTACTGCTAGAGAGATCAATTAACATTATCTTGTAAAAATCTCTTAACAGACAATCACAAACCACTATTTTTTTTTTAAAAAAATAAATTTATTATTGCTCTTGGTTTTGGGGATGGAGCCAAATAATGTTTAAAAAGCAGATGGGTCTCAGCTTGGTCTTTTTAATGTAAGTTGGATGTACTGTGTTGAGCAAATGCCTAATAACTCTGTGGGTGTTTGCTTAGAAATGGCATTTAGATTAAACACTGCTTCAGTGTCTGTACTTCAAAGGGTCAAGTGGTGGTGTTGAATTTGAAAGAGAATGAAATTCAAATGCTCGTGTTGGTCACTTAGAAAAGGCAAAACTTTTAAAAATCTCCTTTTAGAGAAGATTAAGATTACAGCAGCAAATACAATTCAGGAGTCTGGCAGTAACAGCATAGCTCGTGCACCGATGTATACAAAGAGATGACACCTGATGTGCAAAGAACTGTCATATTTCTGAGTCATGTTAGATGAGATCTGTTGGCTCCCGAGGTACTTCTAAGCTGGACGTAATGCCAAGGTGAAGAGCATTTGCTGCGCTGGTGGAGAAATACACCCTTGAACTGTTATGCCACGAAGTTCATTTTATGATATTAATTAAACTGTCCTGGAGTTGGATGGAAAGTTCACATTTGGATTCAGCTTTTAGGCACGCATAGGCATGATCCAGAGCTCTGATTCAACCTCTGACCTAGTTTAACATGACACTGGGCAAAAGCCTAGAATTGTTTCAGAGCATTCAAATGAGAAACACAAATCCCTGGCAATGATGCAGCTTTGTTCAGAGGAAGGAGTGGGTCAATATACAGAAGTCTGCAGCAAAGAGACCTTTGTGTTCAACAGTGAATCTCCTTTTCACTGTTCAGGTGTTTCTGGCTGAGTATGGATTCCAGAACTGGACCTTACACATGTTGAATATAAATGAAAGGCTATTTTCCATCTTGATACAAGTATCAGCTACAAGTCAGTTTTCATACTCTACTGGATGAGAGAGACTCAGTTATGATGCTGCAATTCCTTTTTGCTCATGACAATGCTGTGGAAAACATTGGCCTTACCTTCCCTACACCGCTTAAGTAATACAATAAACATGGGATGTTTAGACAGCATCTCCTCTGAACAATTTGGAAACAGAGTTTGCTGGGAACACCTTAAAAAGCAACTCAGAAATCTGAGTTTATAGAAGGGATTCTTACTCAGTTTATCTATTCTACGTGGTTTTGTAAATCCTATCTTTACTAATGAAACAGCAAGCACAGAGGAATGAGCTGGATTCTGTCCTGGCTTTGGCACTACCAGTAGAACTGTCAACTCAGTGCTATTTGTAGATTTTTCTCTTGCTTGGGTGATGTGAGAGACAGAACAGGTTTCTCAGGAAGGGGATGAGTCTGTGGGTCAGATTCTCTGCTGTATGCAGACTCAGTGATTTCAGAGTGCACATTATGGCACAGTTATGCTCCAAAAGTCATGGTGAGCTTCCATACTCCTTCTACTCAATGTTTTTCAGATTAAGCCCTCAATTTTTCAAGCTTAAAAGACAAATGTCAGGACAACGGAGCCAAATTTTTTGCTAATGTAGTTTGAAGCAGCACTAATTTATATAAATTTACAGGACATTAATCTCTTTTTAAGAGACCTGCTGATTTTTCTCTATCTTATTTTCTTTTAGGCTTCTTACAGAATTATTTTTAGTTAGCATTTAAACCAATTTTCCTGCTTTTTGGAGGAAAACCCAGCCTAGCGTAGGGCCCTCAGATCACACCTAGCACCTTTCAGTATGGGGATCACATTGGCTGCTTTTTGAAAGTAGCTACTGATTTTAATAAAAGAGTGTATATAGTCCTAGCAGGTCTGCCAATTGACCACATGCTTTCAGAATTTTTTGACAAACAGTGATTTTTTACTTCCTTTACCTTTACCAGCTTTGTCCAGTACCTGCTTTGACACCTCATCTTCTTGCCACAGGTCACTATTGCTAACTGAGATTAAGAGGTATCCCCCAAAGCTTTTCTTCTGAAGGTTCATGCATATACATCCTTCCTCTGCTTTTCAGTACGTACATTTTCCTCAATTTCTCCTTTACTGCCTGATGGGCCAGTGGCACCAGCTCTGTGCTTGCTAGCTCTCACTGTCTGACTCGCAACACAGCACAGTCAGACACGGCAGCAACTGAACACAGGGCAATCTAAATCCAATTATTGGAACAGATAATAGAGTGGTTTACATTGTAGTAAGAACTACAGAAGACTTATCACCTGTAGCTATTATGCAGGTGAATATACATAGGAACACACCATCAAGTCAGCAGTTCATTTGCTAGGGACAGTCTAGGAGACACCAGTAATCAGGCATCACCACATTTCGGTGTGCCCTCAGTTACATCTAGAATCAGTGGTAGTTGCAGATATGCTGTACCTATATAGTACTCTACCCCGTGAGAAATCAGATATGGGCGACAGTCTATCAGATAACCTGCTGTCACCCTTGCTGCAAGCAATGAAGAATTTTCCCTTATAATATAATACCAGTTGACTTAAATTTTTCTATTTCAGGCATATTTTGGAAGGAGAGTGCAGGCAGATACACCGTCTGCAGTTCTAAGTAAATGTCAACATATTGAAGAGGAAATTTGTGGTGTGAGGTACGGCGAAGTGCTCAGAGCTAGATCTGAATTAGCTTGGAAGAGAATTCAAGGTCTGTGTTTGCAGAGAAGCTGAGGTCCAACTATACCAGCCAGTGCCGAGACAACTAGTCTAGAACTATAGCTCTGACTTCAAGATCTAGTTTTAACCTATGGAATACTTTGTAAGTCATCATTCCCAATGGCATTACGAGCCACACAGACAAAGTTTAAAATAAAAATGAGAATCCTTTTTTCTTTTCTCTGTTTTATGTGCTAATGTGTCATTAGAAGAAAAGTTATGAAGGTGAGGAAGAAATAATACTTTGATTCTGAAGGCACTTCAATTCAGCATCGACCTGGCAGCTACAAAAAAGAGGCTCTTTGGAAGCTGCAGTTATGCTGCTTCCGTGCCATCACCACCTATAATGTTTTATGTTGGCTTTAATACAGTGCCTCTCCAGGTGTAAAGAAGCAAATGGCACAGTTCCAGAGAAAAGAACACATTGATATTTTTTCAGTAGGAGAAAGAAGGTTAAGCAGAAGATTTTAATTCGTGTCCCATCCTCCTTTTTTCACCTCTCCTTTCCCATTACAATTGAGCCTTATGTATTAGACTAACGTATTTTATATATAAAAAAGCTATTTAAATGAAGGAAAAAACCCACAACCTACCTGCTAGACAGCAAACATAAGCCATATTTCAGAAAATCAATGATGTGGGAAATGTCTTAACATGTGTGATTCAGTCTGTGATCTAACATACATATTGGCGTTACCAAGGTCATCACTACAGCAGACGTAGTCAGCACAGAGGATCACATAATTGGGTTGCACACACAGCTTCAAGGTACCTTATTGCATGCTAAATTCTCTAGGCCCAAGAAATACAGAGGGAGAGACTCTTAGAAACCAACTTAGCAAGAGGTCGTAATGCAGAGGAAAGACTTAAGGCTTAGGCATCCAAGTGGCTGATGCACCAAAACTCAGCATCTGCCTCTGGCCTTGTAGGAACAGTCTTCTGCTGCACTGTGATATAGAAACAGAATAGCATGAAGAGGAGGTCTCAGTCAGAGCATTCACTACTGTTCTGCAGACAAGGCACAGCTGAGCCAGGCGATGTTACTGGGGTCAGGTAAAGAAAGCAGGTGAACTGCCTGGCTCTGATATTAATTAATGATAGCTACCTGCGTCAAAAGCTCTGGTGGGGATCATTAACCGGAGGGGACACAAATTATGCCCGAAGTTGCACACATGCATTTCTTTCTGAAAGCCCAAGACACCTTTTTCTTACTGGTGTCCCGTTGCTACTGAAAGAATAACCTATTGATTAATGGTTGTGTATCAAGCAAGCCATCTTTCGTTATTTCTCTCCCAGTGTGATATGGTTCATGCTCTAACTCCCCTCATTTCCCCTTCTCCTCTGTGTGCTAAATCTTTTCTGCTCCTCTTAATCTGACAAAGGGGACTGCAGGCACCCAGCAAGCAGTGCCATACCCATCGGGCCTGCTGTTGCTAAGAGACTAAATGAAGAGAGACCCTGCCCACACAATTTCCCTTACGGATCCCAATATTCCTCCTATTGCTATTCTTCATTCCTACTGAGATACTGTTGATGCAACCTTGGTATCAACAGATCCATAGGGTTTTTATGGGATGTTTTCTCCCCCTGACCACCACTTCCGAGAAAGTTCTGAAATACAAAAAGCACTACAGGAGATGGCATGTCATTAGGGAATTAGTATTGATAGCAGATGCAAACTACTCTTTCACTAAGGCCAGAACAGGTAGGAGAACTTGGCACAGACTAGAAGGCACATGGAGAGTGAGGTTCACAAAAATACCCTTGGAAACCCAAGCTATGAAGTGGGCCATTAGAGGTCCCAGCAACCAGCAGAGTGCTGGACTGGGTGGATTCCTGCTCCACTGGAGGAAGTCTCTCCAAATCTTAACAACTACGATTTTATTTCAGTGTTCAGATTGCTTACCCTTTCTTTTCAGAAAGCAGGGGAGTTCACTGATAATATTTCTGGCGGAAGTCTTTTCATGTCTATAGGAAGGATAGCAAGCTCTAAACAATAACAAATCTATTGACATGGGAAAACATGGGGGAAGTTTTTAAAACTCTCCTGAAGTATTGTCATGTTGCTAGGCTAACAGAGTTATCAAATCACTTCTGTCCCTGACAGGAGTGACAGACTTTTGCAGAATCATAGTAGCTCACAACCGTGAAACCTGTTTGCTTCAGGCACACAGCCTGCAACTTGCTAGATTTTTAGTTCTCCATTGAATTGGGGTCAGTGCTGAATATGGATGGAGAGAGTTCAACCATCATACAAGAACAATGCAATATGTGAGTGGGTAATGTCACAATACCTTTGTATGTCGACAGAAATAGCTAGGTTGGAAAGCTTTCCTAGTGAACAGAAGGCATATGGACAATAGATTATGGAGACAGAGAGAAGACTATCTCAATAGCTCAAAGAAGATTAAAGGTTAGGAACTGGCCAAAGAGCTTCAGGACTATGAATTCATTTTATAGAGTGAGTGGAGCCTGTGTACAGCAGTGAACAACTTCAGAAGTACCCTTGAGAATTTTGTTAATTAACAAAAGGGAGCAAAGGAAGATTTGGGACCTGCCAGTCGGAACCTGGAATTTCTGTTCTGTCTTGGCAAGTTTAACTTTCCATTCAGGAGCAAGGCAGACAGATATAAAAAGCTCAGCCTAAGATGGTACAATAGCCATCTAGTTGTGCCTCTGTCAACAAGCGTGAAAAGCCTTCCCCACACTCGGATCACATCTCTTTGCGTAAATATCTATATAAAGTGATCAAATCTTCTGTTGACCTTCCTACGAAGGCCTGTTTTCTACTCTTAGATCATTTGAAAGTGATTTTGAGGATTTGTTGGATTAGAACCATCTGTCTTGGAAAGATAAAGGACTAATCCCATTGTGTTTCAGCTGGAATATTACATGGCATCTGCAGCCTACTGCAAATCTTACAATCACAAGTATTCCTCTTCTATGTGCTAGAAAGGCAATTTGGGATTAAAATCCCAGGCAGACTACCTGACGTGAGTAGAAACCTATAATGAGAGACAAAGAAATCAGAGGTGCACAGGAAGCTGATAACAGAACTATTGTACAAATGCTTCCTCTGATGAAGAGGAGGTATAGATAGCTGGAACGCACAGCATGTTTGAGGGGACAGCTCCTCAGAAGGGTAAAATATACACAGAAGAAGCAGACACTGATAAAACAAGTTTTCTGCACAATGTTTACAAGGGATGGGGAATGTGGAGAAGATGCCAAGAACAGCCATACATTTTCAAGGGAAGAAAGCAGAAATACTGTGAAGAAGTTGAGATCATGCCAAAAATAGTTATAAAATTTTTTAGAATGTCACAAGGCTGACAAAACATCAGGGCCAGATGGGATTTGTCTCAGAAAATCAAGCAATTAACTAAAAAAAAAAAAATACAGCAGCATATGAATAAAAGGAATGCAGTCCATCATGCTTTACCCTGCCAGTTTCCCATGGGCAACTGAGTGAAATAAGCCCTTCCCAGCCTCAGTGAAAGGCCATGCTGAATGTGCCACAGGAAGGTAAAACTCAGGAGGATCCAGCTTCTTACAGGGAAAAACTTCACACAGTTGTAGCCATTTTAATCCTTTGCCTGCAAGGTGGCCATCTCACAAGGCAGCACATCCCTTTGGGGAACACTGCTGTCCACAGCACTTTCTGCTGGTAGTCAAGTTAAGGGGGATGCGGACACTGCCTCTGGGACAAGAGTATTAAAAACCAGCCAGAGACAACACAGGAGAAACGGACCTGGTGGGCTGGAGAGGTGCTGGTGCATATTGAGGTTTATAAGGGATCCAAGAACCAGGAAGAAACCCACAGCTTGACTTCCACAGTGAGGGGGTGGATACAGAACGGAGGCACTAATTAAGGACACACAAGAACCACTCAGGAAGTTATGACTTCATTAATGATAATGACTAGATGGAGAATCATATTTAACAAATCTGTTGAGAATGGATTTTCCAGTTTAATTGGACATTAGAAATGCTCTTTTAAATGCAGTAAAATCTAATACAGAAGTCTGTTCAACAAGTAAGCACAGAGGGGCAAAGGTTCTCAAGTAACTAGAGTAAGGGTTTCATAAGAGAACAGAAACTTCAGATGTCTACTGGTCTTGCAGATAAATTACTAGGATGCTTGGGGTGAGATCATGGGATTGAATATCCCAGTCTCTGGTGACATGACTGGGCAGTTCCCTACAACCACATCATTAATAAGTATTGCAGCTGGCTCAGCCAGCATTCCTATAGAGCCCTGGAGAAATGTGTGCTGGAGTTAAATTTTTGCCAGCTAATCATGACACAGAGCCCAGTGCATATTTCCTCAGTGTAGACCCCTAGGCCTCCTTTAGTACAGAAAATCGCTTTGGGATGGAAAGAGCCAACAACCACCACAATCCCTCTGGGGGGAAAAAAAAAAAAAAAAAAAAAAGTTCAGATTAAATTAGGCAGTTTTATTCAAGGGTGGAAAACTGCAGGCTGCCCTCTCTCCCTCAGGCTTTGAAAACTGAAAGCAGCTGTACTGTTTTCTTTCCCTGAGCTCCTCATAGTCCTCTATCCAGAATCTACCTGCTACTCTCTCTTCACCTGGGAAATTCAGAAATGTAAAAAATCTCCACTGTAAACACCATTCTCAGGGCTTAGAGAATACTTCCTGCCCAGTTCCCATTGCACTTGACTCACCTCTCTAAATTAATATACCAGGTATCCCCTTCCTGTGGGTGAGAATAACTCAAGGAGATCAGCAAATGCAACATTAATCCTATTCTAGATTAAAAGGAATTTAAGCAGGTGTTTTTCTATGCTAAGAAATAATTAAGTAGTCTTCCAGCCCCAGCAGGAGAGAGAGGGAAGAAGTGGACAGATCTCATGAAGAAAACGAATACATCTTAACAAGCAGTGGTTTAGACTGAAAGTGCACTGATAGCACAAGAACTCTTTTACAGTTAGATGAATTACTAAAACAAATGAGGAACCAGCCTCCCTCCCCACACATCCCTCCACTTACAACAGGACATTCAGTCCTTTGCACGCTGCTAACATCAGCTCCCACTGCCTGAGAAGCAGCTTCTGTCATTATTGCCTTCTTGGTGACAGTAATCTTCACTTTTACATTCCTAGCTCTTGCCAACATTAGTTGGGTGCATTATGCTTCCAGTGAAGCTTTGCAATTTCTTCGTTTGCTGAACAAGCTTAAAAATACCATTTTTCTCCAATTTTAATTCCTAATAGCCATGAAACATTGCTACAATTTGTAGCACTCTACTGCATGTCAATGTAGTATATACAAAATGAGCGAGTACAGTCTCAGAAAATTAAGTCTCCTACTTGCTCATAAAAGAGAGAAAGATTTGGCAGCATCAGAGAAAGTTCACGTTGCAATAAGCACTTGACATTGCATAGATAAAACATAACAAAAGACCTGCTGAAGCATTTATGAACAGGCCAGTCTCTAATGAGAGGCAGCAGAAGGTATAGATTTTTACACACCAAAGAGAGTCCTCTGTAGCTCACAAGATAACTGCTCACCGAGTCCCATCCCTAATAGAAAGCTTGAAGTCCACTGGGCTGTATCATAAATAAACCCTAAGATCCTTACATTTCACAGACCATCAGTGATTTCAAGAAAGCGTTCCTCAGGCAAAACCCTTCATCTGTTCTCAGCAAGTCTGCTTGAAACTGCTGAACTCCAGGTGAGGATACCTGTACCTTGGAACAGACCAGGGACCTACCTCTGTCCCACAAAGTGCTGGACAAAAGCCAAGGCAGCCATGTTTAAAAGAATATAAAGCTTTTTATATTCCATGCGTAAAACTCCCCATCCCACTGGAAATCCCTGAGGTAATCAGCAGTGCTTATGGCTTACACCTGTTCAGATGTGACCTATGTCACACAATAAGCAGCTGATTTCCATCCAACTAAGATTACAAAGCTATGGGCAATTGTAGCAGAAAAACAAGGACTGAATAGCTCATACTTTTTGGACTTGTAACTCATTTAAAATTGGTCCTTCTAGATGAGGGGTAGAACAGTATGAGAAAAGCATGCATTTCCACTGTTCCCATGTTGGTAAATACAGGATCTCATTCCTCACAGCTGTCAAATAGACGGGTACCTTTCTCCAGGATCAGAATGTATGTATGCTGGCAAATCAGCCTCTGTTGGCATCATGATTCAAGAAACTCTCAAGAAAGGGGAGCAGCATATGTTTTTCTATTTCACAGCTTTCTGAAAAGGCTGTCTTACAATACATAACATTTAATCCTGTCTGAACCAGTTTTTATTGAGAAATAAAAAGTATTATATAAGTGGCAAGAAATTTGGTCTGAGGAGTAATTTCATTTAAAGCAGAGCATGATGGCTTTGCAGGAGTTTACCTGATATATGGATGTTGTTCCCAAGTTACAGATCATAATTTGACTCCCTCAGACATAACCCAAGAGAAATGGTCTGTACACAAAAGGCTCCTGTCTCATCTCACAGTCATACTAGAAAACATGTCCAAGAATAAAGACCTTGAGAGGGGGTCAATCCAAGTGTATGAAGAAAGGAATCTGGTCTGTCCAAACATTGCTTTAAATTGTAACTCAGATACCCTAAACCCACTAAGATCCACATACTAATCCATTCCTGCTTACCTTTCAGGATTGCTTAATCTTTCAGGCACCTGAATTTAGAGGTGTTTCACTACAGACAGCATATCTCCTTGCTACATAATGTGAGTTGCCTGTTTCTGCTCAACAGTGCTCTTCCATGGAGACTAGTATATCTCTCCCACCTGCAGTTCTGCTGTGGTTTATTTAAGGCTTCTGAACTCTGCCTAGGTTCCTGAGAGAAACCATGATCAGAGCATGACAAATTTCATCTTACATGGTAGTAATAGTATTCAGCTTTTAAATCGTCTCTGGCAGAATATATTTACCCAGGAAATCAAACACACAGATACTTTGTTCTACTTTGCCTGCAATGTACTAAACCATTAAATGCTTGTCCTGCAAAAAGGGAGGAACAGAAAGGATGCCAAATGGATGAAAATACCTAATATTTTCTATTGGTTCCTCTCAGTTTTATCTAGAGAAATAGATGTCCGACTTACACTGACTTCATTCCTGGATGATCCAAGGATCTGCCTTTCCAGTGACTGCAATGGGGAACTTACATGGCCGTGTTAGGTAAACTGGATTGTTTTGGGAGAAGTGCCTGAAATGCGACAGACTAGACTTGTGGCAGTTCTGGACTGCTGAAGATGGACCATATGGCAAAAAAAAAAAAGACAAAATTGTGCCTGTCTGTTGTGTGTCCTCCTTCTGGAAACTATCACATTGTGAGGAGGACAAAAGTTTTTGAAGGGAAGAAGGAACAGGGTCTCATCTTGGCAGACAGCAAGAACCTGGCAACATTTGAGTAAGGCTGTGACTGGAAGCTATGACAAGGCAGAAGAGAAAAATGGATCATCAGGTGGAGACATGGGGACTGGCTGGGCAAGGAGATTGTGACCAGCGAGGAGGGGGAAAAAATGAGACTCTACTTGTGAGGTGTAGGAATGAGCCTGGAAAACACAAACAAGCACAGTAACCCATCTACTGAACCATGGTACAAGTGGACTGAGCAATCCAAGTGTGGCAGATGCACCTACCCTAATAAAGACTGGGGCTCTCAGACTGTTGTGCCCATACATTCTGCGCATTTATGGTGACTGTTGCCATGTACACGTTCACCAGAAGATGGGGCCTTCAACCAATAAGAACTGACCTGGCCATATCTGACCACAGATCAGATTCGACTAGGGTATAAATGGAGTCCTGACGGAGGGCAAATTGAGTCAGTGGTCCTCGGAGCAGTTGGTCTGTAGTCAGGGACTGTCCCCTTGGGTTGGGACCACTGCCCAAGGAAACTTCTCAAGGCTGAGAGCCCGTATCTTATAGGTGAGTGTGCACATTTTGGATCCTCGTTTCAAAAGCTTAAGAACTCTTGAGTTGGTTGTGCAGTATTTATTCCTTGTACATCCCGAACCTGTGGTTCATTAATGTTGTCAGTTTTGAATGATTTTCATAAATCTAATTTCTCTTTGATTCTCTGCTAAACAACTTTGGTTAGAATAAAGTTTATTTTGAGTTTATCACCTGTTTAATTTAATTTTATGAGCCTCTGCAACACCAGGATAAAAAATGTCACAAGAGTTAACTCCTAGAAACTTCATCCTGTCCACACTCACAAAAAGTGAATGCCCAGGAGCATCATATAATGCCTGTGATCAATAATTACTTCATGCTGGAGAGGAGAAGACTGCTTAAATCAATGAACACGATGGAAGTGCACAGGAATGCTAGATGAATAACAAACTAGTCTATACTATGTTGCAGGGTAAAATGTTCCACGGAAGAAAGGGCAGTAAAAGGGGGAAATAAGGTTACATTAAAAGAAGAAAAATGAATTTTTCAACAGTTAAAGCTCTCCATAAGCTCAAATGGGGATAAAGGCATTCAAGACTGCTAAAGAATAGTAAGCGGCAAAGCAAATAGCCAGCATCACAAGATCACTCCATGTGACACTGGCAGCTGCTGGTGTAATAGTAGAAATCTATAGCCTTCCTGATGTTTTCCATAAGAATGTTTGTTTCAATGACAGAAACAAAATGAGAAAAAATACAGACTATATGAAATTAATAGAACAAGGACCAAACCAAGTCCCTCCTTTTCTTCACTACAGGTTTTGTGGGATGTTTGGAGGTGAATTAATATCTGCCTCTAAATTTTGTCATTCAGGTCCATTCCCACCTAAAGACTTCATCACAGGGAAGAAGGAAAGGAGGAGTGAGGAAAAAAAATAACATTATTTCAGTGGCAGAGAATTATCAACAGGATATAGTTCAGAGCAAAGGACTGCCATTTGACAAGCAATTGGTGTTAGTGGACAAGCAGGGTAGAAATGGATTCTAACGAGGCTGCTTGCTTTATTTGATACGATACAGCTGCCTGACACTATTGCAGGTTTCACTGCAAGGTAGTATCTCTGTTTAGCTGTAACAGTCACAGGTAAATTCTAGAATGGATCTCTGAACCTTTAAAGATAGCGCTAGAGGTGCCGCCAAATCATTTAGACAGATGCAGACTGACAATAAGCCTAAGCCACACTAGTGTAAGACAGCAACATGCTACTGAACTGGAGACAGACCCAAACCTAAAGCTGGGAAGCAATCATTGAGGGACTGAGCTCCAGCTTTCCATTCATATCTCACGTTTCTTGGAAAACTTGGAATGTGGGGAGACTGAGACTAGAGAATTTAAAGTACAAATCCTAAACCAGCTTGCTCTAGCTTAAGGTCATCTCTCTTCTCAAACTCCAAGACAACTGACATTTAACTTGCTACTAGAAGGCATTTTCCATAACAAGACTGTGATAAAAGTTTGTGCTTGGAGAATTGCTTCAGGCCACCCCAGTACATCTACTGTTTTTCTAGTGCCTGTCCTCTTTACTCACCTGTCTTGTCATTTTAATGATAGTGACAGATTTTCACAACTACGTTTTCCCAGTTTCTCTATGGGAAGGATTTACTGACTATGGATTTTCTCTTTCTGAACCACACAGTTCACATTGGGTGAGGTGAGGGGATGTCGCAGAGCCTAGCACAGACATGTGGGGTTGATATATAACTGCTTGGAGGAAGAATTGCTGCATGGACACTATGAGCTGGGAAGAAAGAAAAACAGCTATATGTATTAAAACATGAGGACTGTCAGTGATGACATCCTCACACTTCCTAGGAATGTCTGTGATTGGCTGCACACAGGCTGTAGGTGTAGGGATGGTTTAACTGAAGCCTGGAAAGAAAGGCTGGAGCCAGGGGAACAGATATGTGCTGGAGTCCAGAGCATTTCTTGGTGATCTTGGTAGCATCACATACTCTCAAGACATTTGCAGGACACAGCTACAAATACCACCATTAGAACTCTTAGCTCTCATTTGCACAAGGAGGAGCCCACCGACTTGAGAACTCAGCCTCACGTGGCTGTCTGACAGCTGTCAGATGGCAACAATTTATAAGGTCTCAATGCCATGACAGTCTCACCAGAACAGAGTTTACAAAGGCCACAAGTGGTAATGAATAAATCATTCCTCTGCACAGAGGTACATTTGTCTTTCTGAAGAAACAAGGCTCCCCAGCCGCAACTTCAGTTGATACAATGGGTTTGTTAATGACACTGTCACATCTGTGATCCAGTAACACTGCTCTCCTGCACATGAATGGAATTTATTGAACTTTCTGTTGGGAGAAAGCTGGACTCCTTGAACCAAACCCTGCTTTCAGTCACAATACACAGAGCAATGCTGGATTTACTAGTGCTGTACTGGAGTGCAGACTGCAGGGCTCCTCCTGCTCCCAAGAGTACTAGCTCTGCTTGGCTCCTTATTGTCTTTCTTAGTAACACTTCTGATTTGATTTGTGTTTGGGTCTATTTTTATATCTCACTTAACATGCTTGTATGATACTTAAGAAGACTGCTTTGGAAAAGATGCAAACTTGGTTGTGGGGTGTATTTCAGAGATAGATCCCTGGTTACTGTCGGTGTGTCACTGGTATTTGGTTCACAGGCTTTCTCCCTTTCCAAAGTCAGAGGCAAACTGCAGTTTGCCCAGTCTTCAGAACACAGCTAGGAGATTAGCCTCCTCTGACTGGGAATTTGGTGACTGTGAGCCACATGTTGAACTCTTCCAGGCCTGACGCATATAAAGCTCTTGGGATACTGATCAAAGCTCCAGCACATAGTTGCCACAGCAGTATCCACATGCAGCACAACTAACCATAATAAGACCACCAGCTTCTGTCAGGCAGAATGTCCAGCTTAAGCCTTGACAGCACTGAGACAAGGCTATTTCACAAACAGGTTCTCTGTTCATGCTTGCTTATCAAGGACCTGGCAACTACAGGTACTCTTTTCAAGACTAGAGAGAGTCAGAAGCCAGAATTCTTTGGTTTTAGGAGCCACAACAGTGTGGAAGTCCCACCCATCTGCAGGAGTCCTGCAGTCCTGTTGCCACCTGGGCCAGCGACAATGGCCACTCTTTCACCAGGCATCCAGGAGAGTAAGGTATCTCAACTTCTTAAGGCTACTAAGTGTCTGCCTTGAGGCACAGCTGCGATGCTTGCCTTCATTTTTACAGTGCTTGCCTCCCACATTCTGTGGGGTGAAGTCTGGAGAAGGCTTGGGGAGGATGCGTCCCCAGTCCTTTGTGTAAATACACTGGTATACCAGGGGAGTTCTGCAGTCTGAAATACTGCTTTAAATTCAGTTGGGGTCTTTTGTTTGTTTTTACTGGGTTTTTTTTGTTTCAACTGTACACAAATAATCTCATGTATATGAGTTCTGTCAGCTGTTTTCATGCTGAGAAGTGAAATGACTATTTCAAAGATCAAATCTAAGGAAATCTTAGTATTCTTCATACTCACAAATATTACTGCATTTATAAGGAATAAATTAATTTTCCACAAAAAATTCAGCCCTGGGTCACATTTTTTTTTACATAGGTCCCAGCATACTTTTTCATTAACAACTGTCTTTTCTCACTTAAGTTATCCAGCACATAGAATCCTGTCTCCTGAGTAATGGTAAAGCATGCAGCACACAGGTATTCAGTATGAGATGGTTTGCATGGTTATCACGCACCACTTCAGGAACGTGGAACAATCACAGCAGAGTAATGTTACCACCAATTCACTTGTTTAGAGAAGCTGGGAAATGCCACAACTTGTTACACGATGGCATCTTTAATACACCCCGAGTCAGTCATTACTTTTGCCTTAGGCGCCTGAGAACTTCCATGAACCCTGGCAGTGCAGAATTAATGATGCAGTTCAGTCTAGAAGCGGCTGCATTTTAATAACGGGTAGAGTAAGCCTTACATATTGCCAGCTAATCTTGAAGAAGTAAATGAATTAACTCACATTTGTCAAATGCTTTGAGATCTTCCAAGGAAATGTTCCATAAAAGCACAAGCTGTTATTAAGTATTTCTGACAAAATATTGTTTTAATTAATCTTAGTCTTTGATTTTCTATTTGGGCTATTCTCACAATGGCTTTTTGCTTGCTTTTAGAGTAGGTAATGTGGGCTCACCCACACACAATTTCCAGAACCTTTATCAGTTCATCTTGTTGAGTCTAAAGAGAATTATATCACTGAAAGTTATTGATGGTGTTCCAACTGTGGATTCTGCTTCGTACAGGCTCTAATTAGTCAATATTCATACCATAAAGATTTCTCATTTGACTGTAGTTTGATCAACCAGCAGAAAACAACAGAATTCATGTCAGTTACATCAGATCTTTCCAAGAGAAAGGTGCAGCCCTCCAATTGCTTTGTGTCTAGGGGATATAACAGCCTGTCATTAACTATTTTGATAGAAATAAATGTCAACAGGAAAAAAAAATAGCCAAGCCAGGTTGGCTAATATGCTCCAGAAACACATCTAAACTGTGTGTTTAATCAAAAAGAAGTCAGAAGATGTTTTTCTGGATGAAGGGCACTCAGAAGATAAGCAAAGAAAACCTGTTGTTAAAAATAAGAGCTCTTACATGGGATGTCTATGTTTTTACGGTTGAGAACCCAGCTATTAGTAAAATTTTAAAAAAATACAATCTAGGAACAGGATTCTGCATCTGTGTCATTTAGTGGCCTTTTTCACTGTACTAATTTGTACCGGAATTTGTTGAACTGTTGAATCCTGTATCTGTCAGGTGACATTTCAGTGGCATATATAAAGTACTTCAAGATTTTTCTATTGGGGTCTAAATTCCTAGCAGGAATTCCTCATCAAAAAAACCCCACAGCTTTGAAACACACAGTAAGACACAGGGTACCCTCTATCTCTCATGCAAAAATCCTGAACATGTGTCACATATTTTTTATCAGGATTAATGCCTTTAATATTTTTTCCTGTTTTCTCTGCTGAACCCTGTCTGCAGTGACCAGCCTCCTCATCATTTTTACCTACAGACACGTTCAAGTTCTATTACCATTTCATCCATTAAACTGTGTACCGAACAATAATTACCAGCCCTGCAAAAGGGGTATTTAATCTGCTGGCACTGCTGTGAATTAAGATACATTTTCACACTGTCCCAAACCGCGATTAGCTTTTCAGGGCTATATTTTTCTTCCCTTCTTTCTAATTCTCGTGGCTCTCCTCCCTTGTCCTCCTCTCCCCCCTCACAGCAGGGCTTTGTCGAGCAATAAATCACTGCGGGTGCAATTTACACCCTTGCTCCCATCAGTGACCGGCCGCGGGGTGATCCCCGGCGACAGGGCGGAGAGGGGGGACGCGGCGGGGCGGGACCGGCGGCAGGAGGGGAGGGGTCCGCGCGGGGGGGCGCGCAGGCGGGGCTGCGCGGCGGCGGGAGCGCGCGGCGGCGGGAGGAGCAGGGAGCCCCATCGGGGCACCGCCACCCTCGGCCGCGCCGCGCCGGCCATGGATCCCTTCCCCAAAGACGGCGAGAGCGCGGCGGCCGGGGAGCCCAGCCGTGCCTCTGCCCCCTCCAGCGGGGTGGTGGTGCAGGTCCGGGAGAAGAAGGGGCCCCTGCGCGCCGCCATCCCCTACATGCCGTTCCCCGTGGCTGTCATCTGCCTCTTCCTCAACACCTTCGTGCCGGGGCTGGGTAAGGACGTCCGCAGCCCCGGGCGCGGCGGGGCAGGGCGGGAGCGCGGCCGTCACCGTGCAGCCGGGGCCGGGGTTCTGCTCGCGGGGCTGCGGGACAAGCGTCTGCCCCCACCTGCCGCCGCTTCCCCCGGGTGCGGCAACTTTCTCCGGCGGCGCCGCGGGGAGGGAGGGAAGGAGGGAGGGAAGGAGGGAGGCGGCGAGCCCCTCCGCCCCGGCGGAGGAAAGTTTTGCGGCTTGCGCGGCCGGTGCGGGCTGCACCGCGGCGGGACCCGGTGCTGTGCTGGAGCAGCGGGCAGGAACCGGTGCCCGGGGTGCCCACCCGACGGGCTCCGCTGCGGGGCTCGGGCGGGGCACAGCCCGGCGCCGCGAACCTTGCGGGCTCGGGGAGGGCTCCAGCCGCCAGGGCTGTCGCGGGCTGTGGTTTTAGCTGGAGGAGCAAGGCACGGAGTGAGAACATCGCTCATCAGCAGAGACGAGCTTCCAGAGCCCCCCTTCCCGAGCCTCCCAAGGAGACCCCCTGAAAAATGCTGTGCCGCTGCCTTAAGGAGCGGATGTCCAGAGGAGCTGTGGGGATGCACTGTTTCTGGGTACGAAGTCCCTAGTGAGTGATTCGGAGCAGACATCCCCGAGCTGTGGCTGTAATCCTTTCTATATTGCCCTTTCCTCCGTTTTAATTAGGAAGTAACTTGCTTGCTGCAGCTGGAGTTTGAACACTACAAAGACCCTCGAAACATACAGGTATTCTATTTGCAAACAAAACCCCCTAGATTTTTAAAAAACCAGCAAAATCCAAACCGTCAGTCCATACCTTGAGTCTCTGGTAGTCTATTCACAGCCACCATTTCTGCTACTACGGCCACTGCAGAAGCCTTCCTTGGAGTATGGGAGTATCTCCCTCCTTTCCCTGCTTTTAAAGAGCTGCTGCCCTGCCCTTACCTGCTTCATGTGTTTCAGGTGGCTCAACCCTTTAATGAATCTGAAATTCTTAAAGTTCTTCTGAGTAACATGTTACCTAAGTCTGAGCGCTATACGGTGTGCAACATGTACAAGCCATTGTTATTCCCCTGTGTGTGCGCTGAACCTACAGATGTATCCTAGAGGAAAACTTCCACCTTTTGAAATACCCCAGAATTTTCTCATGGAAAGGATGGTGTTGGTATATGTGCTTCCAGATGCAATGCTGCGTGCTCAGGTGTGGTGTTTTCACAGCCCTTGTGTGCAGCCACCTGAAGAACCTAGAGTGACAAATCAAACACAAACTCTCCGATGTGTGCTTTCATGGGGTTTTAGGTTATTGTCATTTAGCACTTAGTTTCCCACAGTCTTCAGAGAGAGGTGTTCAGAGCCAGAGCCTTCAAAGTGAAAGTAGTTTTCTGTTGGTGTTGAACACATTATATCTTCACTGTAGATACGAGAAAAAAACTGACTTACCATACCCTTTTTCTCATTTGAATAATCTTATACTTCATACTGTGCAGTTTTTCACAGCACACTAGAAACCCCTCAGTGTTCTTCCTTCATCCTAGGAGGGAAGGAAAAACCATAAGCCATCCTGATGCCAGAACTGGCTCAAGGTGTGGTTATCTGCCCAGACCTCTCCTCTGGCTTCTTGCTGCTGCAGGGCTGCTGGAGGTAGCCAGTGGTGCGCCGTCCCTCACACAGAAGGTGTCAGTAAAGAACAATAGCAGATAGCACTTCCCTTCTAAAGGCAGGTGCATAGGGCTCCCAGTCCCTGCTAGCTTAAAAGCTCTAGAGTTGAATCTGGACTTTGCAGCTGTGTTGGTTGTGTTATCACTGACTGGCCAAACCAGCCTAAAATAGTTTTAATTCTATTTTTGTTTTTTTAATAGGCAAAGATTTTTTTTTTAAAGTTGTTTTTTGTTTGATGTGCTGATTTCAGCAGCGCTTCTGGCTGGCTATACCACTGTTCCTCCTGATCTGTTGCAAAAAGTAGCAAAACAAACAAACTACAAATTGAAAGAAATCCTTCCATGTGGCGTTCTCATAGACTGGCAGAAAGCATTGTTTTGGAGATACATCTCAAACTCTGTATGCAAAACAGCACTGAGCTCACACATAAATGAACTATTCTCTTAATGAAGCTGCTAATATCCTATGCATTTTGACTAGAATTTAGCTATTTACAATCTCAGCCATATCCTGTCATGTATCACATAGCCCACACACAAGGGGAAACAGGAGGAACACAAATCTGGCAGGAATAGTCAGGGTAAAAAGAGATCTCGTGTCGTTGTCACGCTTTAGCCATCTCGATGAACTGAGCCACACTTGTAAAATAAATAGTATTTGCAGTGGCGTGTAGTATTCACATCTAGGATGTGAGGCTGTTCCCAGGGAAGTAGTGGCAAAATTCCCTGTGATTCCTGTAGTCCAGATTTATGACATGTTAAAATGATGTTCCACAGGGCTTGCTGTATATTTTGCCTGCTTAGGTGGAGAGTGTGACTGCGTTTAGGTGGCAATGGAAGCTTTCTATTTATCAGTCCTCCTCTGTTTTGCACATAGCTGTCATTCATGTGTAGATTCAGCAGTGCCATTGCAAGGAAGGGTCAGAAGCCACTGGAACAAACAAGAAATAGGCAACACCAAATAAACCAAGTGTTCCACTGTTTGGAGACCAGTGCATTCAACGTGTTCATTAGTTCCCAGTACCTCAAACCAGTGATATCTAAATAGAACTGGCACTCCGATGCAGTATACCAATTAGTCTCTCAGCATCTGAAAGCCTCTACTTTTTTTTAGTTAAATTATCTTTCTATGTTGTGGAAGTCACCTATAAGGGTGAAGTCTGAGAATTTTCAACATCCAGTTTATTTTTGCTTTAGGCTATTTATGTTTTGCAGTCGTACTCTATTTGGACAGGAGAAGTAACACTTTGTTTATAGTCAGTTTATTTTTTTTGGTTGGTTAATTTTGAGGGGTTTTATGTAGTCACCCAGAACTGCAGGTTTTAAGATACATTGTAATTTGGGTTTTAATTAGTCTTTGCATACACCTTACAAAAGACTCATAGGAAATTTTTCATACCCAGGGGATATGTTAACTTTTGCCTTGCCGAAACTTGAAATTAAGACCAAATACAACCTAAAAAAGCTTCATTAGCCTGTCTCTTTGTAATCCGTTTTGCAGAACAGCCTTGAAATTATACACTGCTTCCATTCACTGTGATAGATGCAACCACTTGGAGACGTGCTGGATCAGGATTTTCCGTGGTCTGATGTGGTCTCCCTCATCAGCATATGGTAGGGCTGAGCTGTAACAAAGGTGTCCCTAGCTTAGGTTCATGAAAGGAGCAAATAGTATGAAAGGGAGAAGAGGGAGCTGGTGTTCTTAGTGAGTGCTGTAGCAAAAGCCATCATGCCGTTAGCTACCAGCATTCCAGCTCTGCCACAGGCATCCTGTGGCACACACACCATAACCTCTAGTTCGTCTGGAGCAGGCTCTGAGTCCTCGGGGCCAAATCGTGCTGTGACAAGCTCTGGAGAATGGAAGATGGTGACACCGGCAGAGATAAATGGTGGTGTTCCTCTCTTTTTCAGTTCCTGCAGGATTGAGCAGTGTGCACCTCCAGCCGGTACGTGCTGCAGATGGCAATTGAGAGAAGGGGCTGGCCATGCCCTTTATCTGGCAGACTGTGTTCTCTTGGAGCTGCCGTGTGCCAGTCAGCGTGGGAGAAGATCTGGCTCCCTGTCATTCCCTGAGCTGATACACAGGAATCTTGCCCTCCTTCCTACCCGTTTTCCCTTCCCTCGACATCACGTGTGTAGGAGGGGGGGCGGGGAAGAACTTGAGGGAAATGTGAGGAGTGGAATTATTTGAAAGTATGAGGTATTCTCCAAGATTAATCCCTCCTGTCAGAAAGGGGGTGGACTTTTGGATCACTGCCTGAATTATACATGTATACTATTTTTATGCAGGGAGTAATTGAAATACGTAGCATAAAATTATGTTAGCGCAAGATAGGAGAAGCAGCTACCCATAAACTATGAAATAGCCCATGGAGGAGATCACGAGTGACAGCCTCTCACAGACAGCTAGAGAAAGGAGGGATGATTCCCAGCCTGCTGAACTTTTTTCTTCCACAGTGTACAGCTCTCCTGTTCCTGTGTGCCAGCTCCATGTCAGGAGTCTTCTGCCATCTGTTTATTCTGCTTTAGACTTGATAGAGTTCAAGGGCTAGACCTTCAGCTATGTAAATATGGCTTTAATGCTCCGTTTACAGAAGCCAAGCATCTCCAGAAGGCTCTCATTAGAAGCCACGGCTCTCTTCAGGAGAATAAGCTCTCCAAAGAGCTGCATAGAAGTACAGAAAACAACACTCAGGATAAGTTGCAGGGATGAGATCTGCATAAAATTATCAATACCTATTTTATTTTTGTTGGTGGAGTGGTAAATAGATGCCTCAGGCAAACATCCATCACCTTAATTATTGAAACAAAGTATTTCAAGGAAAAAACAGATTTTCTTATCTACAGGAGGAGAAATACTGCAGAAAATAAATTGGGGCTTTCAAACATGCGTGCATTAATATCTCAAACTTGTTTTGGCATTTATGATCCGTTTTAATATATTTTTTTTCCTGTGGACATGCAAATCGGTGAATCAGGGTGATTTACAAGCTCATTTGTGGAAAACAAAGGTTTTTCAAGTGTTCGTATGAATTTATGTTTGTGAACCTCACTGCTGGAATTCTTTAGCTAACGTTGCCTTTCGGCCTGCCATGTATAGACCACTGGTAGCCTGCAGAAACAAGGTATTTGTTCATGAGAGCATAATTAAAACAAACCTATTGTCAGTAGACTCCACTCTGTTGGGTTTTGTGTTTTGCACTGAAAAGGTCCAGAAGTCCTTTATGGTAATTTGTGCAAGGTGGGAAAGGAGAGCTGTCATAAAATGTGTGCATCCAGGTTACTGCGCCATTGCTGGTAGCAGTGGTATCAGCTGTGCTGTAGATATGCCTCATGATGAGGTAAAGTTGGGCACAAGAACAACTGAGTCTGCAGGTTTCTACTCCTGCAGGTCCTGTTCTTGACAGTATGGAGAAGGCCATTGATTTCGTCCTTTTTTTTTTTTTTAAAAAAAACAAACAGAGATTTAAATGAGAAATATAAGTGTCTTATATAATTTACTTGGCTCATCATATTGAACAGTCACTTCGCAATCCTGCCAGCACAGGGTAGTCTGGAATATTTTTGTGCCATGAAGTGTCTGGACCATCTAGAATGACAAACAAGCTTGGAAAACTCGAAACTGTTTCGCAGATAATTTGTGATCAGAATAAGTGCCAAATTAATTCAAGGTTGAGACAACTCCTGCCTATGTATATGATCAGAAAAAAAACAGTAGGGCTTAATCTCTGCTGAGGGATCTGGCATGGCGCCTCAGTTTTAATCCAGTGTCCCATGTCATGCCCTGCTGTATTTTAGGAAGAAAGCTGTTTTCTGCTTTGCAGCTGTATTTTATTGCCCATGCTTGCCTGAATGCTTAGTAGTATTCTTCTTCCCTTTCCCATGTTTTACAGTGGATGTCTTCCTTGAGTTTATCTGCTTAGACATAATGGTCACATATGTATGTACCTTCTTACTCATCATCCTCCCATGGCTCTTGCTTTAACAAAACAGTTACGGGCATACGCAGCAAAAGCACAGCAACACCTGATTCTTGACTACAGTCTCTGTCACAGTCCAAATGTTTAGTACTGTTTGTGTCCTTTGGTCAGTTTTTGCTCTCCACTCCTTGCAGTTGGTGAAAGTCAGCTGTTGAGCTCTACTTTCGTTTCTAACAGCTTCTTGGTTCATTTCACTGTCAGGCTGTGCACTAACCTGGTGCCGCTTTTGAATTACTGCCAGTGCCAGACCAACTTAAATCAACAAGTTTCACTCCCCTCCCTCATGCCTTCTGTTTCCATCAAAATAGCAGACAAAAGAAATGGCCAGTGACGTTTTTGTTCACGGTTTTTTGTTCACTGCTGTCATTGAAGCAGTTCTGTGGAGGTATTCATTACTTAACGAACATGTAAGGAGACAGGGTTTGACAGAGTTTGCTCAGCATTTCACAGTCTTGTTTGTCATTTAATGCAATTTGGACAGATGTACTTGAAGATTAAGAGTGAAGGTGGGAGCAGACAGCAGAGGAGAGCTGTTAAATGGCCAAGTCAACCAACTGAATTTTAAGGAGTCTGGAAAGCTGTTCCAGACAAAGGGTGTGACGTGGAGAAAAATAGAGAATTGAGCTCAGAAGGAGAAAAGTACATTCTCAGAGATTTGGTGAAAAGGCCAAAATACTGGAACTTTTTGCAGCAAGAGAGGAAAGGAGTGAAATGATTTGAAGACAGAAGTAACTTGGATGAGGAGAGCGCTTTCGACGTGAATTTTGGCTAATCTGGATTGCAGGATGGAGGTAAATTGTTCTCCTGCTCTGAATCAGTGGGTGTCAGAGAGATTTACAAACTCTGAGAAAGCACCATTACCTGCAGCAGTTTGCTGCCATTTTATCTCTGTTCCACCATGAAGAGAGCATTGAGAATTTGTGAAGCTGTGCAGTACAGTCAAGGGAGGTGTGGGAAGCAGAAACCAGATTCCTCAGGCTCTTTCTGACCTGTCACATCACATGCAGCACCCTGAATACAAACATACCCGTAGGTGGCAGCAGCTGGCACAAAGCAGAAAGGTGGATTTTAGACTCTATACGATTTTGAATTTTGTGGAGAAACAAGTGATTGGATGGTAAAGGGATTCTAAAATAGTCCCTAAGTTTGTAAAAGGGACTAGAGTTTGCAGTTCATTGATGAAAAATTTCATTCAGTGGTGACCTGGACAGGAAAAAAGGAAAAGAGCTGTCTTCTTATTTTCTATGAAATATAAAGTCAGCCTGACATGTAGCATTCTTTCTTCTGTCTTTGGACTTGTCTTCATTTTAGAGCTTTACAAGTTTAAAGTGACACAGTTGCAGCACTACAGTGGATGTATATGGACTTAGCTGTAGCACTGTGCAAAGATGCTGGTCAATAAAGATAGAACAGAATAGAATAGTTCAGTTGGAAGGGACCTAGAGTGATCATCTAGTCCAACTGCCTCACTGCTTCAGAGCTGACCAAAAGTTAAAGCATGTTGTGAAGGGCATTGTCCAAATGCCTCAAACACTGACGGGCCTGGGGCATTGGGCACCTCTATAGGAAGACTGTTCCAGTGTTTGACGACTCTCCTGGTAAAGAAATGTTTCCTAGTGTTGAGTCTGAACATCCCCGACACAGCTTTGAACCGTTCCCATGAGTCCTATTACTGGATCACAGGGAGAAGAGCTCAGCACCTCCCTCTCCACTTCCCCTTCTCAGTCAGATGTAGAGAGCAGTGAGGTTGCCCTTCAGCCTCCTTATTTTCCAAACTAGACAAGCCCAAAGACCTCAGCTGCTCCTCACAGGACATGCCTTCCTGTCCATATCTGGAAGAAGGTAAACCAGTTTAGAGTGTTGTGCCTGTGTCCAGTACTTGGGATTTTACTCGTTTAAAGATTCTGGTGTCTGGCAAACCTTACTGGCAATTAAAAACATTATCTGTGCCTTACACAACTTCTGCTGGAAGTTACTGCTCCAGCAGCAAGGGAAGCAGAAGAGAATGTCCACCTCTGCTGCAGCTACTCTATTGCACAGTTCAACACCTTATTTGAAACTGCAGTTAGAGCTCATTTGCCTTTCAGATGCTGGTCTGTGAACTGGAGCAGTTGTGGTGTGATGCACGTGTCAGGAACCTGGTGTGGCAGCAGTATTCCCTAGCAGAGAGCTGGCACCAGCATCACACAGCAACCTCAGATGTCACTGAATACGAGTCAGACCTGGGACATGACATCAGCACAGGCACAGCCTCACATGAGAACGAACAGTTTGTGTTGACCAAGCTTGCTTCAGAGATCCCAGGAATGTGAAGGCTGTGTCTCCCTGGTTCTGCTGAAGATTGGGAGGTTTTTCATTAAGTGAAGGATTTAATCCCTCTTCCTGTTCTTCCCAGGGTTTTTGAGTGTTTATTTTAACTAGGAGCCCCAAAATAGAAATACTGTAAGAGCTTGAGAAAAATCACATGCCAGTCTACCTAGTCATATTTCAGTTATATTTCATAAACTTACTAGGTTTCATTGTGGGTAAAGTCAAGGGAAAAAACCTTGAATATTTCATTTAAAATATTCATTTCCACAGATTGTTTTCTCTCAGTCTTACCACTTAGAAGCTGCTGTCGCCCTCCTTCCTCCAGCCATGTAGTCCTTATTCTAAAAGCAATTCAAAGCGCAGTTTTTCCGTTCAAAGGGAGTTACAGGCCAAACAATTTCTCCCTAACTACTGGACAGCCACTCCAAAGGCCTAGCAATGAGCCCTGACTCACAATATTTGGTGTTTCCTTAGAACCCTGTCCCCTGAGGCTCTTGATTAGATTAGAATCTGCTTTCAAGAAAAGAAAAAACATAACTCTCATGGCTTTGGAGCAGGATTTTTGTCTCAAAAAAAAAGAGGAGGAGAAAGAATGAATTGCCTTTTTTTAAGGTCTCAGTTTTGAAGAAGCTGATTAATGATTTTTTCAGCACTGGAGGATGGCAATATTATACTGAGCTTTTAAATTAGAAGAGTAGATACGTTACTAACTAATTCACAACTCTGCCAGACTAGACAAAACCATGGACACTCAAGTCTTTGAGCACATGATCATGAAATAGCCAGACTAGTAAATACAAATGAGATGACTGATGAAAGCTGATTGGTAATACACAAATCTAAATTAAAAGTTCCAGTACAAGCATACCCAAAGGATATACCCAGAGCAGATCATGGTCAAATCTTGCTAAAGACTGAATACAGTCAATAGAGGAACTCTTGGAAACATAATCACAGTCACTGCAGGGGTTCAACCTGTAACACATTTCTAACTTCACTAGTAATGCTTATACAAGGAATGGTGCAGGGGACTAAGGCTGCCATCTTTGGGAATATGAATTTAAACCTATCACAGATAATTATCCAGAATCTCACCAACTTGTGATTTATCTAGACTGAGCTCTCAATCTGCCATGACACAAGCGCTGATGAATATCCACACAAAATTTAAAAATGCTCTAAGTTTGTGAATAATAATTTTGTTTCAGTTACAACCCAAGGAAGTTTGTAAAGAATGCAAAATCTAAATGAACAAATTAATCTTGAGACTGTGTTGGAAAAATTTCAGTTGAACCAAGTGAGAATGTTTTAAAAAAGTGTTTGTACATTTTTAAGCAAGTGTCATAAGCCCTTGAAGAACTGAGATTTTAATGAAGATTAATAAACTAGATTATAATGAGCTATTGTTACAAGTTTACTATGTTAAAAAGTTGAGTCGTTTTACAAAGTATGAATCATAATATTTATGCAAAAATATTTTACCTGAAATAAAATAAGACCAATGATCACATTGGTATAACACTGTCCAGCCGAAACAGTTTTGCTGTTTTAAACTTAAAAATATGTATTTATTTGTATGAATGTATCTATTACATATGCCAATATGGTGACGTGAGATCTCGGGTTTAAATGGTTTCTTTGTTATGTAGGTAGAAAACCCTTTGTTTTATCTGTTTTTTAACTGCATTCATAAAAGAATGGATTTTAGATTTCAGAAATGGGTTTTGTTAATCTGCTATTTTTAAAATACTTGCAAGCACTCTTCTGTTGCCATGACAATTTGATTTCCATAAACATGATTTTTTTTGTGTGTCAATATCCGATGTTGTATTTGCTATGCTGTGTTGAGGAAAGGAGATGGCAACTTGACACCATAGAAATCTCTATGCCCATATAGTCAGACCTCTTTCACCAACAGTGGTAAGGACTAGGTTCTTTATGGTAAGATAAAATAAGCTCTTGGATCAAGGTTTATGTATTTATATTCCCTGTAAATGAAAAGATTTTTTTTTTTCCCCCCCCATGTCTTCTTGCAAACACTGGTTTGGAGTCAGGAAGCTTTAAGTTTCCTTTCCACTGAAAACTGGTTCCAAGAACCTGAAGACTAAGGTCTAGCTAAAAGTGCAGCTGGACCTCCTTGGGACTACATGTACAATGCAGCTGCAACGACATACAATTCATTGCCCTGCAACCCAATCTGGAGTTTCTGCCCTAGGTTAAGGAGAGGTTCACAAAGTATTTAGGACTATGAGAAAGAACTGGTCGCAAAGTGAAACATTTGTGAGGTGTCACCAAGAAGAAAATCCCTTTCTAGCTGTGGGACTGGCATGGTTCACCATACCTTCCTTCTGTCTTTGTGAAATGATTGCAACAAATCAAGTCTTTTTCTGAACTCATTTGCACCCGACTGGTTATTGAGTTATCTGTTGAAAGAGTAGGTACATTGGGTTTGATGTAGCTAGACAATTTAGTTAGTGCAAATTCTCTGGTTTGGGCCATTAAATTATCTCCCTTGATCTATTTCATTGTGAAAGACAGCATCATGAGATTTTTTTCTTCCTACTGAAATTTCATTGCACATACAGAGAGAACAGAGTGCAGGACTTAAAATCATTGGCAATTGTGAGTACAAAAACACACTCTTGTTTTCTCTTTTAAAAGCCAGAACGTAATTTTATACATCGACTTGCACCTCAGTGCTTATTTCACTAGGTCCTCTGCTCCTCCCACACATCCCACACAAACAACATTGGATTCTCTTGGCACTTCTTTGAAACCGACTCCCTGAGGTGATCTAGCTTTCATCTTGTTTACATTGGTCAGCTGTGCACAGTGACCTGATTTTTGTGCCTTGAGAGCTAGCTTCTTACATCATATACTGCCACAGAAAGCTAGTGTTCTTTTACACCCACACTGCAGAGGGGTAGATGGCTACACAAGTGCAAGGCAGAGCTTGAACCAAGCCATGAATGTGGACAGAAGAATGGGGAGAACTTTGCCAACATGCAAATCCTCATTTCCATCAGAGGTAAGCCTCAGTATTTCCACTTTGGATGGTAGATTCAAGGCAACATAGTTAAAAGTAGGCTCTGTCTCTGTCCTATGTGCAGCTGATACTTAGAAGAAACCTGTGGTGGAGCCAGGAATGGACTTTAGACTGAGCATTATTTCCCAGGAACTACTCTTGCTCAGCAATCACGCAGTGAATCCTTTTACTGAAGCTGTGATGAATAGAAGTTAACAGTCCACCCTTAGTATTATCAACACAGGGAATAAAAGGTTTTTCTTCTGTGTGTTAGCTAAAATATGGTATACATGGTGCAACTGAAAATCTGATCCATGTGTGTTTGTTCTGGTCTCACATCAGTGCTTTCAATCCACTAGATGTTCATTTACTCTGTGTGCCAAGGCAGAACTGGACAGAGAGGATGTCTCCTTTCTAGTTGCTCTGTGGATTCAGAGTCCCATTGTTTGGAGCAACAAACAGTCATTTGAACCAGTGCAAAACAGGTACAAAATGTTCCCATTTCAAGCTAAACCCACTTGTCAGAACTGAGAATCCACAACATGCAGAGCAATGTGGCGTTGAGCCTTTAGAACCAATTTGCCTCACCTCTGCTCACCATTTTTGCTTCTTCTTGTAATGTTGAGCTGGCCCCTTGAGGTTGCTCCTGTGAATAAGTGTTACCCACTGTAAAGACGAGTTGCAGAACTGAGCTCTTACATTGCACTTAAAACCAGAGAAGACTTCCTAAGTTGCACTACCAGGCAGAACACCAGTTGAGAACTGTGTTTCCCAAATTAACCAGCAACCAAAGCTAAAAATCTGAGGCTGTTGCACCACAAAACTTATTCTTCTTTCTCCCTTATAAACATGGGTTTGTTTTAAATATTTATGACACTGCATCATATTCTAGTAAGTGTTCCTTAGTAAAAGGAATGATACCCAAGTGACATGAGACCTTATTCCAGTGACTGTGATATAAGTCTTTCCTGAGAAGTACACTGTTTACTGGTGTGAGAAGTGCTGAGTGGGTAGTCAAGCAGGGTTTTACATTATTTTTTCAGTAGCACTGTGCAGTGCTACAGGACTCAAGTCCTGTTATGATACAGAAATACAAAGGAAGGGTTGTGTCACACAGACTGTTTGCAGTCAGAATGGAGAAGTCAGACGAAATAACCTGATGGAGGTTGTCCAGGAAGTTGGTGGTGGAATGGGCAAGAGAATCTACACGGACTTCTTGCAATTCAGTACCTCAAATCACACAGCCATACTTTAGTTTCCATTAATCTCTTCCAAGAAAACCATTTTTAATGAACTACCTCTATAACTCTTGGACTTTGTGTTCATCAAGAAGCAAGGTGTTGTCTGTGCCACGTGTTAGTGAAAACACAATAAAAGGGTAGGATGGACAAGGCAATAGTTCAGATGTGCTGGTTACTCCCCCACGCGATCCTGTGATCTGCTTTATGCATGCAAAAGCTACACACTATCTTGCACACATGAGGGGGACTTCAGCATGGTTTTGTTAGTACATGGTAAAAACCCCAAAAGCAAAACCCAAAGCCAAGCAAGCACAGATGCACCCTAGAGTTGCCATCTGAAAGAGCACCGATTTGTACTTGTGCTTTGTGGTTTAGTATTAACAGATATTTTCAGTAAGTAGGCTCCACTGTATTCCCTGTTTACGCCACAGTTGTGTGCAAAATGGGGCCTTACTGTGACCTTAAAATGTACTATTGTGAAGTATATTATTTACACAAGTGTGTAGGTGACTGTCACTGTACAGGCAATGGAGAAAGGACGGGTCCTATCCCAGAGACTGGATTAGAAATGTAACCCCAAGAGTCAAATCAGAGTTAAAAGAAATCTTAATAAAAACACACAATACAGCGTAATGAAAAGAAAAATATTTTCTTGAGTTGTATATTTAATGGCAGAGTTTTAAAGGCACAGTTGGGACTTGTTTCTTAGCAACAGGGCTCATCTGAGCCATGCAAACACTGTCATGTTGGAAAGAGATACCCTCAAGAAGAAAAGCAATATGAAAGGAGCTAGAAACATAAAATTTAGATGTCTTCTTGCTGTTGCAGGAGTATTCATCAGCATTGCCTTCAGGCAATGACCAAGGTCATTTTGATAAACTGTAATGATCAGAACAAAGAACTTGTCTTTACTTCTTAATCAACAAAAGAATGGCAAAAATAACATATGAAAACATATGCAGTGATATTACAGGGATACCATAAACCACATCTTAGGTCCCGTCTTCCCTCTGTATCCATAATAACATAGCTGTATTCTACACTGAGGGCATAGGACTCCTGCAGAACGAAGTCCTTGCTCTGTTGTACTGCATACTATGTTCAGTACTAGATGTTTCAGAGGAAGATCATGAACAGAGTTGAATGCAATAACCTGCCTGTGGCAAAAGCTCTTCCTAAAGTATCTCCTCCTAAAGGAGCTAGCTGATATACCAAAGCAGGAGATAATTTTTGTTAGTGTTAGTCCAAATAGCTTAGTGGAAAATGTTCTTTTTATTATATGTATTAGATGGGATTCATCTACCTGTGCATCTGAGTTGGTTGCTGTTATAATCTGTGGGGAGGAATTAGGCACTACCAGTGTGTGACTCATCTCATCTCCAAAATAGGTTAAGTGAATCACACTGTTGGGGGGCCTCTGTCTGTCTCTCTTTTTTTTTTTTCTCCTTCATTTGACTGCAAAGGGTAACTGGCTCAGATTGAGACCCCTCCCTTGCAGCTAGGTCAGATGAAAGCTATGCATTAACTGGTTTGCAAAATAAAGCATTTGCTTTAGTGGTTTCAAAATACATCATGCATTGCCCACACATCTTTCTGGATCTCGTCTTGTCCTTACAAGAACTCATAAGTAGGTCTGACCTCCATGGTGTTTCCTAATGCATATACATCTACCAGGTCTCATGTAATTTTTATATTTTATGAAGCTTAGACCTCCTATCTTTCTCATGAATCCTCAACGTAAAAATATTTAATTCCCATAATTACTATCATTGCCCTTCCCCATAGCTCTTTGCTAGCTCTTTTCCAAAGCGTACGTGTGTTGGTGGCAAGGTTTTGGCAGAGTGCTGCAGGGCAGGCGGGACATGTCTGTGAGAAAAGCTGATAGAGACATGCATAGAGAACCCATGCTGGAGCAGATTTGTCCCAAAGGACTGCAGCCCATGGGACAATCGACACCAGACCAGGAGAAAAGCATCAGGAGGAAGGAGTGGCAGAGAGAAACTGCTGTGAACTGACCTCAACCCCCTGGCCATTCCCCATCTGTCCTGCGCTGCTCAGAGTGAGGCAGAGGTAGAAGAAATGGATGAAAGAATGAAGTTGAAGGGGGAAAAAATAAGGGGAGGAGGTGGTGGTTTAATATGTCCGTTTCTCACTATCCAAACCTATTTTAATTGGCAATAAATTGATTTTCCCCTCGTCACAGTCAGAGGCAAAACAGACTGAATTGGTAAGTGATCTCATTGCCTGTATCTCTGCCCAAAAACTTTCTCCTCTTACTTTCTCAGTCTGTCCTGGGCGGGCTGAGAGAGCAGCTGGGTGAGTGTCTGGCAGTCAGCCAAGGTCGACTCACCACATCACATCACGAATTTCTGTAATGCCATTGAAACCTCTTCGGTAGCATCCCTCCTGTAGTACAGTCTAAAATCTTGTTAGTTTTGCTGACTGTGGAACACCTTGAGCACATATTCTTGCTACACTGCTCATGGTAATATTTAGATCCCTTCTTTGAAGGCTGTACTGAATGTTCACAATGTTCTTTCCTTTGTGCATTATCTATGGTAACAGAAAGTATGAGAGAGGTCTTTGCATGCTGTATATCAGTAGCATTGAGAGCTGTTCTATTTACTGATGGGGCTGACAGCTGAACTCAGATGAATCTTAAGAACTGGCTACTGCCTCTCCTTGCTTCACCCCAGCCAACCAGAATGATGCCTGGCAGTAATCTCTGGTTGTGATGCCTAACATGCAAAGGCTTCCCTTCTCACTCTTCTGATGTCTGGGGCATTGACAACTCCATTGGAAGCTTGATTGTGGCAGCTTAAGCAGTTATGGCTGAAGTGACAGTGTCTGTTCCATGTCCTAGCTAGAGACTACACCACTTCACATCAAGAGATGGCAAATGAAAACATCTATTGGTACCTCAGTGCAAAGCCATGGTTAAAGTAAGCCAAGTTTAAGCTTAGGTAAGCTTTGGTAAGACTTTGCGCTGAATCTGCTGTGGCACAGATACACGTTCCCTTCTGTTAATCCTCATCTGGGGTTATATAAAGAGATTCATTGCCTGGAAGATGGTCTTCTTCAGCCTGTAAATCCTCATTTAGTTGCACATCATAAACCCTTGATAGTATGGTATTGGACCAGCTCTGCTCTCCAAGTGGTAAAAAACCCAGCATATATCATTAGCACTGCTTAAACAGGAAATAGTTAATATTTCTTCCTAGTACAAGAAAGAGAGTTCAGACAAACATTCTTTAATTCCTTGTAGTATCTTCATTTTCTGGTACATACTCATAATCCTAATCTGTATGTTTCATTATAGCCAAAAGCCTTTGAGGGCAGTGAGGCTAAACTGGGAAAGCCAGAATTTGATCGAGTAACCTGACAGCTCTTTCACTATGGCCTCAGGCATGATTTAGCCTGGAATTCCTCGATTTCAGTGGGAATTAGGTGCCTAAGTGTTTTTTTTCAGAAGTCCATGCTCTATCTTCTCTGCCTTCCTTCTTTTGTTCTTCAACAGAAGAGAACACTAGCATACATAATTACTCAGACATGCACAGGGGTATCATTATCTTAGCATTTTGTAAGTACTGACAACTAGGTGAAGTGGTGCTGTTGGTCAGTGTGGACATTAGGAGAGAAGTGACAGTATGTTCAAAACCGAATAAGCAGAAAAATATATGCAGAGTTAATTGCATATGTTAAAAATATGGAAGGATTATAAATAGTTTAGGGCCAGACACTTGAGAAGGAGAAGAACTACATTCATGTTCTCTCCCTGCTGAGCAGTTTGGCTCATCTGTTAATCTTCACTAACTGGAAAACAAAAAATACTTTTCCAATACACTTGCATTGCCTTAATCCCATGAAACATCACATGGATCACACGCGTGGTGCAGACGCCACCTGTCTTGCATGACTTGCCTTTCAGCTAGCAATGATGAGACTGAACCTTCCTACAGCACCAGACAGGTTCTGCTTTGTACAGCCAGCCAATGTGTCAGCAAATGCACCAGCACCTTCTCCTGATACTCCTTTCTTCCTTAAATTATTCTGTGTTTTAGGGACTTCCTAACCCACAAGTTGTTATTGCATCCCTGTATTGTAGTAGCCTTTGACTGACCTTTCTTCTGTGTGTTTCGATCAGTATAAGTTCAGTTAGTAGTGATGCAAGCTGATCACACTGTCTTACTCTGTCCAGTCCTCTTCCAACTCTCATCTCACTCCAAATCTGGTCTTGCTTTCTGTCAGATGGGCAAAAAGAAGAGCTAGTTCCATGTGACCCATAGCTACTAGCACATGCATTGGCTTGAAACATCCTGCTGCCAGCCATACTGCCTCTCAGGTGAGGCAAGGTGGGCTTTGTGCAAAGCATCATTCCGGTTTCTAACCATTCAGATGAAAGATCAAACACAATCCTGATGGCAGCTCACGTCTGCCTAGTTCCCTCCAAGGGCAGACAGAGTTACTGAGGAGCTTAAGCAGCAATATTTGTTCTACCTCTGCAGGAACAGATTGGTTTTGAGGTTCTTTCTGGAAAGAGCAGGATGATCTGACTGTTGGCCCCAAAACACTTGGGCCTTCTGCAAGAGTTTAGAAGAATACAGAGCAAGTTCCAAAGGTGAACACAAAGATTTCAAAAGAATCCTGGACCATCTCTAGTGTCTTGTAGAGGAATACATTAGGAACTGCCAGGGGAGCTCCGCAGCTTTGAGCTCCTTTGTGGTCCTTCACAAATCATGCATTTAGACTAGTTTGCTCCACCTACACCCCAGGCCCACCCATGATTCTGATTTTATTCAGCCCAGACACAACTACCCAGTGCTTTCACTGTGTTCAGAAATTCCTTTTCTACATGAGGAGTGTTTTCTGAGTGAGAAAGGTGGTCTGGTACAACCCTTAGGAACTTCTCATTAAGAAATTCAGTCCATGGATCTTGAACCTAAACTTCCCTTCTTCCCTGCAGTCCCATCTGCCAACTTGCTGTTGCCTTTCCCTGCAAGGAGCTTCCATAGGATAGCAGTTCCATTTGTAGAGCACAGTGTAATCATTATGGACTTGAGATCCTCTGTAGGCCATCCTGCTTAGATTGTTGCACTGTCCTAACCACCTTAGTATCTGAGATAGAGGCATGTGGTTTGCTGTGGATGGCTCTGATGTCCCAGAGTGTTGGTAGTCATGTTCCAATATGTCTCCAAGGAAAGTCTGATAAGATGCAGCTGCTTTGGGATGTGGTCTTAATGCATTGATGTCTTTGGATTTTGCGTGGAACATACATTTTTCTCTATAAAATACTAATTGTAAAATTTAAGGTAATTTTTCATGACTGCATCTGGTTAAACAAATGTTCCTTTGAATGACAATAACAGGCTTCTGCTATCAGATTGTTCTGTGTAGCAGTCAGCCAAAAATAAATGCTTTTTTTTTTTCATTGCAGGCACAATAAAAGATGGCAGAATAGCCCTAATGTGTCAGATTGTTGCTTTTGTACAATACTGTACTAGAAATTTTGTAAAATGTGAGAGAATAAAAAATGAATTATTTTAGCTAGAAATGTGGGGTTATTTAATGCTTAAGTGTAGGAAGCTCTAATGACTGTAGAAGTACACTTCAGGCTTCTGTAGGGATTAGCATAGCAGAGGAAGGAATTCCTAAGTAGGAAGAGAACATTGTGGTATATAGCAGTATATAAATGGTCCACTCTTTCAGGGAGCACAGAGTAGTCTATGCTTTAAGATGGAGGGGGAAGCATGGACTCACCACAGTTTGTGTTAGTAAATAGCTTGCTTTCTGCCACTAATCATTGACTTAGGGAAGGGCAGGATAGCCTTCTGTCATTTTGGTGGTTAGAACCACAGATATCTACATCTGTAAGAAAAGTATCAACCTGTTCATTAGCCTTAAAAGAATTAAAAAATAAATCACACAATGATTTAACTGATTTAGCCTTTGTAAATTCTTAATACAGATGGAGACATTTGTTAATTACAGAAATAAATTGTTGCAGTATGTTACTTTGTGTCACACAGGAGCTGCGACAGATCCCTAATTCAAGGTTAGGGGGTTAATGTTGCAAGGTATATAAATGATAACAGCAACAGGTGTTCATGAGCTCTGAAAGTAAAGTCTTAGAGTGGAAAAATTTGATCTGGTGTGTGACAGGGAACTGTAGCTGGGGAGTAGGCTATTGCAATTGAAGTGAATGTAAGGAAAACATTGAACTTATTGATGTGAGAGAGAAAGAGGAATAGTATTTGGGGTGACTTGAACACATGGAAAAAGGAAAGGGAGAAATTAAATTCATAATTCTCCTTTTCTCTTCACTTGCGAGCCTCATTGATGGGAAGGTGGTTAGTGGTGTCATCAGTGAGAGACAGTGACCTCACAAGAAAATGGAGTTAGACTTTGTCATCGTCGAGTTAAGACAAGAGGACATTCAAGCAGAGATACCAGAAAGACAACAGGATGTGGGAAAAGTGTCCTAAAGAGATGCAAGAGTCTGAGTCACTGGCTTAGAGATGGCACATGAAGGCTCGTGCGTGGATGAAGTTGAAAGAAGGCATGGCATGGAGGGAACAGAAAACAGGGGGAAGGGAACTGCGGAGGCTCAGTCTGTGTCTCTGTGAAACAGGAAGAGAAAGATGGTAATGTAAAGTGAGACATCTTGAGGAGATGGTAGGAGAAAGGCAGGCAGATGGTAAGATGTCAAAGAGCAGAGCACCCCTAATGTACCCCAGGGCAGCTAGGAACCAGAAATACTGCAGATGAAGCAGAGGTCCTGACACTCGCCCAGATTCTTTGCAGACCGTAGCGAGAACTGTTTCAGCAGAGAGGACAGAAGCATCATTCATAACAGAGGAGAAAATTGAGGTAGCTTTGAAACATTTACAGGGCAAAGGGAGGGAGGAAGGTGGTTAGTGTACCTGGAGAGACAAGTGGAGCTGCATGACACAACTCTGCTGGGGTAGAAGACTTACAAGAGGCCTTTTTTGTAAGGGGGTAAAGTGTAGCTCTCACCTTAGTTTCAGCTGTGCCATCCCATAAACTGAATTCACATCATGGTGTGATGCTGCCGATTACAGTCCATCCAGGCGAGAGATGAGCTTAAACCACAACCAGCTCTTAGAAGCTGTGAGGCTGCAGGAGCTGGATAACTGGCTTTCCAGCTGCACAGCTTCTGGGCACAAGATGAGACTGGAGAGCCTGCCAGGATCACCAGGCACCATGGTCTTGCTCAGCTAGGGAGAAAGGAGAGCAACTAGGAGAGTGGCCTAGTGCTGCTATGTAAAATAACTGTCTTTCTGCTGTTTGCGCTTCTGAATTGCTGCCAAGATCAGGTTAGACCTGATGAGCCAGATTAATCCCCAGTGTAACTCTGCCGAAGTCAGTGGATTTATGTCAGAGATTAATCTGGGCCCAATATAGATGTATATTTTGGCAGTATGAAAAGAACACCAGCAGAGGAATGAATAAAGGCCAGATGGTTGGTCCCTCAGCTGTGCCTGCCCTTTCAAGAAGTGTTTTCCCTCTATGCCCACCCCTTCTTTCTAAGGGGGTGTGTTCTTCTGCTGTCCCTGGTGGTTGCTGCAGAGCCTTGAACTGGGGGAGCCATGAGAGGTGCGAATGGTGGTCCTCAGTGGGTGGGATGTTACTCACAAGCACTTGAGAGAGACAGTACATAACAGCAGTTCCCAAGAAGATATGGCAGGAGTAGCTTTGGGGATATTCAATAACTGCAGTATGAGTTCTTTGGGACAGAGAGAATCTTGTGGGGCTCATATAGGAGATCCTAGCCCTTGCTGGCATGCAAGTAGCAAATGTGAATTCTCTTTCCCCTGCAGGACTGGTACGCTCCAAAAACCAGCCCTGTTTAGAAGATATCATGGAAAACTCGGTAAGAACTGACCATAGTGAATTCCAGTTTGTCAAACTGGAGGATGTACAGAAGCAGAGGAGCATCTTTGTTTAGGTTGTGAAGACTTATGTTGCAATGTCAGTGCAGGGTGTCAGGGTTGGTCCCCTGCCTCCAGTCCGATGGCTTCTCAGTAAGGCAGGGAAGGACATTTAGAAGTCTGAATCTCTTCTCAGCTGCACCCTTTAACATTTAAATAAGTGCTTCTAGCAGTCTTGCATAGGAGAGTAGAACCATTTTACCATGGTCCCTAACCTTACCATAACCTATTCAACATGAGAATTACAAAAAAGAACAACAGGCAAGATCAAACTATAATTTCCAGTTTTTCTTTGTATAACACTTTCCCTGGTACATCTCACTCCATATAAACGTTCTCTAACCTGTGAAGAATGGTGTCCTTGAATCATTGTAAAATAGAGGTATTACTTTTCATATTTCACTCAGAATAATTATGTGCTATATTGTGATGTTGGAAACTTGGTTCTTTGTGATTTCTATGAATAAATTCATATGCATTTTTATCTAATGCTGACCAGTAGCTAGATGGCAGATACTGGAAATTATTTGGTAAAGGAAAAATCTGTCCTGTAATAGAAATAAGTATAAATCAGATGCTACTTCCTGCAAATTAGAAGTGCAAGAACTCCTAGAGAAGGAGGTGTGCAGGGGGCATTCAGATGAAAAGACCATATGTAAAGTCCCACAAGCCCAGTTACAGGGCTGTGCAGAGGCCCAGGCCTTGCTGGATGTGTCTTGACTGGCCAAGTGGCATTAACTGTTTGTGGATAACCCAGCTGCTGAACAGGACCTGGTATTTGTCCGTGTTTCTGACCTGCTCAACTAAGCTGTGGTGTTTCCCTTAGCTTTGCTTTCAGTCAGAAAAGGACTAGATCCTGCAGGAATGATGATTTTATCCAAGTTTATATTTCTTTTATTTCTAAAGAAAGAAGGCATTTCTATATAAAGCACTATTTCCCCTTGGTACCAAGGCAGCTCTCCTCAGAGGCTGGCTGAGCTGTTTAATATGATCTTGCATGTGCTCAGGGGGACAGTGTCAAAGCAGGGGGCACTATTGACTTAAGTTCACCTGTTTTGGCATGATCAGCAACTCACAAGCATGCTTTCTGCTCAGGTGTACTGATTGCTGTGAGAGTAATTGCACTTGATGTTTAAGAACCAGAACCACTCTTCAAAAATAAACTGAAAAATCATGAAGAGCCCTATGTTCAAGAGCTGTTAGTCATGTAGTGGCAGCCAGTTCCCATGGCTCTGCGAAAAGAAACGGAGATAGATCAGCTAACCCTTGCATAGAGTAGTTAAAGATAATGAAATATGGAATAGCTGAGGCTGGATTAGACTTCTGGAGAACATCCAGTCCTTCCTGCAAGTGGGTTTAATTGGAGCAGATTGCTTCAGTCCTTGTCCACAGTATCACAAGATACCTGCTGATGCAGATACAGTGCAGTAGCCTCCATAATCCCCACATTTTCTCCACCCTAATAAGTGATCTTCCTTTTGGAAAACTATGCTAGATGGGGCTGAATTCATTTGTCTTGGCTGGTGCTTATATTCACAGAATCTGTGAAGTCATGGGTCACTCCAGCCTGCTCTATTTATGGAGCATGAACTGGGGTGATCTCAGGCTTAAGGTACCACAGCTCATTTCTCTGCTGCCAACAAAGATTTGCTTTTGTTGGTCTGCTTGGGGTCTTTCCATTGGGATGCAAAAAGACTCTGGAAGACTCCAGATCATCTCCCCATCTTCCCCATAGGAGCAAGACTGTGGACAACAGGTCATGCATAGAGGCTCACTCTGGCTATGTGCTGCACCTCTACAATTCCAACCCCTGCCCTCCTCACCAAACAGAGCGTGGGTTGATTGCAGCCCAGCTCTGTGTGGATCCTTGTCCTCCTCATCCCACACTGCTCTTCTACAGAATTGGTTGTTTGAATCTGCTGTTCAGGGATGTTAGTGTGGGAAACTTCAATTAAAGTGGATACAAGTTAAGCTGAGAAGATGTTCCCTACAGTTTTGCTGAAGAGGATAAGACAGCTTTATATTCTCCATTAGGTAAACTATCATGAAATGAGATTTTTGTTTGTTATCTGTCTCAATCACCTGAAGGTACCAAAGCTAAACTTAGAGTGTAAAGCATGATCTTCAAAATCCTTCAGATGTTAGGTATGTGAGTAAACCAGCAACTTTGCAGTGGCTTTAGTAAGTAGAATGCTTTGCCTTTCATCTAAGAACAGTGCTTTTGTGAAAACTGTCCTTTAAAAGCAAGATCTGGTCACTATTTGACTTAACAGCACAACAGGGATATGGCCCCGTCATGTTAGGTGCTTGAAAGATGGTAAGTTTCCTGGGACAAGGACTATCTAAATAGAAAAGACATTTGAAAGTAGTGGTGTTAACATCTTAATAATGTTACTCCAGCATTACAAGAATAAACCTACAGCTTCAAAATTATTTAGCAAGCAGCTGTAAAGCCAGGACTGAATTCTGGTATCCCAAATCATATTCCAGACTCCTGGGTGCAGTACTGCATCTCTGGGCTAAGGAGTGCAACTCTATCATGTCCCCTTTAAGTCCCTGCTTGAGACTTTCTGGCTCATAAAACGCATGCATGGAGTTTTCCGTATTAAAAAAAAGTTCTTTCTGTTAGTCTACTGCACACTTATCACTGCAGATGTCTGACACATGTCACAGTTTTGTTTTACATTCCTACACTACTTAAAGATACCTTGTACTTCGGGGTGATTTTGGAGGCTGGTGCATTTTATTACACTTCTATTTCAGCTGTCTTGATCTGTAGCAAAGCCTCTAATTGCTCTGCATCCCCATCTAACTTTCTAATAAGATTAATTCTGTCTTGTGTCTTGGTAGTCCCTAATTAACATGATTTGTCTTCACAGTTAAGGACTCCAGGGTATCGCAGCAAGCTCAGATTCACTGCTCAGTGAATCTTAGAAGTAGTTAATCTGTCCTTCCATGAACAGAGCAAATGCAGTTAGGCAGCTTCAAAAGGCTAAATTAGTTGCAAGGCAGTGATCAGAAAGACAGAGGAGGAGGCAGACAGCCTTGAACTGTGGCTGTTTGGCCGAATGCAGATAGACAGGGCAGGAGAGACCCTTCTGCTGCCCTTAGCCTGCTGCTTTCCTTCTGCTGAACTAGAGCTCCCTGAGATGGGCACAAATGGTGCTTAATTAACCTGTGGGAGGGCAGAGGCAGGAAAACAAGTGAGCATTTGATCCAGCATCACCCAGTGAAAGAGTTTCATCCTGACCCCTTACACTAATGTGGAAGTAAAGACTGGAGGGTCACACACAACCACCTCCCACTCTGTGCCGTACAAAAAAGAGCTTTCCCTGGTACAGACAATTAAGAATAAACTTCAGTTAATCACTGTATAATTGGCAAGAGCCTTTGTGAAAGCTCTTGCCTTTTCCTCATTATTTTTCCCCTGTTACACAGCTCTTAGAATAGGGGCCTTTAGGAACTGAAAGCCAAAAAGCTTTCTTTACAGGTGGCTTCATGGCCACTCTGAAATGAGGAGGGGCTCTCTCCAGACATTGCACTCTGGAAGCTTCCAGGTTTTTAAAATTTGGTTGAAAAGCCACATCCAAATTATTTGAATGTCAATAGCATAAAGTGGCTCAAAGTTTGTTTCTGGATGTAGATCAAGAAAACAGAAAATTGATTTGTGGAGGTGCTTGGGAATTGTGAATTAGGATCATAGTCTTAAAAATAAGACATCTTTTACTGGAAGGTTGTTTCTGTATCCTAGTTCCTCTGCCACTTGGATCCCAAGCTCCTGCAGAGGGTGGATGCAGAACAGCCTGGGACTGTGAGAGCCATGGCAAAGCACCCAAGCTGGTGTTCTTGGGTAGCTGGAGGGAAGACAGGGGAGCCTGAGGTGGAATAAGCACCTTGTTTAATAGTAGACAGTATGAATACAGAAAGTTCTGCATGGCAGGAGACAATAGAGAGAAGACAGCAAGTAGAAGTGTTTCCAGAAACAGAGCTTTTAAGTTGCTGATAAAATTACAGAGCAGCAGGAATGCATCCACTTAGGGCAGATGAGCTTCTAGCAGAGTGCCCTGTGTTGTTAACCGTGGTCATGCCTTTTGTTCTCCCTTATGTTTGTTGTTATAATTGGAAGCTAATTACATTATTTCCTCTCAATGCTGGCATACTTAAGGATGCAAATTAATTACAATTCTCTCCTCATTCCATTAGCGAAGAAAAAAGTTAGCATTAAGCAGAAGCAAGGCTGCAGTGTCTCGGTTCTTTTCATAGCAGTACCCCTGCCTAGCAGCAGAACAAGGGACAGGCCATTTAGCCTCTTTGTTCCCTGTCTGTAACATGCAGACAGCCTGTGGTCTGCTTCATGCGTCTACCTTACAAACTGCAGAGTACTACTGGGGAACCATATTAGCTTTAACCAAGCCATTCTAGCTGTGGGCAAGAAGCAAGCCAGATCACTCTATGCAGAGCTCAAGCTGCTAGACTGCTCGCTGTGCCTGAAGGATGACTTCTTTACATCCAGCAAAGCATCTCTCTGTACCACCACAGTCAGCTGGAGAGGTGTAGTGAATCGCTGTGGTGTGACTTGGATAGCCAGGGATTCTTGAGTGACCCAAACAAGAGCAAGAACAGGTTGGGAAGGAAGATGTCTGTTCGTGAGGTGCTAGCATTACATCAGGAAGAAACTGTGAGTAGGTGACAGATTGCTGTTGTGTTCAGAGTTGACCTATCAGCTAAGATACTGTGATGAGAGGCAACGAATTTCTCCTTGTGGCATGTTATATTGGAAGCATGGCAAAAGGTGATACTTGGGTTTATCTTGAGCAATTAATTTTCTGTGACTGTAGGTGGCAGGTATTGTTTGGGGCACCCTTCCCATTTCCTGTGTCTAGGTTTCTATGTAACAATATTTTTCCTCCCTTAACTTCTGGAAAATTACAGGTTCTCTCCAGTGGTTCATGCTATTACAAAGCATGATGCAAAGTGTCAGTGGCAGTTCTGGGGCCACATCTTTTATACAAGAGGGGGAAAAAATTAATTTGGGAGTCAGGCAGGTACAACTTGCAAAAATAATTCAGCAACAGTAGAAGTCCAAGGTCTGCTCCACCACTGTGGGTTATGCAGTGGGGTCTTGCATCGCCATTCAGCAGAAGTTCTCCAATCTCAAATACTTCAAAGCATACCCTTAATTCTAAGCATCAAGTCAACAGAATTAATAGGACTGGATTGGAAAACTTTGCCCAAGGATCATGGAATGTCTGGCAGTGAAACAAGCTGTACTGCAATCTCACTATTTATGGGTGGACGCTTTTACATGTTCAAAACATTGCAGTGCTGCAGAGTAAAAATAATGCCAATGGCTCCATGTATAATTAAAGCTTTAGTAAGTCACTTCACCTTCATGCAGCCTCCCCCCCCAATGTAATTTAAGATTTGGTTGTGTATATTTAGCCTTGGAAGTCTGTGAAAGTTTGTTGCAGTCAAGTTTTGAAGTTTGTGTTAAAAAACACTGCATTTTCAGAAGACTTAACTTTTTCTAAAGCATTAAACATGAGAAAAATCTCATTTTTGATGCAAAGGCAGTGCTGTCTTACTTGCATGTGGGCTGTCTTCTCTAGATGCTACATAAACACTGTCAAGTCTGCTCTGACCACATGACACAAGCCTACTAATAACAAACAGATGCAGAGCTCAGTGCTAGAGCTACAGCAATGCTCTGAAGCAGTTGTGATCAGTCATGGGCACAGAATGCTTTGGGACATACTGGACATTTATCATGTATGTAAGGAAACCAGAAAGCTAATCCTATATTCAGCCTGCCTTCTGCAGGCTTGGGAGTTGGAACAAATCCTGTGGAGACAGGAACTGCAAGTACCAGCTCTCACTTGTCAGGGGACTGTATATTTTTTTCTGTGGCGAGGCCAAAAGGACTGACAGAGCCAGAATTCACTTTGAATGCCCTTCCGATATGGAAGGGGAAAATAAAAACAACGCGCCAGCAGAAGCTAAGCAAATCATTTTTAATAGCAGGCCGCGGAGGAAAATTCATGAGCTGCTCTCCATGGCAACATCTAGGTTCTGTCACGTTTGCTGCCTCCACTCTCTCCTCCTTCCCTTTCTCTTCCCCCTCTCCAACCCTTCAGCTCCCGCTGTTCTTGCCCAGGTCCTGCCTGCACGACTGTCCCCGAGACCTGGCATTTGCAGGCAATCGCTTTGCTGCCAGGTGTCTGCACATCATTGATGTTCCCCCCTTGCAGCAGTGATTATTACACCGGGCTTGCGCACATGGCATTCAGATTCTCAGTTCCAAGGGGTGCTGCCTGGGACCAAGCAAGCCTCCTGTTTTCTCAGCTGCCCACTGCTCCTGCTCTTCTTCCCCCTCTCAAATTGTTAAGGCCACCCATCCACCCTAGCCTTCTTGTACTGTATATGGCATGGGTAGGCTTTAGTCTGTATGGATACTAGAAAGGGGGAAGAAAGCTTGCCAATGGCTGCTTAATCAAATTTTAGCCTAAACCCCAAGCTTTTAAGATGTTGGTCTAAACCACCATTATTTCTAGAAGAAAATCAAGTAATTGCACTGAGTCCTGGCTTACTTCTATGGCTGAAATGAACTATAAGGGGAAGGATGTAGGGGATGCCTCTGACACTTGGGTTGCATGTTCTCTTTGGTGAGATACCTAAGCCTTGTTGATGCTGCAGCCTTGTGTTGCAGTCTTGCCACCTCCGAGTTCCTTATATTTCAAGAGAAACAAACCCAGCACCCTCTAACAGGTGAAGAGTTGCTGTGTAAATGACAACATCCATACTCTGGACTAAGCAACCTCATCCCATAGCAGCAGCAGGAATTCTTCAGCGCACATAAGCTGCTTGGTGTGAGAAGGGCACAGACACTTCAGCTGGACGCTCTGCTTCAGGAGTGCAGCTGTGGTTGTATGCACCTATTTTCAAAGGGAACTGAATGGCAAGTGGCTTTGCATCTTCCACTGCGTGCTTTGAGTGCCTCTGAGGAAATAGGGTGTGAACACACCTCCTGGTAAAGGAGCATATCTGGCCACAGGGCTGGGCCCAGGTACTTGAGAATGGTTAGCTTCCTGAGGAGGACACTCTCCATCCTCTGTTGTGCTGCAAACCAGAGATTCACTGCATGTCCTCTTGCCCACAGTCACAGCTCTCTGAGCAGGCCATGGGAAGAGGCACAGTGGAAACCCTAACAAGAGCTCTGCACTTGCAAACTGCAAGATCCATGGTAGTTCACAAGCAGGTACATCAGATGCTCTTCTGGACCAGCCTTTTCTGTTCAGAAAGCTGTGATAAGCTTGGAAAGAAAGCACTCTTGTCTAAGAGGGTTTAGGTGGTAACACACTGGCAGGTTCTCTCTGATAACAGCCTAAGCCCTAGTGAGTTCCAGCCAGGTGAAAACAGAGAACACTGCTGAGGACTCATACTGGCCAGAACATTTCCAGTGGGTTTTACTTTGCATCTGTTTTCTCAAAGATGCAAACAATTTTCTGTTTTAGGAAATTCCAACAGATAGTCAGCCTGAGTGTTAATGCTTTGCAGCTTCATTTTATTGTGTGGTTAATAGTGTCCCAGCTCCATCCACCTAAGCAGAGGGGAAGGGTTTTCAGCATCAGCAGACACAGCTGTAGCCCTTTCTTGGGCAAGTTTTAGTAGTTCACTTTACCTCGTCGTAACCCAAAGGACTACAGCTTAGCGTATGGATTGATGCCAAGGATCAGAGGCCTCCACAACTGAAACAACTCCTTACAGCTCAAACTAGAGTATAAAAACAAGTTCATAACACTTAGGAGCCAAGGATGTCTTGACCAATAGATACCACATTTACTATAATACTGAGGAAAGTAGTGTGATTCTTATTACCCTTCTCACACAGTTTTTCTGACTCATGTAAGCAAGAACCAACATATCTCATAAATTCTCAGCACATTTACAACATCTGCCTCATATACCTGCCAACACTGTTTAATGACAGCTAATAATCATCTTACTCAAAAAATTCAAAGACACATCAGACGTGTCCCCACACAGAGCGCTCCCCTGACACTATACAGCTGCACAGGTACATCTCATCCCTACAGAACATGCACCCATTAACTGCATCTCCCACCCTTGATCCAACAGTTCCTTACTTTCATAAACACCTCAAATTTCATTCCCCTCTCCTTTCTGTCTTTGCAAGTGCTTACCTGCAGCTGTGCTCCAAGTCCAGAGTCAGGAGATGGTCCCATTTTTTTCCCTCCAGGAGCAGGAGGCACTATCCCACTGCCTTTTTTATTCCCAGTGCTATATGGGAACATCTTAAATAACCTCCAGGCTTGCAGGAAGAGGAAGGAGTGTTTCCCAACCTCTCCCTGAGTCCAGGCTTTGGTAGGGATGAGAAGAGACTGGACCATGACCCACAGCAGCTGCTCCGTGTGCTGCCCCTAACTGCAGCAATTTGGGCTTCTGTCCCTCCACCTGTAACAGGGCAGCTCATCAGACGTGATTTCCTTGCAGCAGAGAGGCTCTCTGTTGTGAAGTTTCAGATATCAAGTTGTCAGTGTGAAGCTCACTAACACATTGTCTGTGTGCTCAAACTACTTACACTGTGGCCATCCAAGTCTTATATCCCTCTGGTTTGCACCCTGGCTCAAACTTCTAACATATCTGGGAAGGTGCCATCAGAAGTTTACTCACAGCTGGCTCTGCCACATGAAACAAGCCATGCTCTATGTCTGGCTGAAGCTCCTGCAGGAATACCCAGGACAGGCTTTCTTGCAGAAAGAGGAGACAAAAACTTCTCCCATGCAGCTTAAGATATTCCATAACACAATCACTGCTGCACTCAGAGAGCACAGAGGAGACTGTGCTCAGGACAGGCCATGGGCTTGACCTCATGTCTCCTCCAACCCAGAAGAGTGATGCAAACAGTAATAAGCCAGGAGAGCTTTCTCCAGGGGGTGAGTTTTTTCCTCTAAGACAAAAAAGCAAAACTATTTTTCTCTCATACTATTTTGGTGTACTTGGTGAGGCCAGGAACCAGCAGGTGATGCTCTTGGGAAGGCCATGGCTGCCAGGGTACCAGCATAAACTGGAGAGAGGACTTTATCCTGCATGACAATGGACCAGAGAGGAGAGAAAGGGCGAAACCCGTCTCATTTGTCTCTCCCTTTACAGTATTGTCCTACAGATAACACATTCCCTTCATGCTCAATGGGTTAAACAGTTGAAAACAAAAGGCCTAAAAGGCCTTCCTTATTTACTGGTATAATCTAAAAATACCCTGATTCTGCTGACAGCAAAAGCAAACACAGGCTCCCAGGGGCTCTCTTTCCTTGTCCAATACTGTCTGGGTGCCGCAGCTGGCTGATGCTGCCCTAGCTGCGGCGAGATGAGTTGAAAGAGCAAGCCTGGCTTCCCATCCCCTCCCAGCCTCACTGCATGTGGTGCCTTCACCTTCTGTCCCCAGCTGCTCCAGGACAAACCTCAACTCCCCCCCATCCCTCTGCCCAGCCCCTGGTATGTGCTGGCTCCGTGTGCCAGTGGGCTGCAGGGTTTGACCAGGTGTCTGCAGTGGACCCTGGTGCCCCATGAGGCTGAACTAACAGGTTCATTAGGTAGCATAGGACACCTTCATTCCATCACCTCCCCTCTGTCCCCAGAGGCTGTGTTAATTCATGATTTAGAATGATTCCAGATTTTACTGCATTTTGGGTATTTTTCATTGGGAAGATATAAGAAATGCTTCATATAGTTTACTTAATGCTGGTATAGCTGTAGGAAATTTTAGTTTACATCTGCTTGTGAAGTTAGCAGTTTATGTTTGCTGGTTACACTCACAGCCCAAGACCTTTTTTTGGCAGCTGATTTATTTGGCCAACATCATCCCATCTGCAGTGTGTGTACTGAGTTTATGATTGCTAGGCTAGAGATATTCAAGCCTCTGAATAGAGGAGGGGAGAAGGTTTGGTGTCTCAGCTCTGACACAGCCAGGCGGTATCAGCAGATACAGCCAGCTTGCTTGCCTTCCTTCTCTTCCTCCTCCTCCTCTCCACCTCTCTGCTTCCAGATGCAAAAACTTCCATATTTGGCAAAGTGTAACTACGATGGCTTCTTAAGGGGAAATCGTCTACTTTGACAAATGCATTTAAGACTCTCTTTTGCTTCACATTTTAAAGCATATGTGGACTAGAGAAAAAATACTTCCATCTTATGTCTGCTGGCATGTCTCAAGTTTTGTATTCAAAAATGCCAACAATTTCCCAAAGATTAGCTAATTATAATTAATAAAGAAAATGCACTGGCCCTGGAAAATGAATTGGCTCCTGTAAGTAGGAAAATGGCCTGAAGAGGGAATCAGAAGCCAAGGTTCATGAGATTTTAATCCTAGTTTCTGCATCAACTCCCTGTCCAGAGGGGGACACTTAACTGCTTTGTCTGCTTTATTCCCTTCTGAATGGGACTAGACATTAGCTTAGTCACTGTGGTGTTTAGGGGATTAATTAGCTAATTCAGCACCTCACTTTAATGATATAAAAATCTTAAAAGCTTTACTGGAAGGATTTGCAACTCTAGTTTAAGAACTGTTGCTCATTTATGACTTTTTTTTTGTAACACATCTTGGAAGAGTTCAAGGCAAGGCAAGAGGGGAAGATTTTCATTTTAATTTTAAAGAGAGACATGCATTTCAATTTGGCAAGATTTCTCATCCTGATCTGAAAAAGTAAACACCCAGTTTCTGATCTTGCCTCAATCCATATTTAATCTCGGAGAGTGCTGTGGTGTAACTTTGCAGAGAACAGTTTCAGGAAGCATGGGGGAATATTCCAGGCTTCCTTCTGCCTTGGAGATATTAAAAAGGAAGAAAAAGATAGGTGAAGAGAGGCAGAAATCTCATGTAATCCCACACGGAAGACACAGAAGACACAGAAGACAAAGCCAGAGAGCAAAAGACAGCCTTTCTTTTAACAAGCAACGGGGAGATTTATACAACATCCTTTGGGATTAAAATAATTTACCCATTTCCTCTGTGCAGACCCTTTTGCTTTGATGGATAAGGGGATGAAACCTTGCCTGTGAAAGCTGAAGTCAGAGGACGAAGCCTGGAGGGATTTCTCACACAGGAGAAGATGCTGTCCATCTCCCTGCTGGCGATGCTCTGCTGTGGGGCTGCCTCCCACCACCCCAGCGGCGGTGTGCAGCAAAGGGAGCGGGTGGGAATACAAAATCAGATTGAGCCAGCGGCAGGAAGATGGGGGGGGGGGGGGTTTAGGAGCTGGTGGAGTGTTAGGAAGATGCTGGAGTTGAAGCCTGCAGAGGATGGTGGGCTTAAAAATAGTCTGTAGCCAGGCTTCCCCAGCATTTCAGCATCTTAACTGCCTGTTATCCTTGTGACCCACTGAAGAAGACGCAGTGATGGAAGAGATTATCTCTTCTCCACTACCTTGGCAGTGCCGGATGAAATGGCATTTTGCTCCTAACCAGATCCTCTGCTCTCTCTGTCTGGTGAGGTCTTCTGGAAGGGTGTAAATTACATGTTTCCTCCCGTCTTCAGTCAAATGAAGGAACTCCCTCCTTCCCCTGAGTTCAATGAGACACTTGTGTGCATTGAAGTTGAGCTGATTCATTCACATCTTACAGGGTTTTTGCAGGTTTCAATCCTTTGATGGGAAAAAGGGCATCGTGGTGCAGGATTTTTGACTCAAGACGTTCATTAAAGAAAGCATTTCACAGAATTACGTTATCCAGTACAATCCACATTACACCTTTACACTTACCTTAGCAATGCTGTATTTATATTGAAAAAAAAAACCCAAAGACAATTCATAATGATAAGAGGTGTTGAAATGCATACTTAGATCAGGTGACTGAACCTCCTGGCCAACAGCTCGTACATTATAGGCATTAAAACCAGTTTCTTCTGCTCTTTGCCCATGCTGTGTATTTCTCCAGGTTGGTTGTAGGACAGACAAGGCTTCCCCAAGCTGTGAGTTTCAGCTAGCCATGGGCCCAGGACATCAGCTGCAAATAAATGATCAGGCTTGTCCAATGTGGTAAATTCAGGAAGAATCTTTGTAAAGGCTGCCATGGTGTAGGGTTCCCCATCCTCCCCCTGCTTTAACTTTTATACATCAACAAGATCCTTCATCTGAATTGTTTTAGGAAGTCTGAAGGGTGTTTGCAAGTTGTGTAAGTTGGTCCCAAGCACAGCCAAGGGCTGCAACACCAGGTCGCCTGGCTACAGCACTGGTTTAGCTGCTTCTGCTTTGTTAAAACATGCCTTCAGGTAACAACTTGCAACTGGGGAAAGCTTGTGCAAAGATGCAGTGCCACACCAGCACCTTTTTTTTTGTCTGTGTGCTCCTTCTAGGACAGTATTTGTGAATAGTAACAGACTGCCAGACCCATACAGCTTTCTAGAGCCAGTCTTGCTCAAACTCTGGGTGCAGCTTTTATTTTTAGAGCTTCTGTGTAGTAAATATCCTCCCCAAGAGAGAGCCACCAGGGGAAAAAAAGGTGGACTGGTATTTCCACAAACACAGAACACTCCCTTGTAAACTGCCTACAGTGCATAAGTGGTTGGGGGAGGGGGAAGGAGCCAAAACCCAAAGACTGTTTTTTCTGTCCTGATTTTCAAGTGTACATGTTGGTGTAGTTCAATGGCAGACAGTAGCGCGTTCAAGTGAGATGTGGCTGTCCCTCCATTTGTCCTCCTGTAAAGTGTTCCCAGCTATTCAGCACTGCAGTGGGAGCACAAGAAGTGGGATGCTATGAGAAGTGTGTCTAAGGGAAGGAATTTGGCACAAAGCCGTGGCTTTCACTGGGTGTTCTGTTGCTGCTCTCTCCCTAGGAACGTTTGTATCTGCTTTCACCGTGCTGTGCGGAGCCCGGACCGACCTCCCCGACAGGCACATGTGTTGTGTCTTCTGGCTGAACATTGCTGCTGCTCTGATTCAGATCCTGACGGCGATCGTGATGGTTGGCTGGATTATGAGTATATTTTGGGGGATGGACATGGTGATTCTTGCAAGTAAGTACAGCGCACTCGCCTCCCCGACTTCTCTGCTCTGTGGCCGTGTTGCTGGGTCCCAGCTAACGCCACTGCAAGCTATTTGGACTGCCCTCTAGGGAAGAAGAGCCGCAGAATGGGCTCCATGAGAAACAGCAGGAATAGGAAGTGCTGGGAGGCAGTTGGGGTGGGCTCTGTGTCACACCTGGAAGAGCCTCCCATCCCACCACATGGGTTAGGGTCTTCCTGTCCCCGTTATAAAATGAAAAGTGTGGGAGGGGGTCCCCAGCACTGTGAACTTTGCTGTCTGGAGCCCCTTCTGCCCTGGTGGCACCCACGTGTGTGTTTGAATGAGAAAGCCCTTTCTGCTTCATGACCCCAGCTGCATCTCTCCGGTTAGGGAGACCTTCTCATGAGGCCACTTCTGCTCCCAGGGAGTATGCAGGGCCAGCTGTCCCCAGAAAAGCCCTGGGGACTTTCCCAGACCCTCCCCTTCCTCCCCAGATACATTTACCCAAAGGCTTTTTTTCATGTTTCACACCAAGTTTTTAAGCTGAACAGGACTGTTTAGCTACTCCTAGAAGGATTTCCCCTAAACCCTTTAAGGACCCTCTGAAACATTAGTCTAGGGGAAGAAGAGAGGAATCCTTATAATTTAGGTCACCCAGTTAGTATGTATTACCCATCTAGAATGCAGGCTCTGAAACTTTATCTGCTAAAGACTTTTACTGGTGTAAAAGTTGTCTCATATCTGTATCATATCACCTGTATCCTGTCACAGAGAATTAAGGTGACAGCCTTACCTTGCCAGAAGCAGCCCACCACTCAGGGTGCTGCCTGTGTCTGCAAGACCCCAGTCCCTTTCCAAAGGCTGGCAGAGGCCAGTGGGCGTTGCCCCAAACCAAACAGGTCTGGGATCCTTCAGGCTGGCAGGGCAGGCAGTTCCCAAAGCTTCTCCCAGAGAATGTCTTACCAGCAACTTTTGCTGTTTGGTTTGAAGGGGCTCCACTTTGTCATCTCTGCTGATGACATCTGTGGCTGCGTGACAGAGCAAGAGAGAGGATCTCAGGAGATTGCCAGGCACCTGCTTAAATATGAAATAGATGAAATATCGAAAAAAAGAGCAGGAAACCAGTGTACATCTTCAGCTGCCAAACCCTCTCACCAAACCACCTGCTAATTTCTAAGCCAGCTTCAATTTACAGGCTGAGTTAAGGGCAATCCCCATGCAGAGCAAACAATGGATATTAAAAACCTGAAGTGAGGCAAAATGCTCTCCTCAGGACAAAGGCAGCACTGTCCTTCATTTTTCCCTGTAAACCACCTGCCAAGTTTCCTCTCAGATGTACCTGCCAAGCAGGGGTAGCCCAAGTTATTTCTGAGGATAAACTGTGAATCAATGTACATCTGTGACGTGTCTTTAAGAACCTGCCCAACTTGTGTGTAATCCCATAACTACATGTTCATAAGCTTATGCTCTTGCTATTCTTCTGCTGGACAGCCTCCACGTGTGGTTTGCTGTCTGGCAGGATGCAGTTTTGCATCTGTGGGGTGAGGCAGGAAAGCATCTGTCCAGATAAAGGGCTACAGCTGAAACCGTGACTTGCTTTTCTCCATAGTCCTGTTCATGTATGTCCTCTGGATAAAGGAGCTGGGGCTCAGGAGGATCTTACTGCTTTTCCAGTTTGGTTGCTGGGGAAAACCATACAGCTTGGAAGTGTTGCCATGAAGCTGTTCCCCGCACCTGTCTGGACCCCACCAGTTTGGGAGGCAGAGGGTGGGTGAGCAGCATGTGGTGGGGATGCTCAGGCCAGGAGGTCCCCGACCTCAGCAACAGTATTTCATCCCGGCTTCTCTGGTGGCAGTAGGGAAAGGTAAGAGGAGTCAACATGTTTTATGTTAACGAGCTGTGCATCATCTGACAAGTTGTAGCCCTTGGCAGTTTCTTGCTGTCTCATTAAATAGCTGGGTTTTAAGTTTACTTACCATGCAGAGAAAATATTGGCTAAATAAAGCAGCTCTTGGTTGATGGAGAATAAAAGAAAAAAATCATTTTCCATCAAAACAAAGAACAGAAGTGATCAATTGCTCCCAGCTGGATCAAACAGCCCTGGCAGATCCCAAATGGCTTGATTTTTCATGTTTTGTTTCCATATTTAAAAAAAAAAAAAAAAAAGGTAATAACTTAAAAAGGAAACAATGTTTCAAATGCAAGAAATAAGACATTTTGTTTAAAAACACTGCCAGGAAACAGTTTGCTTTGGTTGGGTTTTGTTTGTGTGCAAACAAACTGATGCACAGGACAGAAATTATACACTGTTGCAACTTAAATCTGCACGCAGGTGGGAAATGGTTAAATAAACATGAAAATACTGCCCACCTCTCATCTTCCTCAACCTGAAATGGCCAGTTCCATACCTCCCTGTGAGAGTGACACACAATTTTGGTGGCCTAGAGGGAGGACACAGCGGATGGTGTCTAAGCTGATGGGAGTAGCAGTGAGGAGAAGGGTGGGAAGCAGCCAGGGCTCAGGGACTCCACTCCGGCTTTCCCTGAGGGATGGGTGCCTTGCTCCCTGGATCACAGCCTGCCTGTCTATTAGCTGGTAGAGAGCTGGGTAGGAGTTAGAGAGGCTCATTGCAGGTTTTCATCTTCTAGTGCTAACTCTCAGCCATTAAAAGGGAGAGCCTGCTCTGAGGGAAGAGCTTTGGGGATCATGTCATACTGTCTTTAATGAGGGGAGAAGGAGAAGAATTACAGGCCAAGCAGGTGTACTTCAATTCCCGGAAGAAGCAATCAAACAAGTGACTTGCATGCATTTAGAAAATAAAAAGAAATGAAGTCAACCTGGGTTCATCCAGAGCAAGCTGTGTCAGACTGACTCGATCCCCCTCTGTGGCAGAGGGATTAATTTTGTGAGCAGCGGCAGTCAGCCATCCCTCCTGACTTTGAGGCGCTGACACCGTCTCAGACAGTGTTCCTACCAGCAAGCCAGAGAAACGTGGCCTGGGTGAAAATGCACTTGAGAACTGTTCTCTAAATTCATTTTCCCGAGCTAGAAGGATACAAGGAGAGGTGTGTTGAAAGGTCCTTCCTGAATCCAGCTCCGTTCAGTATTTTCATTTATGTCCTGATGATGGGCTGGAGAAGGGGCTTACCAGCAAGAATGGCAGGCACAGTGAGGGCAGGGTCTGGGTTCAAGCAATTTGAAAAAATGGTCTGAAAAAAATAAATGCTACTCAATGGAGACAAGTCCAAGACACTAAGGAAGGATTAATCAACCGCATAAATACACGCTAGGGAACAACTTGTTTTTCAGGGAAGGATGTGGTGGCTGCAGTGAGTCACAAGCTGCACAGGAGTACATTGCTGTGGAGGGAACAAAAGCAGTGCAGGCAGGTAGGAGCAGAGCCCGTAGGACACTAGTTGGTCCCCTCACCTTTCTCGGCACACATAAAGCTGTGGCGATGCTTGTGGCCAGCTTTGGAGGCTGTACTTCATGTGGACAGTCTGGAGAGAGTCCAGAGGACCGTGAGACAGCAGACAACGAAGAGGTTCAGCGGGCTCGTAAATGTGAGAAGGCAGCAGTTTAGCCTAAGACAGACCTAAATAACAGCAGGAAAGATCTGTGTGGAAATGGGAAGACGTTTTCCCTCCAGTAAGGTCGAAGTGGTGAAGAGGTGGCATGGCAGGATCTGCCCTCTCTGTCTGCCCCAAGAGTGGGGTCTGTCAGGAGGAGAGTGGGAAGAGTGTCTGACCTCAGGGGTCCTATCCAGCCCTCATCTCCTGTGAGGTGCCCTTTAGAGGGATATATCCCAGAAGGAAGATTAATTGAATGCAGTTTTGTTATCACACTTAATTACTTTTGGCAGCTCAATGGCACGGGGCATTTTCTCTGCTAAGTTAAATGAATTGTCAGCTGGCCCCATTAAACGCCACAGACACCTTCCTTAAGGAGCCATAAGGCTTTGGAAACAGTCCTTTGCTTTACCTGCTGTCTGAAGGCAAAGGTAGATTAAAAGGAAGCACTTAATTCTTTTGCAAAAAAAATAAATCTAGACTCTCCCCTTGCTGCTGCAAATATCCACCTGTCCTTGGCAGTGGCTGGGCAGCACTGCCGCACCGTGCTCTCCTCAAAGCCTTCGTGATGGCTGCAGGGATGAGGCACAGAGCTGAGGCAAAACACAGCTAATTAGCTGGCCAAGGCCAACTGGAAAATGAGCCTCCTAAGGCTTTCTGGGCAAGTTTCCCTCTGCTAAAGGCACACCTTGTCCTCAGCCCACACAGCACACAGTTTCATTAGCTGCATCGTGCAGAATGAACGCAGAGGAACGGCCTTTCCAGGAACTCCCGAGCTGCCCACAACACATTATAAAAGGTTTTACGCCATTTCTTGACAAAAATGCCACAGAAATCAATATAGTAATGTCACACTGAGGTGGGATAGGGAACAGAAGTCGGGGACTGTTTGTCCAGGCATTGTTACGCCTCTAATGAATGCAGCCAGGAAGTCAATCAAGCTGTTTTCTGAAGGAAGCCCTCACTCAGCTTCTGGCTTCTGAATTAATGACTGGTGTGGCTGTGCCTTATGAGCAAGCAAAAGTGCCATCACTTATGATTTCACAGGATGGGGACTCCTGCTGCAGCTTCAGCTTCTGCAGTGGGCAGCTGACTCTCAGGGACTGGTTGCCAGCCAGTACTAAGAAATTACCTGTAATCATGCTGTCCACTTGTCACTCCTTTGCTAATTACAGTGCCCAGACTTTGCCAGAAGCAGCAGCAGATGATTGCATGGTTATAGTACACTTGGGCTCTGAGGGGGACTTTGGAAAGCATCACTGAGCCTCTCTTCTCTTGAGAGTCTCAGAAGAGAACATCATCCTAAAACAGCTGATAAGCCTTCATGAGATGAAGGAAATTATGAGGACAAATTGTCCACTTAGAGTTATTACTTTTTTTTTTTTTTTTTTTAAATCTAAAGAGAGCCGTCCCCCAAACCGTGCCTGAGGAAAGTAGGAATTATAATTTTTCGCAGTTTCCTACCAAATGCTGCGGTAGGGTAAGTTCTCAAAATATTGTAGGAATGTTAAATATCACCAGGGTTTACAGCACCCAGCCGGGCTGAGGCACACCACGGTTGTGAGTTACCTGTGGGCACAAGCAAACGTGGCAGTAAAACTGCCCAAAAGCTGTCAGGTGTAGTTTTCCCAGCTCTCAGACCGTGAGCAGCATGCCGTGCACCGCCTGGTATGCCATGATGGCTTGTTTGCCACCTTCCTTCAGCAGTTCCCCTTTGGTCAAACCCATGAAATAGCAATGTCATGAAGGAAAGGGTTTGTGGGAGCGTCGCTCAGAGGTGTTAGTCCATCCAGCCTGTCCGGCTCGGGGTTGGTGAGCTGGACAGCAGATGAGGATTCCCCCATCCTCGTTAAACAAGAGCCCCAAATGAAAGGATCCACTTCAAGTAAAAGGATTTTAAATAATGTTTAGCCCTGTTGTGAATGTCTGATGGTAGAGCAGCTGTTCTCTGTTTGCAGCCCCAATTTATTCATTCTTTTCTGGTTCTCCATGTGTTTCAGCTGTATTGTCTACAGTTACATTTCTCCCTCTCTCTTTCTTTCATGTTCCTTTGCCTCCTTTTGTTCACCATCAAAGTCTCACAAGGTAAGTTTGCTTCTGTTCTTCCTCCTCCTCCTCCTCACACCCCATGGCAGCTCCCCCACGGCAAGCAGCAAGTGCTCAGCCAGGACAAGCCGTCTGGGATTTGCTTTGGCCGATGCTATACCTGCTCCCAGCCCAAGTCCAGCTGTGTACCTGTATGTGTGTGTGTCCGCCTGTCTCTGTGTCTGTCCTGCAGCCGCACAGCCCCAGGGATGTGTTCTCCACCCGGCATTAAAATGCCCCTCGGGTTGTCCCAAGGGCACCCTGGGAGCAGAGCAAGGACTCATTTCAGCCTCAAGAGCATCCTGAGGCCACCTTCTGCATGAAACCAGTCCCAGTAAGACAGCCTGTGCACAGACTGACTTCTTTTTGCCCAGATCTTACTTGCAGTAGTTTACAGAAGTGCAATTTCAAGCAAACGTGATTAAATCAGTGATGTTGTGTGCAGATACTCAGACCAACTTAATCTTGATGCCAGAGCTATCTGCTTTACAGAACCACACCTTAACTGTATTGCAGGTGTACTAATGTAAAGCTGCCTCGTACAGAATGGCTATTTCTATGCAAGAAATGGAGTAACTATTTTCATATCTAAACTATTTAATGAGTTAAGTCTGAAGTATTTTAATAAATAAGTTTAGCATAGGACAGGTCATCTTTTTACTTACTTTGGATATGTTAAGAGAGATACAGGCTTGGCTGCTGTAACTGGCATCCAGCCAGCTTCAAAACCAATAGCAGGTGAAAGGATTTCTATTATATCTTAATAAAAGGAATGGCTATGCAAGAAAATTACTGTGAGCATAACCTAGCTTGCTTACTTCAGCTAAGGATTTATGGCACGCCCCAACTCTCTGGTCCGTATGGTTGGTTGGTTGGTTGTTTACTGTGCTCCCTAAACAAATTGAACTAATGCAGTAGACAAGCCCATATTACATGTTTCCAACCACGTTTCCAAGTCTAAGCTAAAGTTTATTCAATGCATGAACTTCTTAATATCCTACACACAGGTATTATTGATGTACAACTACATATCTGAAGAGATTAAGTAGTCACAGGCATAACTTCATTATTGTTCTCCCTCTTTTTTTTGTCTAGTTCCTTCTGTATGATTGTTAAAGAGAATGCATTCAGTTGTGTGTCTCAACATATTTTAGGTGGTATAGAGGTTTTCAGAGTTATGAAAAATGATTTTACAGGAACATGTGCTTCCTCAAGTAGAGTTAAAAACCTCTGGAGTTACTTCAGAGCATAGAGTTCATCATCTGAAATGTTATATGCAAAGAACAACTGTCCATCTTCTTTTGAACAAAGTATCTAAGACCGTTGTAACTTCAAAGGTTGGGACACTCATTTTTACCCTCTCTGACTCTAAACAATAGGTCTGGACTGCAACAGTCATATTTTTTACCAGTTATTTAAAAATACTAACAAAAACTATGACTACCTCCTTATTTCCCTTTATGTCAAGAATGGGCTTTAATCTACACCTTATATTCAAACACATGGGAAAAGACAAGATGCTTATTTTTAACAGGGATACCTTGAGTCTGGTACCACCTCTGCTCATACTTTTATAATATCTTGCCTTCAGAGCTGACTCACACTTAGAACATAAATGGGTAAGAAATAATAATTTTTCCCCCTAGAAAAAGCTGTTTGAAAGGGGTGAGAGTCTTTCTGTTCAGCTGCACACAATGGGCAGCAGTGCAGTGCAGGGTAATATGTGCTGATAAGTGTCATTAATCTCCTCCTCTATGCCTTGTGCTCGTTTAGCAGCAGGAGATCCAGACTGCCAAGGCTAGGTGAATGTGCAGATTTTTCCAAAGTACAGCAAAGTTCATTTGCTGGGGCCAATTCTTAGTTCAGCAAAAAGTCCCTTAAAGATAGGGGTTGTGACACCTGCTGGATTTTGTGTTCAGCTTTTTTAAGGGACTTACAAAAGCCTGACATAAGGATCGGGAAGAAATATTTAAAAGAGTCAGTGGAAAAGTGTTTGAAGAGTTAAATGTTCTTCTGAGGTGTAGAATTTCAGACTCATTTGAAATTCAAAATATAAAAATGACAGGCTACTTATGTTATTTAAACAAATCAAAAAAAAACACCTCAGATTTTTAAAAGGTTTCTAGTTGAAAGATCTTCACTATTGCAGGCAGTGCAGGTAAGGACAGTTTGTTCGCTTCTTTAAAAAGGAGATCTTCTGCATTGATACTAACATAATAACAATCCCGACTTCTCTTAAAAAGAAAGCAGGTAAAGCTTGTGGTGCAGTCATTGCAACCAGCTAGGAAAGTGTTAAAAAGCCCCAGTATTTTTCTTGTTATCCTGTGTCAGCACAAGAGTTTCAGGGGCTCTCCTATTCCCTTCTCTGCCCTAGCCCCCTGGGGGAAGGAGTCCTCCCCTATGGGATTTGCAGCTTCCCCTCAACCACTATGTATGGGACAGCAAATAAAGTGGGGTCCCAGTCCCCCAAGGAGCCATGACAAGCAGCGGGACATGCTGCTTTAGCCCTTGCAGCATCCATATGGCTGCAACACAGCAGAACCCTGGTATCTGCTGGGGCCAAGTATGAGCCAACACAGAGCCCCCGAGGGCTTTGCCACCTTGGTCAGGAGGTGCATTAGACCCCATGACCGGGGGAAGATGAGAAGGGGTGGAAGAGAAAGGATCCAGGCAGTTTCCCAGTGCAATCAGTTTTGCTGCTGGAAAGCTCTGTTGTTTCTATTCCCTCTAGACAGCTGCTGCACCTCAGCAAAAGCACCTGTAATTCTTCCAGGCCAGAGCAAAGCAAGTGCATAGCAAGGCAGTGCGAATATCATTAGGGAAAGGGCCCACAGAAGCATCCTGAGGTCTGTGTTTGAACTCTGACAAGTCAGCCTGTGATTAAGGCATCCCCCTTCTCCTCCAACAGAAGTTTGTTCACCTCTGCAAGCTGCAGTGCAAATTGGATGCTTCTGGAGAGCTCTGTTAGCAAAAGCCAGCATGGGAACTAAAAGGTGGATAGAGGAAACCAGCCTCCTCCTACCTGGCAGTCCTCTGGAAGGACGAGGTTCAGACATAGATTGCAAGTAGAGATGTGAGTGTGTCAGATGCACGACCAGCAAGCTGCCAGGTCAGCGCTTGGGCGCAGTGGTCTCTCTGGAGCAATGTATAAGAGCATATATTTCCCATACACTGCAGAAAAACATGCTCTGATTTTAGGCAGAAAACACAGCGTTTGCACAAAGGTTTTAGGTTATTGGGCTGTACTGGAATTGGTGGCTGCCAGGAACTACTGTGCCTTTATAACCTCTTCAAGCAGAGATGCCTCTGCCCACGCCAGGGCCGGTGGCAGGCAGGCACCACAGCAGCAAGGCTGGCTGCCAGCAGCCACATTGCCGTGCCAGATAGGTGGCTGCACCCCGTGGTGACACAGGGTAGGTGTTGGCTGAAGCAGGGCAGGGTGGCTCGCCAGGCTGAGTCTGCCTGGGGGCAGCTCCCCCATTCTCCTATGTGGTTTGCCACTCCTGGTAAACCACTCTCATGGCTCGCATGAGCCTCGCTGAGGGTCCTCATTAGGAACTGACACTAATCATGTTCCCTTCCCCTCCCTCCTCACAGGCTACAAGGAACAGGGGATCCCACAGCAGCTGTAGTGGCTGGGACAAGTATGGTCAGAGAAACGCAGCGAGAGATTTCCTTTGGCAGCTGTGGGCCACGGACCTTTTCATTACCCTTTGTCTTTCTTCTTCTTCCTTTTGTTTTGTTTCCTTTCGTTTGAACCCGGTTCACCTGCCCGTCCAGCGGAGCGGAGGTGCAGAGCAGCCGATGGAGACTTGCACTGATCCCACTGAGCAGCGGAGATGGGGCAAGCACGGCGTGGGTTAGGACTGGCCCCGGCCAGCACGCGGTGGGCGGCTGATGAGGAGGAGGAAGGTGCCAGGAGAAGGAGATACCCCTGGCAAAGGTGGCACCTGGGCAGGCAGCTGAGCCGGGGCAGCAGGAGATGCTGCTTTGTCTCTCCTCCCAGGGGGAAGTAGCTGAAGGCATTTTGCCTCCTTTTTACGCTCACCATTAAAGGAAACCGGCTGTGAACATCAAATGCCAAGGAGCTATTTATAGATATATGTACAGTATATAAAAGCAAAGCAGTGATACTTTTTCCCCCCATCCTTAGAGTCCATCCTTGACTGCTTCGTGGTAGCAGAGGGCTCAGCCCAGCCTCCTCTGCTGTCTATGTATATATGATGCTCAATGAAGCTCTGTCCTTGCAGATGTCTTAAGAAATGTGCTTGCTGTAAATCTTATTGTACTGCTGAACTGACTGGGGGCATCCCCTGCTTCCATCCACTGGCACCATGCGAAGACCAGACCTCCTGCTGGCCCCTGGGGACACTTTATCTAGCAAGGGACCTTGCCTCTAGGGTGGTCAGTGCAGCCATGTGCTGTCAAAAGCTTCTAGTGTAAAACAACACTGAGGGAGGGGAAAAAAAAAAAAAAAAAAAGGCTTTTCCTCCCTTCCCCCTGCAAGTCTTTCTGGAAGCATCTCTGTGCTTTGGAAATGGATCCCCTTACGGTGCAGCGTGTGCTCCTGGCTGAAGCAGCGTCCCTGCTCCACTTCCCCAGGGTAAGTGCCCAAAGCTCAAGGATCACAACCTGGTGCTAACAAAGTGCTTGGTAGCGGTTGTGGTTGGAAGGCCCATGGCCAAAGGGGTAGGGCTGTGTTTTCATGGTTTGAACACATAAGTGCAGGGCTGAACTGGGCATCAAGGCAGAGTTTCTCTTCTGATCCTGGTGGGTGTTTCAGCAGGGTGAGGGAAGCTCAGCCAGCAGGGACCTAGTGGCAGCACCTGGCTGCTTTTCCACTCCAAAAACATGGCAGGAGGAGTCCTGCTGAAATAGGGCAAAACCAGGCTGCTGCTCTCACCCAGGGAGGGTCCTCCCAGCAAGAAGAGCTTCCAACAAACCCACTGCCAAGACTGGGAGCCACAACCTGCTTCCAGCCCATCACCCCTACAGAGGCACAGCCTTGCCTACAGAGGCAAGGGGACAGCAGCAAACCCCACTGCCCGACAAGCTCCCAGCCTCTCCTTGCATGACAGTTTGCTTTTAGGGCACATTTTCACTTTCCATGCAGAGCAGATCCTGTCAGTTAAAATAACTCCTGTTGCAAAGCGAACTGGGAAGCCAAACAGCAGCAAGTGCCCCTGAGCATGCCTGTCTCCTTGCCGGACCAGCTGCAGATGGTGCAGAAATGCCTGCCTGGCTTCAAGAACACCCGGGTGTTTAACCTCAGAGGTGTCATGGGGGTATACTGAGCAGGATAGCTGCCCTCTGAGGGTGGAGAAGAGCCCTGTGGTGCACAGGGTGCCTGTCGGTGATTCCCCCAGGGAGCTGGTGGGTTAGGAAGCTCCATTAGCGTTTACACCAGCAGAAAACATGGCTTGGCCTCACTGTAGCCTCATGTGCTCTCCAGAGGACCGGAGACCTGCTGGTCTCCACCCTTCAATGACTGTGCGCTATAAAAAGCTTTGGGCTGCCTGAACAGAAGAAGGGGGCAGAAAGTCAGGAGCTTTGGGAGCACCAGCCTCCGTTGTGAGACTGCTGGCTCGAGCACTTCCCCCAATCTCAGCAGCCTTAATTGGAAGAGCAAATGGAACCCTAATAGGGCAGCGTATCTTTCAGACATTCCCTTTGTGCCTGAGCCAACACGCTCGGCAAAACACCTGCAAAACTGCACAGGCCCTACTGAACACATGTCCTACAGTGCCTATAGTCCCTAGGAAACATAAGTTTAAACTGGCTCTCTGGCACACGGTTAGCAAGAGAGGAGGAAACAAATCAACATGAAATGGATTTGTGGAAGACCCTTCAGATTAAGTTTAAAGCAGTATTTCACTGGTCCTGCCCAAATATCACAGATTCACAGAGTGGCAGGGGTTGGAAGGGACCTCTGAAGAGCATCCAGTCCAACCCCCCTGCTAGAGCAGGATCCTAGAGTAGATCACACAGGAACTCATCCAGTCACCCCCTGCATTTTCGATGATAGGCAGACATTTATACCTCTGTTGTACATCTGAGAAAGAGCAGTATGCAGTAATTAAGCAAAAAAGTATTACCTGTCTCCAAAGCAAACCCATGGCAGAATGACAGGAATAACTCGGGCTGCATTTCTCTTGCCTTGTACCCTGAACAGTTGCTCATACTGCTATGCTGGCAGCCAGAACTGAGTATTTAGCAACTACCCTGTATCCAAATGGGGGTGCTGAGCTCAGCTTCTTGGGGCTGCTCCACAGAAAGCAAAGATCCATAACATGGTGCAGACAGGAAAGCTGCTCATTTGTAATTTGAGAGGAAGACAGATGAAAAACCACCAACTTTGAGAGAGATGCAAGCCATACGACACAGGCAGCAATGAAGTGGGTTTCTTTGGAAGACAAGCAGTCAGTGCTTCTTGTTAACCCAAGTGCTCACAAGGAAAAGCAGCACAGTTCTGCCACAATGCTGTCCTGCAGCGAAGCATGGTTACCTTGCTTTGCTAAGGAGAGGCTTGCAAGCCAGCAGCACTTTGAAAAAAACCCCAGTTCCTAGTAGGTCAGTGGTGGAAGGATGAAACCTGAGCACCATCTGGCATCTGTGTTAAAGCCAAGCAATGAGATCCTCAAAATTACCATTGCCACAACAATGGCCAAAAGGATTTCTTCTCATGATGTTCAACAATTTCAACTCTTGACCATTTCTACCAAAAGGACTGGTTAAGAGGATGGCCACTCAGTGACCTGTGCTGTAGCACCTGCAGCTCTGGCTTGCAGGACTGTACAGATGTTACAGAATTGAGCTTCAGCATATACTGCGAGACAGAAGTTCTGCTCCTTCATTTCCCACCTGGGAAACAAGGGGTAAATAGGATCCTCACCAGGAGCAAACAGAGAATCAGTAGCACAGCTGGAAAGCACCTTCACAAGCTGTTGCTATGATCAGTGGGAACTCTTTTTTGAGGTTTATAACTAGTCATCAAGCCACCCAAATAACTTGCTAGCTCAGCTGCAGTGAGGGTGATGCTGCAGAGCAATGGTTTCCCCTCACATTTGGAAACGCTGCCCTCCCCGGGCCTGCCGCAAGTCCTCAGAGAGCATCCCTTCAGTTACATCTGTGTGCTGGCTACACTTACTGCGTGAGGGAGTGTGGCACCAGCAACACTGCGCAGGAGAGCTGCGGGATTTATAATTTACTTTCAGGTTTTGCTCTATAAAAGTTTTGCTTACTTCTGACCTTTCTATCAAATTGGTGAAGCAAAGGAAACAGCCAATGCACCACTCCAGAAGCTCTGAAATCTGTTCAGTGGACACCCAGGACAAAAGGCCTTATATCTGGCTGTTGTGGGGATTTGCTTAATCGATTTTAATTAGCACCAGACAGATTCCCCGTCTCTGGTTTAGGACAGGAGCAACTGTATAGATTGGCCTTGCTGCCAGGGAGCAAACACCAAGTTGCATTTCCGCCAAAGCTTCCCCGCTGAAGTAATAACAATAATAAAAACCTCTGCTTTTTCCAATAGTCCTGATTAAAACCAGCACCCCCAAGCTCCCCCTAGCCCAGGTGAGAACCATAGTATGCTCTCAGGCAATGGCAAGCCCCTGAGCCTGGTTTCAGATCTCCCCATAGCAGGGAGATGTGGGATGCAGTGGGCTCAGAGGCTGAGCTGCAGGGCAGGGTTGGGGAAGCCGAAGGGGACAGATGAGATTTCGAGCCTTAGTGGTCACAAAGTAGGGCCTGCTCCATCCCATCTTTAATATTGCCTCCCCCTGACTTGTTTTTCCTCCTCTCATAAGAGCCCAGAGCGTTGTGCCAGGGACAGACCAGGCAGAGCTCATCCCCTGGGGGGTTCCCAGGGAGCCTATGGTGGGGAAGCCAAGGCTATGTGCATGGGGGCCACAATTCATCGTGAGAAGAGCTGCACGGTGAAGACACAGGTACGAGTACTCATTTGGCGCTTACACCTGTCAGCAATGCTTGTCTTTCTTTTTAGGGCTAAATTAATCACTCAGCACTTTCACACCTCTTTACGGAGCGCCGCAGAGGGAGGCCACCCACTCCAGGACACCCACCAGCACCAGGGCTGGATAACTCGCCATCCCACACCATCCTACTAGCGCCCACCGTGCCACACTGCACCACCACCGCAAAGTGACCCCTGCCTCCTCGCCGGCGCAGCCAAAGGTCACAGCCAGCGAACGCTTGATCTGGTCAAAGGTGCATGGCACCAGGCTATCCCAGTATCATCTTGTGCTTTATAAATATAGATGCTTTAGATGCAAGTTCTATGGCTAAAGAGCAATAGTAGGTAATGAAGAATAAATGCAATTGCTTCACCCCCACCCGCCAGCGACACGGTATTTTCTGCTGCTCTTTCCTGATTGTGAAAACCAGGTTTCTCAAAAAAAGGGCTTTAATAAAATAGTTCCTTGGTACTTGAACCCAGCCGGGCTGAACAGCTGATTTACTACTTTGTGGAAAGCAGTTTGAGATAGGAACCAAACCAAATGTCTTTTTGAAATTTGTGGCCAGTTGTAAACCAGTTTCCTTCTGGATCAGCCCAACCATTTCAATGCAGAGCACGTTAACATTTTTTTCCAAGTTCGTTGGCGTTGCCAAACCTGTATTTATCACGGAAGAGGTGCTATGGCAGACAGCTGCCACCCTCCCGGCCCTTTGCCCGCCTGACCATGCTTGCTGCAGGGGGCTGGCATCGCTCTTGGCCATGGCAGTCGCAGCCAGGAAGGTCAGCGGGGCTTTGTGCCGGGGATGGCTCCGGCGTGCAGCCGTGCGGTAGGGAGTGTTAGACGTGCGAGGTGCCTCCATCTGTGCCACATCCTGTGCTTCCCCAGACACAGCCGCATGTTCCTCTCGATGTGCATTGACTGTCACACATTTTATTAAAGATCTCTCAGTTCTGCTGGAAATTGCCCCTTGTCGTGGTCTCGCCGTGATGCAGGGGGTATTGTGCCAAGCTTCAGGGACAGGAAACTGAAGAGTTACAGTCTCATTCTTCAGAGGGCTGTTTTATTCCACCTTTGCCTGGCCTCCTGCTTGTTCTGGGATGACCCTACAGTTCACATACATGCATACACACTCCAGCCAGAGTGTATTTTATGACTATTCAACCCAAACTGCATCCTTTACAAGACACCACCAGGAGTTCATTGACATTTGAAGCCCAGACACAAGAAGAGCTACAAGCTTGGCTAGATCCAATATTCCTCCCAGGCAAGAGCAGTGGCTTCTCCCACACACTTGCTAACCACAGCATGGTAACACCCCCCTGTATTTTCTAGCTGACTTCTCTTCATGCTCACACAGACAATGCACTTTCAGGCAGCGCTGCAATTTATTTTCCAAACTGGTACTCAGCATTTCCACACCCCCCATGGGACCAGCATTCTGTAAAACCTCAGGTGATGGTGGCACCAACTGAACTAGGGTTAATTACAGCAAATCCCAGAGGAGCCCATACCACCCACAAGCCATCCTTCTTCCTCTCATCATCCGTATGCATAACTAGAGCCAGGCTAAAATTCAGTCCTGCTTTTCTTGCACCCACCCACCTGTCAGAGGGAAGCAACTGCCCCTCCTGTCCCCTCCACTGAAACGGTGCAGTGGGAAGCGAATGCTTCACGTAAACTTCAGGACTGACAAGGGGAGAGTAGCTCAATCCATCTTCCAGCTCTAAGGATGCTTCTAGCAGGCAGGTCACAGGGAACAGCACATTTGGGCTTGGGTTCAAAACAGGGGCTTCACCAGCGCTGCCTGGAGGTGATGGCAGCACTCCCCACCAAATACCCAGCAAGCAATCCCACTATGACCCACGTACCAACTTACACCCACCACACACATACAAACACAGGCGCTGCTCCACAGGCTGGGAAGGGGACAAGATGTCCATCGCTGGCTCAAGTCCACATTTTCCTCAGTTTTGGCCTTGCTTGGGTGTATCAGGTTTCTCCACCCCAGGAAGGAAGGAACAGGTACATGCCCACCTGTGCCATTTGCACTCTGATGGTGAGCCCGCCTTTCATTTTCATGCCAGAGCCCAAACTGAGGGGTTACAAAAGACCATTTATATGCCTATTTATATCGCGGAGTATTGGATTGTGACTTGCTGTGTTTTGATACTGTGGATTGTTATTTTTTTTTTAAAGTTAAATATATTCTATTGCTGGACATCTGGAACAAAATGCAGAGTCTCTTTATGTAGCCTGGAGAAAAACCCCATCAGCCCTGGATCAAAATGGGTCTTCTTTCTCCCACCAGCTGGGTGATGGAGAGCATGCAGCAAACACCAGCCCACACCCACATCACCTGAGAAGAGCAGGCAGGGGCCAGGGCAGGGCTTTCCTAAGGAATTAACAGCCCAGAGCCTTGCAGGGAAGCAGAGGGCTGACGAGGAGCCTTACCCGTGCCTCTGAAACACAGACAAGGGAGGGGGGAAAAGCCACCCTGCTCTTCCCCTGTGTGCACATCTATCAGCAGTCCTTCTCACCTGGGTTTTCTTTGCAGTTTTAACACTTTAAAATGACTTCAAAAACATTATCCCTGGTCCCCATGTGAGAGCAGCCCCCACACTGCCAGGGGCTCGGCCACACACGCTGGAGCGGAGCAGACCTTGGGAGGTGGCAGAGCTGTCAAAGGGGAGCTTTCCCAAGAAGGGCAGGTCTCCTGCAAGGGCCCACAGCCCGTCAAAGCATATCTGCACATTTTGACCATCTGTACTTTGTGCTCCCTGCTCCTCCTGTGACATGTAATGCACTAAAGTGCCACTGCCTTGCACCTTCCCCAAAGCCACCACAGGTGGTGAAACACATGGGAGATCTCAGCTGGACTTGTCAGGGCTTCCCTCAATCATTTTTTGAGACAAGCAGGGGTCTACAGTCTCTAAACAATTTTTCATTCATATCAATGCCCACAGCCTAATAGTTTTCACCCCAAACATTGGCACACAGCTAGTTTCCAGGCTGCCAAGCTTTACCTGGCCCTGCTTGCATGCCTCACTTCTGTCAGGGGTTCCTTGCAAACACAGGTTTACAGAAGCAGCTTGTCCAACACCAACTCTCTGTGCAAGAGACCTCATGCTCCCTGTCCCAGCCCCTTGGGACAGCAGGGGCTGCAGCCATCACCCCATTTCTAGCCCAGGTGGCATTCACAGAGGATGGGTTCAGCCATCCAGTCATGAGCCAGGGTGAAGTGGGTGGCGGGTCCAGCCTGGGGGGGCCTTCAACAGGACTCAGGGGGTCAAACTCAGATTTGGTGCAAGACCAGTGAGAAGGCTTTTCTCACACCCCATAGCTCTGAGGGATCTGGTAGGTGAGGCAGAAAGCTCTATTTCAGTTGCTGCATCTTTCTATTTAGACTTCCCCCCTCAGCATGTGAAGTGCTTTGGGATGAAAACTGATACAGAATATTATGATACTATTAACACACACATGCAGACACACCATCTTGTGGCAAATCCACTAGAGAGATCTGGGATAATGATCTTGAAGAGATTTCTTTAAAGCCCTGCTAAAGCAACAATTCCAGAAAGGGAGCAGAAAAATAAAGTTAAAAAAAATAAACACACAACTGGAAAGTCAAAAACTGGAGCTTAGTGAAGACAGTTAAGCCATAGGGAAAACCTGCATGCCTTATCCTCATCCAGCCACCATCATGAGGACAGGTCTTTCTCTCACCTGGAAGAACAAGCATCTCTAGCAGTTCTTCAGCCCTGTGGGCTGTTGACACCCACGTCCCAGAAAGTGCTCTGGCACCACCAGGCAGAAACCCAGAAGGTTTTCAGGTGGTTAAAAGAGGCAGAGGTGCAAGAGGTGATGAGCACAGCCTGCAGCTTCTGCTTGTTCCTCAGCTGGGCAGCAGCACACACCAAAATCCCCATTCTGAGAGCAGCCCTGAAGCCAGACAGCACCATCAGTCAGAAACCCAGGGAACAGGGTGACCAGCAGGTTTCTAGGGCACTTACCCCACAATATGCTGGCCCTTGCCAGGAGACAGCAGCCAGCAAACCTTGATCCCCTGAAGAGCTGGAAATGCTCAATGCAGCCCTGCTCTGCCCTTCTCCAGCATCCCGTGAGCCAGCAGAAGCCAGACCAGAGCCACTCCTGCCCTCCATCCCTGGCACACAGCCAAAGTCCACAGCCACCCAGCCGCAAGCCCCACACCACATCCCTGGGTGGACCACCTACCTGCCTGCTCACCCACCTCTTCCACACCACACAGCCCCAAGGGAGGCACATGGCCACCACGCACCTCTCACCCCGATTTCAGGTGCAAACTGGCTCACCCCTCAACCCAAGAGGAGAGGCTGCCCAGATATCCTCACAGCACAACTACGGCCCCTCCTGTAGCTCCTCTGTGCACCCAACCAGTGCAGCACAGCAATGAGACATCAAGAAAACTCCCTCTCCAGTAACCACCCCACAACAGGGAAAATTACCCTCTCTTTGCACTTGCAGCCCCCCAAGCCAGGCTTTTTCCACCTCCACCCCACACACAGAAGCACAGCCCACCTCCCCAAACTGAGCTCACCTTCTCAGGGCTGCCACACACCACCAGGACCCATCCAGCCCCACAGCAGCTCTCGCTGGGATCTACACAGGGCTGCAGCCCATGTCACTGATAACCTTCCCATGCTGATGGGGAGCAGCTGAGGCTTCGTGCATGATCAAGAGCCATCAGTGTAACCCCATGAGGCCATCGAGGAGATTTCAGGCTGTCAGCTGCTGTGACACCCATGAGGCACCTTGGGCAGGAGGGCTGTGATCAGCCCTGGCCTGCAGCTCACCCTGACAGGGAGCCAGGGTCTGCCTGCAGGCAGCTCTCACCGCTGGCAATGCGGATATTGTATCATTTAGAGATATATATTTAGAAAAACGTAATTTTAATTATATTCTGTTCAAACTAGCCTGAGCAACCATTTAAAAAAATAATACCCATGCAAAGGAGGTATAGTATGTATTATACCATGCAAGGTATACACATGCTGTCTCAAAATCTTCAAGTCACCCTCCAAATTTATGCTCAGCTCTGAATGCAGCTATGAGCAGGTCGCAACTGACATCCCTCCGCTCCAGCAGGGATCCAGGATAGAGCCGCTCGTGGGAAGGGGTTTTATTCATCTTAACGATCCCCCCCCAGCTCGTGATGGGAACACCGACAGACGCTGAGGCACCATCGCCACCTCCCGGCCCCCGGGAGAAGCGCCGGGATCCCCGTCCCACTCCCCGCGGAAGGGCAGCGGGGCTGGGGGGCGGTTTTAGGGTACTGCGGGAAGGAGCAGCCTGAGCACGGCCGCGTTTGGGGGTACAACCCAACACCAGCCCTCCCCACCGAAATCTGAAGGGTGCACAGAGACACATCGCCCCCCACACGCAGGGTACCAGCCCACACGTCATTACTGACCCGGCAGGACCCCGGAGCTGTCAGGCACATCCCTGAGCCAGAGTGGCTCGGGCGAAGGGCATCCTCAGGCTGCTCAGCCCCCCTCCCCCAAATGCTATTTGGCCTCCCTGGCACCCCCCTGCAAAGCCACCCCTGCCACAGCACCGCCCCTCAGCACCAACACGCTTCGGGTGACATGCAAAGGCTGGTGCATCATCAAACTGATGTTGCAGCATTTCATTGCTCCACATCTCAGCACGAGAAACTCTCCCTGAAAGATGATAGATAGATAGATAGATAGATAGATAGATAGATAGATAGATAGATAGATAGATAGATAGATAGATAGATAGATAGATAGATAGATAGATGGATCCATCCGTCCGTCCATCCATCCATCCATCCATCCGTCCGTCCATCCATCCGTCCATCCATCCATCCATCCCCGTATCGTCATTTATGGCCAGCAGTATTTACGTAGCAGCAACTTAAGTAATTTATTTAGGCAATTAAGACCCTCCTTTTGAGGTCTCGTTGCTGAGGCAGCACAGCTCTCTCCAGCCCTTTCTTGGGGCAGGGGCTCTGGCTGGGGGGGGAGCAGGGGCTGGCAGTAGCATGGTTCATAGCAGGGGCAAACCAACTCTTGAGGGGCTTCCCAGAGACCCCCAAAACGACAACCACTGGTGCCACTAACTCACACCACACAAGCCTCAGGCACCTATCAACCACCACAGTAAAGTCCTGCATTTTCAGAGGTTGCAAAGCCCACCTGGCCCCCAGCAGGAGGTTCATTCTTGCAAGTAGTACCTAATTAGGTAATGAAGAAGAAAATTAGCTGTCCCCTTCCCACCTACAGCCTGAGCGGGCTGCCTATAATGCTGGAGGTGCTGGGAGGCTCCATACTGTAGTATTGGAGTCTCAGCAACACGCAAAGTTTTCTTTATTAATAAAAGTTCTGGTCTCGCTTCTCTATATTGTTTGTTAATAATTTAGTTTATTAACCCCTGAAGTGGCAGGGAGCCTGGGGCTTTGCTTTGCAGGTCCAGCAAGTCAGGTAGGGGGGCAAGCAGGGCTTTTGTTGTGGTGCTTGGCACTGGGATTTGCCCCTCTCCAAGGAGGTGCATAAACCTCAGGGTCAGCAGACACCAGTGCTCAGTCAGGAGGGGTTTCTTTCCCTGACTTATTCCCTTCCTCTCTCTGCCACAGTGTCCTGGTGTTTCCTTAACTCTCAAGAGAGGTTTGAACAGAGCAGAGTTGAGGTTCTTATTCTTTACCTTCTGTTTTTTTGTTGTTTTTTTTTTTTTTTTTCCGTTTTACATTACATTTTGCATTTTGCATTACAGCTGGGTAAGTTTTGGAGGCTTTTGTTTTCCCACCCCAGGTAGGAAGAGGAGTACTGATGAGATTCTCAGGAACTGGAGCTATGAGTAAAACATTGGCTGTCGGTGACGATGTTGCAGGAGTGTGCAAGCCAGCCAGATAGGAAACCTCTCTGCCTTTCACAGCCCACGAGAGACCGCTGTGTGCACGTACAGCAGCCTCACATCTGTAATACCACCGGTTCTTGCTCCTAGTGAGAGGTTCCTAGTTTTTAAGTAAAGTCCACGCTGGTTTCCTATTGCTGTTTGATTTAGAAGTGCTATGGCAAGCAGCAGAGATGCTGCAGGGACCAGTCCCCAGGCAGGGCTGCTCCCAGGGGTCTGGGCATGGGAGGTTAAATCTGATGTGCCTTACAGGGCAGCCCACCTGTCCCCCTCAGCCATGTCTATCCCAGGACAGGCTCCTGCTGTCCTCTGCTTGCACAACCAACCAGGAGGGACTGGAGCTGCCTTCAGGCTCTACAACCTGATTTCTCCTTTCTTGCAAAAACAAGTTTTGGGGTTTTTTTTGGTGGCCTTTGGTCCCAAGTGTTCCCTCAGGCGCTGCCCACGGGTGCAGCTGAGAGGGCGAGGAGCAAGGGAAGCAGCTCTGAGGCCCCTGGGTGCTTTGATATCCTTGAGCACAGAAATCACAGGGTGGCACTTGGGAACTGCTCAGCAGGGGTCACAACGTAGACCTAAAAAATTCCTGGTATGGAGCTGCCTTTGGTGGGCTGCCCTGCAGAAGGGGGATGGAGAAACTCAGGTCTCTACCAGGGGTGCCCCCTACCCAGCCCGGAGCCCCCCATAGCCCCGGCTCCCCTCTCTGCAAAGCCAGTTGCCATTTGTCAGGACCCGTCCCTGGCGCAGGGTGCTTCCTTGCTCTTGCTTTTACACAGCACTGCTCCCAGTGTGTGCTGGAGTAACCAGAGCTGGAGCCTGATCCCCCCCCAAATCATTGTAGACACGAAACCCAGCTCCTGGGTTGCTCCCAGGCTGCCACAAGCTGCACGGGGCAGAGACAGATGATACACCATGCAAATGCTTCCCATATGCCTTTATTTGCAAAGTTACAGGACTTTTTTTACAGGCACTGTGCGTTGGTGTTTCAGACGGCTTCGGATTTTTCACTGTATTACCCAATGACCAAAAGGGGAGATGGGAGCAGGGAAAATCCCTCACAGCAACTGTTCCAGCCTCCAGAAAGGCGTAAGACATCTGAGAGGAACAATCTGCTTCTTCTGAAGCCACGAAGTGAGGAATCTGGTTTACAAACAGGCTTAAAAAATAATATACATATATAAGAGCAGCTGGAAGCTAAAGTACAGCGATAACTGGTACATACCTATGCATATCTGTCATACCCTTTCTCCATAGCTGGAAAAGGGATGGTTTAAAAACTAAAAACACAGTTGTTTTTTTTTTTTTTAAAAAAAAGAGGGATTCCATGCATTAAGTTTTAGTGTTTTGTGCAATTAAAATGGGATGAAAATAAATATAACTTAAAAAACCCCAACCTTTTCCATGACACTAATGGAACAGAGGCAAGTCTATAAGGCACTTCCACATGGGCTATTCTAGAAAGCCTGGCAAAGAGCTAAAACAGTGCAACCATTTACAATGGCATCAGATGAGCTAAAGACATCTGTCTGGTGAGATATGAACTGAGAAAAACCTTAGGAGGCTTCAAACCTCAGGAAAGAGGCTGGAGCATGGCTGAAGATGGCTCCATGGCCAACTCCTCCTTATTGCTGCCAGGAGAAGACCACCCCCACCGAGGATGCTGGACCCACCGAAGGATGGCAGAGGGGCTCTGGAGCATTGCTCCTGGAGGGCAAGATGAGACGGTGGGTTTGGGGATGGAGTGGGTGAGGGATTCGCAGCTGTTGGGCACCACCTCCAGTGCTGCATGCTCCTTCTGTCCTCAAAGCAAGGGACCCCCTGGCTTGCCCTGCAGCCTCCCCTCCCTGCCATCCTCTTGATCGCTGACCTTTAGTGAGCCAGCTCTGCCACAAACGAGCCGCTTAGTTCAAATGTTCCAGGAAGTTAAAAAATAGCCTCCGCCCTAAATAGGGAACTGGGTGTTTTTGCAGGAGTGGGAGTGCAGAGGCCATACGTGCAGCCCAAGCAGGCTGGGAAGCCAGTGCTGAAGAGCAGTGGTAGAGTCAGCCAGCTCTGCAGAAAAAAAAGGGAAGGAATGGGAATGCCTGACCCCTGCTCTGCTTTGCCAAAGACAACTAACCTGGCCACCTTGAGAGCTGCTTTGCTGCTGTAACCCTTTGACCACTGCTGATAAAAATTACAGAGATGCTCCAGATGAGAGGGTTACCCTGGGCTAGGTGGGGGCATTGGTGGCACTATCCCTACGTACACTCTCGGCTGCTGCCAAAAAAGACTGAACAACCCAGATGGCTACTTTAGGTCTCATAGTAGTCCCTTATAAGCTATTTTTCTCTCCCCCAGCCCTGTCCAACGTCTTTATTCCCTGTGGAGCGATGGAGACCCCAGCTAATGAGGGTTGGAGATGCCAGCTAAGGAGGGCTGGAAGCAGCTCCAAGCAGGGAAGCTGGGTCTCTAGGAGGATCTCAAAGTGTTACCCACCACACCAGGGCACCCAGCCAGGGAAGCACCTGGCCATGGTAAATACCTGTGCCCAACCATGTGGTCCTGCAGTAGGAGGGAAACCCTCACCCTCCAGTGCCACCTGAACATAACTGAGCAACATCTATGGGATATCTTGAACACAAATCAAAACCCAAATCTGCCCTTCTAGCATCTCTTAAGGACTTGGCACAGCCAGTTCCCTAGGCTGAAAGGTGCGGGCAAAGACAACTAAAGGGTTCCCAACCCAGTATCCTTTGTTGTCTCCAGGCCTTCCTCATGCACCCCAGATGCCAGAGAGTCCTGAGCACAGCAACGAAGTGTTTTTCGGATGAAGCTACTGATCCTAGTGCAGGGAAAGGCTCCTTCCTCCTCCAGTCCTCTTAAAGACACTCTTAAAATCAGGCTGCGCAAGAAACAAAAGCGCGATAGGCAAAGCATGTGCTTGCCTAAGCAACCCCCGGCTGGCGTGGCCGCATGCTCTCACCAACTTTGCAAAGCCAAGGTTTCAAGTTCAGCTTTTGTTCTGGCAGGTTAGCTCTCTATTTACAGGGAGAGGAAAAACAAAACAAACCAAGACAACCTAAAAAACCACAACAAAACCACATTAAATAGGGAGAGTATAGCTTTCAAATGGGATGGGCGAGGGCTGGAAAGTGTCTTGTAGTGCAGTTCAGAAGAGTCAGTCGGGGCAGGTTGGGGGTAGTGGCAGAGTCAGATGCGCTGCTTTAATGCAAGTCTTCGCTCTGGGACAACTCTGTCAGGATCTGAATGAGGTTGTCCAGCCCCCAGAGGTAGCCATCCTCTCTGTTCCCTTCCACCCAGGGCACATTGTGCTGGAGAACTTGTCCCTCCGGCAGCGGGGTGGTTTTCCCAAAGTCAATCATCCAGACTTTGGCCTGTTCCTTTTTGTCGTGAATGAAGAGGAGGGAGCTCCCTATTACCTGCAGAGAGGAGAGACCAGTTAGTGGTGCTCCTATTGCTCATTCTCAGCCAGCTTCAGGGCTTTCAGACACCTTATCTCAGGCTGCATTTGCAAGAGATTATGCTGAGATTTTGCATGAGCAAAAGCAAGCTCTGTGTGTTGCTGGCTGTGTGCACATGCAAATGGGGTATTCAGACAAGCTGATTTACTCACACAAATCCCAGCTCTTGGCAGGAGAGGATCAGAAAAACATGGGCATGAAAGATAGAGATGTCATTTTGGAAACTGAGTCAAGGTCCCCGGGGAAGGAATGAGATAATTTTCTCAGCCTTCAGATGGGGATTTTTTCCAAGCTGGTTCTTTGTGACCAGCTCATGCTATTCACACTCACCAGCCCTGCAGACATCACCACAGGGATGGGTACGCTCCAAGTACAAGTTACTTGCAATGTGCTGTCTCCTGCTGGAAACACCATCCAGTTGCACCCAGATTCCCCCTAGAATATTTTCCTGGCTCTCACAGCACTCCAGGGATCCAAGTTATAGAGGTGCATGTACATGAATTTCCTTTTCCATGAGTTCACTTGGCTGCATCTGCTTTAAAGAGCTCTTTCATACCCTGATCAGTCTTTGGGAAAATCCCACAGTGAGTATTGCCCTGGGCAAGTCTGGAGAAGCCCACAGATGCATTTGGGAAGGTGAAGTACACCACCTCTGACAGTGGAAATCTCAACGCCTGTGGGACAAAGCCCCACGAACCCAACGGCTCACCACGCACAGAGCAGAGAGATGCTCAGCAGGTGGGAACCTCCAGCTCAGCCCCCTGACCCATCCTGGTTCGCAGACCCATCCAGGCTGCTGCCCAGCAGCAGCTCCACCGTGACTTCCCAATGCTTGCGGAACACGTATCAGTGTCAGGCCATTCACCATCATGCTCTTCTGCTGAATCTGCTCCTCCAGGCAGAAGATTTTAGCAGGCAGTACTACAGAAAAGCATCAGCAGGCGAGCTTCAGAGCTGTCCCAAATCAAAACGGCTTTCCAAATTATGCCCAATGTACATGAATTGGTCAATTACAAAATTGCTTGCCCTTGTATCACAAATAGGGACCTTGGTAACCAGAGTGCAGTGGCTGTTAGCAGACAGGACACGGTGTGCTGAGAGCGAGGAGCACCCCATAAGCTATGCAGATATGCAGGGGAGCACAGCTCTAGGGGCATCCAGCTGGTGTCAGCCCTCCAAAACAGCAGCACTAAATGCTACTGGGGAGTCCTGCGTCTGTGCTGTCACCGAGGTTTAGTTTGAGGTTTGTCTTTAGATGAGGGTTTTGAATGGGAAGCATGTACTGTTTGCCAAAGCTATTATGAATTCATATTTTTGAGGAGACTTCCTCCTCCAGTGTGTTGGGAAAACGTCCAAGGTCCAGAGATACATATTATTTCCCAGAAATTCTTATCTTTAGCTCTTCTCCTTCTAAGCTCTGATAGCCCTCTCTTGGACAGGACAGAGCATTTTACCTTTAAGGGAAAGCCTTTTGCTGACATTCTTCACTCGCCTGTCCTGGGTTGCTGAATTCTCCTGCAGCTCCTTGGAGGAGCTGTGACCAGCGAGGGCCCCGCAGACCTTGGCAGACCTTCTGCTGCACTTCATCTCAAAGTGGGACAGAAAGTCAAAGCTGCTGTTTTTTAATTTTTAAGGATTGGAAACTCCTTTCAAAACCCCCTTGAAAGGCTGTTTTGTTTCTGTGTTTTCAAATGAAATCCTGGCACTTGGTTTCAGGGAGCATTTTGTTTCCTGTGTCAAACTGACCTGCAACCCTTGGTTTCGACTTGTCCCTTCCAATTGCCTTACAGGCACTGCTGTCAGGAGGCATGGCCCCATCTGCCTCTGGCTTGCAGCAGGACCCTCTGTCTGCAGCCAGGGCTGAGGTAGCTCACCAAGCTCTGGCTGAGGGATGCGGGCTCTTGGAGTTGTGGCTGCTGCTCCCAGTGAGTTGGGGGCTCCTATGAGGCTCTTCTGCCCATAGACTACACATGCCAAGGACACGTGCTCTCATGTTTTGTTGGGTAGATGCAATAGCAAAAACTCTTTGCCAATGTTAAATCAATTAAATGATTTCATTAGATTACGGAGCATTCCGAGTCCTGCTGAAACAGCCAAAAAATGTACTGCTTCCTCTTTGTTTTCCCACTAGAACTGAATTTTCACTGTAGAAAATGCTGATTTTGTGGATATGTTTCCGCAGGAAACTCCTTCCAAGGGGAGAGTCCTGACCATGGTCACCCAGTCAGTTTAGAAAAGGCAGTTTTGGGATGATCTGCAATTTACAGCTAAGTCAAAGCCTTGTTTGATCACGTGGAGCAACTGGCAACCAAATGACACCTGATGTGCATTCAGACAGGCATTTCTCTCCACAAAATCCCTATATTTTTACACTAAGGATTTTTCCCAGTCATATAAACCCATGCACAGCCCACATTTCTCCTAGATCACTTTTAATCTGTATGAACCTTGGTTTTCAGCAGATTTGATCCCATAAGATGCATGAACATTACATCAGTCATCAGCTGTATTTCCACATAAGTATTAGATAAACAGGGATATGAATTATGGACATAAGAATAAATTCAAAATCGTAGAAATTTACAGTCTCTGACTTTGACTTCTCTCCTTGCACAAGCTGAGATTAAACCGTTCACCTTTCTAGGCAGATCTATCTAAACAGGAGTATTACCTCATGGCACTTGAAGAACGGGGATGTCTCCAGGGTAGCACGGATACCCTTCAACCGGTTTAGGTAACTGTTCTGGAATTACAAAAAAACCCACAAACAAACCCAAGCTGTCAGTGCTGCAGGAAGCCTACACAAAAACTGCTGCATGGGGCAGAGACAGGAAAGTCACCCCTCCCACCATTCAATACCATGTTTGCATGGGGAGATGCCGGGGATGTCCCTCAGCCACCCTGCAGGAAGGTGCCCCCTCTTTTTTGGAATCCACTTACCCTTTTGGCCTCTACAACATCCTATGAGCTTCTGTGGCTTCCAGAACTTACTGAGAGCATTTCATTTATTTTGCTAAACTGTTGCTTTCTGCAGACTTTCACCACTGCATCCATGGTGCTTCCGAGGAAGGAACAGCTAATTCAGCAGCTGCTGCTATGCATACACAGCCAGGCTGCTTCTTTCTCTCACCTGCACTCTTTTTAATAGGTCAACTCTTCATCTCATCTGTCTTTTTATCACTCAGTCAAGCATCGTTAGACACTTCTGTAACTCTGCATCAGCACTTCTGCAAAGTTGGTACCACAGGTGGAAGGGCTTTCACACTAGTCAGCACGCAGGTCAAGACCCACATGCCTGTACGAGCATCCCTGCAAACTGCTGGAATGTGCTAAACGTTCTCAGGGGGCCCTGATAATTTGATTTTGAGATTTAGATAGAAGGACTAAGCACAGGAACATGCACAGCAGCTATCTGGGCACTAGAATACATTTAAGTTTTCACACTTTGTATTGCAACAGTTTGGCCAAGGAGCCCCATCCAGAGCCAGGGCACGATGGTGTGAGTGTGCTCCAAGCTCTTTGGGATAAAATGCAGCCAGGCAACTTCATTTACAGAGCCAGGAATAATCCCTGGGTAACTCTTGTCAAAGTGAACGTGCCGGTTTGAAGCAGGCAATGCCAAGGGCCACTCCAGCTTTGTGTTCGTAGGCTTTATATAGTACAGCTTAAAATGGGAGCACTTTGTCAAACAGGATATTTGACACAGCTAGTGTAAACTGTTTACAGCTACATCTCTTATTCTCCTGGCAAAAGAGCAATACTTGGGAATGCTGACTGCACTTGCCTATGCGAAGGGTGCCTGGAACAGGCAGGGGGATGCCTTGGCCGCCCATCCTGCGAGACTGAGCATGGGGCAGCCTGCTCTGCCAGGGTGGGAAGCCCCCACTGCCCACACCATCACATACTGGGGCAAAGAGAGGGCTTGGAGGCTGCTGTCAGCTCCAGGGGTGAGGGGGCAGAGTACAGGTGTGCCTCCGCAGCAAGTTTTGGGGCCAACCCTTGAGCATCCTCAGCAGATTCAGACCTGGCTCAAGCAGTGTTGCTGCAGCAAACACATCCCCGCCCAGCCCTCTGCTGCTGTCCTCTCACCCCTGTGCCATGACGGCGTTTGCTCTTTGCCATTATTTGTGCTTTTTAAAGAAAGATTGTTCAGGCTGCAGCCCCCCAGGGCAGGGAGCTGATGAACCAAGGCCAGCCTCTGCAGGAGGAGCCCTCTCCAGGCAGCCTCCCCAGCATCCCCCACTCACCAAAACATTGCGGTTTCCTCTGGTGAACTCCCTGAAAGCCTCCGTGACTTGTTCCTTTGTACGCGTCTTCTTGAAGTCCCGGTTCACAGTGCCGTCCTCTTTCTTGAAAAGAAGGGAGAGCGGTGAGTGGGATGGGGAGGGAGGGAGCTGGGACAGGACTGGTGTTTCAGCACCATGTCCCTAAGTAGGATGTGACCTGCATTTTGGCAGCTAAAAGACCTGTTTGTGGAGGAGTGGTGAGCAGAGGCAGCAGCCTTGCACACCCCAAATCACCCCACATCTATGCTGCATTGCCCCCTACTGCAAATGGCAAGTCTCCACCATCACACGGCTGTGAAGATCACTGGTAATGTGAACAAGCTACTTCTCATGGACCTGGCGCTCTCTGCCAACAGAGGCTGGAGACTACCCGTTTCTGGCCACGCTGTGCCCAAATGGCTTCCCACTGCTCCTGTGATGGAGCACAGGCAGCGACACCAGCCTCAGCTGCCCCCCAGCTTGGGGAAGAAAACAGAGAGCATGACCATGGTGGGATAAAGCTGAGTGTGGATGGAGACGACATCTTGGGCAGGCACAAAAACCCCTCCAACATGAAGTCCTCCACGAACCACTGCAGCAAGGAGATGGAGGCAAGGAGCAAGCCCCGTGGCTGTCTTGCCTCACTCATCCTTTGATAGTCCAGAGACAGCAAACCCTCAAAGGCAACAGTCTGGCACTGAGATGCAGTGAGCAGCCTAGTGCTCTCCTCAGCCTCTTCCCCAGAGGCACCAGGATGAACCTCTGGGCAGCGTTGTAGGTTGCTCCCCATTTCCCTGGTCCTGCTGGGGCTCTGATTTTCAGATCAGCACGTTTCATTGTCCAGAGCAGCTGCAGGTTGGGCAGGCAGAGCTTGCTTCCTGGAGACATGGGCTATTTTAAACCACATGTGCTCATGCTCACAGATCTGCTTGCAGAGCTCGATCCCACCACTGCAGACAGCTTGTTTGCACACAATAGAGCGAAGGGACAGAGGCCAAAAAGACATCCTGCGTGCTGGGGAAGACGAAGTAAGGATGAAGAAGCAGAGCAGAGGCTGGAGAAGGAAGAGAGCACAATGAAATCACCTGCCCTGGAGATTTATATGCCCTGGCAGGACTTTGAGAACCATCCAGGGAAGCACCCCAGGACAGGGCCATGTGCATCCCCCTGGACAGAGGGCTGGCTGTGGGTATGGTGGCCAGTCCAGCTTGGGGGAAGGCTGAGTGTCCAGGCTGCAGAGAGCTGGGCAAGGCAAGCCTGGCAGCAAACCCACATCTGATGTCCAGTTTGGGGTGAATCACACAGTGCACCTCCAACTTCCAACTTGCATTTTGTGCAAGTGTTAAAGCCGGTAACAAAAACAATGTCTTAGCCTCCAGGAAAAACTTTGTTTGCAGAGGGTGCAACCAACACACCCAGCTTCAAACCACCCTGGACCCAGCATGACCACTGTGCTGCCACAGGGTATAAAAGCAAGGCTAATAGCCAGCAGAGCATTGGCAGGGGCCAGCAACAACCTTCTTGCTGGGCACCTCCCTGCTGTAGCAGCCATCCTGCTGATGGACCAAGCAGAGCCAGGCTCTCTGCTGTCAGCTGTGTCTTGTGAGGCAGCAGGCTGCAGCAGCACGGGCAGGAGGTCTCACTGAGGATGCTCTGGTGGCACACGCACAATGTATGGGGAAGGGCACTACGCTGCTATACATCTGTCACAAGCCCTGACATGGCAGTTCAGAAATCAACCCACCCTCTCCCCGGGGGATGATAGATATCAATTTGGAGAAGTGCCACAGCACTAATTTCACATGTAAAGAGCACAACCTTCCACAAAGCATCCAAGAAAGGAGATGGACTCCTAAATGCTCCTAAAAATAAATGAAAACCACAGATGGCCTTTCAGATAAGGCAATCTAGGCTTCAGGAAAGCCAAACAGCCTATTCGTAGTGCTGCTCCCATCATTACCCGCCTCCCGCAGTTTCCTTGCCCAGCCAGGAGCTGCTGCTGTGGGGCTGACAACTGCCACGACATTTACAGGTGTCCAAGCCCCGAGGGGGCTGGTTTCCACACAGTAGAAATGTGAGGGGGGCTGATAAGGGCTATTGCAACCTCCACCCAACCAGCAATTCCAGTTTGTGCTGCGTCACCGTCACCGGGGCAGGGTTTGGGTCAGACAACTCTCCCTCCGGCACTGTGTCCAGCTTTGGATGGGGCTCATGAACTGCCCACCTTGGGAAAGTCAGGTGAGGGCTTTCAGGGCTTGATCTGGGACCCCGCAAATAGCCCAGCCCCAGGGAATATTGTCCCACCATGGCCTTACTGCAGGCAATGGTGAGTAACTCTTAGACCAGAGCAGGAGCTCAGGAGTGACACTTCTTGCAATGAACTCCAGTGAGCTTCAACTGAGTCACTAGGGATCACCCATATGACTTTTAGCATGGTAATTTTATTAATAGCTACTGTTTCTAACAGTTTCAACCTGCTCCAGAAAGTTAAATGAATGTTATTATCTCCTTTTGCAGAAGAAGAATTCCATTTTAAAGAGGAAGAACCGGATCTTGGAGGCCACCTGGGAAAGCAAGAGCTCAGCCAGAACAGGGTCCCCACCCTCATCCCCAACCCTGAGCTCCCTGTTCACCTCACCTGCCCGTGCTGTCCCAAAGGCTACTGCTGCTCCCCTCCTTCCCCTGCACCCCCTTTCCAGCCCATGCACCCAGGGCCAAATCCTGCCTTTCCCTTGCACAACAAGGTGCCCTCCTGTATCAGCCTCCGGCCATGAGCAAGGGGCAGGGCAGATTCACCCCTGCTCTTCCCAGGGAAGCATCTGCAGCAGAAAGGAAAACATGGGGAGACTTGTCAATAAAGAACATTTTCCTGAAATTTCCTCTGAGGGCTCAGTAGCAGCTCAGGGCACTGAAGGCACTTTGCCTCATGTGGAGACTTGACCCCAGAAACAGGGCAAATACAGGGATACTGCACAGCACAACCAGCTTGACAGCCCTGCTGGAAAAAAAAAAGCCAGCCAGGAACCTGCGTGAGCTATTAATGCTTTAGCTTAGGGGAAAATAATCCAGAAGCTGAGGGATTTAAGGAGAATTACAGTAATTAGAGCTATGATCAAATTAGTCAGCCCCTAGCAGCAGCAGCAGGATTACTCCTGGAGGCCAGCACTTCTCAACATTTTTCAATTAAAGGGCTGCCTCACCTCTTGGAAGAAAAAATCCACTGCTCACATAGTGCAGCAGCTCACTTGTAGTCGGCTAAAACAGAGGTGCAACTCTCACCACTCCTTTATGGCTCTTATTTCCCTCCACAGTGTTTTTTGGCCTGTCTGGAAATATGATTTGGGTTTTTTCACATTTTTCATTACAAGCGGTTCACATGTGACCTGCTTTTGCCATAAAGCCCCCTAAACATCCTCAGATCATAGGCTGAGAAGCACTACTGGAGGCCAAGGATATATCATGTTGGACTATAAATAGACAGATATTCCTGGTTATAGCAAGAAAGCAAGGAGAAGAAACAATGCATGGGAGCTTTGGTCCCAGCTGGCCCACTCCTTTTTTATACAGCCTCAGTTTTATAATAAGCACCATCAAAACAGCAGCAATGGGAACTAGGCAAAGGGTTGTCCCGAGCTGGAGCAGCTTGCAGCATGCTCGTGGGTGCCCGTGGCAAAAATGGGGCTTTGGGTGAGCCAGGGGGATCAAGGAAGAACTGCAGGAGAAGGCACGTGTCCTGACCCAGTGTAGGCACCACAGAAAGCATCCCAGGCAGGGCCATGGGATGGGCAGGGGTGCCTTGTGTTGCTCATGTTGGAAAACTCAAGGGGTTCAGCCTATGGGCTGCTCCCTGGGTTTCTAGGAGGGGTTGAGCTGGAGATAAATGTAATGTCCTCTGCTGGCCATGGAACAGTTGAACTAAGAAGGTACCCTCCTCCCTGTGCGCAACATGCTCTGCAGGGCTTCCCAAAGCCTGAGGGCTTCATCCCGCACAGCAGGACAGAGATCACTTCCCACCAGCAGTTTGGTACATGGGCAACCAGAAGAAGCGGCTCTGAGTGACCCAGTCCAGCTGATCACCTTTTAAACCCGTGGTCTAACATCTACATTTGTTAGCTGTTTGACTGGTGAGGTCAAGGGAAATGCTAACAAGAAAATCTGCAAAATCTGCTGTACAGGCTTTTTCAGGGAATGGCTTAGTTTGTTTCAATTCTGTCATTTTGACACCGCCATCTCCAGTCAGGTGAAGATAGGTGCAGGAGTTTAAGGCCACAGAGACCCAGATGGGTATTCTGGGGACAATCCTAGCCAACCCAGGGAGGAGAAAATTGATGTGTGGTCAAGAAAACTTCTCCAACCACAACACATGTAAAATTCAAGCAAGCAGATGGCCTGAGCTCCCACCTGGGCCCCTCACAGTGCCCCAAGCTTGAGTTACTCCAAGCACAACTTGACTGAGCTCCCCTCAGCTGCAGAGCCAGTATCATGCCCAGGCATGTGCTGAAACCCTTAGCTCAAGTGTGATACTACCTTTAATTCATGCTGGCTGGCTATCAAAAGGCATATGCCATTGCTAATGTTCATGCAAGTCTTCTATCACTAATACAACTGCTCTGCGGTTACAGACCTAACTCTGACCAAGTGCCATCCTGGACATCTCTCTCGCCACAAAGTCTGCTCGTCAGAAGAAAAACTCCTGGGCTGGCTCATCTAATGGGGACACAAAACCATCCCAGCAGGTATCTCCAGAAATGTGGGCGTTAGCTCTGAGCAAGCGCAGTCAGAAGGCTACACAGGGGTGCAGGTGCCAGCAGAAAGTGCTGCTGGTTGTGTTTGCCCCATTTCATAGGGCTCAGTTGCTGAATTTTCCCGGACAGGGATGTAAATACAGCCTCCTCACCCACTGCAGCTAAACTCACAGCTCCAGCCAGAGATCGGCACACGTTCAAGCTGGGATTTGGATTAATGGCTCAGCCTAGAGGCAACAGCAGTATCAAAAGCAAACAACTAATTTGAGCTTTCAAGTTCGAGCACGGCACTTTGCATTTCGCAGTCAGGGAAATCAACCGAGCAGCTGATTTAATGAGATTATGGCTAAAACTGTTCTTTCACACTGATGTCCTGAGCTCAGCTGCGCTCTCAGAAGAGCAGCACTGCCCTGGGCCAGGTGCCTGGCAAGGCTGATTTGCCTGCAGGGACTGGGGATGTCCTCATGTGACATGGTCTCGCACCAGCCTGCTGTGTGTGTGTGAATGAGTTTGGTTACCAAACACTTCCAGCAGCTGTTCCCTCTGCTTTGCACACCTGGAGCAGCCTCACCTTTATCCCCTCGATCCTGAAGCCCAGCGTAGCAGTTGAGCTGATGGTCTCCCTCCACTGCATGTAGCGAGGCTTGGTTACTGCCTGCAGCACGTTCTCCTCCTCAGTAGGGGCATCAGGGTCCACCTCGATCATCTTCTGGTACATGTCCTTCCTCAGGCTTGGCTTCTTCCGGGCCTTTATCAGCTCCTCCTCCAAGTATGTCCTGCAAGGAGGGAGGGGGGGACATTAGCAGGGCCACCGCACAAGGTGCCACATACCCACAGGCCACCCCAGAAATCAGGACTATCCCAGGGAGCAGACCAGCATGGGAAATAATGGAGCAACCCTGCTTGCAGGTGAATTGATCCCAATTTAATGAGTACCCTATCATCAACACCTGCTATCTTCTCTGTTCATCTGGGAACCACAACCAGTTTGGCAATAACAAGAGAGGTTATTTCTCACAGACACTCATGGTGTTGCTGCCACCCCTTGGTCCTGGGGGGCCTGTCCCTCAACAAACCTGAACAGTGACTCTCACAAACTAAACATGACTTTCAAGATATGCCCAGGAAACTGCTGGGTTGAAGGTGGGAGGGAGTTTGCTGCATCCCAGCCCTCAGCATTAGCAGCATCTGCTGCTCCTTCCGAGGTCTGGCCAAGGTGCGTGGTGGCTGCCAAAGCAGCTCCTGTGCCTCTCCTGCACTCCCCCCCATCCCCTCACCCTGTGCACTGTGAGGGTTGTGTCTCACCAGCTGCTAAATGGTGTTTTCACACAGGGCTGTTTCGCTGATGATGATTTTGCCTGGTACAGGTCTCTTAAGTGGACTATCTAGCAAAAGCTTCCTGTACGGGATGGAGGAGAGGAAGGGATGCAGCCTTGGCCTTGCTTACCATCGCCCCCAGGACCACAGGGTGCAGCAAGGATGGCAGAATGGGGGAAGCAGGATGAAGGGTGCAGGGGAGCATGCAAAGAACTTGGGTTTATGCATCCTTCAGAACACCACCGTGTGCCAGAGCACACCAGCAGAAAACATCTTCATTCTGGCATGCACAAAACCATCATCCACAAAATAATACTTTCTGCAGCAATAATAAACCACTACGTAACTCCTTTTGTGACACCCAAACCTGCCCCAGCTCAGCCCGGCAAGTGCCCAGGCTCTCTCCAAACAACTCGTTGTGCTGGGTGAGATGTCCCAGCAAAATGACACAGGAATGATCCTATCTGTCACCTCCTTCCCCCCTAAATCCAAACTGCTCTATACCTCCCACTGGCCATGCCCAGCTTGCAGAGGGGCTGTGCCCTCTCCCTATGTCCGTTGTGCTAAAATCTCAGCACTGAGCATGCAGTTCACCTCCAGAACCAAGCAAAACACAAGGGGAGGATGCTTGGCAGACTACATGGGAAGGTGTTCCCGTGTTTCCTACAGGCTTAGCAAGGCAAACCACTGTCATTTCTCAGGGCAGGTATATGATCACTGAACAGACATCCCCAGGGCATCAGCCTCTTTGAAAAACACTGCAGATAAAAGTGATGAAGGGCTTCAGCTGAGATCACCAAACCTGTGATTTTGGGGCAGAAGGAATAAATAGCAGAATAAATCAGCAGTGTGCTCAGAAGTGCTGTTTGGGCCACTCAGAAAGCTAGATTTCCTTTTGATAAGGACAGATCATCTGTGTCTGCGGTTTGGTCCCCCTGCATCACTCCAGCCTTGAACCATCATCAGGGCTTAAGAAAAACAAAGTGGTGTTTAGGGGTGACTGGAGGAGGCTGCCACATCCCAAAGCCAGGCTGGCAGAAAAAAAAACAAACCTGTGTTTGCCTGGTGGTGAGCAGCTGGCTCAGAGGGCAGGTTTAATAGCCCTGAGGTTTAGTTTATCTGCCAGAGCCTCTCCTACCCAGCCACAGGGATGCCTCACTCCCCAGCATTAGCCCAATTCACCCTCTCTCACCAGCTCCTCTCACAGCACCATCTCATTTAACAATGATGCTGCCTGGCATATTTGTCTCCTTGCCTGCTCTGCCTGTCTTAGCTCTAAAAACCCAGGTGCACAAATGACCCGACCTGTGATTTGTTTGGGGGAGGCTCTCCTCCTCCCAGAGACAGCCATGGGAGCACCTGGGCAGCATGACCAGGAGGTCTTCTTCTGGTAGCTGCCATCTCCGGGACCAGAATGGGTCCTGACTCCTTCCCGTGGTAGCACAGTGCATGCCAGCTGGGGCCACGTGGCTGCACTGAGCCCCCCTGCCCTCCTCTCCACCACTCTGGTGGAAAGTATTCCTCGCCTCTTCCCAGCCGACAGCCTAACACGCCAGTTTGAGTTTCACATCAGAAGTTCAGGAGGGGAAAAAAAAAAAGATTCCTCCCTCCCACAGAAAGCATCAGCTTTTCCAGCAGCGCGAGTGTCTCCACCGCGTCTGGGCTGCGCCTTAGCCAGCGAGGGGGGTCTCAACCTGCCCTGCCACCAGCCAGCAGCCAGCCCAGAGCTGAGAGGTGGCCTGGGGCTGCCCCAAATCCAGCAGCTCCCAGGGGTCACCAGCCCTGCTTACACTCGCTCCAGGACACTCTCGTCAGTTGTGGCCTCACTAGCTCAAGAACTGCTGCTAGCCAAGTGGCAGCAGCCTGGGATCCTGGCGTATTTGTAGATGGTTCTCGAGGAGGACATGGGTAATGTTGTTCATCTGTTAGGAAACGTTTCAAGAACTTCACATGAAAGGCACCAAACTACTTAGCACACGCATTTTATCCCTCAAATGTGCGTGGGAGCAAAGGGTGAGCAGAGGAAACTCTCTCGCTCACTGAAGCTGAGCCATTCAAGTGTCTTTATTTCACCCCTCTGGCACGCTGGGCAGTATGTCCCACACCTTCTGCTTCCTGCCCCTTGGCTGTGTCCTCCTGCAGCAGAGATAGGCAGGTTGCCATTCTCCTAAAAGCTATTGTGCCATTCTGGTGTACACAAACCCAAACAGCGAGCTGTCTCCTCTGCTGCACCAAACTACTTCCGCAGCACTACTTCCCCAGATGGTCAACAAGCAGAGAAGGAATGAGCCTGGTGTGTCCTTCCCATAGCCAGGCTTCCCCACGGCCAATTCTGTGTTTCAGAGGGTTTTACCCAGGAGATGCATTTGCTTTGAGTATTCTGTCTTAAAACTCAGTGTCCCCAAAGCCACTCACCTGACCCCCATTTTGCAGTCCATAACGCAGGGGGAGTCAAATTCAGCCAGCAGATCTTCCATCTGGTTGTATCGCTCCCCGTCCTTCACCACGTCGCCGTGGTAGGCAGGAACGTAGGGCTTCAGGACATCATTCATCAGGCGGTCGAGGCAGCGCTGCTCCGATTCACAGTGCTTCTTCAATATCCTGCCATTGGCTGCTGCCTTGAAACTACCTGAGGGTGACAAGGGAAAATGTGGCACTTGCTTTGGAGGGGGAATGATGCAATGCCTTCCCAAAACAAAAAGGGCAGCCCAACATCTTGGAAGCATCTCTGTTTACACCTGCACCCAAAAGAGTCCCCGCAGGCTGGGACTTACAAGCTCAAGCTGCCAAATTCACCTGTAGTGTCAGAGGTTTATGACGAGCAATGTCACACCTTAACCAGGGCAGAGACCTGCCCTGCAGCATCCAACACATTTGCATCACAGCCTCTGTGTGCTTCATGGTAGGCTCGCACCTCTGTCTCTGGGCTCATGCATGGGGCAACTTCGTGCTAGGCAGTGTCACTCACTTTGCTGTGGATCAGCAAAAGGGCTTGGGTCTCACTCAAAGGATGGCTGCTTGAGAAAATGCAGCAGTAAATAACTGCTGGCCCTGGGAGGCTGAAAGCACAGAGCACTGCACCTCCATGTCACCCTCCCTAGCATTTAGATAAGTCACTCTCCTGGGCTAGAGACATGGGAGCTCAAATCTGTGACATTCATGCAGCAATCAGGAGCAATTCTGGCCCATTAACCTGTGTCTACACTTAGCTTGTACCCAGGGCTAGACTGTAGCAGTTGTTCTACCACCCAATGCCCCCTCCCCAGCTGAGAAGAGGAATTTGGGAAAAAAGGGAGAAGCCCCATGGGTTGAAGTAGAAACCAACTTAATGAAATAACAAAACTAATACAGTTATCAACATAAAGTATACAAGGTTCTACTCAGCCTGGTCCTTGGGGTCAGGAGCAGAAGGCCAAGAAAGAGGAGTCCCAGTAAATCCCCTCCTTTTATAATGAGCATGATGAAGTGGTATGGGATACACCTGTGAGTCAGCTGCCTGCATTGGATCTCCCAGCTGACTCGGGGCTACTCATGGCCTGCCTGCATGGCTGGCCCATGGGTCTGTGCCTGGGGAACCAGGACACCTGAGACAATGAAGAGACTTTCCACCGCTGTGCCCCTCCCCATGCTGCGTACCTGCGTGTCCTGCTAGCTGGATCCAAGGGTACTTCTTCTTGAAAGACATCACAAATGGGGACCAGTGCACCATATTCTTGATCTTCCGCCATGATTTGCTCTAAGGGAAAAAAAAAACCATGAAGGTGAATGCAATGTTTTAAGCTTTTACCGTCTGTGAAGTCATTTTAGGCAGCACGCAGCTGTTTTGGACAGGGGAGGAGGCACGGGAGCCAGCGTAGGATGGAAGCAAACAGAGAAACTGCCCTTTTCCCATTGCCCCACGCCAAGCCAGAGCCTTGACTCTATGCTCAAAAATCACGAGTAACTTCACTGAAGTGCACAGCGTTACAGTGTTGTTCCAGTTGGCTGCTCCTGCTGCAGAGGGCCCAGCCACTCACATTACCTTGTCTCCGCTCCCCGCATCACCCTGCAGAAGCAGCAGGGACACTAACCCATCCTTGGGTACCACGTTAGATCACGGCAGACGGAGCGGGGAAAGGAGCCCAGGATTTCTACCCAGCCACAAAACTCAACTCCAGCTCCCGCGGGGAACAAGAGACGCTCGCACAAGCGCGCACGGGCTCACCGCCTGGCTTTTGTTCCTCACTGAAAGGCAGCTGCTTTGTCCATTAAGCTGGCAACCCGCGCACGGCTGATCCGCCTGCTTTGGCCCATCTGTAACTGCATTTTAGAGAACAATGCCCTTCTGGCATGTTGTGTTTCTCAACAGATAGATTGCACAAAATTATTTACACGACTGTAACAAAGGCTGCATCGGACATACGAAAGCCTCTTTCGGAGGCTCTTTCCTGTGAGAGTTTTTCCCTGGATTGTTCTGGGGAACATGCCGCCAGCAAAAGGCAGGGGAGAGACCTCTTATCTCAGCCCCAGAAGGTAACGGCGCAAACAAATCAGGCAAACAATATACAATGGCAACGATGGAAAAATGCCTTCTTGCAGGAGCTGGGACAAAGAGACAGTGTAGTCCTGGCTGCTCCGAGCTACTGGGTTCAGCCGGAAGCCCACAGAAAAATTATCCTCATTTGCTCCACTCTGAAGGCATGGGAGGGAGCCTTCCAGAAAGCCCAAGTAATCTCTTCCTCGTGTTTGGAGAACAGGCCCGTTCCAGTAACGCTCCGCAGACAGGCAAGGCAGAGCCAGCAGCCCCGACTTGCCGTTTGGATGCTTTCGGGGGTGAACTCACGGCACAGGAATCCGTGTTGGGAACTGCTGACATGTTTAAATGACGAGGAAGACGCCAGACAAAGATGTTAGCGTCTAAAGCGTGGAAATTACATGGGGTTACCCTCACACTGTGCACCAGCTCTGCTGGGGAGTGGGGATGCATCACACAGGGACTGCCTATGTGGTAGAGCTGGGGATGGGAGAGGGGAAGAAGAAAGGTCCTTCCCCACCTCCAAGCCTGGGAGGAGCAGGGTGGCCCTTCCCTGGATGACTGCCCATGGCCGGGAGCGTCCCAGCACACCCTGGCACTGGTATAGTGACTCAGGAGTTTGGCACGCAGCTGCCCAAGCGCGGGGTGACACCGGGCATCCCCTTCGCCCAGGCTCCCCTGCGCCGCGGGTTTGCTCTGCTGCCCTGCTTGCTTGCTTTGGCAGGGGGGTCGGGCAGTTCCCTACCTGACATGAGGATGAATGTTTTTATTTCCAAATGGAGTGCCAAAACTCGTGTGCTTTAGCTGTTCTTTGTTCTCCTTTTGGCAGAGAGCGGGAGGGAAGGGGGGGGTGTCCCCTCCTTTTGTTTTTAAAATAGTAACATCAAGTCCTGGCTGATGTAATGAAAAAAAGGGGGAAGGAGAAGTCATGAGGGAGTTTGGACTCCAGACGAGCATGACCCACCTCCTCTAAAACAAGGAGGCGGAATCTCCCCCCCCCCACTGCACAGCATCGTAAGTCACTCAGTCCCAGGAAACATGCCAAGGCAATGCACCTTCCCAAGCCAAGATTTTGTTTTTTCGGTGGTTAGAGCTTTACAGCTAAAACCTTAAGGTACTTCAAAGTGCAGGCAGAGTGAAGGCAAGTGGCCCCCAAAGAAGGGCAAGCTACCCTGGCTCCCCCTCGCTGGGGCTTTCCCAGGAGCCACGCACTCTGCTTGGGCACTGCTCCCACCGCAGGGTAACGGCCCCCCCAGCTCCCCGGAGACACAAACCACCACAACAACCTTTCTGCTGAGCTGAACAAGAGAGAAAGACAGTCACTAAGCACACCTGCACAAAGAACAGGTAGCACGTACCCATCCCTTTACACTGGAGGGAAACGCTTTCATCCAGACACCACCTGGTTTCAGACACACTTCTGGCCAGGCATTTCCAACCCAAGTTCTAAGGACATGTTTAAGGACATGTTTTATGGAGAGGCTTGAGGCTGCTCAGGTCACTCCTGACTTGCTGGAATTAGGCTGTGAGGCACGTTGTTGTCACCACAATGGTCATCAGCAATTCTTCTTCGCACAGCCCCTTGCCCCCCAGCTTCGTGGGGACAACCATGCAGGCACTTCTGCAATTCCTTCAGGAGCCATTGCATTTTCATTTTACGCCTGAGTCACCTCCCAGTGTTACAAGGGAAAGTTTGCTTCATCAAAAGGAAGTTCTCCCATGCCCATCACAGGTTACTGCACAGCATGCACAGCTCACTTTGCAGAGCAGCCTGCTGGGTCCAATTTTTTGGGGGGTTGTACATATCTATACAAAATGTCCAGTTGCTCTGTCATGGGAGCACTCGAAAGGCAGTGAGTTTTGCAAGGAACAGCTCCCCTAGTAAACTACCAGCTGCATGACTTGATCCATCCACTCTCTGGGGCTGCTGATGTGCTGCAGAGGAGATACGGAGGCTGGACCATGGAGGAGTGACACTGGCTAATGCCCCCAGCAATCCTGCCACCCCCTTTGTCTGAAAATAAATTCTCCCTAGATAACCAGTTCATCTAAATGTTCACTCTTTGTACTTTCCCTACAGCTTCAAGAGAGATGTTACATGGCTATGAAACAGCAGCAGGGTGCTTCACAGCCACTGGGGATGGCTGAGAGCTTCCAGCAACCGGTTTGCATTTATTCAAACGCCAGCATGGGTTCAGACAGAGGTGAACATCTCAAAGCTGAAGGCTTGGGATGCTGGTCCTGCCAACCCCCATGTTGGACTCCTGCAGCTGGCCACAGAAAATCATTGCAACGAGGTTCAACACCAAACAGCCCCTCTGCACTTGGTGAGCTGCTGCCTCCCACCCTGCCCACCGCTATTAACATACAAAGGGAATATTAAAGCTATTTACAGTAAAGAAATCTTATTTAACCCAGCCTGTCAGGAACCACAACAGCATCACCTCCAGGCTCCTCTGTAACTTTTGGTTTATATTTCAAGGAGTTATTTGTGTGTAGGTTCAGAAGCACAAGCGTAGCTGTATGTACACAGAGGAGTTCCCTGCAATAACCAACCTGACTCAGAGTAAAGGATTTTTCACCACAGTGGGAAAAATAGCTTTGCAGGTGGCGTTACCAAGTGATGCTGGTGAAGGGCAGATACGTGCTCTTCTTGCTTGCCTGCAAGGAAGCGAGCACGCAGGTTGTAACACAAAAGCTGAGCATGCTTCTGACTCTTTTGCATGATCAAAGCCTGTGCCTGCTCATGGCAACCTGGCACCCTGCTCTCCCCCAAATCCAGCTCTCCAGTCACTTTCCCACCCAGAAAACTCACGAAGCTGTGTTGACCAATTGTGCTCTTGCACACACAGCAACGGCACATAGCCTGTATAAGCAGGGAATATGCATGAGGTGTCTGATGCAATTCAACACTTTTTATTTAAATCCTGTTTCAGCATCAGCAAATGCTGGCCGATTAGCTGTTAGCAAATTATTCAGTGACTCTGGAAATATATTTAGTGAGGAGCAGCACTGTTTTCCCTAATGATCTGCCACATGGAAACAAAGCTGAGCAACTGTCAGAACCAGCTCTAAAAATGAACTTTCATGGGTTTCTGCAGCTCTCTTACAGGAAAGCTTGCCAGCTTGCTTTTGCTTGCTGTGGAGCGTGGTGCCCCAAGCCAGGAGTGGGATACAGGCCAAAGTTTCCAGTGAGCACCCACATTGGTCAGTGGGAGAGGAGTGCTGGGAAAACAATTTTATCTGCTGCATGTTTAACTTTACTTATCTGAAGCTTAAAGCAAACTCTAGGATTTCCCCATCTGTCAATAGAGCTTCATATGGAAAGAACAACATAGGAGAATTTAGTGCCAACCCAGAAGGTCAGAGGATATATTGTGTTTAATTAGATTAAACAAAAAGTAACTGATGAGCTCAGTTTCGCTGTACATTTTCCCTATAGCATATGGCATTCCTTTAACGTCTGCTTGAAGGAGACGTGCTTTTCTGGGACTGCCTGTCACCTCTCTTTCCCAGCATGGACACTGGTGGAATTTGACTGGTGCTACTCCCTGTGCACAGTCAGCGGGGTGCTCTTCCCTTTCCATGCATTAAGCCAGAGAGATAGGCAGTAACTGATTTAATGTGCTGAAATTTTGGTTTCCTATGGTTTTACGGGACCAAATGTTCCTGGAAGTAGCAGGAGCTGGACCTGTATTTCAGTGCTTTTTATTAACTAGAGCACGCACTGTTAGAGGCAAGATTATGCAGCTGGGGCAGGGGATGGGGAAGAGTGGGAGCAGCATTCATTTAATGATTTTTCCCACTTCTGGAAGGAACTTCAGCCCCTTCCTCCAAGGAAGATCTCGAAATAGCATAGGATCAGAAGAGATGGAGGAAAACCATGAGGAAACAGCAGTGTCACCAGTGCCCATTTCCCCTGGCTTCAGTGGAGTTGCTGCAGCCCAGGGGCTTGCATGAGTGACACCCTGGCTTTCCCTTCGCTTTGGAGACAGCCCCGTTCCTGCAAGACGCTAACACCCAATCACCCCTGGGGTTCCTTGCAGAACTGAAACACTCAGGTGGCAGGCAGGCAGCCCCACTGGCACATCCCTGGCTGCCCACCCCTTGCCAAGTGCAGCGGCTCAGCAGAAGCACAGTGCCAGCCTTGCCCTGCGCCCAGCACCCTCACTCGCTCCTCGGGCGCCTGGGTGACTCCCCAGACACCCTCCCGTGGGGTTAGTGTGGGTGGGAGCGGGCCCTCTCTGCTCTTCACTTTCACTTCCAGCTCTTCCAAAAGGAGAAGCGCAGCCGTGGTGCCGGGAGCTCCGGCGGAAAGGGGTATTTGGCACAGCTCAGAAGGGCTCCGGGATGTTTCACGCAGAAGTAGGAGGGTTGGCAAGTTTCTCCTCATGCTTGGAGCCTTGCTAGTTTCAAAAACAACACGGCGAGCAGCTGAGAATGGCAGACTTTGCTCTGGGGAGCCCTCTTCTTTAATAACTAATTAAGTGAAGTGGGGGGAGCATTTGCCCACAGAGTTCACTCCGTGTCAGCCTGCTCTGCAGCCATGCACACGCAGCCAAGAAAAAGGAGGCCATTTAGTTTTCCATGTTTAAAAGAATGAATGTGTTTTCTTTTGGTCTTTAAAAAGTAGTTAAGGTTTCCCTAGTGATGATTGTTTCCCTTGACTGGGAAAAACCTTGTCACTCCGGCCGCAGTGAGGAGGCCAGCTTTGTTCATTGTGCTAGGCACTGGGTGCGGAGGGCAGCGGGGCAGAGCTGGCAGGTACCACGAGATGCCTTCTCCTGACATGTCCTGGCACACGGGCCACCAAAATGCAGGATCCCATCTGAAAACCCTCCCGTGACATGATTAGCAAAGCTGGGGTTATGCTCTGCTTGGCTTTGCCATCTCTCAGCTCCTCAAACCCCTCCTCCCGCTGTCCAGGCAGCAATAGAAAGAGCCCAGTGACCACTGCAGTGTGCACCAGGCTGTGACCACTGACCCTGATGCTGGTAGCAAGTGACAGCCCATATTTTACATAGTCTTTCTCCTGTGCAAACTCCCCTCATCCTCTTGGATGCATTTGCTTTTGTACTGCACAACTGTGAAATAGCTTTGTTTCGGCCAGAGGAGAAGCTTACAATGGGGGGGCTTTGAATCAGTAGGCATGTTTTGGTTTGGTCACCTGAGGCATTTAATAAAAACTTCATCAGCTTCTCAAAACACGGCAGAGGCAATGCCAGTCAGGCTCCCATGGTGGGACTTCACCCAAGTTAATAAAAGGAAATATAGTTTGATGACTGAAATGCACCTCTGGGTGCCTGGCAATTCTAGTTCAAATCCCCAAGCCCCATTAAATAAATTATTTTGATGGCTGGGACATAGAAGCTTCTGCTGGGGCATAGAAGTTTCTGTTACTTTCCAAGGTCTACATCACATTTAGAGAGAGAAAAAAAATCCTAATTTGTGCATTATTTCTTTTACTTCAGATGCTGTGTTTTTCAGAATAGTCTCATTTCAGCCAGTGAGGCTTTTGCCTCTTGAGGGAGTACAGGCACTCCCATCTGGCTATGTGAGGAAGGCCCTGTTCTCCAGTGGGACCAGGGAGTGGTCCCACCAAGACCAAAGATCTGGGGTAGAGGGTCACAGAGATAAAGCTACTCCCTTCTCTGCTGTCTGCAAGCGATCAGCATGTGGAGCAGAGGAACCTCGGTAAAAATGCCTGAAAGCCAGGAACATCTGCTTGGATCATGGAAAAAATATTCCAATGTATTAGAAAAAAACAGGAGCTTGTTGCAGGCTCCCTCTTCCTGCTTGTGATGGAGATGAGGAGAATTAGAATCAGCAAAGGCAGATGAGTGAGCAGCAGCCCTTGGGTCTGACCTCCCCGATGACAATGGAAGGAAACGGAGCGGCTGTGGGAGCCAGCTGCACAGAAGTCACCCGTCGCGTATAAGGACATTCGCAACGTCCTCACCCACAAAGCACAAGCAGAGCACAGCAGCGGCGTGGGATCCATATCAGCGCCACACTTAGGGTTAATCACTACAGAGAAGGCAAGGAAGGAAAGAAGCCAAAAAAGCTCAAGTGAGAACAAAGGCAAAGCCTGCATTGGAGCTCAGAGTAACTGAGCCTCAAAGCTATGGCTGTCTCCGTGAGGCACTTCTTCCTGACGGAGAGTCTTTACTCCAATAAAGCTGAAAATCTCCTAGTGCAGATCAGCCACAACTGATTTTCCCGTAAAGCTGGCTGAATTATTAATTGCCAGCATTAGATACGTTCAGCCTACTTTCCTGAGTGGGAACTGATCCAGATCTCTGGAAATGTATTTGTTTCTCACTAAGTACACACAAATAAGATTTGTTAAGCAGCTTTCAGCTCGGAGAAGGTGAGTGAGTAATTCAGAAACAGCTAATCACTTTCAGTGGACTTGCTACTTAAGCTGTACAGTGCTTCTTCCTCAGCAAGCAGTTAGCTTTTAAAAGCCAGCAGATTATAAAAATACTTCCTAATAGTCAAAAGTGGGCTTTGGTGACTTGATTTGTGAGAAGAGTGCCGGAGTGCTGCAGCCCATCTGTGCAACACGCTGCACAGAGCTGTAGGCAGCTAGATCAGGCGTCCAGGGGAGAAATGTGATGTGCTGTCCAAAGATCTGACCCCGTATCGGGGAACTTGTCATTGGCTTCGATGGAAACTGCTCCTTTTCCATCTGGAGACTTGTGTTTGATCCCTTTCTCAGTTCCAGAGTATTCACTGCTGTCTTTCTGGTTCAAAATGTCATTTCAGCTCATCACCTCCTCCGGCAGCACAGTAAAAGTTGGGGACGTGGGCTCCTGAGCCTGTGCTGACTCTGGAGCTTCTCCCTCTCATGCTATGGGTGAGGAAAGAACTCCCCAGCCTTTCCAACCTTGCCACTGTGAATCCTAAACTGCTGCCAGCTCCCACATGCCCTCCAAGACCAGAAGACATGCCCTTCTCGACACCAAACAATTGCATCAGGCTTTGGTTGGTGATTTGAAGTCCAGCTCAGCAGCCTAAAAGCTTGAGCTGCAGTTTAGGTTATGGGAGGGATTCAGCTCCTAAAAGTCACAACAGAGTGTCCCGACAGGCAGCAGTTTGGTAAGGCACAGCCTTACTGCAAGAAACAACCGTGGCACAGGAGCTGTGCTCTTACAAGCAGAGGAGTTGGGATGGCAGCTGTAGGCTTTGTCGGGTCTCTCCAGGGGAAAGTCCTGGATGCCTGGGTCCTTTGGGAAGAGGGGTACCTGGCACAGGGCATGTTGTGAAGCAGCCTCATGGACAACACAGGTGCTCAGACCAGGAGGAGATGGTAAAATCCTAGTTATTTCCCATCTGGCTTATTTAGACTGGTAAATAGTTACTCACAGGATGCGGGCTGCCAAACACCTTCCCCTACAATTTCAAGGCAAGTGTTTATAGATTTAAACTAGGACACTACACTCACAGTCTGCTTAGAGGTATTTTAGGCCAGAGACACCAAATGCAGAAGTAACATCAACCAGTGGAACAAAGCAGCTGCTAATACCTGGGGGTTTAGCCTGATTTCTTCCTGTCTCCTTCTGGAGGTGACCCAGGAGGGCTTGGGACTGGACTGGTCTGCTCTCTGACATGAGCCATGACGTGAGCTGCAATGCCCAGAGCTCATACCCTCAAAGAAGGGGGTTGTAGATGGATTTTCTCCCCACTCAACGCCCACACTAGGCACACACTATGCAACGCTACATCACTCATCCATTCAGCCTAACGCACTACCAGGCAGGGTGGACATGGGCCAGACAGCGCAGCCACTGACTTCCAGTGCTGTTACAGCCATCTGAAGGATTTCCTCTGGCATTAACACAGAGGGCATTGATACAGACACCATCAATATAACACCCTAGCAGCATAATGTTCATAAGCACTGACAGTGAGCAAGCAAGGTTATGCAAAACCAAGTCATGCAACGTTAGTAAAGCAATCTGCAGGAGAAGCTGGATGAGAAAGGCCTGGTGTTTAGACTTGAGCTTTCCTGTTGCAGAAACCCCCCAGCAGCTCACACTGGTCTTGGACACAGAAAACATTTCTGTTGTTGTTCCCTGGCTCTGCCTGCTCATGGAGGAGATAGCTCGCTGCTTTTCTGCTATTTGACCATAACTGAACTTCACTTTTTGGAATATGTGAGTGAGAAATGCATCTCTCTCCCACGAGCAAGTGAAATGTTCGGATGCATTTTAAGTTCCTTCAGCTGGAGTGGAAGGGAAGAAAAAAGGGCCAGGCAATGGCTGTGGTAATTTGTTTAGAATAGAAAATTTCTAAAATTAGTCATAAGCCCTGAATATACCCACATTTACTGGGTATATGAAGTGTAAAAAGCTGATTTAGAAGAGCAGTTGTAAGTTTCATAAACATGACTAAACCCTAAAGCTGAATGTTCAACAGGCGTGACCTTTTAATTCTCCTTTAAATCAGTTTAGCATTTTCATTTGTGTTTGGAGTCCCTCATGTTTGGATAGCACTTTGATGATTTAAAGTACTATTTAGAGTTTTATTGTCTCTCCTGCTTTGGAGCTGGGACTGCAAATCCTTTAAGTGGCTGGAGGAGTTTCTGCTTGCACAGAAGCTGCTGGGAGCACCAGCCTGCCCCAGCTGAGGCTCCCCAGCACCCCAATACACCACCATGGAACGAGCCCCTTTCCCTAGGTAGCTCCTAGATATAATCAGCAACCACGAGAAACTCGTCTATGAGTGGGAATGCAGTTTGATAGTCCTTAGTTTCAGATCCTTACAGAAAGAGCATATTAGAAAAAGAAATATAGTTGCTTTGGGAAACCTCTTTGCCCAGAGAGGGGCATTATAAGCAGCCAGGATACCACAGGTGTGTGCTGGAGCAGCACACACCTCCCATGCCATGCAGCATCCTCCCTGAGCTGCAGACCTGCTGCATATGCACTGTGCAGTGCCCAAAGCACCTCCCTGGGTGATTATGCACAGTGACCAAGGGGCCCCTCTTGAGTGGGAAGCCTGGCTGTGCATCCCACAGGCTCTGGTCTTAAAACAGCACTGACCCCAAGTGCTGTTAAAGAAAAAAAGTGGTCTAGACCTGAAGGCAAAGAGAGGCTTGTTGAAGGCACTGTGCACCTGCGGACCAGTCCTACCTTGCGCTGCAAGGCAATGCGCAGGCAAGGGCAGTGCTGGTCAGATTTTACAGCTCTCAGCATCAATTACTCCTAGCACTGGGACTTGTGGGCACACACAGGGCTTCTCTCCATCAGAATGAGACAGGCATAAGTTTGTTTGCCATGGATGGCTTTTGAGCCCACCTTGTAAGCACTCCAGAGACAAGGACTTTCTCCTCCACCAGCACTCCAGCTGCACTGCCCCAAATGAGTATGGGAAGCACCAACCTTGCAGCTTAGGAGAAGCTGCTCACACGGACTCCTTCCTCGCTGGACACGTCAACCAGAGGCTGTGCCAGGGGGTCCCAGGAGTACAGAAAGGCCAAGCTAATTACAGGGCTTCAAATACCTTCAAACACGGAGCATCTCATATGCTCAGCCACTCACTCCCAGTTCCCCACACAGCAGCAGCAGGCTGCAAACACGGAGCGTATCCCCATCGACTTCAGCCAGCCTGTGCGGATCCAGACCCTTCTGTGCCCATGCTCCTTCAGCCACGGTGCTTGTCACCGCTGCACCTGGGAGCAGGCTCACCCAGCCTGGTGAGGACAGGGGGTGGCACAGCCTCAGCAGAGTGAGAGCATGGGCTGTGCACAGCCGGTGCACCATGTGGGTACAAGTGACCTTGGAAAGCAGGACAGAAGGAGGAACAGCACACTTCAGCTGCCTCCCAGCCCATTGCTGCAGAAGGTCTGACAGTGAGCAGACCCCAGCACAGCACCAGCCGTAATTTTATCCTCGGCTTTGTTTTCAGAGTTAAAGCCCTGCACATACCCCTTAGCCATTTTAGTTATGAGTCATTGAAAAATGTCAGCTTTAGCAACGCAGCTCAACTTCTGCAAGGCTGTGTACATACCTCTGCCACTGAAGCCAATGTCCTGCCACGTCTGCCTGGTGCAAGAGCATCTGACGCGCGTGCTGGTGCCGGCTGGGCAGCCCCACACTGGGGAAAGGCCAGTGGGATGGTAGGGGAAGAAGCTGTCACGCCATCAGGTGAGGAGGTTTCTTGCTAGCAATGCGCCATGGGGGTTTCCTATGCTGCTTCTTTTACTCTGCCTTTGAAGCCTGCGTGCAGAACCAGCAAACCCTGCTGCACCCCGGCACACCCCTGAGCCCTCAGGGAAAGGGACGGGATCCTTGGAGACACAGAGAGGGTTACCCAACCCCACATCCCGGTGCAGCACACAGGTTGGATTTTCCAGCCCAACCGTGTGCTGACACGCAGGGATGGGGCGGGGGAAGAAGAGGATTTCAGCTGTTAACACCCAAGAAATTGAGGAAAAAATGTGCTGCTCCTATATACACGACCCCAATCAATAGGGTAGTCTCCTATGAGCTGGTGCATGCGGTGCCACAACGGTGCCAGCTGGGGGAATGCTGGGTTTTCAGTGGGTAGAGGAATGCAGAGGCCAGCAAGGGAATTTGCTGCTTTGGCGTGTGTTTACAGCCTTCCACGGGGTGCCGGGGAGGAAGCGGTTTCTCTAACCCAAAGGGGAAATGCTCGTCTGAAACAGGAAAATGGAACTTTTCTTTTGAGCATTAATAATGGAAAATCGCCTCTGCAGCGGCTGTCTGTTGAATCCCTGGGTGTGCAGCGGGGAGAGGATGCGCGTGGAGAAACACCCTGCCCTGTTGTCGGCTCGCTTGGGATCCCAGGTAACCCTGGGGGGCTGATGCTGGCACAGGCGCAAGGGGGAAGATGCTGGGGTGGGGGTATCTGCTCAGCCAGGGCAATGGCAGAGTTGCTGAGCGCTCAGTGACTCTGCCATTGCCTTGGCTGAGCAGGTCCCTCCCAAAAACCCCAGCATCCCCCTCCCCAGATGCGGGAAGAGAGGGTCCGAGTACCTCAGTGATGCTGGCAACATGCCGGGCGCACACAGCATCACCAAAGGGTGACCCAGGCAATTCAGGTTCATCATTTATAAAGAGTGATCTGTTTTATTCTATTTATGTACTTTTGGGTTTTTTAAAAAAAAAGTGAAATTGTTTCTAAAATAAATATTTCTCTTGAAAGAGACTATTTTTAAGGCAAGCAGTACAACACGCTGTTTCTGGACATAACTCCAGTGCCAGCCCCCAAGTACTGATTTAGCAAGCAGCAGCTTCTCACTGATGAGCTGCAGATGACTGCAGCATCCTCTAAAGAAGTAGAGATCATGGGTTACATATTAAAATCCAGACAGCCTTTCTCAGAACTGCGCTGTTAGGGTTGAAGAGGACATTCAAGCCACTTTCTGGTCAAAAAAAGGACACGAAGATGAAGGGCAGTTATATCAAGCCATATAATTGCAAGGGCACTGGCGGAAGCGATACAATGAACCCTTTATAAACATGGGTGTAGCAAAGCCAGACTTCAGCTCATTGTGTCTTAGAGTTTCTAAATATATTTTGTCTTGGGGGAAGAGCAAGGGAGAAGAGAAATGAATGTAGGGGAGACGCACGATTCTCCCAACAACCAGGGCTTTCAGCAAGGTGCAAGCCCACAATCTCTGAGGCTGCGTCTGCGGGCAGCAGCCGGTTGCTGAAGTCCTCCTGCCACAGGCAGCTATGTTTAGCTCCTCTTAGAGGGCGAGGGAAGCAGAAGAGGAGGTAGAAAAACTTAGTCATCTTCTCCTCACAGACATTTTGCTGTTCATTTACTTTAGCAGCACATGAAGCACTTAGTCACTTGCTCTCCAACAGGCTTTTTCTAATTTTATTTCTCCAAATCAAAATAAAAAGACAAAAAGGATGTTCCTTCCCAAACAAGCAGCTAGTGGAGGATGTTGTGGGGAGAGAGCAGCGAGCAGCCAGGACTTCACGCAATGGCTCAGCCAGCTGCTGCAGACACCCAGAAGAGCATCTGCAGGGTGCGGGAGCAGAGAGGGCAGATGCTGCTGCTTCCTCTCGCTCTCGCTCAGTGACAGCCCGATGAGCTGCTTCAGCAAGCCAAGGTGCAAAGCATCCTCCGCTGCCTCCAGAGCCGAGATCTGCTTCATGCCCTGCTACAGGCAGTTGGTACCTGCCCTCGCACTAAAATCATTTGCAGTGTTTGAACACACCAAATGTGTCATGACATGCTCCAAGTGTTTTCCTGCAGCAAGGCAAGGGGAACCTTGCCACCTAAACCACATGTCCAGCTTGGATGTCCTCCATTCTCCAACCCAAAAATACCAGTGTCAGAGCAGCAATTACTCTGGAGCTGATTCTAGTAAGCCAGCAATCGTAGCTGTCGCATTAAAGGAGTTCTTAAGGTTAGGAACTTCTGCCAAAACAGGCTTGCTCCAGCAGTGCTGTAGGAAAACTCAGGACAGCTGGCACCATCCCTTTCTCCAGTGAGTACCTGCCCTTCGCCTGCAAAATGCAGGTGCCACACAGGCACCTGCACCGAGATGCACGCTGGTGCCAAGGTGCTGCCTCAAAAGGGAGAGCACAAATGGCAGCAAGAAGGGGAAAGCTTCTAAAGGCAAGTGCTATCGAGAGCTGGGCATTTGGTTTCTCTCCTCTGCACAGCATCTCAAATGGGCTGAGGAAAGGAAGTCAATCCCCAAAACCCATCTTCTTCCCCCATCAGAGAGCAAACCCGCTGGCATGGTGGCAACCCAGTGTATTTTACAGCTGACTCGGGATGGGGTTTTTGGAGGGTTCAGAAGGCACCCAGGTGGCTCATGGCTTCCTGTTGCTTCAGTTTTACTACAAAGCAACATAAATAGGTCTTCATTCTTTGTTGATGTTTGGTGCCGTACAGCAAAACATGTATTGTTAACCTAAAAATAGGAAATGCTGTGGCAGCTTTGAAGAAATTCAGTGTTTTTCCTGTACTGATAGAAACACAGTGGCCGAGTGCCAGATGCCTCTGTCCTGCTTTGAAGACCGATGAAATTCTTTGCAACACTCATAAATTACTGCTTTGTTAGTGCTCGGCAAGCTCCAGCAATACCAGCAAACCCTGGTATTTCCTTCTCCCTTGTGAGGGGAGGGGAGGATGCTTAATGCTACATCTCATCACTGTGTGGAGACGGACAGTCCCGTGCGCCTATCGCCGAGCCGAGCGCAGGCAGAGGTTGCTAAGACACCCGCTGACGCACAGCCGGGCCCCCCTTCTCTATTTTTCCATTACATGCCGTTAAAGCTTGCAGAGCAGGAGGTAGCTTTCTTGAGCAAGCTATTGAGAGATCAGCGAGAGAGGGCAGGATCCTGCAGGGCATGCTGTGTGCTACTTAGGCTATGTTTAAATGAAGGAGTGGACGATGGAGCCAGGAATCTGCCTTGTTCAGAATAAACAGGCAGATGTTTTCAGATCTTGCTTGAAAAAAGGGCACACCCACTCCTACACTTCTCAGAGTGTGAGTATAGAAAAGGCAAGGAGAGTGAGGTATGAGTGGAAAACCAAAAATCCCTGGTGGCTTTCCCTGGGAAACACAGTGGTGACTCCTGGAGGAGGATGTGCTGGCACAGTCTTCACTCCAAAGTGTTACTTATGGTACCTGGATGTGCTGGGACCAGGTCTTTGGTGGCTCTGGGGGTCAGGTCTCTCCAGGAGATGTTCATCTTAGTTCATGGACTGATTTTAACCCACCTCCAGCACTGAGGTTCCAGCACCCAATGCCGGGTGCTGGCAACCACAGGGATGGTGCCTCAAGCACCAGCCTGGGGCAGCAGCCTGCCCAGCTTCTGCAGAAATCCAGCACTATGTGACAGCTCTGGTCACAGCTTATCTATCTCCCACAGCAGCTTAAGGCTGCAGGCCAGACTTCTGAGCTATCAAAAGCCACCAGACACAGCAATTTATGCATTTTTTAACCTCCCTAGAGCCTCAGAAATGGGCAACTGGGGATCATCAAGCCAGTTTTTGGGCATACCCATTCCAAGTACAACTCAAATATTTAGGAGAATGCTCCTTAGAAGTCCAGCTAACTTTTGGACTGTTTTACACATCTCCTCATGGTGTAATATCATTGTGACAGTAGAGGATTAACATTTTAGGATTAGTGTTTCCTTTTCAGTTCAGTTATTGCGCTTTGTTCACAATCTTATTTGTGCTTCCCTGGTGTGGGCAGAAGTAGAAATCTCAGCATTTAGTTCCCATGTGGGGATTTCCTACCTTGCAAGGTTAATTCCCCCACCAGTTTGGGGTACTGTGCAAGTACCAAGAGGCTGCAGCTGTTATTGCAAAGCCACCCCACTTAGCAGCATGCTGCCTCGCAGGGTGGCAATCCTGTCCTTGGAGTCAAGGACTGGCAGACAGGCATAGAACTAAAGTATTAGTTCAGTGGTACTGAATCATGACTTAGGAAACCCCTCCTTCCTGAAGGCAAAAAAGAAAAGGAAAAGAAACCCGAGCATTTCCGAGCTCTCAGGTGGCTCCTCTTGTTGGTTAGGAATGGAAGGAAGCTACAGAAAGGCAGTTTCACCTATGGGATGATGTCTAGAAGTTCCCCATCTCTCCCTTGGAGATCTCCTATCGGAAAAACAAGTCCAGCTCTCTACAGAAAAGCACCGAGACCTTCACAGTCTCTGACTGAATAGCACCAAGACCAACTAGAAATCACAAGTTACCTTTCAGTACTTCAGCTTGGAGCTCATTGCTTTTTGGTGACTTTGCCAAGCTCCACTGCCTGGCTGGCTAGCACCGTTTGGAGTGACTGTTTGGCCTGTGGAGGATAACACCTAATTTTTTACTGCAAAGTCACAACTACGTGCAATATCATATGGCTGCCAGGGCTTCTCAGGGATGTAATGTTACAGGCTCCCCAGCCTTAGAAGGAATCAGGAGTAGAGATCTGCAGAAGATAAGCTGTGCTGCTTTGCAAATGCACTGTTCTTGTCATATGGCAAGCCCATATTTGCATTTTTTTGTTTAAGACCATTTTGGATTCACTGTTCCTTCACCTGCACAAACACTAAAACTCTCTGCATGAGTAACAAGTCAGGAAACTACTGATGAGAAAGTGGCATTCCTGATGCTACAGCTACAGGAATTACTGAAAAGGCTTGACGTCCTTTTAAGAGCAGGCAAAGCTCTGCAGTCTGTGGCCACCACAAGATATCTGAGTCCCAGTGACAGCAGAATCAGCTCACACCTCCTCGCCAGTGCTATGCTGGCACTACATGGCTAGGGCACACAGCTAACTAGGGACATGTGCCCCAGGCCACCACCAGGGAGGAGGATTCATTTCTCCTAAGCCAGCATCTCCAAGACGACTGAGCAAAACTGCTGCTGGTGCTCTTCCTGCGCACAGGCCCTGGGTGAAGAGCACGATTGCCACCCCAGGGTTAGCTACCAACCGCACACCAGCACTTGCAGAGCTCTGCACAGGGGCCATGCAAATATCAGGGTCAAATCCTCTTCGTTCACAATCACAAATGTAATTGTCTATGCAAAGACAGTGCACCTAGCTAGCGACTGCCTGGTCCCTTGCTTCAGCCCGCTCACCCCTGCGTGACGGGAAGGCAGGAACCCTCAGCACCCAGCAGTGCCAACAGCATCAGCTGAAGCTGCCGCTCATGAGGGCAAATGTAAAAATCTCATGAGACCTAAACCTGTGAGTGGTGTTGCCTGGGCAATGGAAGTAGAAGAATAACCAAAACCCCATAAATAAAAGTATTTCATCTTGGCCAACACATGCCTATGGAAACAGCAGCACAAGTCTATCCCTCCCATGTAGCCATCAGGGGGACACGGCACAAGTAGATGGAAGGTTCCCTATTTTATTTAGCTTATAAACAACTGTAAGCTTTTTAGGGCATTACAGTCAGCTGTTCTGGAATGGAAAAGTTTATATGCTGGAAATAGTGTCTCACTAATGAACTAAGGTATTTTTAATAGGCAGGGTGTTAGAGGTACTAACAAAAAACATGTTGATGAGGTGATTATGTGTGGCTGATGTGCCAGACAACAACAACGTGCTCACAAGTCAGTGATTAGCACATCCTGGAGGGTGGCTAGATCAGGGTAGGGCAGAAGGAGAGATTTTGGGTTTTTTGGAGATGTAGTTTAAAAAAGGGTCATTGAAAGCATTCAGGAAAATGATAGCTATGGCAAGCACTTAACAGTCTCATTTGGAAGATGCAGGTCAAATTAATGGGTTGTTAATATGAGTTCAGGCTGCTTCGAGGGAAAGGAGCAGAAGTACTCACAGACCCGAGGATCTGGACAAAATCAGGAGGGAAGCTGCAGCCGTGTTTGAGCCGCACAGCAGCCGGTGCTGGGATTTGGGATTGGCAGCAGAGCTCAGCATGTGGGCTCTTGGTTTCAAGTAGAAAGCTTTAGATGCAGGGGGACAGGTAATGAACACACGGGGCACACTCCTTCGCTCCAGAGCACCGTCACTTCCTTAGAGTGAGAACAGGAAAATATAAGAAGTTATCCAGTCTGAGAAACTGGTCTCGGGAGCTGGATTTAGTGAGTCAGTCCCAGGTCTTGTTGAGTCTCCCAGTCCCATTGGAAAATATGAAAAAAACCCCTCACTTCAGACAAGCCTGCCCTTTGTACACCAGAGATCCCATTCAGGTCACACAGGGCCCTTTGCCACTCCTGTGCTGTACCTGGGTGATGACGGGAAGGCTGTGATCTAGGGGAGACATGCTGCCATAGCGGGCACAGCAGAGCAGCTCGCTCATTGAAAACACAGGATAAACCTGGATGAGTTTCCCTTTGCAGAGCTCTGTTTGAACCACTTTCAGGAGCCACATAACATGTCTGCAACTTTTAAAGCTCTGAAGTGCACTGCCTGGCTGTAATTTAACTTTGCAATAGTTTCAACCCATGTAAATGAAAGCTATTGTGCCTTTCAGCCCTGCGAGAGAGTGGCCACACCAGCCAAGCATGCTCAGGAGCCATTAACACCTGAACAAGGGGAAGGAGGACAGAAAGAAATGGAATAAAAAGCTTGAACTGGAAGTATGTCCTAAGGCTCAGGGTTTGAGGGACTGCTTTGCCCTTTCGGTAGCAGCAGACAACGGTAGCATCCAGCAATCTCAGCTGCATGCAGCGTTTGCATGAGTTGATACCAGAACTGTGATTACTTGAATTAAAATGGCATTTCAAAACCAAGCAGGGGCCCACCATGCACTGTGCTATGTCCTCTGTATAAGTGGCCAAAGATGTTTCCCTCCCTGACCCACTCCTATCCTGCACACACAGCGCTTGCTTCTCCCCCTCCCATTTTCTGCTGGAGGGACACTGGAGACTCACTCAGCACCTCACTGAGGCCATCTCTTGCAACTGAGAGAGCCAAGAAGAGAGCCAGAGCCCTGAGAGTCCTTGCTGCATCCCCACACTGGAGCCCCATGCCCTGTAGCAGCCCTGTGAGGCCAGGATGCGATGCCAGCGGCGTGCCCTGCAGCCAGCTCTGACCGTGGTCTGTCAGCAGCCAAAATTCACTGTACTATCACTTTGGCACACTCCTTCCTTCCTTGGCAAGACAGGCCAGAACTAAACTTTTCCATTGAGACGCGTAAACAAAGACTTTGCTTTTTCCCCTGTAACAAAGTTTAGCCCAGGAAGTCACATGAGCGCAGTTGCATCCAGCATGTATATCCAGAACAGCTCGAGCCGCTGGCAGTGTATGGATATACAAAACCTGATACAGGACAAATCTCTGCCCTGGAAATGCACTTCCACCAGTGCATGGAAGTACACCAGAAACATCCCGTCCTTCTGCATGAAAGCCAAATCTGACCCCTGGCTGACGTGGATTCCCCAGCACACATCACGTTTCAGGGAGGACACGCTGTCACCAAGACTGTTGGAGCTGGCTGCGTGCCCTGGCTCTCCCCACCACTTCCTACAATCCCCAAAGGCCTCCCCCCAGATTGCTGTCATGCATTCGCCTGGTGCATGAAAGTCACCCTCAGCAGGCCACTGAAATGGAGGTACAGGCACAGCACTGCTGGCAGAGCCCGGTCCCCACAGCCAGCCTGCAGACAGAAGCTGGAAAAATTGCCCGTATCTGTGCTCCGAAGTATGGAGAAACAATGAGCAGCTTGCCTTAGAGGCAGCAAAAACATAGGGATTTACTGATGGTCAGTTTCTGCTATTAGAGCAATAAATTCATTCAACAGTCAGCCAAGATGCCAGAGAAAAAGAATGTGAGCTTAGGGAAAACAGGAAAAAAAAAAAAAGGTGTTATTAGACCAAAGTATTTTCCAGTGATGTTTAGAGGCAGTTCTGAGCCCAGCAGCGATCAGACAGAAAACCTGCTACCTCTGCACTTGTGCCAGGCTGCCCCTGCAGCTATCCTGCTTCCCCTGGTCTTCCCCACCCTGCACAGAGCTTTGGAAGCTCTGAAACACTGGGAAATTAATCTGAAGTACTTGAGGAAGATAGCAAATGCAGACTATACCCTTTCCTCTTTCCAGGGAGTAAGGCAGGGTATGAGGTTCACGGGTGGCAAGACAACAGCACAAGGTGCTGACTCAGCAGTCTGCGGGGCTGGCACTGTCCCGAGTCTGCATTTTGCTCACTGAAAAATAATTTCCATTGATGCCATTATTACCGCATCCCACCCATGGTCCTTCTCTTACCTCTCGTACCTCTTTGCTAGGCTTTTCTGGATGCTTTCCAACGGAGGACATAGTCCCAGTAACCTCGGATCTATGTGTGGGGAAAATGCAACGTATACTGGCCAGGTGAGCAGATCTGCGGTGGCTCTGCTTCTCCTAAACCAGAACCCCTGCTCTGGCTGTGAAGGTGCCTCCAGCACGGGCTGCTGACAGCAGACAGGATCCAACACCTTGTGATCTTCTCACTGTGCAACGGGACATTTCCAGCCTCTATACTGGGGCTGCCCATGCACACGCAAAAAGCTCTGCCCCTATCTTATTCCCGGTAAAGGCGCAGACATGGAGGCGTTTCACTGGAAAACTGTTAATAATCCCATTTCCCATGGATCTGGGGGCTGTTGCCTCAGCTGGATCCTCTGCTCAGGAGTCCCCTAACGTGCCCTCGTGTTGCAACACACCATGGCTGCCTGGTGGGAGCCAGCAACAGCTGACTCCAGCATTCCCACTCGATGGCTCGCTCCTTACGGAAACAAGCTGTCAGGGCCGTGCAGCCGGGATGACAGCTTCCAGTTGTGCTGCGCTCCCGGCATGCAGCCCATTCCTGGCAGACGGGCAGGATCCTCACACCAGGTGCTTTCCCCAGGTCCAGCAGGCAAGCTGGTTTGTTCTGATCCCACCGGCCGATTTTGGCAGCGGCAAACAGAGCAGCAAGCTCAGTAGGTCAGCACTTGCTCTCAGTGACTGAGGAAGACGAGTCAGCATAGCTCAGGGCTATCAAACTGCTCCTTCATGCCAAGCATTCCCAGCTCATGCTCAGAGACACAGAGGTCCCAGGTTGAAGCCCTACCAGACCAGCAAAGCACTTGTATCCCATGAAGGGTAATGGTCCCTCACCCTGCAGGAGAGGGCAGCTTTACAGGACTAGCAGTTGGCACAGAGCTTTCTGAAACTGGGGGGGATCCTGTCCCCAGCCCATCAGCCAAACAACTGCACACCCTATATACACCAGGCACCATCCCAGCCAGGCACCATCCCAGCCAGGCACAGGCTGTGTGTACCGCAGTCTGTTCCACTGGTCGTTGGCCACGCTGTACCGTTCTTGGGGTCATTGGGGTTGATGTCTATTACGTGTAACCTCATTGACTTGTTTGTACCCCCAGCAGTCACCCATGTACTGACCTTTTTGTGTGCAATGGAATCTAGTTACTGGTTTGTTCTACTGCTGTCTGCATCCTTTGTACTAGGCCTAGTAATTGGCAAGACACAGTCCTAGTTTCCAACACCACTGCCTGCCTTAAATAACCATTAAGCAGCATGCTCAGTGGTTCTCAAGCAACCAGGCTACCTGAAAAACACCCCTCTAAAACCCACGAACCAAACCTAGCACAAGGAGCCCGCAGCAGACACGTGCTCCCAGCGCCAGGGAAGATTCCCCTGCTCAGGGCTAAGCAGAATCTCAATTGGAGAAGTGAGATTGAGAGGCAGGAGGAGGGCAGGAGCCCCACTGCTTTCACAGGATACGCCCATGAAGAGTTTTTTGACACAGGTCTAGGTCAGACCACCAGAATCCATCACTGCTTTCTGAATTCAAGGCCAGGCTGCGACGTGTACTCACATTCGAGCCGTGGTAGGCTGGAAACTGAAAGCCGTGGTGATGACCCAGCAGAGGGGAACGGAGAAATCAGCCCAACGTGTCATGATTTCCGCTCAGCCCTGTTGACTCCTGCAGTTACTGAAGTGGCACTGTTTGTTGATGTAACAGGGACTGACTCAGTGGGAACAAACCCCAAGGGAAAGGTCCTTCTGAAATATTTGTTCCTATTATTTACTCTGTGGCTTAATCAGACATCTCTGCAGAAAAATCAGCAAGTACCTCCCTTCGCAGTTTACTGAAAATGAGGTCACTGGCCCTGATTCATTCACAAAGAGCTTCTGAGGAACCAAAACGCTGCAGCAGCAGAAGGTGAACTTTCATCTTTTGCATCCCAGGACTGCCACCACCTAAAGTATGTATTTTAAGTGTCTGAGCCTGAAAAAAGAAAGTTTGTTTTGTTTTTTTTTTTCCTGGGACATGCTTGCTCCAGCTCCAGAGGGCAAACAGGGAGACATGAGAACATGCATTTTTTGCTACAGCTGCATGAAAAGTCAGGTGGTGAGGAACTGCGCATCCACGCCACATGCATCATCAAGATTTACTATCAAACACAAAGCTCTGACAAGGAAATGTCAAGATTTGGCTTCATCCTTCCAGTCTGATGCAAAGCTTCCTTTGAACTTTAAGCTTTTCTTTTCACTGTTGAGCGTTAACATCTGCTATTTCTATGGGATCCAGAGGAAACTTCGCAAGAGCAATCTAGCAGACAGCCATTTAGCACAATCACATTTTTAAACTACAGGGCAACCATATTAAATTAAGCTCCTTTCAAGACAGACACAGAGAGAAGAACAGGAAAGGCAGAGGCCCCAACACCTCAAGAGCTCTAATTTGAGATCAGTGTTTCACGTGAGCGACATTTTTTGAAAAAGTAAGCCTAGCCTCTAGATTGATTGAACTCTATCATTACTTTAAATAAAAGCAATGCAAAACCACCCACCCTCAAATCAGTCGTGAGCAAGAATAAAGTCACCGCCTTGCGTGGAAAGCCCTCATCTCTCCATTCCTAATGCCTCAGTGCCCTCCAGACAGTTATCGAACACAGGCTTGCAGCACCTGGGGTCTGGCAACAAAGGATCTTTTCAAGGAAAGTGGTTCAGTTGGCAGCTGAGCTATCAGCAGATAAATGCACAGAAAAGAAAGTTACAGCTTCCCACAGGAGCAGCTCTTTAATGTCACTCCCACCTGACGAGTTTCCCCTATTGCGCAGCTTCCTTCAGGTATGTCTTAGATTTTTTATAAGATACCTGGAGTTTACATACCAAGGAATTGTCATCTGTGAGAATGGGGACTATATGATCATTAAAGCCTTTGTTTCATTTTTTTCAGAGGCACACAGGTGCTTCTCTCCACAGTTCATTACACACTGTTAGAAGTTTATGAACCTATGCAGTGCCTTCATGCTGTTACATTTGGCCAGCAAGTGTCCACAGATCTTCTCTGGGCTATGCGACATGTGCAAGCGGGTACCTCCAGGAACTCAAACCTCCACCCCAATCCCTGGGTGTAGAGGAGGGCATGTGGATGTTACTGTGAGCCAGCCACGAGTGCTGCAGCCCACATGGAACGAGGCGATCCTGATTTGCAAGGTGGCTGCTGATCCCTGCCTCCTCCCCTTCCCCCATTTCGCTCTGGCAGAGCAGCCCATGTGCAGGAATCCTTCAGGGCTGAGACAGCTGCTACAGTCAGCACAGAGAACCCAGACCTAAAGGATGGAGAGGTGCAACAGGGCCACACATCCAATGCAACCCCAAAGCGGATTTTTGATCTGTGTTTCTGGGTGGTGCCCCACAAGAAACTGGCAAGGTGTTATAAGGTTGTTATAACCCGTCAAGCCTCATCCCTACCTGATCTCATCAATCAATCCCTCTCAGAGAAAGGCAGTAATTTTCATGGTGTGCTGCCAAACTCCTTCCTCCTCCACATCACAAGCCATCCAGAGGTGCTTTACATACCACAGCACCTGTGCCCAGATCAACATGCAGAGAACCTTCCTTCTGCTGTCCACAGTCTTCCACCAGTAAACCCTGTATTTCACACCCCACACACTCAGACTTGTAGGTCCAGGCAGTGAACTTTTCATTTTTAGCTTTGTTCAACCTTTCTGCAGCATTTTCCCCCAAACATGATGTACTGGGTCTGGCTGAGCCAGAATTGATTTTCCCCTACAGCAGCCCTCATGGTGCTGTGTTTTATGCTGGGAGCTAGAAGGGTGTTGATAACACACTGGTGGTGTGGCTACTGCTGAGTAGTGCTTACACAGCACCAAGGCTCTCTCCAACATTTCCCCCAGTGGGATGGCGTGGGCAAGATCTCAGGAGGGGACACAACCAGGACAGCTGACCTGAACTGACCAAAGGGATATTCCATACCATATGGCATCTGCTCAAGTATAAAGCTGGGAAAAAGGAGGAAGGGGGGTGGGGCCACCCTTGGTCCTCCGAGGCAACCACTACGTGTATCGCAGCCCTGCTTCCCGAGAAGGCCCCACATCGCCTGATAATGGGAAGGTGAGAATAAATCTGTTTTCTTTTTTTGCTTCCATGTGCAGACCTTGCTTTGCTTACATTAAAACTGCTTTTGTTTTACCCACAAGGGTTGTTTTTTTTCTATCTTATTTTCTTTCCCCCTTATTGCCCAGCTGAGAGAAGCAGGGGGGAAAGTGATAGAGTGGCTTGGTGGGTACCTGGTGTTTAGCCAAGGTCAAACCACCACACATGCCCATCAAAGCTGAGGCTCCTTGTGCAACAGGACACAGTGGCGCAACTCCAAAAAGAGCCCCCCCATTTCATAGGCTGTGGCCGCTGGGAGACACGCCACCACTCCCAGCAGGTCGCTCCTGCTTTCCTAGGAAACGTGGCAAGCATTAATCCCTTTGTTTTCCTATTACCTCTGAAGAAATGACTGCACTCAGTGTTTTTCAACCCTGGATATCTCTTGATGACATGGGATGTCCCTTCCTCCATCCCCATGGGACAGTCACACATCACCACCAAGGGCTACAGTTCCGTGGGCTCTGTCACTGCTGGAGCACAGGGGAGGGCAGGGCGAACACGGTCCTCTGCAGCGAGCGGCAGCATCAGCTCACGAAAAGCATCGGGGTGTTTCTGACAGGCTCTCCCCTAGGCGCAGACACCAAGCACTCAGGAGCTAAGAGCAGTGATTGAGACAAGGCGAATTTCCCTTGCCACTGCCAGAAGCAATCGTGGGGTGGTGATGTGTGCCAAGCAGGCAGCACAAGATATCAGGAAAGCAGGGCAATGAAGGGCCTGTGTGCTCCAACATGGGGTGGTGAGGGATGAGGGAAAAGGGCTAGTGCTAGTGAGATGTGAGGAGGAGGAAGAGGAGGAGGTAAGGCAGAGCAGCCCCTTCCTGTGGAGCCGCATAGCTGAGCGCAGCGCATCCCTCCACAGCCACTTCTTTTGTACTGAGCTTCTTCCCCACCCACTTAACCCCAAAAGCCTTGCACTGGCAAAACAGCTTCTGACAACATCGGTTCAGTGGATCTCAGCTGCTGTTGAGAATGAAAATCACTCTGCAGCTGAAGCCAGTACCTAAATTACAGGGTGGTGGGGCTGTGGGACACCCTTCTGAGGATGCAAGTGCGTTAAAAAAGAAAACCAATCCTAAAGTCTAAGGGCAGCCCAGAGAGACACCACAACTCATGTTCAGAGCCTGCAGAAATACTCCCTTTTATGATCGATGGCCTTTTTATCATGAGAACGAGTCAAATCAAGTAAATTACTTTGCCTCCTTATTCATAAGAACATTCTCTGCATCTGCCTATAGCCAGTAGCCCACGATTTACCCGAAGTAAACCACTGCACAGCCATGGGAATGAGCATCCTCAAGTCCCACTCCTTTCCTGGGAGCGCAGGTACTTGGCACCCCTGAAACCAGACCTCTGTCCTCCCCCATCACCTTGCTCTGCAGCACACTGTTTCACCCATTCAAACCTCCCCATTCTCCCATCTCTCTGCCACAATCGTCCATGCCTAAACCTTTCTGAGCACCTCTCACTCCCCCATCCACCCTGACAACCCTACCTGCAACAGGAATTCCCACAGCAGCTGCAGCAGCCCATTGCCACTGCCTCGCCTCAGGCCCCTCTGCATCACAGTCCTGCTGGAAAGGCTCTTCCCTCACCCGCTGGCAGCCCACGACACCGCAAGCTCCAGGAGAAGCAGTGCCCTGAAAACTATGTGCTCTCCTGTCTCACGTTTCGCTCCTCAGGCTCTGATGACAGGTCTCTGCTCTGCCCAGGAGGCTTTATAATTCGCAGGTGGCAATTCCTTAAGCCATCGCCAGTTTTCCCAGAGGTTTCCCAGATCTTCTGGGCAAGGCTATTGCCATAAATCAATCAGATTGCTTAGTCACCTCTGTTTGTCCAGCCAGTGCCAACGCAGACCTGCTATTTCACAGCATGTACTGTACAAAGGAGCCAGTTCCTGTAAATTAGATGCACCACTGCAAACTGAATCACATATTGTTTTCTACATCAACTTGTTTTCTGCTAGACTGGAAGAAACACACTTTACAGTCATAAATAAGACAAAGAACAAAAATGAGTTACAGAGTCATGTTAAAGGCTGTCTGACAGAGGGCCATGTGTGCCTGGGACAGATCCCCAGCACTGGATACTGTAGTGACCCAGCTCAGGGTCACTACACTGGAGTGTGGAGAGCCTTCAGGCAGTGCCTATGAGCATGAAACTGTCCAAATCAATATCTGCTCTTCAGCTCTGTGCATCTCAAAATGGGCTACAAACCAGAGTAAATGGGTGCTTAAGAAAACACTGATCTCTCTGCTAAGTCCTCCTCATTTCTAAAATGGAGCACACTTTGACTGCCCGACACGGATGGTGTCAAGGATGCCTGGGACATGATTATTCCCACAGAGCTCTGAGCCCTGGAAGCGAGATGGTGTTTGCTGTCCCCAGCTGGGGAGCTGCACCCCACAACTCCCAGCAAAAGGCTCCTATGCATGCCCCAGACCCTCCCCACAGCCGCAAATGTGCTCACAGAAACGAGTGCCAAGAGCCTGGTGGGTCTCATTTAAACAAAAGTACTGAGAGACCTGGGAAGCTCTACTTTCACCCCCCAGGACTCCCAAAAAGCTTCTCCAGTGCTTGCAGTCATGGTGGGGCCATATCCATCTCCTCACTTATCCAGAGAAAAAAATTACGTCAAGCTCTTTTCTATTGGCAAGGTTTGTATTTAAGTTCTCCTAACCATATTGATTATAAAATCTAATCTTTGACTTGTGTGGTGTATAAATAACAAACATGTAAAAACCTGGAAGGCCTCTAGCAGAAGAGGAGAAATAATCAGGAAAGCCTGCGTAGTAATGCTACGATAGCATTTAAAGTAAACAGGAATCGGGGCCTGTTTGTGGTACATCCTGTACAATAAAAAAGACGAAAAGATGATCTATTCCCACCAAGACCTTATAGTATAAATGCACAACATCTAATAAAACCTTCTGCATTTCAGAGGCAAAGAAACTGTCTGAATCCCAAGAGGTACAAGTCACCTCTGATGGCTGCAGGCAGAAGTGATTGACAAAGCAGACAAATCATAGAATCACAGAATCACAGGACAGCCTTGGTTGGAAAAGACCTTTAAGATCATCAAGTCCAACCATTAACCTAACACTGCCCAGTCACCACTACACCATGTCCCTCAGCACCTCACCTACACGTTTCTTAAATCCCTCCAGGGATGGGGACTCCACCACTGCCCTGGGCAGCCTGTGCCAGTGCCTGACAACCCTTTCAGTGAAGAAATTTTTCCTAATATCCAATCTAAACCTCCCCTGGCACAACTTGAGGCCATCACCCCTCGTCCTATCACTGCTACCTGGGAGAAGAGACTGACCCCTGCCTCACTACCCCCTCCTTTCAGGTAGTTGTAGAGAGCAATAAGGTCTCCCCTCAGCCTCTTCTCCAGATCGGTTCCACTGAAGGACCGAAGTTTCATAAGGAGGTTGCAGAGCCCTCAGGACCCTGCCCATCAGCGCTGCCAGTGCCCTTCTTGATTTGATGCCTGGATTTAATGGACTTGCTGGGGAGAGAGAGCAATGAGAGTAATTAAGGAAAAATAGAGAAGGGAAAAGGACAATAAGGACTAGCACAATGCTCAGGAAAAAATCCAAATCCAAGAAAGCAATGACAGATCCCTGCTAGCAGCAACCACACTGAACAGCCAACACCTGACACATCTGCCCCTGGGCCAGTTTCCTTCTCTTTGGCACTATGGATGGGTAGGGGTGCTGGGAGGGTGGCATGTCTGTACCTTCTGGTGATGGCACAGCAGGTGAAGCTGGGCTGGACCAGCTTCATGCTGTGACTCTTCTTAGCAGAGCCTCATCTCCAGCACAGCCACTGCAGGACCCCTGTGCCCGATGACTCCTGTCCCCAGCCACCCACCGGCCAGGGTATGAGGCTGTGCCCAGTGATTCCCCAGGCGTGGGTACAGGGGCCCAAAGGTCACAGCCAGGCTGCTGCGACTCTACTGCTGGAGCTGCTGCAGGAACAGGGAGAACAGCAAAGGGAGAGGGCTATGGAGATGCAGACCTGCCACAAGCTGTGGGTTTGGCACTGAGCTTCCTCCAAAGGATGAAGCTGTTCCCATCCCAGGCTGCCTTCAGTGCCACAGCAAATTTGTAGACATCTGACTACTCCTACCAGCCCCTCTGTGAAAACAAGACCTCATCAGGTTGTAATCCCAGCATAGGAACAAAGCGTCCAGAAAGCCTAGATGGAGATTTCTTATTGATAACAGAGAAACCCAAGGGCAGATGCTCATGGTATGGTGTGTCTCCTCTGCTAACAGAGGTACCGTAGGTCCCAGACGAACAGCCTCAGCTTTCTTAGATGAGTCCCTGCAATGGAGCATCCCTGTGCACCCAGCATGCCAGCCTCCCCCAGGCTGTGGTATACATGAAGCAGAACCGGGTACCAGTCTGAAACAAAGTGACAATGCAGGACATACTGCCTAGCACCAGGGTTTGTAATGAATGCCACCATGCCTCTGCGGGGCTGCTCCTTCACTAGCCATCTTAATTAGCAGGCTTTTTGTGTCAGGTTTTCCTGGTGAGAGCCACAGAGTTGCTGCAGGTTTAAAGATTCACCAGCTCTTTCTTACTCCCCTCACCCCATGAACAGCTTGTTTCTATTCTGACCTCAACTATTAGAGCGACTAGGGATGTTCGTCATTCTGTTAAACTAAAAGCAAAAGTAACCTTCATACTGGACCAAATCCTGAAGTTTGTTTTCTTTTAACAGTCATTTTTTGGAAAAAAACTTCAGTGAGAGCTTTCCTTTTCAGTAAGGATGGAGGAAAAACTGAAAGAAGCTCTGGAATTGGGTCTATGTGGTGTAAATATGATGCAGGCACTGTCAACGTGTGGGTGGAAGCACTCACACCATAGAGCAGGAGCCGACGGAAGGTTTTCACTTCCGGTCACTCAGATGCAAGAGTTCCTGTCCTCATCCACACCACAGCACAAAGGACATGTAAACCCCTTCTCAAATCATGTTCTTCATCTCAGACAAAAAGCTCACACTTTTGGCTCTGAAGGTCCAAGCACTGGCAATGATGGTGGCCGCTGCCTGTGCAGATGTGCTGCCAGTGTGTGCATGTGTGCTGTGGCACGTGTGTACCATACGTGTTGGTGAGCTATCCCTGCCACCCTCTGTGGCTGCAGCACACTAAGCGACTGTGTGGTGAGAGCAACACCATGCTGAGAAACACCATGCCTCTTCAGAAGGCAAGGTTTCTGGGCTCTGTGTGTGTACCTGGGTGTGTGCACTCATGTTCCTGCTCCTCCTCAAGTCACAATTAGCTTTGCAAGGGCTCTTCCACCTGGAAGTTACTGCACCTCAAGCCAGCTGAAAGGGGCTGCAAGAGAAATGCAAATCTGCAAGAGGAAACCTGTATGCCCCAGTTTGAGGGTTGCAGAGAGAGATGTTTTTATCGGTGCTAACCTGCTCACCTTGGCAAGCCGCCACCAGAAGAAGGAAACACACTGCTGCTCTCTTCTTGCATGAGAGGTTAAGGACTCCCCTCAGCGCGAGGCAATGTACATCTCTGCGGTCACACACCCCTGTAACATCTGCTTTTACGTCTGACTTCGCCTGTCTGCTCCTTCAGCAGTTACTTTGGGAGGTGATCCTTGAAAGAGAAGACCCAGCACTATCCAAATTACAGACTGCTGTCACTCATAGAGTTAATTATTGCAAGGAGCTGTATAGACCCTTGATTGAGAGAGATGAAACTCCTGCAGGATTAGAAATGCTGTTTCTCCCCAGAGCAGAGCCTGGGGCTGCCTATCCCAGCAGCAAACAGCCAGGCGTCAGAGACAGCCTCTATTGTCCTGTGCTGGCTGTGTGCGGGCAGTGGAGCCTGGCTGGGAGCTGGCAGAACTCCCAGCCTGATGGGATGCTGAAAAGAGACTGTCCCACTGTCTGGAGGAGAAAATCCCAGTGCAGGAGGAATGGGGAATTTCTGTGGAAATCCTAGCACAGACAAACGCCAGGGCTGACAGCTGGCAGGGTCAGAGAGCTCGCCTGGGAGGAACACATTTTGCTGGACTGAGGAAGCAAAAGACAACCACTTGCCTGAACTCCGGCAGAGGAGAGGCTGAGGGTGGGAAGTGCACCCCTTCCCACAGGGCCGTGCACCCCAATGGCACAATGCGTAGCAGCATCTGACAGGACTACAGGGACTACACAAATCAAGAGAAAAATGGTAAGGAACAACAGTGAACACACAGGTCTCAGAAAGCAGGTCCCAGTAAAGCCCTCCCCTGGTAAATAATGACACATGTTCGTCCCCAAGACTTCTTGGGGCTGCAAGCTGGCTGTGCCACCTGCTATCTCCAGCCCATCATCTCCCTGTTCTGGTGCCAGTGCATCAGTTTCACTCTTCGTCTCCTGCACCAACACGTACCCATCACTTGGCTGTACCTGCAAATCCCGCTTTTTCCAGGCCAGCCACATGAAACATGCAGGCCTCTGGATGGGAAGCTGGAGCACAGCTCCAGCACCTCAGCTGCACAGCTCCAATATGAGGGCATATGATGGGCTAACTACTGCCTGAAAGCCTTGCTGATGTGCCTCGGACCTATCCCATATTCCAGTCCTGAGACTTTCCCAGCAGCCAGGTGCAACTGAATTTCTTTAAAGAGTTCATAGCAATCTCTGGGTCAGTTGGTGAAGCTCCAGCACAGTTTCCCTCCTTACACAGAGCAGGACTGACATCCCTATGCTGAGAGGGCAACACGCAGCCATACACAAACTACCTGAGGGCCCAGGACCAGTGCTGCTCAGTCGCTGAGCCATGCCCATGTAGCATGCAGAAAACTGGGGAACCCTATGGTCGTAAACACACCTTTAAAGGCTCTGCCATAGCAGTGTTTGATGTAACTGGAGCAAGTACAGAAGCTCAAGAGAAGAAATAGATGGATTAAAAAATTCAAATACCAACTCTCTAGAACTGCAGGAAAAGGGTGGGGCTTTCTAACATAGCTCAAACTGTGCGTTATTTATGAAACCGTTTGAGATGGCAGACATAGCTGGTGTAAATGTGAGAGCTGGGCTGAAGCTAAGGCAGCTCTGCGACTTCACACCAGGGGAAGGCTTTGCCCCCCAAGCCCATCGGTGCAGGATGTTCAGAGATACCCTGCTGATAGCACCCTCCTGGGAGCAGCCACCCACCATCACTGCAAGCCTTGCATGGCATGTGCTGGAGCTCACACCAGCTTTGGGGAAAAAACACACCCTTTTAGGTCCTGCTCCTGTGGTGCCCAGCAGTGCCACGGGGCTAGTGCTAGCCTGTGTGATAAACCTGGGGTTCATCATTTGTGACGTTAGGTTTAACGAGTTACAAAACCCAAGGCTTTCACCTTCTCAGGTGCTGTATTTAATAGAAAACTGGGCAAATGCTCTTTTTTGGAGTTTCAGCTGTGAGAGCATATGTGGCCCAGACTGGAGCAAGAGCCATTTGGTCCGCTTGCTCTCAGCCATGCCCCCCGTTTCACAGGAAGATGCAGCAGCACAAATAGTTGCCTTCTCATTTGGACTGGAGCCTTTCATCACCACAGAAGCTGTGGGTCTTTGCCATGGGCCATGCAGTGCCTCTGCAGCCCCATTGCCAGAGCACGGAGAGGAGCCCCGGCATGAAGACAGCCCTAGCCCATCAGCAGCGGAGGTGGTTGTGCAATGCCGCCCACACAGAAACGCACAGAAATCCCGTCTGGTTCCTTCCACGTGATCAGTGTATGGCCGCTGCTGGAATCCCACACGTGGCTGCGGATCTCAGCACGCAAAGCTGGGAGTGGGTGGCTTGGGCACTCCCCCAGCCCCTTATCCTCTTGGCACAGGCGGGCTCAGAGCATCCCACAGCAGGGAGGTTCCCCAGGGCGACTCTGCGTAGAGCCGACAACTAATTTCTTCTCTAAGTCTGTGTGCACATCCTTGCAATTTCATCACGCAAACTGTATGTCTTATTACTGGACTGGGTTAAGTAGAAAGGAAGGAATGGAAGAGCTTTCAGAATTATCTTAAATATTTCACATGAAGCCCATTAGTTTGCAGGCTAAATAATCCCACATATAAACTTTGTGTATCTCCTGACCTCAGTCTTCTTTACCAGGACCTTTTCACTTTCAGCTTGAGGGCTGACAGAGGAAGGCATGAAGTAATGCTTCACAGAGCTTCTAAACAGGTTTAAAGTATTTAGTGAGGTGATACCCTACAACTCGTGTGAGACAACATGTTTCAACAACTAACACAAATGTGGAAACCCAGGGACAGCCACCTCTGCGCTGCTCCTGCAAGCACTGCCAGAAAGTGATCTCAAGATGGCCCTTGGCTCTTAGAAACTCTTGTCCTCAGAGACCCCTGGACACAGAAGCAAATGAAAGCACAGAGAAGGGGCTAAGGGAGTTCTCACAAAAATCATGCTTTCTAACCAACCTGCTGCCTAAGAATGAACTCTGCACCTTGCTAGTACTAGCTCTGACAAATACACATCTTTTCTTGACTTGTAAGATTAAGAGCTTCCCTGGAAAATCATCCAAGGGGAATAAATATTGAGAATATGTCACCTGGGGATCCAGGCTTTTCTAAGTGCTTTTGCAGGCAGAAGAAATGCACAGCATGAGAATGAGCAGCCTGCAGTAATGGACTAAGCGAAAGAGGAGTTCAATTACGACTGATCAGACCCAAACACTAAAAGTGTTTGCCCAGCATCACCCTCGCAAGATTAAAACTCTGTTCTCTTCCATAGTGGAGCCTGTTAAAACAAGCTCAGCACCAGAGACTCACAACCTCCATAGGCAACCTGCCACTTTTCCTACAAATAACTGTGAGCACTAGCTATAGTCAAACTGCGTGCATCCTCTCGTCACCCATGCATTTTCGGCCAAGGACATGCTCGTGCACATTAATTGCACAGAGTTTTAAAGATGAGGCGAGGGACCTGTAGACCTAATTTTGGAGATGAGGATGAGCTCGTGGACTGGGACAGTGAAGGAGAGCAGGGCTGCAGGGAGCCGGCTGGGGCAGCCAAAGGACACCTCCAATGCAGATGGGCTCCAGATCCGTGCCCTGCTCAGACCACCTGCATGAGCCCAGGGTCTGGATTAACCTTGCAATCCCTTCCGTAGCGAAGTGGAGAGTGATAGGGTCAGCAGCAGCCCCCCTGAAACTGCAGCACATCTCCCTGCTCTTCCTTGAGACTCTTAGGAACAATTTACAATACAAACTGCAGACATCAGAGAAACTACAGCCCACTCCAGCATGATGGTCCAATTTTTCAGGGTTTGAGTTGCAGAGGACTTTTGCAGGTAAAGTATGAGACACGAACGTCCCAGCCAAGTACGTGCTGGTGTTCATATGTGCACTTAACATGCACAAGCACTGCACCTGGGTGCACACCTCCAACATGCACATGCATGGAGGGGGCATGAATGCACCCAGCTAGATAATGAGATCGTTTGTATTCATTTACTGTAACATTTTGTCCTCGGGATTGCAATTCATCTCACCTATTTTTAGACACATTCAGTGTAGTTGACTGCATCTATGCTAGTTAACTCCTTTTACAGTCACGGCACTGCTCAGCCACAGCTCCTCTCGTGCTGTGTGGGCAGGTCGCATACGCTGTGCTCCAGAGGGGCCTGTGTATTCCCACCAAGGGAGGCTGGCTCACATCTAGCTATTTGCCACTGATCTCATCCCGACATCATTAGATGCTTTTTAAATCTTCTTATCTGAGCTCTCCTCACTTTCCCCTGCATCCCGTGTCAGCCTTCCAGGATGCTTTTTTCCGCTACCTGCAACTTTTCTCATGATTTTTCCCTTCAGTTTCCTCCTTTTCCATCCTTTGATCAGCTTTTGTATTCAGTTTCTCCCCAACTTCCCATCCCACTTCCACCCCACAGCACCCGTCTCTCCTCCTGCCCTGCCCCTGCCGTCGCCCACAAGCCCACACAGTGGCAGCTCCATCAACCTCTGCCCCTGTCCCTGCAGGACCCAGCTCTGCCACAGCTCTGCCTGCTCCTGCGCCCCACCTCAGGGCACCCACTCACTTCCCCTCACCCCCATTCCCGCTGCCACCGTGCCCCACACCTGCGTGGGGCTGTCCCCGCACCTGCATGGGACTGTCTCCGCACCTGCGCCAGGCCAGTCCCCGTGTCCCCCCACGCACCACCCTGGCCCCACACCCACGCAGGCTCACCCCACGCAGCTGCACGCCGCCATCCCGGCTCTGCCTGGCCTCCTCTGGGCGCTGCTTTGCTCTGCACAGAGGGGGAAGCCGTAAGGTTGTGTGTGATTTACACGTGGCTAAAGCAGATTCCCAGATGGATTCGCAGCTTCCCTTGTATTCTCTTTAGCCTTCCTGGCCTCCGTGGTCATTTCCCTTTTCCACCTGCTTTTCCCCTTTGCTCCTTTCCGGCCCGTCTTATCTCTCTCTCCTGGCCCTGCTCTCCCACGCCGAGCCACTCCCTCCCCACAGCCGCCCCATCCTGCCCGCCGAGGGCACTCCTGCAGCCCCTTGCTCTCCCCGCACTCACGGCATCGCCTCCACTTTGGAGCTTGAACCGGCCTTTGCCCCGCTGCTGTGAGTGTCGCAAGCGGAGTACAGCTGAAAAGACAATCAGTGAAAAGCTGGGGAGCGTCTGCAGCTAAACTTGACAAAATCCTGGAGAAAATACAGTCAGAAGGGAGTCGTGCTCTAGTTCCAGCTGGAGCATGTGACGGGATCGAAAACCCTTTGTATGCCTCTGTGAGAACAACTAATGGGAAAAAAAGGAAATGGTGACATGATGAGACAGCACAGAGGCAAAATGTGGGACTAAGGGGAGGAAAGGGAAAAAGGAAAAAAATAAAACAGGAAAAAACAGGTAGATTCTTAGAGGCACTTCACATGCTTTTTTAAAAAGTTGCACTTCCTTTGAATTATCTGTGCTGGAGATATTTTCAACCCAGCTCTGCTTCCCTTGAAAGATTAATTTGGCATGCATTCAACTCTAGGATGAGCTTGCAAAACATGAAAGAAGCTGCAAGTGTCACTAAAATGTAGGACCAGCCTCAATTCTGAGATCGAGAACTGTGTATCTTCCTTCTTGACAGCAAAATGGTGGCTCTTATCCTCTCCTACCCTCCTCACCTACACTGACCTCCCCATGCCCAACTCCCAGTTAAAACAAATTTATTTTTCTTCTAAATGGCATGGTAGGCATTTCAAAATTACGTAGGATCCTGATCACGTTAAGAGATTAACTCATCTGGAATCTGATCCAAGGACACCACGGGAAAGCTTTCTGCTTCACCCCTGGGTGCACATCATGTACATCATCAAAAAGAAATGTTCTGCTTGCTTACAGACACAGCAGTGGTAGACATAAGTCCCCTTGGCATGAACAACAGCCCTGATCTAGGAAGAGAAACTGCAGTAACTTCAAAATTGTTGGCTGCACTTTCACAAAATGTACTCAAACCATTTTTTTTCCATTGATCTGACGACTCTGGTTACTCAAACAGCTCCTCAGCCTACTTCCTGTTCTGCTGGAGGGCTCAGCAGCCCCGCTAAGAAACAGAAAAAAAAACTAATTCTAACTTTATTGTGAGGTCATCAGAAATAGCTCTGGCGGATGGTTCCTATTTTTGTTCCAAAAATGTATTTATAACTTTACTCCCATCGGACGGCACGGCAATCTGACCTGTCCTGCTCCCCGAGATGCCGGTTCAGCACAGTTGGTGAGCTGAGCCCATGCACTGCTGCAAACATGGTCCTCAACTCTGAGCACAAGAGACCGACTGTAGGAAGGGAGGGGAAATTCAGTCTTTGTGCCACATTTTGTTGCTGGTCTGCCCATGCTGTACTTTCCAAAGGATCCCTGACAGAGCCAGCTAGGAGGGGGATTTTGTAATGCGGGCAGCTCTCCATGGTCTAGCCATTTAATATAAACAATGCACTAACCCAGCCCATCTGTGTTTCGTGTTATTCTTACTCTGAATGAGATTTACCCATCATGCAAGGCCATCAGACTCAACAGAGCTACAACAGAGTTGATTTGGCCCAGTCTCATTCCAGTCTTGCAACTGAAATGAAGCGAAGTTCTAGAGCATCAACTCTTCTCCATAAAAATGAGAGGGTAGCGTAGTTCAAGGAGTCAATAAACACTGTTCGCTGGCCCTGGTTCCTGCAGTAGCAAAAGAAGACAGCAAAGGACCAGCAGACAGCAGCAAATAAACACTTTCCAGTGAGATCAGCTGGAACAGCTGCTGCAAAATCAGCCACTGACCCTACACCTGGAGTCTCCCTTCCTTTTCCAAAAACCACAGGATATTTTCGAGATTAGTGGTGAAATCTGTGGCTTTTCATTACTCAGTATGAAAATTAATATGTCTTAGGGGTTTAAAGGGATTAGCAGGTATTTTCCAAAATATTTTATCTTTGGAGAACGTATTCCCCAAAATTCTAAAGCTAGCTGTGCTGCTTTAGAGATGTTAAGTACCATCACGTTGTTAGTGTTTCCTGGGCCAGAGTTGTTTCTCAAATCCCCACTCCGTTCAATAAACACTGACACCAAGTAATAACATTCAGTATGTGTGTTGTAACATGTGTTATGTTACAGCTGGCCACGCTGTCCAAACTGACATTGCAATTTAATTCCCAAGCAAGTAACTTAATTGCATAGTATATGGAAAATGTTGCTGTTTTGCAAGCCTCTGTTTTCTGACAATAGCCAGTAAAGCTGTTTTCCTCCTTTAATTTTATATCCTGGAAATATTCTGTTTGTTACGCCAACAGTAGTTTTAGCTAGTTTTCCAAAGGCAGCTGCTCTCCAGAAGACCATCTGCATGTTGTTTACAGTCTTCAAAACTGCCCTCCTGGTGTGATTTCACTGCAGTTAACCCTGTGGACTGAGCACCTGAGAAAAGCGCAGGGCCCACGGATACACCCAACATCCATGCCTTTGCTTTGGGGGTGATTCCCTTTCGACATGTAATAGCTCTAAGGACATGCTAAAAGGAAGAATATCCTTGCCTCCTTTCCCTTGGAGGAGCAAAGACGTATACCTATCAGCTGGAAAGGAGAAAAGGGAACACTGCAACGTCGTAATTCAAGAGGCAAACTGGAGAATGTGTCAGCGTATCCAATGAGAGTAAATTGAAATCCACTCACCCTTAGAGCCCCCAGAGAACACTTGGCGTCACTTCACACAGCACTTCCGCACCATTCAATGACAAGGTGGTTTAGGACAGTTCAACAACCTCACTTGGTAATTTTTTGAGCACTGTCAGAGCCAAAAATTCCTTGTCAAAGGACATGTAAGACCTTCCACAGATCACTGTCCAAATGCAACTGTTTAGTTAGAAAGTCAAGATTTTTGCTAAAGTCTTAGAGCCTGCACTGAAATGCTGGCCAGCAGGCTCTGCGCTGCCTCCCCACTTTAACATAGTCAGAGCTGTTCTCCCATCTCCTGGCAGCTGCCTGTGTCAAAGATCTCTGAATCACCTTTGTCTGTAGAAAAAGTGATCAGTTTTCAAATTGCATTTTATATGAAAAATCAACAGGGAAGTGATGTGAGCCTCTGTTTGCAGTTTGTGTGGTTCTTGTTCTTCAGTGACCACTTTTATCTCTATCTGTGTCCCTACCTCCAGATTTCGCCTGGGAGATGAGTTTGAATTTCAGTGGAGAAGTGAGAGTCGAATGCCACCTGCTCCCTCTGGCCTCGCGACACACACACAAACGGGAAGGCAGATTTCGCTTTAGCTGTGTATGGGCTTTTTGGTTTGGCTGGGGCAGGGAGGGAGAGCTGCCATTCTCCGTCCGTCACAGGAAAGCCAAATTGGTTTGCGTGCTCTGCCCTTCTGGCCCTTCTTTCCATTCAGCCCATTTCTTGACCGAGGGAAGCAGCTCTTTCAATGGCACGTTTGCCCTGCCTTGTTCTCACAGCCCCCAGCTCTTGCAGTCAGGTGGCTGAGATTCCAAGCTTTTGTTCTTAAAAAGAAAGTACATTTCTAGCCTTCAGCCTAGTCCATCCCACACCGCGGTGTCTTTTTTCTCCCCCTCTTGTGCCTAAACCCTCTCCAGGCACAGAGGGAAGGGGCTCAAAAGACAGTCAAGGTAAATCTCAGCAAAGGAGGCTCCGCTCCAGATGCCAAGGGATGAACTTCAGCTGAGGAAACCTCACAATGTGTCCCAACGAGGCAGAGAAGACAGCGGGGGACAATAAACTCGACGACGGCTCACTGCATAGCAAATGCGCGGGTTCCTTCCCCTCTGTCCGGGGAAACTCTGTGGCACGTTTTGGCTACAGCAAAGTAATTACTAGCTGTTTGCTCGTTTCCCTTTAGTGAATCAGTTGAATGAGCCCAGTGTGAGTGTTGGGGGAGTGAAAGTGTGCCATTCAGCTGTCTGCAAACTCCGGCTTCTCTGAAGATTTCTAGATCAGATTTCAGGGCCTCAGGAGTTCGGGTTATTTTTCTAAATGAGGTTCGACATTGCATCTTCCGGAGAAGCTGCCAGTTATCTACAAAACCTACGGCTCTTATTCATTCGATACCACAGGTTTCAGTCTGAATCACAGCGAAGTGTGGTTGACCTCAGATTAAAGTACTTACTCTATGGCATTAAACTTAAAAGGTTGGCCAGCACGGGAGCTGGATGGAGCATGGATTTTTTTACATCAGAGCTCAACCAAAAACAACTGGGGGGAGAAGATGTGCAGGTCAGGCTGAACACAGCTGAAATCGTGGGGCTGTGGAAGGAAAACTCCAAAATGTCTCATCTGGAGCCAAAGAAAAAGGAGGTGTTTCATTTCAGGTTATGTAAGTTCTAGAAAACCTTTTCGCTTTTCTTCTTTCAATGTTTTAGCAGTGAGGTCAACTTTTAAATGAAAAATGCCATTTTGAATCAAATCTACATTTCAAATGCTTGCAAAACATAAACAAACCATTCCCAAAATGAAACAGTTCATTCTGAAAGTGTCAGAATGACACGCATTGCTATTTTTAACATCCCTCCCTCTTCCCCCACCTCTGTATTTTTTTCTAGGCCAGAACTATTCAGAAAATGTGTTTGAATTTGTGAATCATTTTGACTCCCCCTCCCCCTTGACATTTGCTGGAAAATTTACTCTCTGCCAAAAAACATTCTTCCAGCCAGCTCCTACAATCTTCTGTCCTGCCAGGGCTTGTCTGGATAGGGCTGGGGGTCTGACTGCCCTGGGGACACAGCACAGATGGGTCAGGGGAAGAGAGGGCCAGGAAGGCAAACCCCAGCATTTCTCCAGGCAGCGATGGGCTCTGTGGCACAGAGCAGCACAACCCTCCACCATGGCTGCTCTGAAAAAGCCCTGTTCTGAGACCGAACAGGCAGCTGGGCTCCAACAGAAGCCACCACACAGAGGGAGTTCCTCATTGGGCTGTGGCTTTCTGATATTAGGGGAGTGCTTTGAGTTTTGGTTCTCTTGGAAAAATCTTGCATTTAACGCGAGGCCCCTGAAGGTTAAAAGAGTGTACCGTGGGGGCTTGGAGCTGCCTCCTATCAAGTTTATGGAAATTTTGGCTTTGGCTTCAATGGAAACATGACAGCTCCGATGCCTGCAATGCAATATAGAGACTTGAGTCTTTGCAACCTGGCGATTCATAGAACAATTTATGCCTCTGCAATGAGAGTGTAAATGTTACCACTCTCATTTGTGAGTGTTTTGCTCCTACCCTGACACTTTTAGCAAGTGCAAAACTTGGATCTCTTTCTCTCCATCCTCACATCCAACCTATCTGTAAGTGTTGCAGATTTTTTCAGGATAACATCCCTAACAGAGTCTCCTACCTACTCCACTAAAATTCATCTCCAGAGCTCATCACCTCATATCTCAATTTCATATTTCAATAGCCTTTCCTCTGCAGACTTGCTCTGCAAAGATCCACCAAACCCATTGCTGAAAGATTGCTTTTCAAATCTGTCATTTGGCCCCTCTGCAGCTCTCTCAGCCTTCCCACCTGACTCCTTCTCCTGAGGTGCAAGTCTAAGCTACTCGGCTTTTCTTTCAAGGCTGTGATTTATTCTATTCCCATCACTTCTTTTTTCAGTGCTGAAAGGTCAACTCCTGCGTATGCTCAAGCATGAGATCAGCCTACATTAAACAGGCTCCTCTGAGCTTTCTCCCTTCTGGGAAGGGTTCCCATCCACAAGAACAAACCTGGGATCTGGAACTGCCTTTAAGCTGCCCAAAAACTCAAAGAACAAATATCAGAGCTGGTCAGGCTGTACAATACAGGGACAAACAAGAACAGACAAGGTAGCATGGTGCTACCTCTGCATTTCCCTCTCATTACTGGACCAGCATCCGGTCAACGTTACAGTCACTTCCGACCACCTGGACTCCCACCCTGCCTTCCTTGGCTCAAAAAAGCCATTACAGCAATAAAGGGTAACATGAGAAAACAGAGACTTGTGGAGAGAGGCCAAGTCTTTCCTCTTCAAGATGAGAGATAGATGAGGGGCTGCTAATGATGGAGGAGCTGAGCTACAGCCCTGGCTTCAGACCATTTGTTTTAACCTGCTGTGCAAGGGGGCTCCCACAAGAGCTGGATGACGTTAGTTGCTCCCTCCACTGAGAGACGGTCTGGTTCAGTTCAGAGCTGCTTTTCCAAAAGTTCATCTTGAATGTATCAGCTTTATGCAGATTTTTTTCAGCGGTGGTACATCTTGCTCAAAAACTGCAACACACATTGTTTGTGTGTGCAAGTCAAATGTGACATCCAACAAGGAAACTCTGTTTGCTTTGCAAAAAGATCAAGGTTAGTTCCTACTCTGCCAAAAATACGGAAGGGAAATGGAGGATTTGTCAAGCAGAGAGAGATAAACTGGATTGGGAACATTTTATATACAAATTCCTAGAATGTTAAAACAATGGAGCTGGGAGAGCACGCTTGTCAGGGTTTTTTCCAATGAGTTTCACATATTCTTTTAAAGTACAACAGTAATTCGGGTGGATAGAGATAAGACACAGTCCTAAAGTCTCTTTCCTCAGTTGCCTTTCTGGGCACTCTGGCCTCCACCCCAGTAAGACATTCCTACCATGAAACCCCCGGGTGAAGGGCTGTCAGCTCTCAGTAAATATGGCTCCGAGGAGATAATAATTAACACACTCTTTCTGAAGCTCCTTGGCAATTGCATTTCTGAGTGCTTCCTACTTCTGTGACCACACATCTTGCTTTCAAGACGTATCTATTAATGACAGCCAGAGACTGCCCTAAGCAGCAGGACTGGAGTTGCTGCATGAGGGTGCAGCTGCATGCCAGTCCCTGGCAAGAGTAGGATGAGATGGTGTGACTCGAAGGCCAGTGTGGTGCCAGCAAGCGGTGCCAAGCTCTCCTTCTCCTCATGCTGCCATGACAGGCACCTACCTGGGCAGTGTGCATTCACTGCTATCCCATGTTCCATCTTCAATGGCACCCAGAGGTGGAAATACCACCCTGGGGCCTTTCATGGTCACTTTGTGTGGGTACCAAGGGCAGCACAAGGTACGAGGCGATGCTGAACTGGTGTCAATGGAGCTAAACTGATGCTACGCAAGCATGGATAGACAAAAGGAACTGGACTTCATTTTGGAGTTCAAAGAAATGTTTGAACCTGTGGGCACTGATTCAGGCTCATCTCTAATTATATCCCAAGGTCAGCCTTTTAAACTAGGTCTGTAGTCCTCAGTAAGGGCCGCATTTCAGTTGTTATTTGAGTTTCTTGCCAATCTGTTGTTGGATTTTCCACTTGACATTATTAAGGGATTAAGATCTCATCATCTTTTATCTGTCCTGTTGAGTTTCCTACAAACAGACTTTAGCCAGACCAGAGAAGATAGGAGGAAAAAAAACCCATAACACTTTCAAGATACAATCATGGTTCAGGATTTGTCGTTATTATTGTTTAAATTTATTACTTCAGATACATAAACTTTGCTGACTCCTTTAATCTGGAATGTATTAAAGAAAGCATTTGGCATTACAGCATGTCATTGGATTATACTGTCCTGATTCAGCTACAGCTGTGGAAGAAATATATAACAGGAGATCCTGCGGAGTTATACATTTTGGACTTAGATCATCAATTGCCATAGAGAAGATAAAAACAAATGTAGCTGAGCCTGGAAAGAATGTTGCTAAAATTGGAGAAACGTTTAATATGAGTAGCCTAGGGGTACAGTAACTTTGCCAGTAACTTAACAAAAACCCACCCACATAAAACATACCAAAAGAGATTACAGATTGGTCTCTCTGATCTGCAGTCTGCCAAAAAAGCAAACCTGACTCTTTTCCCCTTCCTACAGATGCAGGCTTGAATGGTCCCTCCAGAGTGTTAAATATATATTACCCGTAATAGCAACCATATTACATTTGGACGTGTTGCAAATTCCCTCCCAGCTGCTCTGTACCTTGCTTGCAGTGGGAGGATGCCCCTGGATATCTAATGGGGCTTGCGGCTGCTGGTACAGCAATTCCTATGGTCTACACAGCGAGAAGGAGCCTGCTTACCTCCCCCTCACCCCGGCCCCTCCTTGGTGCCCTGGTCTTCTCTCTTTTGAGGGGTACACACAGGCTCCCTCTACCACTATATTTAAGTACTCATTTAATGAAAATGTTTTGAATGTGTTTAGCTCAATGGGATAAAAGCTATTCCCACGCCTCCCCAGAACACCTTCTCAAAGCAGGGCTGCAATGAACAAGGCTCAGCCATGAGCTGAAAGCCAGGCTCCGCTCCTGCCCTCTTCCCAAGGAGCAGGGATCAGAGATTGTTTAGCAAGAAATGAGAAAAAAAACACCCAACCCTAAAATGTACTTTCCAAAAAATCACCTTGCAGATCTTTCCATTTATAGAACTCCTGTCCCCAAAGGCTATGAAGCACTGTACCTATCTATGGGTGAAACCCCCATGGGGACCATGTCCCTGCTTCATTAATTCAGTTTAACATTGGATTTACCACAAGGTGTAACTGGATACACACAGGGGAGAGCAAGGCAAAAAATGATCAAGGACCAAATCTGCAACACGCTCCTGCTGGCTTCAGCGGAGCTACAATAGCTTTTATCAGCATTTTATCTGACCCTAACAAAAGAAGCAAATTGTTTAGCAAAGGAAGAGGGTTCTTTGATTCTATCTTGCTGCAGATGAATTGCCCAAGCAAGGGCAAAGGGACAGGAAGCGAAGGGGGAGGAGAAGGAGGTGATGCTGAAGGTAGGTGCTGCCATGGTTTAGTCGTCTGCTAACTTCCACTTGGTGCCACATTTCTGAGAGCCCCTTCTGCAAATGCTGACCCAGGGGAGAGGGCTGGGCCCGGTCCCTGGCATACCCATCCTACCGAGACATGGTGCTGGTTATTCCTGGTGTTGATATACTGGTCTTCATTCAGGCAAAACCCAAAGCATTCAGGCTGAAGGGAGTTTTGAGACAGTGAAGACTGCAGGCACACAGTCCAAGAGCCCTGTTTTTCCAAAATCCCAAGAACAAGACCTAAAGTCAAGGATGAAGGCCCAGAAGCCAAGGATGAAACCCCAGGCAAAACTCACATCGATTCAGCGAGGTCCACACCACGGCAACTGCAGGTTCCGACCTCTCTGCAAATCAAATGTGTGAAGCAAACAGCGAAGAGACAATCTGATTCCATCCTTTGAATCAAACTCATTAAAATGTCCATCGGTATGTCACTCCAGAGCCCATGTATGTCTTTCTGGGAGATGAGAGATGCTTTACTATTACTGAAAACCGCAACAGTGCTGAATGCTAATGCAGTTCCTGTTGTGTAGTGCTGATCAGATAATACACTGTACAGCTTACAAGAAGAAGTTGTAAGTGCTAAGCACTTGTTGTTTTACCCCTAGTTCTCCTTCCAAAAGCAACCCTTGTGTTTTGACTAGCAATAAATCATAGATCTGAAAGGAAGAATTGAATTCCTTCTACTAGGCTGTCTCTTTACCCACGTCATCAGTGAAAAGAATGTTCTTTACTATAAAAAACTCACTTCTTTCTTCTCATGGCTGAAATATACGGTAACATTGAAATAAATACTGCGAGAGAGAAAAGACTAATACTGGTCCTAGCAGCTTGCAGCAGCTTCAGACTCTAATATTGCCTATCTCTGAGAAACTAAGGTCAGAAAACACCAGCACTCAGTCAATGCGACCCATGGCTGACTATGGCAGTAAGGATCTCCACAGGCATGCAGCTGTGACAGCAGCTTTGTGGTGGTGAACTCCCACCATGGCTGGGAAACAAGAAGCTGCAGTCTGTGTTTTCCAAAAGCTTCCACCAATTCTGAGTGCATTCGTGGCACATACACCCAGACTGAAACTTGCAACTGGAGACCCTGAGCTTATGAATATTCCCACCCCACGCCAACTTGTGCTGAAAGGCACTGCTGAGTAATCATCCCTGTAACAGAGCAAATCACACATTTTGCTGCCTAAACACTAATTTAAAAGCTAAATCAGAGGCACTTGCTTTTGAAGATAGTAGACCTCAGACTGGAGCAGCTTCCTGAACTACTTGCAGCCATTGTGCAGGTTATGCATGACCTGGCTTTTTATGTGTATGAATAAGAATAAAATTCCAAAAACTTTTACAGAAGACATTCATGAGTACTTTAGAAAAAGATTCCTCTGTCTTAAGCACAGTCCTGGACTAGCCCTCAAGATCCCATCAGAGTCAACAGAGAAGAAAGGTACCTTAAGAGGAGACTTATCCCGAGGAGATATCCAATGAGGCTGAGCAAGATGAATTCCATAAAAAGGCCATTTTAAGTGACCCAGGGAGTGTGGAAGCCCACATTCCCCAAAAGGTCACATTTGAGAACAGGGATCAGGCTATAAAGATACTTGGTGATTTTGAAAATGTAACATTTATTTTCACTGTCTGTTAACATATCTTTCTTAGAAAGCTTGGCTGGGCTTCATTGGAAGAAAGCAGGTCAAATTTACTGTGTAAATTTACCTGCCAGTATAAACAAAACAACCTCTAACAATTAGAGAAGACTAATCTCAGCTGAACTGACATTTAACATCATACATAGATGCCATTATTTCTCTAGTGAGTTAGAACAGACTTACACATAAACATTCGCTCAGCACTGGCTTTCAGTCACCACACAGCACGCGAGAGCTCAGTGCCGCACTAATATTTTCTTCACATGCAAATCTGTCCTAACACATTATAGAAATAATATGGAAAACATGAGACAGGTGCTGACTATGGTTTGAGTGGTTTTTGTCATTGCAAGGCTCTAAAAGGTAAAGACAAAACTGTCAAGTTTCCGCTGATCCGGGAACTTCACTCTGCAGACATTCAGCTTAACTAACACCTGAAGGGTCCAACCTGCCAAGCTCCTGACAACCTGCGATTCCCTTCAGGAAGGGAGGAAACCTGTCTGTTTCCAGAGCTTGGGACCCTAAGGACGATAGTCCTAATGTCTGTTCTTCCTGCACCTTGGAAATGCTTTGGGTTCTTTTCCACTTTTTATTAATGCTTTCAGTGTGAAATTGTTTGAGAAACAAAATATGCAAGAGACAGCAGCTGTGCTAACAAGTGAGTCCCGCTATGAAAAGAATCTGCTATATGCCATGTAATTCCTGTGCTGTCAATCATGGAGAATGTGAGCAGAGAAGAAACCCTTCCCAACGAGCTTAAAAGTGCTGATGAAAATGAGCTTGAAATAGCACCATTTATCTCCCATTGGGTTATGGCAGCGTCTTCACTTAGCCTCTGTGGGTGGGAGCCCATAAAAATGCTGCTTACTCCCCGAGAAGGCCACATGAGTAGGTAGAAGACCTATTGAATAGAGAGTGGTGCTTTGTGAACTCCCCAGAGCAAACAGCCACCATCCATGGAGAGCCTGAAGCTCTCCCCAGCTTTCTGGGCACCGGGGGATCCTGATCTCATCCCAGCAGACAAAACACACTGTGCTGTCAGGTCTGCTGAGCATGGTGCTCTGAGAGTGGAAACACAGAGGTGTCCACCTCATTCTCCTCTTCCTCCTAGTCTTCCCACAGCAAGGCTGAAGGAGGATCCATCCTTTGGCAGCTTACCCGGTGTGCTAAGCACCTTCCCGGGCAATGATACATGTTACTAGAGTAACAGACGCTCTTCTGAGCAAGCAAGCAGGGCCCTAATATGCTAGACCTTATATTGATACTAAATTGGTGATACCACTCACAAGCTCATAAGCTTAGGAGCTTTTAAGATAAACATGGTGGGAGGAAGGAGTAAAATACATAAACACAGTCAGCATGAAGATATACATTCACGGGGCTTGCATGCATCACCGTAGCCATGTGGTCATGGTTTCTGTTACACGGAGACTTCCTGATCACAGTGACAGTTAGGAACAGGAATGAAAGTGTATTTAGTTTGATTGATTCTTACAGGAACAAATCAGGAGTGCTGTTGCCAGCTTATGCCTTGGAACATCTCAAAGAGAAATAAGCAAGGGTCCCACAGGCCCTTGGCTGACGCTAACCCTATCTAAACTTGGCTTCTTTCAGAAACACGTTACAGCCATTGTGAGTCAAACAAATACATCAGTTAAAAAAACGCCTGTCAGCAGTAATGCCATTAGCTTTTTCCAAAAGCTCTTCCCATTTCGCACAGGTTAATGGAAGTCTCTTATTCTGAGCAAGCTGCTCTGCCTGTTGAAAGGAGCAGAGGTTTCACAATGTACTGAGATTCGCCTGATTACTATTCTGCCGTATGCCCTTGTTTCCACAGTGGCTGTGGGAAAGCCAGGAAGAGGAACACTGCAACGTCTTGCCCTGTTTTTTCCAGGAGGGTGGTTATTTTTCTCCTTGACGTGTCATTTTTCTATAGTACATACTTGCACAATTTTTGCCTTTCCCCTACTCGTCTGTTGCTCTGTCTCTAGCTGCCGAGGAATTGACAAACTAGGGGATTTAGGTCAATGACAATGACTTGCTGCAATGACCAGTCACTTAAGGGGCACAGCTAGCTTCTAAGACTGGGGCCGAGCCCCCTGCTGCTGAGTACACCTTGGTCTATCAGTTCTCCCTTGGGAAGGCAAACAAGGTCCTCCAGGAACAGCAAAACTCATAGACTCATATTTTTCCACTGAAGTCAATGGGAGTCACAGCTACAACAGGGCTTGTTTTGGGTGTGAAATCCCCCTTAAGAGCCAGGCCACCATTTCAGGCTACCTGTGCGATTCAGAGCCTGGGACAGGGAGCACCTTCTCACTCCCCTACACACCCAACCTGTGTGATGAACCAGGAGAGGAGAAATCCTCCTTCAGCACGAGATGCGCTGTGACAGAGACAGTTGCCTTCTGACAGCCACTGTGTCCCCCTGGCTTGGGCAGTGAGTGAGCGGAGGCACCCACTCCTTCCCCAAGCTGCTCGCGTCACTGTTGCAGGAGGCGTGCAGCGAGTGCTGACCCGCAGCATTGTCACACCACAGTGTCACCATCTCAACATGCTGCCTGGACGGGCCATCCCTCCCGCACGGCCCGAGAAGTGTACTTGCTCAAGTGTCTTTGAAACCTTGCAAGCATCAATAAACAAGCGTGGGGTTTCTCCAGCAGCAGCTCACATCCCGGGGAAAGCCGCAGCTGCAAAGCCCTTATGTGGAGGTTTACTCAGACCATAAGTGGCCTTGCAATTAGACAACAGCAAAATGTCAGTTTGCTCTTACTGTCACTGCCCTTCAGAAGCCTGCTATAAAGGGTCACTGTATCCCAGCACTGCACAGACCACCGGGCACCAGCGTGTTCCAGGGACAGGCAGCATACTGAGTAAACCATGTCAATAAACAAAGGCAGAGCCCGTACCAGCCACTGAGCTGCTCCAGGTCACAGTGTCCAAAAAAAGTGACCACACTCCCTACTCTCTTTCGCTAAGTAATGTCATTTTCTTACTGGCCAATCTGTGGGCCCAACAGCAAATGAAGTTTCCTACCTGAAGTACAAATGGAAGACGAGACCGTGCCAGCCGGAGGGATCTGCTCATTTCCCGGGGACGCCGGGAGGAACTGCAATAGACAGTCGGACATCCCTCACAGATTTGCTAAGCCAGACAGCCGCCAGAAAGGAAGGGCAGAAGCAAGCCTGCTGTTTATCAAATCTGTAAACATGCTATGTGAGATGCGTGGTGCAGACTGTATCTGCAGCAAGAATCCTGTCACTCATCATTACCTCTCCTCCAGGTACAATAACCCTAGTGCAGACACTGCCCAGTGTTTATCTGCTCAACCCAGAGGCACAATGTTGGTTTCTGTCGGCCGAAGTCATACACGATTTATTTTGATGGAAAAGCATGAGTTGTGGAGAGAGCTTCTCACACATTCTCGCTCATTACACAACTCATTTCCAGACCGTGTGCGCTGTTAAAAGGAAATAGTGAGTTCATGAAAACAAATGAGTGTGCAACCTGAGACTGCTTCAGTAGCTGCCTTTTGCTGTCATTATGGATTTAAAAGATGTTGCCAACTGGTACACAAAGTTGGGTATTATTTATATGAATCAGCTTTGAATTACTGGGCATTTGCGCACGATCCCGCTGAGAAGTTGACTATAACCTGCCAAAGCCAGCGATCAGCCCTGCACGGGACCTGTGGAGCCCAGTGGAAAGTATCACTGTAAAAGAGCCCAGCTGCTCCTGCTGAGACAACTCCAGCACTGAAACACAAAATCAAGTGCATCTCCTCAGGCTGCCTGACACATTTTGGACCAGATCTCCATCTCGTTTAGCTTGGAGTAGTCCCACTGAGCCCAGCAGAGTTACTCTGATCTGAGACTTGATCTGAGCTTACTCTGATCCAGGCCTTTTGGCAATACAAACGAGCTTTGCCTGTTCACTGCTGAGCCACCGGCCTGGCTGAGCTCGCTGGAGGCTGTGGGAGGCTGCGCAGAGTCAGCTTGAGGCTCCAGGAAGCTTTCCACAAGAGTATCAGGCATGATTTTGCCCATCAGGGAACTGTTTTCAGCAGCAAATCAGTGGGATCTGGCACTAGGAACAGTCATTAGTATGGAGAATAGAGCAGAGATTACTACAGCTCATGTACACAAAATCAGCAGAATTTAATCAGCAGAGGGATTGTAGCAGCTCCCAAAAGGAGCAAGCTGATTCATCAGTTGAGAGCCCCGAACTACAAAACTGTCTGCAAACACGATGAGCCACAGACTCGTAACTTCATTAACTGTGCTTTTACTCAACTGCTTCTCCATCCTGAGCAGAACTGAGCCGGAGTTCTTGGAAGAGGACAAAACAAGTAGAAAACCAAAGATACATATTTCAGCATGCTGAATGTTTTACAAACCACAGTCTGTCATGAGTTTGAAGCCTTCACTTAGATGTTTCCCTGCACTGGTCTTCCTCGTGTCATTGAGCTTAGCAAGAATTTCACTATCATGTGTCTACAGAAAGTTAAACATAGTGAACCACATCACTGAAAGTTGATGGGCCTTTATCAAACTCTTTAAAATTAAGGAGCCACTGGGTGGCCCTGCATTTTTCAGGGTTTGTCTGTGTGAGGCTCCAGTGCTGAGCTCAAATCAGTGTAGTGTCTCACAGCCGGAGGATGGGAGAGCCCACGTGTTGGTTGGAGAACCTCGTGATGGGCACCCTGTGCTGGGGTGGTTCAAAGCCCTCTGGATAAATGGTGTGACAGCTCAGAGCAAAGCACACTCTGTGTGGAGCATTCAGAAGCAGAACAAACTCCCCAAGCGACGCAAGAAATCCCATGAGTGCCTGTCTTTGGAGAGCGCCTCAAAGCCCTCCTCTACGAGAAAACCTTTCTGCTCCAAGGGTAATACAACACTGATGCTTTCTCTCACTTGAAGCCTCCCAACCAGCCCCACAACAAACAAAGGTTCAGAAACAAATGAACTTAATATAAACACCTAATAAAAATATGCTTACCTAAAATATAAGATACCCCACAAGCAGAAGGTTTTATTCAAAAGGGGAATTACCAGAAATTCTAGAGATTTTTGCTTCCATGTGAAAGGCACACAGACACTGTGGTGATGGGTATCAGTATAAATTTTAACAGACAGTTGGCCCACACAGTTTCGACTCTGAGGAGGAAATAAATTCTCCCTTAGGCTCATGTAAATCATGGGAAACCTCCAGCACCCAGGGAAGCTGTGCTGGGGGAAAGCTGAGGCTGGTAACCACATGCCAGCAGAAGGCTGCAGTCCGTGGGTGCACATTAAGCACGCCGGGGGGCAGCCTGCAGTGCCAGGAAAGCCCTGCAAGGACCGTGCACAGTGGGACAGGTACCGCTGCTCTCTCCTGTGAGCAGGGGATTTTCAGACTAGGAACAGGGATAAGCTTCTCATGTGAGAGAAAGCAAGCACTGCTGAGCAAATGGAAAGTTTCTCTGCAGACCTCTGCTGTGACAGACCTCTGCCTGCCTGCTGCAGCTGTGCCTTGGAGCAGGGATGCTGCCAGCCCTCACCCCGCCTCTCCAGGGCTGGTGCGAGACTCACCACTCGGGGCTTCTGCTGGTCCAGGGTCTGCAGGAAGGCCGGTGTCTGGTCCAAGGTACGCTCAGGATCACTGGAGATGTCCTCCTCGGACTCCTCCCAGGATGAGGAGAAGCCAGTGGAAGAGGCTGAAGATGATGACAGCTTCCGGACGGGCAGGCTGCCAGGGGGCACGGCGCCCGCCTCCTCCTCCGGGCCCCCCAGGTCCGTGACAATGACGGCAGGGATGCTCCCGCCAATGGCTGGCCACTGGCCCTCAAGTCCTGCGGGGGCCACCACCACCTCACCTCGCTGTGGTGCAGGCCCTGACGACTTCAGAGGGCTGCTGCCCTCCGCCAGACCCACAGGTGGGACCACCATCACCACCGGCCTCCCCGAGGGCTCTGCAGTGCTTGGCCAGACCTGCAGCCCACCGCTGGGGGCCTCACTCTCCCCATAGGCTCGCGGATGGGGTCCAGTTCCAAGTCCCACCATTGGCACCGTGGGGCTGACGGGCCTGGGCCGGGATGGCCGGGGGCTCCGCGGTGGCTGGGTGGCAGAGCTGTGTGCCTGGATGTGAGCTTCAAAAAGCCCCACTTTCTGGTTCACCTGGACGTTGTGCAGCTCCCGCTGAAGATGCCGTGCCGTGGGGGGTCCTGGCTGCCCCTCCTCACCCCGGCTGCCCCGCTGCCCCCTGGGGCTGCCCGGCTGCTGCGGGGGCTCCTCGAGCGGCGGGAAGAGGAAAGCGGGGCCACGGCGTGGGGAGCGGGGTGGCACGGGGGCTGGGCTGAAGACGGGGAGTGGGCGGCAGCTGCCGGGTGTCTCTGGGCCCCTGGGCAGCACTTGTCTGGGAGGAGGCGGTGTCTTGCTCCCACCGCTTGTCACCTCGCTGTTGCTATTCATCATCACCAAGCTATTGAGCGCATAACAGTACATGGCCATAGTAGTCAGCCGGGGCGCACAGGGGGGCCGCCGCCGCCGCCGCCTCGGCGCTCAGGCTCCGCGGGGCTGCCGAGGGTCTCTCCACGCTGGGATCAGCAGCATCACTGGGAGGCAGCAGGGGTGCTGGGCTGGCCCCAGCCTGCAGCTCCATAAAACAGGATGGCTGGAGAGAGAAGGAGACAAGAAGTGAGATTAGCTTTGAGTCCCCCTCTAAGCTCACCCTCCAGCTGTGCAGACAGCTGGCTGGACTCTTCCCTTCCTGTATGATGCCCTCCAGTCCCTGCACACAGCTGCATGCATCCCCAGTGTGCCACCCCTGGGGACATGGTTGTCAGAAGGGTCTGAGCCAAGGGGAAATCACGTTTGGGGCTGTTTCCTCTCTTTCCTGCCTTCCCTGCCCCCTCTCCAGGTTGCCTTTTGATGCAGCCACAGCAGCAGTGTCCAAGAGGACACAGTCAGCAGCCGTCCCCACAACTGAATTAGGGAGTGATGGCCGACTGGTGTGAGCTGAAAGTTGGCAGCTTTCAACTTTTGGCTCCAAAAGCTGATATTTTCTGAAGGAAGGGAAAAACTCCAAACAGCTCAAATTTGCCACCATCCAGTTTGTCACCTATGACCAGGACCAAGGCTCAAGCATGGATTTCTGTTCAATGACACACATGAGAGCTCCCTGCTTGCACAGTTTTGTATGGGTATGGGACACAACTCCCTAACACATCATGTGCAACAACATGGGTTTGCACATCTTCACACGTGCCCTGTCTAAATGTGCCTCCCCTGTGCACATCTGCTTTCTGGGGCATCGACTGCTGCAGCCACCTCCAAGTCATAGCCCAGATCCCACGCACAGACATGTGTGGTGGTGTTCGCCCTGTTGCATGTGTGAATGTGTACGTGTGTGAGAGACTGCTTTTGCAGGTGGCTCTCTGTGCCCCTCTGTGTTTCAGTGTGCCATCCTTCACGTCTGTTTGCTTCGTGTGCCACTGGAGTTACAATTCCCCTCCCGTGCTGGGGCATGGGAAACCATGAGATTTACACAAACACGCTGCCTACATGAGTGTGCAGGCTCGTTTATTCACATGTGTGCTAACTCTGGCTGTGTTGTACACATCTTTGAAAGCACTTCTATGCGATGCTGTCAGTGGTACCCCTGCGCATCCCTGTGAGGCTCGTGGCAGGTAAATGCCTACAGGTCTAAGTGCAGTCCCGAGTGACAAAAGGCTCGCCATCCCTCCAGGCACTGCTCCGAGGCAGCGCGAGGCTCAGCAGAGCCCAGGCGGTGCAGGCACCCCCCCTTTGCAGGGATCCCCGACACTGCAACGCTCCCAGCACTCTGGCTCGGGTGCGAAAGCGAGCACCGGCACGAGTTGGTCAGCCAGATTCTGGGTGCGGGACAGCCCGCCCGGCCCCGGGGCAGCACCTCGTCCCTTCCTCCCTCCCCCCCTCCCCACGGGACCCGGCTGGGGGGTCCCCCCGCCCGCCGCCGCTTACCTGGGAGCAGGATCCGCGCCCGCCCTCAGTGCGCACCGCTCGGCAGCCCCCGCCGGCGGCCGCGGGGCGCTGCAGACACCATCTCCGCGGGCGCGGTGCACGGCCGGGAGCCCCGCTCTCTCCGCGGGTTCAGACGGCTCTCTTCGCCCCGCGGGGACCTGGGGGGAAGGTGCGGAGTGCCGGGTTCTCCCCCTCCGCGCTTCGGCTGCGCGGGTGCGGGCGGCTCCGCGGTCCGGCCAGGTCCGCGCCGCGTCCCCGGCGCCCGCTCCCGGTGCGGCTGGGAAGGCGGAGAGAGGCGGAGGAGAGGGAGAGAAGCGGCGAGGAGGAGGAAGAGGCGAGCGGAGGGAGGGGGTAGGGGAGCAGGAAGGAAGTTGTGAGCCTGTCTGGGGTTGAACTCAGCGGAACAAGTTTCTTTTTTTTTTTTTTTTTCTTTGCTCGCTAGGCGCTGGGCGGCTGGAGGGAAACACTGAAAAAAAAAAAAGTTTCCATTGTTAACTAAGAGAAAAAAAAAAAACCACATCGCCGCCGCCGCCGCTTTTTGGCCGCTGTGGGTTAAAGATACACGAGCCATTTTCCACCCCCGGCCGGGGAGCGCGGTGCGGGTCCTACGGTGGGTCCCCCCGCGGGGCGTCCCGGCCAGCCCCGCTCCGGGCACCCGGGGCGGAGGGACACCCCCCAACCTCCCCGTCCTACACCCGCCGACCCCCGTATCCCTCCCTTGGGTACGGCGGTGACGGCAAAGGGGGATGCCTACACCCCTGGGAACGCGGAGCTAAAGGCCACCCGTGTCCCCACGCACCCAGGTCGAAGGTGGGGAGCAGCCCCGCCATTTTGCGCAGCATCTCCTTTCCCCCAGGCACGGCGGCTCCGTCCTGCTGCCTTTCAGCACGCTGGGCACTCACACCAGACCGAAGCTGGTGCCAAGCCCTCCCTGTTGGGTTATGTGGCTGTGGGTGTGCATCCCGTGGATGGGAGATGACCCCCACGTTCAAAGATGCCAAACAGGAGGGTTACACGGGGCTTTGAGCAACCTGGTGTAGTGGGAGGTGTCCCTGCCGTGGCAGGCGGGTTGGAACGAGATGATCTTTGAGGTCCCTTCACACCCAAACCATCCTATGGTTCTGTGCTGTAAGCACACCTGCTGGCTGTGGTGTTGCCCAGGTGTACGCAGGGCTGCAGCTAACACGCTCCCTTCTGCTCCAGGGCAGGCCATGGACAGCACTTCCTCAGCTCCCGCGGCCCCCAGGCACGGGTCCCGCTTGGCAGAGGCAGCAGGCTCTCTTGGCTGTGATACAGCGCGATTTCTGTATCAAGATAACTCATTGGAAATAGTTGTCTGTATGTCAGCACTTCAGGAGAGCAGGCTCTGCGAATCGCTCGCAAAGCAGTAGTCAAGGTCAAACCCAAATGGCAGTTTTGGGGTTGGGCTGCACTGGCCAAGGGAAAAGTAAAAAAAAAGAACGGCACTTTGCCTCTGCTAGGATTTCACAGCTAGGAATTTCCCCTAGGGAGGGAAATTGATGTCACAGTGGATCAGCTTTTTCTAATTAAGGCATAACCTCCAGAGCATAAACAGGGGCAGCGAGGTCTCCGCATCAGCAGAAGGTGTGGATTGCCAGTCCCACAGGCAGACAGACAGAGACACCCAAAATGAGCTTATGTTTGTTTTTCCAGTAAGGGAAATGCTATTTTGAATTCAGGGCAGGAAAAGAGATTTTTAGACTCTTTCCACTCCAGTCCGTTTCCTTAGTGTCTGTGCTTGGTCAGGAGCTGTTGTTTCATGAAATAAAGTATGTGATCAGTCTTTCTCAGAAAAGTGATCCTGCCGAGTATAATGGCACTATTCATGGGCATAAGCTTCCCCCTGTCTGCAAATATCTGCAGATTCTGGTCATCTGTCACTCCGATGGCCTCATGTCTGCCTACACACATCAAAAAGTAGGAACTTTGGGAAGAAATAATAAACGCAGGAATACATGCAGATAAACAGGTATCTTCTTCTTTTTTCTTTTTTTTTTTAAAAACAGCTGCACTACACTGTGCTAATAGCATGTGCGTGTACTTGCAAACACTACTGCATATCCGAGTCTGTTTTGAGCGTTCTTTGGGGTTGTTTAGGAGTGTTTAGAGAAGCATAACCACAACGGGTACTTAAAGCCCTATCTTAGAGTCACACAAATTAAAGCACCATCAGATATTCATCCTGTCAGAAGAGGACAAAGTGAATTCACTATGGCACATTTACTGATATGGCCTTAAAACATGGCAGCATTTTTATCATGTAACGGAAACATGGGATGTCCAGAGCTAGAGCTGTTCTGTAGGCACTATATACAATGACAAGCTTTTATTTGTGAAGAAAGTGGCTAATAAAAGTGGAAAGAGGAAAAAAAAAGTCTAGGGATAAATCCCTTTTCAGAATGGGTAGGTACAGGAGGGAAATAATTGTTTCCAGATTGGAGCCAGGCAGCAGCCTGCATTGTACACTAAAGAAAGAGCACACAGCTTTCAGCACACTTGTTTCCAGTCAAGTGGAAATGGAGCGTCTGAGGTTAGCCTAAGGGGAAAGCACAAACTGAAACAGGTTGCTAATCCAATCCAGGGACAAGGATGGAGGCACGAAGGGAGACAAGTTTCTTTCATAGGCAGATGGACGACTCCAGGCACCAGCATTGCTGTAGTTGCTTGCTGCTACTGAGGAGCCCTCTCTGTGGCTTCAGCACTGTTTCTTTAGGTGCTGTGCAAAGAGAACAAAAAGATGGTCTCACGCTGACTCGCTTGCAGGCTCAGCATACATTCTTCAAGCAAAAGTCCAGTGTTGGGTCTATAAAAGATCTTGCTTCTGCTTAAGCCATGTTCTTCATTTGAATTTATACTTCTTGCTTCCAAAGAAAATCATTGCAGTGCTTGAGGATACTGAAGCAGGCTGGGTTAGGGCAAACAGCTGATCTGGCCAGCTTCTGTGTGGGCAACTTGTCCTTATTCAAGAGAGTGGGGCCATTAAAATGAACAGGATTCTTCCACTTAGGAAGGGCATATATCCACTGCAGGATGTATTTAGTCCTGAAACAAAGCGAGGACAGACACTTACAGAAGGGCGTGGAGCTGTCCCAGCTGTGTAACATCTCCAACTGACACATTGGCCATAAGCGTTTGGGAAAGAAGTATCACAGCTGCCAACGATAACGACCTCCCAGCACCTCTGTGTACTTGAAGCGAGACACATTAATTATCATATCTTATTTTAAAATAGTTGACCCAAATGTGCTCGCTGTGCTCTATGAGCGGCGTGTGTGGCTCAGCTGGGCTACAGCTGCTGCGCCCCTTGGCTTGGGACTGCGGAGCACTGCGGGGTGGTGGCTGCTTGTAGGAGCAGCAGGATGGGCCCTGCTGTCTGTGAACGTGTGGAGGGAAGAGGAGGTTTGGGTGCTGGTGGGAGCAGTGGCTCTTGCCACAGGAATGCCTGTGCCCCTCTGGAACCGGAGAAGAGGGCTGTCGGGCAGGAGGGGAGATCAGCTGCGCAGGAAGCGAATGCTGGAGAGGAAAAGCAGACAGCACAGCCAAGACTGCTTTACTCCTTTCAGCCTCTGCCGTGACCCTAGATAATGTTTTGCTTTGATTGTGGTTAAAGCCTGCTCCCAGTCACAGCCCTCTGGGGCTAGGGGAGCCCTGGCAGACCAGGATGGTGCTGGTGACCCTCTCAAGCACTGGAAGGACTGTCCTCTGCTACTTTACACACCCTCTTCCTCTGGACTCAAGGTCCTGGTGCATATCTCAAGGCTTGCCATGCTGAGCCCTTGGGGGTAGTATCTAAAAGGTGGCCAGAGCATGAAGATGAAGACCCTGGACTCTGGTGCAGTGATGCTCACATCAATGTGAGGGCCTGAGGCTTGGCCATAGACTCCCCAAGACTAAGATGTGTTGCAAGTCTCAGCACTTACCACTCTAAGTGCATGGTATATTCCTTCCCCTGACCTGCCTTCCTTAGGAAGAACCCAGAGACACATGTACTGATTTGAAGAAGAACCCTTTCCCCAGTCCAAACCGCAATAACATGCGAAAAAACACCAAACCAAAACACCTAAATGAAACAACGTCCTGTACTGCAGAAATACCTCCTTTCACAGACAGGGGAGAACAGTTGCATGATAGATATTGGTCATCTTATTCACGTAAATCCTTGGAGGCACTCAATTAATATGGTGTGGGCTGCATTATAAAGCTAGAACAGGACAGAATGGACCACAATCTCCTTAGTATCAATCCGATTGTAAAAACAAAATAGAAAAAAATGTAACAATCTAACCATAAAACAATTACTGTCCTAAAGTACCCTTCTCCTTTCATTCTTCCTTTATTATAAGATTAATTTTTTAAATTATTATTCTCTGTCATGTTCTGGTCTGGTTGGACAAGACAGCCTTTGCTGTGTTTCAAAGATGAGTTGTCCAAACTGTCACTGTTCATCCAGTTCAGCACCAGAAGCACCATCAGCATCCTTGCAGTGGAAGTCAGTATTTTACAGCATTTCCTGACCAGTGAATTGACTCTTACAGTCATGTAAAATACAGAAATAAATGGATAAACACAGAGTAATTCTGTAGTCAGCAGACTTACTTTATGTTTACGCCAGTGTGACAAGAGAATAAATCCAGCTAAGATTCTACAAGAAAAAGAAGCACAGAAGACTCGAGAGGAAACACAGCACTGAATTGTGTGCTGAGAATTGTCCGTGTTCAGGCAGGAGACTGTCACAGGCATGGCATGCTTCTGGCCTGGCTGGGCTGGCAGGGGAAATGGAAGCCTGAGAAAAGGGATCTGGATGTTTATCTTGCACCGCCCTTTTGCATTGCTTCAGTGGTAAAACAGGTCAGAAAGACACTGATTTTTCCCACTCTCAGCGACCTCTGAACTGGATTATCTGGTCATTTGCTCCCCTTCTGCTATCCCACAGGAACACATATAATGGCTGAATTAAGCAGTGACTGGTTAGTATTTTTTGTGCTAGCTCCTGTTCAGGGAGCAAGAACACAGAGCTCTGCAGAGACACCTGTAGCAAGTCAGTGTAATTTAGGGCAGTCCGTGTTCTGCACCCACGTCAGCCTGAGCTCGTATGTCCACCTAGTTCCACAAAGGAACAAGTTTTGTTCTCTGGGAGCCTCCTCCACACATTCCTGCCTGCACCTCGCCCTGTGCTGTACCAAGTCATATGGCTCAGCACAGCCAAGAAAGCCAGCCAAAGATCTAAGCAGTCTGTTTCTGGCTCTGCCCCTGCCACGCTGTGGGGTGTTAGCAATGTGGCTTATTGCCTCTCTGCCTTCCTTCACCCACCTGTGAAACAGGCAGTACGTACTAAGACGTCCTGTGTCTCCTAGGGTGTTTTTGGCTGTGACCTGCCTGAAGTTTCATATACATTGGGGTCCTCTGAGGAAGGGATGCATATATCCTATACATCCATGCACAGCACATATATGCAGAGCATTAGCACTGAGCTAAGAAGATCAGGTTGGCTCACAGGCTCCAGGTTTTGCAGCAGGACTTTGGAGAACTGTTACAGAGCTCAAGAGATTTAAAATGTATGTATGGAAAATATTATGAATAGCAAAGTAACTCTGACAAGGAATTATAGACACACACGATAGGCAAGAAAGTTTAGGAACCCTAGCACAAGCACATGCACAAGCTGTTACATTTTGTCTTGATGGCATATATGCCAGTGGTACCTTTATTTTTCTGTCACCTAGTAAACTCCCCAGGATGAAGATGTGAAGGTCTGATGTGAGTGCCCACTGGTTTTATGTTTGGATATGCTCAGCAGTTTCAGTGCCACCCTCCCTGTTTTTTCCCAGTGCCAAAGAAGAGCCCGGCTCTGCAGTCGGTGTGTGCCACAGTTGTAGTCCCCTTGCTGCAGCAGGGCTTTACAATGGCACGTTGGCCCATGGTTGCTATTTGCTCATAATCATATAAACACATGTTCATGTTTGGGGAGTAACTCATAATTCAGCATTAATGTTTCCTTTTTTTTGCACAGACCTAACTAGAGGTGCTTGGAGCACATGAAATACGTATTGTTGAATTTTACTGAGGTTCAGTAAAAATAAAATTACAAAGGGAAATCACACAGAATCATAGAATCACAGAATAGCCTTGGTTGGAAGAGACCTCTAAGATCATCAAGTCCAACCATTAATCCAGCACTGCCAAGTCACCAATAAACCCTTTCCCATTGGACCCTGAGGCTACTAAAAGTTGTACCTAGGTCTGTGGTTGAGACAATAAAACGATTAGAATTCAAATACTGCTTCATTGTCTGAAGAGGTGTTTCCTATTCATGGGTCACAGTTATTCCACTAGGCTATGACCACATAACCATAATTGGGCAGCTTTGCATTTCTTTGAGATACAGCTTCGATCACGGCAGGAAAAAGTTAAGCTATTTTTTAAGAGTGCATAGACTGGTTTGGGTTTGGTAGTGTATGACAGGGATATTCAGCCTCCAGGGCTGTGAGATTCCACAGCACCTTTTAGGGATGAGATGAACGTGGAATCACAAGAAATGCTGTCCAAGTTTCCACTCGGCAATGAGTGATCTCTGTTTTGAAAAACTGGAAGAGAGAGAGGGCACTGAAGAGGACATGATTAATAACTTTAAAGCCCATCCTGGGCTGTGGGCATTTAATTTAAAATTAAGTATGTTGGCTCTCTCCAATAATCTATTCTTGCCTGTGGTATAACAATATATTTTAAGGATTTACCATAATATTTCTCTGATGGATAGATGTTTACCTTTGTTCCTATGTCTGTGAAAGGAAAAAAGCTGAGCTCTGAATGAGTGCAGCAGTTTAATAAACTGGCAGATCTAGGTTTTATTCTTCATAATCTTGAATAGCTAAAGCAATAGAGCTATGAAAATATCCCTAGAGGATGTTGCCAGACACCAGTGTACTATTTTCTGTATGAGCACTGTTCATTGCCATGCAATAAACTGCAAAGGTCAGCAGACCCTGACCCTGAGGAGCAGCTGTATTACAGCGGTCACTGGAAAACACCAGCCCTTGCACATAGAATTGTTTCAAGCAAGAACATCTTTCCCAGACAGATTGAGGTCTGCACACTGGATCATGCTTTTCCTCTGAACAGGTAGAGGTAAGTCAAGCCCTTATAGAAAGAACAGCATACATGTCCTCCTAGGAATATTTTCAGCCCTACCACAAGTTTCTATACATACATACATGCATGCCCAGGCACAATAAGGGTGCATTTTAATAGTACCAAGAGCAGCTTCTCCATCACCAACTAGTACTAATCAGAGCCTTTGACTTCCTGCTGCCCCAGGCCCTTGCTCTGGAGACATCCACTCTCAGAGCTCTGAACTGCTCTCTGAGCTGCTTCCCCAGTTCTGGATTTGAGCAGCAATTTCAGCAGTGCAGCAGTTTTCCTTGCTGTGCTCCCACCTCCTCTGGCTGGTATGCCCAGGACAAGGCTCCCTTTTGTGCCGCCCTTCCTCCTCCCTCAGGTGTCTCCAGGTTGCTCCTGAATCAGCAGTTATTTATCTCTGAGAGGGCACATATCTACAAAGATTTTTTAAGCCAGTGCTGCAGACTACAGAGTTTCAGATCATTGACATTTCCCACTCTATTGCCATGTGCTCTCTAACCCCGGGCAAATTCCTATGGCTGGAGTTTTCACCTCTGTGTAACCAAGTTCAAGCCTTTAAACCCACATATAGATGCCTGAGTAAGAAGGCAGATTTCAAGAGCTGGGACGATCCCTCACCTTGCCATGAAGTTTTGCTACTCTTCACAACCCTCCGTGATCTAAGGAAGGGGCTCCCCATTCTTCTTTTCCTTTGGAAAAGGTGAAAGACCTTTCCTGGCCTGGCGGGTACTAACAGTGTGGAGCTGCTTAAAATTATATATTTAAAAAGCCATTACAGCTGGGGAAGGTGAAGATCAGGCCCAGAGAGGAGATATTAACCACCTATTTCTGAGCTGATGAGCTAGACTGCAGCTCAAATGGGTTCCTAAATGTTATGTATTTGCTCCCTGCTTCCTGCTGGATGGGGATGGATACCATGGAGTTCCAGCTGGCTGCTCTCTTCTTCCCGGGGAATTCACCTAATTGCCTAAGTAACTTAAAGAGATGCAAAAGTGAGGGCAGAAGAGGAGAGGTGTGGGTGTGGGGCCCACAGGTCCTAGCAGAACCCTTATGTTTACTTCCCACTTGTTCTTCAATCCTTTCCCATCTCTCTCCTTTCGGGACACCCCTATAGACACCTGTAGCCCTCATTGTGTGAACCAGATTCTCCCATGACCCCTGAAAGCAGCATTCAGGACTGGGTTATGTAGGACTTGAGGCTGGTCTGAGGCAGGCAGAGCTGGCAGAAGATGGTGCCCCAGAGGGGCATAGCAAAGAGGCTCAGCTGCTCCCTGGCAGGGAGGTTACAGGTCTCCCTCCAGCTAGGTCTTCATGCACCCACACTCCTGCCACCCTGCCCACAGACTTCTGCTGTTTGAGAAGAGTAGGACCTGTCTGGCGAGGGGAACAGAGAGACATCTGCCCAGGCAAAAAGAGCATGGAGGAGGGAGAACCAGGAGAGTTGGTCAGGCTTTGCTGGCCCAAATGCCAGGTGGGCTGCTTTGCCCTGTGGCTTCTTGAGCCTGGTGGAGATGTTGCCTCTTCACCCCATGCGAACACAGCCTGCACCCCTAGCTGAAGGCACTGGAAAAGCTGGCAGCTGCTGTGGTCTTCTCTCCACTGAGAACAGACTGAAACTGTTTTTCTTCATGGCTGTTTTACGAGGAGAAGAAAGAGGGCACCCAGACAGGGTGCTAAGGATTAACTTTACAAGTGTGTCTCCCTTTGACAAAATGTTTGAGGTTTGCCAGTTCCTTTATGTTCTCTCCCGCTGGCTGAGGACAGTCTTGTCCTGAATAGGAGAACGGGAATGGTGCAAGAGCTCAGCCATCTGACATCTTCCTGTCTTCTGGCTCAGAGAGAAGGAGATTAATAAAAGCTGCCAAAGAAATGCCTCGGAATGACCCTTTCTGATAGGAGAGAGTGTATCCTGGAAACACCCATCATTTGTTGGCAAAGATACTCACTTCATTCCTTAGCTACACAACCAAATTGCTTTATCTCTCCTCGGGGTCATTTTTGGACTGGATTGCAAGTGTGTTTTATGTAAAAAAAAACCAACACAAAAACCCAAACCAACCACTTTGTTTTCTTCTGGTTTACATTTTTGACATTTCCTAAAAGGAACAAAATGTTGAAACAATGAAATATTTTTCTTTTTTACAGCCCTATCTATCATTTAGAGACAGTTTGCTTAACATCTCTTCTTCCCTGTGAAGGTGATGGATGGGGCTGAACAAGACGTGCAGGATCCTGTGAGGTGCCATCTGCGTCATCAGCGACAGAGGTCATCAGGGATTCATCTACCATTTTTATTGTTTCCAAAAGAGATGTGGAGGAAAAATGGAGCAGGCTGAGATTTATTACAGTTGGTGGAACAGACTTTAAAGTTAGACAAATGGAAATTTGGATTCTTTGTAGGAACAGACCCAAGGCAAATCTGTCCTGTTAGGCAGGGCCCTGTTTTTGGAGAGAACATCACCTCCAAGAAAGACTGTTGGAAGCTGCCTCAGCAATCAAGAAAGTGGTGCATCAGTGATGAACCAAAGAATGGAGTCCATCAGAGCTGTCCTGCTCAGCAAGGTGGGCTCAGTTCTTCTGGAACTCCAGTCTTCTACAAATCAGCTTCCATTTTGCTGCAGCAAGGTTTCCTTTGCACACTTGAGACTGCTGGAGACTAGGAGATGAACTCTAAGAACTAACAAAATGCCAGCCTTCAGATTTACTGTCTAAACAGTGATCTCATCTGCAGAGTTTAAGTGGCATCTTATGCTTCCCAACCCCTGACTCAAAAGCCCTGAGGTACCTGCACTGTCATATTCCCATTCTCTTTCCTTTTCAAGGGATGGGAAGTGGATGAGTATACTTAGGTTTTATGAACTCTTAGGAATACTTCTGAAAGTTGAGATAAGGAAAATGAGAGTGCCAAAACGCTCATGTTACTGGAAGCTCTAGTTACTGTTACTGCCCTAGGAAGCCTCCCCAAAGTTCTTGAGACCCATGCCTCACTGAAAACTCCTAAATTGTCAGTGATTTCATTTTCCATCCACACCATTTTCTCACCTCCTCTCCATCAAGCTGATGGCCAGTTCTGCTCATGGGGAAACTTGTAGTAATTTTGTGGAAGCCAAAATACTGAATCATACAGGAGCGCAATCTGGCCTTGAGGATTTAGTAATGAATCTGACAGGGACAGAGAGAGCTGGAGGTTAGGGCTGTTCTAAAATAAATTATTTAATTTGACCAAACACTTGATAAATTCTTCACTCCTACTTCCTTTCTGAATGCAGTTATTTGTCCCAGTAGTGAAATTCACACTTTTCCATGTCCAAATTAATTTCTTTCACATGATTAATTGGCAGCTGGAAGCAGGTGATGTCATGGACTCTGACATTAGATTGTCAACAAATATTACAGTTCTCTCTTTTTATTTTATTTTTTTTTAACTATACAACTGCAGTGATGGTTTTGCTGGCTGTTGACCAGCTGAGTCTCTGCACAGAAATGTAACACTCCTTGCTTCTGTTTTCCTATATACCCCAGCTTGCTTGCCCTCTCATGGAAAAATTAACTTCCATGTCAGGACTCTGAGTAGCATCTACAGTTGAAGTGCATCCAAGAAAAACACACTACAAGGACCAGGGAAGTCCTTATGGCCCTGGCAAACCTGGGGTTCCTCTCTTTTCCCTCAGAGGAATAAGAGTGCTGAGGCAGCTTCAGTGTCCCAAGGTGATTGGACAGACAGATTTTCGTTTCAGATGAAAGGTGGATGGAAAGACGTTAAGAGTCTCTCAAATACAAACTGCCAGTATGAACAGGCATTACGATTGCATTTACACGGAAAAAAAAATGTGTCTCAGCTTTTGGACATATTGGAAAAAGAAGGCTGCCTATCTTTGCAGGAATCACAGAATAGCCTTGGTTGGAAGAGACCTCTAAGATCATCAGGTCCAGCCACTAACGCTGCCAATTCACCACTAAACCATGTCCCTTAGCACCTCATCTACATGTTTCTTAAATACCTCCAGTGATGGGGACTCCACCACTGAAGGGTGCAGGACACTTTACTGTTGATGAAATTTGCCTGGCAGTTGTTAATAGATGTCATCTCCCAGGCTTACCACTCCACTAATGGGTAATGCCTGAAGTTAGTATTGCATTTCATTTTCTGTCAAAACCACGATTAATTACTCTCATCTTTTTCTCTGTCGAAACTATGCTCTCCCATTCTTAATGCCTAAATGATTCTCAGAGGTTTTTTTCTCAAGTTTGAGGTGAATCAGAGGCATTTGCCTGGTACAGTAAGTTGTAAAAGGGGAAGGTGGGGTCTTGCTTTCTCTAAAAAACTATGGATTTCTTGTCGAGTTCTGTCTCCAGCAACGTATCAGTGTAAAAAGCCCACATCTGGTTATAACCTGTTCTCAATGATAAATTCTGTCTTTGAGAAGTCTTGATGGGTTGGCTTTGAAATAACTTGGATGGTTTATTTTCCATTTTAATTTTCAAACATTTCAAAGTGTATATAACACACTGTGAGCATAAACGTTGATGAGTTTTGGTTGATTCTGTTTAATTGACACATTAGCTGTACTGCAGGCAAACGGATTTAGAATAGTTATTACAGCACTCCATTTTCCAAATCACTACAGAATGATGAGATTACAGTCAAATATTTTCTGTTAATAGGCTTAAGCATTTACAATTATGGAAGCTTTTTCATAAGTAAATGCAAAATTATTGCAGCAGTTCTGAGTATCAGCAGAGTTTGAAAGCCTTTAATTAATGTTGGTTACATTTGAAATAATCATAATAATTTGAGAATAATAAACCAGATCAGACACTGGGAAGAATCCCATAAAGTGGATTACATCACACATGAAATAAGTTTTGGCTCGTTCTCTGGCATTTGGATAATCCATGAAAAATCCCCAAAAGGCCAACAACTGTAGGAAACACAAATTATAGTCTGCATATGTTACCCAGTTACATCCAAAGAAAAATACCTACTGATTCAAATGGGCTTTGGACCAGGTCTTACATTGTACACCTAAATTAGAAATTCAGCTGTCTCTGGGACAGAAACTGGTGAAGTTCTTTCCTTCAGAATTCAGTTCAAAATCCCTTCAAGCACTGTCTCTGAGGAAGTACTTTTTTCCACACTTCCTATTTTCACTCATACTATTCAAAAATTGAAAGCAAGGATTTACATACAAGGTATGAAATAATCTGCTGAGTTCAAATCAGTTTCCATTGGGTAGGCATGTTTTTTTCCATCCACATTTAAGGTAGGCATACCTGACATTTCTTTTTAACAAGCTGATGCAACTTAAACAGGATGGATGAATGAACAGGTAACTCTCTGCAACTACAAATGGAAGAGCTCCAAGCATTTGGCAGTGGTGAGGCCAGTCCTCTCCATGACACAAGTCAGAAAACAGAGGGCAACAGAAGCAACAGTGTGATGCCCAAGGCAATGCAGGGAAGCAGTAGCAGAGAGAACAGTAAGGGTTCTCTTGCCGGCCAGCCCAAGCCAGAACCACCCTTGGGTCTTGGGACTGCACTGACAGCCTTAACCCTGTATTTAGAGAGAGGGACAAAGCTAAATAGCTAATAATAGCTAAAGCCTTTTTCCTCATTCCTATATTCATATAGTTACATTTGCATGATGAACTTTAGTAAAGCCAACACACCAGATACATTACTTGTACTAGTTCCTGTGAGTAGCTGTTCTTTCGACACAGGTATTGTATTAGCTCTTGTAGTAGTTGTTACAAACTTGTCTGCAGCTGTCTCTGCTTGACTTGGCACAGCCACAGTTTCTCAGCCTGCATGGACAGCTCTTGTTTCCCATCGTATCATAGAATCATAGAATGGTTTGGGTTGGAAGGGACCTTAAAGATCACCTAGTTCCAACCCCCCTGCCATGGGCAGGGACACCTCTCACTAGACCAGGTTGCTCACGCTCTCATGGCCTTGAACACTTCCAGGGATGGGGCATCTACATCTTCCCTGGACAACCTGTGCCAGTGCCTCACCACCCTCATGGTAAAGAATTTCTTCCTAATGTCTAATCTAAATCTCCCCTCTTCCAGTTTAAAGCCATTATCCCTCATCCTATCACTACATGACCTCATAAAAAGTCCCTCTCCAGCTTTCTTTAAGTTCTGCCTGTACTATTCCAGTGCTTCTTGGACTCACACATTGTCCTCATGTTTATTGTCCTCACACTTTTGCTAGTGTTTCATAAAACTCCCAGGGCCAGATCAAAATGCTGAAGGGAAGAGAACCACTGACTCCTACAGGCACTCAATCAAATCCTTCCTTTACTGAAAAACATGCCGTCCTGCAGAGAAGGTTGAATTTAAAAGTTCAGTAGAGCATCACTGGTTTGGCTGGTTTGGTTTCTAAAGGGTAAATATCAAATAAAAGCATAGGAAACCAACCCAAGAAAGGGTTGGGATGCATAGCTCCTGTTTATTTCATTTGCAATATATACTTAGGTAGCCTTTTACTTATAGTTTATCCTATGGAGCAGCCACTGAGACACTGCCGAAAGCTAAGAGCAGTGCTTCTGAAACCACAGAGCGTGGGTTATTCGACAGACCAAATGGGGAGACACTGGGAACAGATTTCTGTTTTCTTTTAGCAGCACTGCTCTGCTTGAGAACCCACAGGTAAATAAAGGAGGCTGGAAGGGAGCACTAGCATGGAGAAGGGGAAGCCACATCTAGAGGAGGAGCAGCCCCACAAGCACAGCAGTTGGGCAATGGCTCCATACCCAGCCCTGCTGAGCGAAACTCTTTGCCCAGGCAGTGAATCAGGAGCTTCACCATAAGAACAAAGAGGGTACAGACATTTCTGCATGGGTGAAAGGTGTCCAACTGAAAAACTTCAGGTTTAGAGCACTGCTACTCCTAACACTGCAGCCTGCCCTCTTCCTCCTGGGGGACCAACTCCCAGAGGCAACTGGGCAGCACTGGCCTTTCAGGACTTATGAATGAAATGCAAATACAGTTTTATTTACTTCCTGATCATTGGCTCAAAACATCTGCAGCTCTAGAAATGAAAAGCAACCACTGCTATTTAGCAACTCCTTCTGCCCCTGCTTCATTCTGCCAGGAGATGGAGGCCATGCCATGATGTGACTGTGATGCACCACAGGTGTTGTGGTGACATTTGAGAACTTTCATTGGGCTCCCCAGGCAGCTGGTGCTATTGCCCTTCATCTTGCACCTTGTCTAACAGGACAAAGCCTGGCTGGTCAGGTAAAGGGCTACAGCTGGAACTGTTAGTCAAACCAAGAAAAAAAAATATTGAAAATGGAGCATTCTTCATCAGAAACATCTTGGGTTTCTGTTCTGGACTACACAGTTGAGTTGGCATTCTCAACTTCTCCTGTTCCTCCAGTATGTGATAGAAGAGCTGCTGGTGATGCTCCCTTTGCACCTCTACTAGAAGAAAAAGCTGATCAAATTTTGCCTGATGAACCCTGGGCCATGAGCGTAGGTGCTAATTTTTTGGAGGAGAGCTCTGGTAAAAAATTTCATCCTTCTTCTTCCTGAAGAAACTCTGGAAAATTGTTCGAAGCAATTGGTTTCAGTCCATTTGGTGGGATGGTGCTGGAAACTACATAGCAGTTGCTGAAAGATTATTCAAAAAGGAAGTGCTGGGAAGGAGAGGACCTCTCAAATTTTTGAAACTGAGTCCATGAAAATGTTTATTCATCAGCTTAATCTTCATGGATTCAGCAAAATGGAAGGGCCTGCAGCAGCAGCAGGTTCTGCTTTTGGCAAGCTACGTCAGTCCCTCTGCACGTGAAGTAACTCCCATGATATTCTGGTGGGATAAATTTATGTTCGTATACAATAAGCCCTTACAAGGTAGGAGATGAAGAGGGTAGTGAATGTCCTGATATTATCTCTCCGGTCAGTCTCAGCAATTCTTGACGCAGTATTTCTGAGGAGCAGAAATGCTGAAAAAACAGGTTTTGGTAATTTCCGGTTACTTTGAGCCCAGGAAATGGAAAAATAGTCTCATCATATTGTGTTTTTCTGGTTCGTGCTCCATATCTTGCTGTACCAAAAATTTGAATTTTCTTGTAGCATCTGCTGAATGCCGACAAGATACATACCAGCATCATATTATTACCTACACATTCATGGAAACTGAAATGGCAGAAACCTACTGATATTTGGGGTTCTACATCCCTTTTTATGCTTTGGAAAATTCTATACTTTTCTGCTCCCAAATGACAAAAACACAAGGTGGGTCAGAACTGTATTGTAACATTTCATTCAGCCTCAACTTTAGGTTTAAAATGCCCCTAAGAGGTCTTTTTAATATTCATCTTTGTCTTTTTTGAATCAAATGCTTAGTTATCATAGCTTTGTCTTTCTCGGTCTGAAAATGATGGCAACTAACTCTCTCCTTTGCATTTTTTAGTTACTCTCCTATTATAACTCCTATTTCAAGAGAGATTATCCCCACCTGATATGAACCTGTAGGCAAACTGCTAGTGTAAAACACACAGCACCAGCTGCATTTTCACTGGACCTGGATTTGAAGGAAGGCCACCTGAGAAGAAGATCAGACATTCAGCCTGTGGTAGGAGCTGGTTCTGAAGAGAAGAATGATCCCTTTGCATCAGTTCCACAGGAGGATACCCAGATATCTGCACCAAGCACCTCCACACCTACCAAGCCACGTGCTGAAGCAACCACACAGATCAGAAGTGCCCATACACCTCTATCACCACAACTCAACAGGCACACCCTGGTTGGTGTCCAGGATGCAGCTTCTGCTGCATCTGATACTTCACCACACCCCTTTCTACCTCCTGTACCAAACAGTCCTTTTACACCAGGGCTGGGGCTTCCCACCTTTATATTTGGGCATCCACATTTAGCAGCTATGCAAGCTCCCTGGGCTAGCCTGCTTCCCTTCTGTGAGCCATGGCTTTTAATGTCATGCTGGCAGCAGGCACTGCTGTTCCTATGTGAAGGCCACCTCCCAGCCAACCTCCAGGGTACCTTCGTTGCCCTACTTGCACCTGCCATCCAAATAGTGCAGCTGCAGGCAACAGGGTTGGACGCCAACACTAGAGGCAGCACACATGCTAGGTACCAAGTGAACAGTGTCATAGAGCTAGAAATATATTACTATAGAAATAAATAATAATAAAGTGTTTGTGTTCTCAATAATAAATCTTTTCTAGTTGCCTTGTGCTGTCTCTACACCTCAGGGGATTGTCTGCAGGGAGATGAACTGGTTTGTGAAAGGCCCCAGGCACTAGTGGTGCACTCAGCAAAACCCAGCAAAAGGGCAGTGTGTGACTAATCCAGTAGCTGCAGCAGCACCCAGGGTCACTCACAGAAAACCAATCATTCATAGATCTTGGAGAGTCAATGCCCTTTCCTCCCCTCTGGACATACTTGGGGTTCTCCTGCCCATCCTACATCACATCTGGGCATAACGACAGCATTACTGCTGGCAAAGATGCACAGCTGTCCTACAGGAGTCACACACCGTCCTTCCGGTCTCCATCATGAGTGGATATGCTTTTATAGCACACTGGAAATGACACAGAAGAGCCCAGTGCTCAGCACTGGCATTCATCAGTGACCCTAGGATTCGCAGGCTTTCCTGTCAGCAAGCAATTCCCTTCCCCCTCCTCCTTCCCTTCTCCCTCCCTCTTTCTCTCCTTTTGAAGAACAGCTCATATGATGGTTTATCACCACATAACATTGCTGACCATCACGAAGCCTTTGATAAATGAGGAAACTGAGGAAAACAGAGACCCTGTGACAAAACTCAAGGCCTCCAATGGCTGCAAAGGCACTCAGCACTCAGCAGCATGAGCACCATAGTGAACTCATCTGGCAGCACAGACCCTGAGTTAGGATGACAAGGAGAGGTAGAAGCACAGAAGAACATTAGAAAAAGTTGAAGAAAGATGCATTACTTTATGGGATGAGATGGGCAATGCAATTGTGTAGGTATTTTAGAGCTCTATCTTGCAATATGATCTCTATTCAGATGTCTGATATGCTTTCTCAGGACTTCTGGCACGAATTGGACTTCAAACCTCCAAAATAGTCTTGGTTTTGAAGGGAGCAGAGTTAAAGGTTTTCAGATTATTCATTCTTTGTCCCATCTGCTGTTCTTTCTTTCTCTTTTTAGCTCTTCTTTCTCCTTTGGTGGGGATTGGTCAGCTCACACAGTGTTTAGAGTCAATTTCTCAATTTGCAGACACTAATGGAGGTGTTTGGGTTCATTGCTCTGTATGTTCAAGTAGCTACTCTTTATGATTCAATTTTTCTTCCATGAGTCAACTTATGCGTGTTTCAGACTTCATGAGAAATATTTTACAGCAAAAAGCTTCCCAACACTGTAAGCTAAACTTTAGATCAAAGTATTTGGTACATTCCTTGAACATAAGTTTTGTTTCATATTTTTTTATAACAAAGAAAGGAGAAATTCTTCTAAAAAAGTCTCCAGGAGGCTGGTATCATTTGTATGCTTCTTCCACTCTCAACAAAATATTATATCCTATTTGTAGGAGTCCATTGGATAGTTCAAATAAAACAACAAAGAACAATAAGAGATGCTGAAAACTGGCCTCTTTCAGCACATGCTTAGAATGATTAACTGTCCATCAACTTTGCAGTATAGTTTAGCTGAACCAAAAACTACATTAATTTTGTTAACATTGAAAGGAACTATTTCAGCATGTCAGAAATGTATTGGCTTTACCACAAGATCAAAGCAGAAGACAAAACAGATCACAACATCAGGCAAGGTTCCTCCCTGTGACTAAATCTGGGGGATGTAGAACAGCTTTGAGAAGATGCTTCTGTGAGAAATGGGAGATGTGGGTCAGATCCTCTCAGATGGAGAGGATGTTCAGATCTGGGTTTTACACTGCTTACATACGTGTTTGTGTTTGCAGAAGAGGTGGCCACTATCATCAGCAATTTTATAATGTTAGTCAGCTATTTGACAACTTTTCACCGTAAGTCTTTTAAGAAGGAAAGATTTCATTCTGGGTTGAATAAAGCATGTTCCACAACTCAGAGCAACATTTTACAGTTTTTCTTGTGAATGCAAATAAACCCCAGATATCTATGCTATGGATCAATTCAAACTGATTTCAGCCCAACTCTGATTTATTTGGCCCAGCCACCAAACTGAAAATTTATTCAAGTAACTTTAGGAGTCAGCATCTCACTGACACAAGTGGAAAACCCATGTGTATAATAAGCAGGAGTCTCTCTGTCCAAGAGTTTACTCTCTAAGGAACAAGTCAGGCCTCAGAAAGGTTCCTATCTCTGTGTTGTATGAGCATATAGGAAGTTTGTGCAGGAACTGGGAAACCAGCCTGGACTATCCTAAATCAGCGCCAAAGCCACAAGCTCTCCTCTCCTTGCTGCTCAAATCTCCCACTTCCTTTCTGCAGCAAAACTACTCTGGTTCTAGAGGTTAAAGGCTCTCCTCGTTACCACTAATTCCCTTGGTGTGCACAAGGTAGCTGTTCAGAGACCATTAGACACATTAGCTCAGCACTGAGATTAGAATCAAACAGAGGTTCTGTGTTCAAATATAGCCTCTATACTGGGAACAAGTTCATCTTTTCAAGGCCTAGGGAAACTCATCTGCTCTCTCCTGCTGAGTGCATCTGCTGTGGCGTTGACTGTTTTAACTACAGACCGGGATCTAGACTTCATTCAGCATTCACAAGGAATCTTCCCTGAATAAGCAGAGTAGGCTTTGAGCTTATAAGTGCCACGCCGGCCGTCTGAGACAAGAAATTACTTGAAGAGGTGAAATGATTTAACTGGCTTTTAAGATAACTGCACTGGGTGGAAGAATTAAATGAATCTGATGTTATGGAACCTCCTGTATCAATGTGAAATAAACAGGAGTGTGAAAAGCTCTGACAAAGACACAGGAGACAGAAATGCAGTTTAGGGAGGAAAGCAGAGGTGGGTGAGAAATGATCTAAGCATTGGCATTGTGTGCAGTACAGTAGGCATTGCTCATCTTCATTAACCGCACAGCACTTTGCTACCCCCTCCCTGGAGGGGGTGCCTCAAGGCACTTCTCTCTCAGGGTGGTGATCATCTTTCCCATGCAGATAGGAAAACTAAGGCTGGGAGAGGTAAAGACTGACATTTTCAAAACTGGCCAGTGAATTTTGGTGTCTCTATTTCTGCATGTCTAAAAGGAAACCAGTCTGGACTGAGCCATGACTTTCACGAACCTCATGACTTTAATGAAGTGCAGAATATTGTCTGCCTAGCATATATAAAATGAGGCCCAAAGTGTCTCAGATTCAGCATTTGAAATGAGTATATGGGAAATGTTGGTCTCTCATATGCTACTCTTGCTTATACAGAAAGTTACCACCATTGAGGTAATGGCCTCATGTTGTGCCAGGAGAGGTTTAGACTGGATATTAGGAAAAAATTCTTCACTGAAAGGGTTATCAAGCATTGGAACAGGCTGCCCATGGCAGTGGTGGAGTCCCCATCCCTGAAGGTATTTAAGAGACGTGTAGATGAGGTGCTGAGGGACATGGGGTAGTGGTGACTGGGCAGTGTCAGGTTAATGGTTGGACTTAATGATCTTAGAGGTGTTTTCCAACCAAAGGTGTTCTGTGATTCTATGATTACTGTTTCCTTTTCTAAATTACAGCAATGGCATCTTGCTTCTTTTTAAATAATATATCTGATTTTAACATTACATTTGAATACAAGCTGTAAGTTGTCCACAAATAACATGGAGGTATCTCATGGTATACTCATTTGTATGAGTAAACTCATTTGATTTGATAGGGAAGATGCACTTTCCTCATCTTCCCTATCCTACATGCTTCCCTACATATCATGAAGAACTGTAAATTTTTCTTTTGGATATGGGTATTGCAGCTCTTCTGACAGCACTACACCCACCCTCTGTCTTGCCGAGTTTCATGCTGCCTTCAGTGACAGCACAGATGCTGGAATCAAACTGCTTGGTGACTGTCAGGCAATGTGTCCACAGAGTGGTGGTGTTCTTTCACCAAGGATTTCAAGCACAGAAAAGCTCTTCACTGAATCAAGCAGAAACCAAGCAGTCTGCCTGCCCCAAGTCTAGATTTTCACAGGTCTGCTTTGCAGAAGGCTTATGTCAGTGAATTCAGACTGCATCACTGAGCACTGATCCAAATTCTGGTGCAGTACCTCAGGTGTTCCCATCGACTCTATCACAGCGCATTGTCTTTTCTCTTACTTTCCCCTCCTCCTTGTATTAGGACCACACTGTTTCTACATGTGCAAATATCCAGTTTCTCGTGTGGACTCAGGACATTTTAGAAAACCTGCAGCTGGTATTCAAATGAACATCTGTGATTTTTATTTATTTGCAATGTCCCCTCCTCTGTAATTCTCTATTGAGTAATGACTTTCTGCCTGGCTTACTTCACCTTGACAATGTCAGATCTATGCGCTCTTCTCCTTCATTTCTCTCTCCTTGACTACTTGACTATTGTATATCATTATGGGAGCTGTTAAATAGCAGCTGTTCTTCAACCCCCCCCAGCTGAAATGATCTCCAGGCTCTACCTGGGCTTTGGGAGCCACATACAGACAGGCTCAAATGGATAGAGCTTGCCCACCACCACCACTGAACTCTGGCCCATCTGTGAGAGTTGCAGTATGACTGTGTTTCATGAAGACTGTTTTTTACCAAGGATAAGTGTCACCCATAATGCCTGCAAAGTTTTGTTGCTCTGGAAACACATATTACTGTTATATGAAAACATCTGAGACATGTATGGGAACACCAAAGTGATTTGGGTGAAATACGGCAATGGAATGGAAAAAGGCCAGCTTAACTGTGCTAATGAAAAATTATACGTGAGGAGTATGATTCATTAGCAAAGCGCAAGACCTCGCAGAATTTAAAAATAATTAACTTCTGAAGTTCTTCTTGAAGCAATTGATGGTTATCAGATTGGGAAGAGAAAAATGATACAGAAGAAGACAATACGGTACTAGTTACTGTTATTTCTTTAATCTGAGATCTATGCTTGAACTTCCCGGATACATAAAAGAAAGCTTTTGTTTTTTTTTCTTCAGTTTACTTACAGTTTCATTGTACAAGAGGAAAAATAAAAACTCAAGGTTTTGAAAAGCCACAGTGGTTTAACTGTAGATTTGCCTTAAAACTGCTTTGTTTGACCAGCAGAAAATTCCTGTATGAGCTCTTTTATTTCATTTATCTGAAAATGTAATAAACTCTTCTGCATAACTGAAAATCAAACTGGCTTGAACCAGTTTAACTAAGTTGGTTGAAAACCTAATTTAAGGCTTGATTAAATGGTGTTAATGCAAGGTTAAATAAACTAAATGCCAGTAAAGGCTATTTTAGGAATGGCTACTCCTGCTAAAGAGGAAGGCATTTAAAACAAACTTATTTAATTTACTTTAAAAGTTAGTAAGATAAACTATTCTAAGTGCTTCTGTGCAGAGAAGTTTGCAGAAATATGACAATGGATTCTTTGGAAAACTGCTGCTTAGCATAAGTACATGAGTGAAGTTCCGAAACAGAAAGACAGAAAGTGATTAAGCCTTGCGCTTTTTTTTTTTTTTTTTTCAAAATCAAAATAGGACACTTTTCCTCTTACCCCATAGGGCAGTGAAAAAACATATCTCTATATGCCTACATTCTCTCAGATTTCTTGCCATTGCTGCTACACTTGTAGCTCCCATCATGATACACCCGTGCCAGCAGAGACAAAGTGGGCTGAATCTGAGTGCCTGCACAGTGTGGTGGAATGTAGCAAACAACGCAGTTTCAAAACAATGGGCTCTGGTAGTGTCAGGAGTTTTGCAACACGAGACGTTTCAGAGAGAAATTCTCCACAGAGGCCTATAGGAGCACCTAATGTATTTCGCAGGAATGTGATTACAATAAAACCCCCTCAAAGGATTATCACACAGTGTAACCGAGTTGAGACGGCAGACGTGCCTATGTCAAACAGCTAATCCAGTTACCAGATGTCCATCCATAGGCGGCCTCTGCCCCCTAGTGCATGTAGCGAGACTCTTACAGGTTATGGAGGGGGGAATTTCCTTGAAATACAACCGGGGAAGGATTTATTTGAATATTAATGTATAACTGACATTCCTTACCGACGTCCTCCCCAAGATGACTACCAGCAGAGGGCCCACGTAAATTATGCACGTTCATTTGCATTGTTATGGAGAATATCTTGTTTTGTCTGTCATGTGCATTTTTAAAAGATGTCAGGCACGTATTTCCCTTTTTTAGACCTCATTTTAGTTAAAGTCATTATTGATTTATCATTGACTTCAGGCAGAGCAGAGCAGTGTTAACTCACAGTTTTCCATGTCACATGAACAGATCTGTTGAATTTTCAGGGCCTGGGACTGTCTGAAGGATTTCTCCCAAGATCTGGAAAACCAAAGAGATATCAACAACTTTAAAGGTGTAACACTGCTTTTCAGGTTGGTGCATTTGCCTCCTAACAAGATATTTGATTCTTTAGCAAAACTGTACAAAAATTTTACTTAAGGCAGGAGAAACTGAATGAGACAGTGGTCCAGAGATGTGCTTCAAAGAGTCAGATCAATAGTCTACAGTCTGGGGGACTCTGGATCTGTATTTTGTCTCTGTTTTAGACAGAAGGATATACCATGCTCTTTGGTAATGGAGCATAAGTCTGAACCGTCTGGTTGGATCTGGCAATGTGGGATCACTCTTTAAGAATCAACACAGAAGTGTGACACTAATATATGATACCCACCCACAGGTGGAGCCATCATGAGTCCTGCCTGCATGCCAAGTAATCTTACAAATGAGCAAATCTCCTTCAGTTAAGAGAAAAACATTTACTTTGGTACGCAGTAATGACCTTTCCTTGAGGGACTGCACAGAGTGGAATAAACCGAGCAAGAATCTTGGAAAGTACTGTCTATTCTAGGATAAAACCTCAGATATGCTGGACCTGACCCTATTCATATCTTCTGTGTAAGCATAAGAGGTGTTAATGTTATTTTGACAGAGTGTTGTATCTGTTTTCATTTGAAAGCCAAAGGAGCATCTCAGTGTTTGAACTTCTGTCAGTAGTCCTATTTCCGGGTGTTATTTATACCTCCTGAAATAAAACAGTCACAATTCCTTGGATGTATGTGGAGGATTGTAACAGTTTATGACCAAAAACTCCCTGAGATCTCTTACTGTAAACGTCTAAGTACTAAAATGGAGCACATTAGGGCAGTCCCACAGAATGTCCCTATGTACTTCAGAACAACCACCGGCCTGGTGACAATTGCTTCTGCTGAGAGCCACTGATCTCCCAAGTCAAAAAGCTGCAACACGGCTTGTCACATGATTTTCCTAGGAACGGGCATACTTTACATTATCTGTGAGAGGCCCTTCAGGGAAACGACTTCACAGATCTGTTTGAAGAACAGGAAAAAACCAGAAATATTTTTGATGGCCAGAGGAACAGAATGCAAGGCTTTGTTGAAGAAATCTTTTAACTTGTGCTCAGGTCAGATGCTTCTCATGTGATGCAGCTAGGAAAAAACATGTGAAGGGACATTCTGACTGAAAGCTACGTGGTAGTAGCTCTCAAGGAAGGAGAGACTGAAAGAACTCTTTGTCTTCCTACTGCCCGCTTTAGGGTACAGAAGAGGAATACAGAGTTAAGCTAGATTTTTGCCTCAGAAAATTACAAAGGGCGCAGGCAGAATATGCATTCTCAGGATAACAGTTGGGTTTCACATACCCATGGCCTCCGTGCCATCAGTTCTTGTGCTTTCATGAAGGTTGCAGTACATGCAATTTTTCTGAAAACCCTTTGTTAGGTTGCACAAGACCTACACCTCTTTGCAGTCATTCAGTGGGATGAGAGCAAAAGGGAGGATTCAGTGAGAATGTGGAAAGAAGCAAGGAATTTGTTTGTCACTAAACTCGAGGCCAGAGACCTGACTAGACACGTGTGCAATTCATGTTAATTTTCTCTCCTCCCAGAACTCTTCATACTCAAGTGCAGCATTTTTAAGAGAGAAAAATAAAAAGCTGCAAGTTTAGCTTCTAAAGCTCCTGACAAAGGCCAACTGGGCTCGTAAAACCAGTTCCCATCCCTTCAGCCCCTAGAAGCCGGAGACAAAGTCCACCCAGGGTTAAGGAAGAAGGCTGTTTGCAAGGATGGGACAAGGCCTGACTCTTAACTCAGTTGTCTTGCAGCCTGATTTAGAAGCATGGCTTTTAGTCAGCCTTCAGGTACTTACAGCCTTTGAAATCCCCATGGCCATGCTGAATGGGGTATCTGTTACCCCCTCTTGAATCAAAGAGAGCTTGCTTCCTGAGAGGCTGCCCAGCTCACGTGAAGATCCACATGCCTTGATTTCAGCGGGCTTGGGACTGCATGGAAGTCAGCTTTCATTTGAAAAAGGAAGTGGAAAAAAACCCCTCTTCTCTCTCTGTGTTATTTGAGGGGGGAAATAGCAAAATAGGTGTTAGCAATGAAAATTTCCCGAGAGATTAAAAAGGCAGAAGACAAATAAAACCCACTCAGTATTACTATTTAAAATGTCCGGATTTGGAGGAAAAGGGGAACCCGCATTGGAATTGTGGGACACACAGCCTTGATAATACAACCAACTTATTTGCAAGTCCTGGGCATCTACAGAAATAAAGGAAAAATCAGATACACCGCTGACTGGAACTGGCCAGAGGAAGTGCAGTGAAACAAACATAGAATTCAGAGAAACAGCATAAAAAGGGAGTGGGCAAGAAAAAGCATTAATTGCCAAAGATTGCTGTGTCCATTCTATGGTAGAAACAGAATAAGCTGAGGGAGAAAAGAATAAGAGAGACACTGATGGGTATTAGTGAAAAATGAAGAAAGTTCACCTGTAAGAAAACACATTTGCTCCTAACTCAACAAATCACTCCATATGGATGAAATCTGCACACAGCTCCACTGACTTAAATGGGCCTAAGGACAATTTACCTACTGCCTGCACAGATTTATGGCAGGCCAGGGGTTTCGCTGGAACGTGCTTGTTGCTGGCTCAGTGATGACTCTGGGCAGGCTCAGATGGACTAGCCAGCTGCCAGCGAGGTGAAGAGCAGCACAGTTCAGACTGTCAATGCGTTGGTTTTGAAGGTATAAGATATTTTAAAACAGATATTTTTACTATTATCCCAAATTTGTGTCAGATACGTAAGTTCCACACAAAAGTAAAGCCATGCAAAATTACTTTTTCTTGGTCTTTTCCAACCTAAATGATTCTATGAGTTGACTGTCAGTTGTGGAAAATCTGAGCGCAGCCAAAATTGCTGCTTCTCCTAATATTAAACAAACTTGACAAGCAGCTGAGTGTACAATGTACAAAGGATCCAATTAATCAGAGAAATTCCCATTAAAAAAAAACAAACCTCCAACTGAATCAAGTGTCCATTGAAAAGGAACTCAACAGCTCAGCACAAAGACCAAGGATAGACACAGCCATTGAAAGAAATCTGTTATAAAGAGCTCTGATACTCTGCTAGTAAAGAACGCAGCCACGCACAGAGTTGATCAGTTTTCCTAAACTGACTTTACCTTGGCAAAGGACAGCTGGTTGTGCTTTGATAGGCAGCACTCGGGCTATTTTACATGTAATTTATTTCTGTGTGCAAAGCGGATCAAAATAGGGAGTACAGGTGTCAGGAAAGTATATCGCCAATATTGTGCAGGAAATTTACGGAAAAGAATGTGATGGCCAACTTAGATCTGGAATCTGCAAAAAATTCCATGTTGTCCAATGATATACAGCGGGGCAGTCCACTGAAGATGCCTCGTGCCTCCTTCATTGCCATCTTACCTCTCATTCCTTTTGTATGCGAGATCATTGCATATGGCACAAAGCAAAGAGGAATCACAGAATGGTAGGGGGTGGAAGGGACCTCTGAAGATCATCTAGTCCAACCCCCCTGCTAGAGCAGGATCCTAGAGTAGATCACGCAGGAACATGTCCAGACAGGTTTTAAATGTCTCCAGAGATGGAGACTCCACAGCCCCTCTCGGCAGCCTGTTCCAGTGCTCAGTCAAGAGGAAGGTGAAACTCTGCTGCAAACACTCCCTGTGTCTGTGCCTGAAGTTCCTCCTAAGCAACAGCAGCAGCAGAGGGAATTTACCATGACTCCAGTTTGTGTCTCTGCCCCCACAGATAAGAGCTACAGAGCTGCCAGAATCTTAATTTCACTTAACTGTTGCTTGATAAAGCAATGGGACCAGAGGCACAGGAGTGGTTTATATGCTGACTGAAGAAGTGTTTAATCTGTCTACAGAATTATCTTACCTTTTTTTTTTTTTTTTTTTACATTTAAACATTTACATTAAAAAGGCTTACACTCTGGAACTTCCCCCACCCATAGCAAATAATGTGAAAATGTTTGTAATTTTCCTTTGTTCATCCCTCTGATCTATAAACTGAGCAGAGGTCAGACACAGCTCCAAAAGAACCATTCTTTAGCCATGCCCTCTAGTGTCTCTCTTTACTCCTCCATGCTTCCCCCTTACCTTTTTATTTCAATCAGTATCTGCACACTCATGTAGCTTTCCCATTTACCGAAGGCCACTGATGAGCATTTCCATGCTTTAAAATCACGCGTGGCTCAGGGTCTGTAAAAGCTTAAGTTATGGGTGTAAAGCCAGGAGTTTAAAACTGGCTTTCACCGGCAGTATAAATTTAATGCGCCCAGCTGTGAGGGTGCAGTCCCTAAGCTGGAGGGGAAGCTGGTGGTGCTTTAGCAGACAGCTCACGCCTGTTTCCACAGGGCCACTTCCCACAGCGCCTAGCCACGCAACGGCAGCCGACAGGAGGGGGTTCCCGGCCGAGCCGTCTGTCTCCCTGGCTGCAGCTGAGGGGGGGACCCCCACACCTGACTGCACCCCCAGCGCTGCCGTTCCGCCCCTGCAGGCTCGCCTGCGGCCCACAGTGACCTCTCACAACCGCCCCACAATGGCGGGTCAGCCACCGCCTCACAGGCTGCCTCACGGGCGGAGGGAGAAGGCGGGGGGGGCCGCCTTCCTATTGGCCGTTCTTCTTCCCACCTTTCTCTCCTATTGGAGGAGAGTGGCTATGGGCGGGGTCAGTGGCCGAGCGACAGCCGCTGCGACGAATGGGCGGGCGCGCTCGTCCCTCCCCCGGCCAGCGTTGGGGCCGGAGCGTGGCGGGGCCAATGGGAGCCTGTGCCGTGCCGGGAGCAGGTAAACAGCGGCGGCTGCTCGGCGTGCTTCGCGGGCTCTGGGTGACCGCGGGCCGGGCCGGGCTGGGTCCTGGCCGCCGGCCAGCGTTCGTGCGGGGGCTCGGGGGTCGCCGCGCTGCTGGAGCCGTGCGAGCCCCCTCTGAAAGGAAAGGCGGAAAGGCGGTCCGGCGGTCTCGTTCTAGTGAAAGTTCTGTACGTGCCTGTGTATAGACATACGTATATTTATGTATATAAAATAGCTATTTTGAGATACGTGTTTGTGTGTTTGCAAGCACAAAGCGTATGTGCGCGTTTCAGCTGGGCGGTGGCGCTCCTCCGGCCGTGCGGGGTGGCGGTGGGAGCTACGGCACGGCACGGCACGGCACGGCTGGAGGGGCGGCCGGGGAGGAGGTCTGCGGGGTGCGAGCTCTCCTCCTGCAAAACCTCTGAGAATTTCTTAAAGTCTGCGTATTTACCAACAGCAGTGATTGTTACTGCAACTCAGGAGAACGTCAGGCTGCCGGTGACAGCCCAGAGCTTTCTCTTGGGCTAAATATAGCAAAGGAAGAGTGCTTCTCTTCATCTAATTGCCGTCAAAGAGAACAGCATGTTCCGTGCTGTACATTGCACTGGCATTGTTTGTGATGGGCGAAATGCGAAGCGAAGGATTTAGATTTATTTGCAGCACAGTGATGTTGCAGCATGAAATTAAAAAGCAAACTGAGGTTAGATCCTAATGTTAGTGTGAATCGGCCCAGTTTCATCACAGTCCATAAAGCTGGTTTATGGCAGTTGAGTAGGAGGTCCCTTGCACAAAGGACATCTGGAAAGGGAGAAATGGTGACTGCTGCTCTCCTGTGGGCTTCACAAGACTGCTATAAAGCAGGAGTCGTATTCCCACTTCAGCTGCTCCGTTATAAGCACTCACTACTGACCCAGTTTTTGTCCCCTTTCATTTCTGCAGTAAGGTTTTGAGAGTGGTCTTCTGGCTCTTAAGCACCGTATTTTGAATGTTGCTTAATGGTTTGAATCCATCCACAGAGGAAAAGACAAAAACTTTGCTTGATACCCTGCAGCCTACCGGGTCAGTTTGATGATGGTCTGGCATGTGTTGTTCATCTCTGTTGTTTACTGTGTTTGTATTCTCCCTTTCAGCTCAGCCTGGGAAAACACAGTGGCTATGTGCCGATGTATTTGGTGTCATGTGCAGGAGCGGGAAGGAAGGTTCCCGTGCCTTCATGTATGGGGTATCCAGTGTCCTTGGGAGGCAGAAATCATCTCCACAAGGCCCCTTCCCTTAGTTTAACCAGTGAAGTATCAGAAAACAGTGTAGCTTTATAACAACCCTTTCTTGGTTGCCTGGTGCTTTGTGGGTCCCTTTCTGTTTGGCAAGCAAGTCCCCAGGGCAGAGGCTTTCTGTTTTCTTGCTCTGCTCAGCCCAAAGGGTGCTGTTGTGCTGGGTAGGTGGGTGTGAGAGTGACCCCTGAAGGACAGACTGCTTAAACCAAAGCTCACTCTGGCAGCCAGCACCGCCTTGGTGCCAGTTCAAAGTGCAGCTCTAATGAATAAATAGTGACTGGCATTAGATGAACTCCCTGCTGGGTTTTGTGGTGGGGCGGAGAGGGAGCGTCAGTGTTCCTGCCTCCATAAACCATACGTCAAAGACCCCTGCTTGGCTAGGAGCTGCACTGCCATAGGTGTTGCAGACCTGAGGTGAGGGTGGGCTGCTTCTCTGGCAGTGAGCAGAGGGCTTGCCACTACAAGGCTTGACCCTACTCCTTTTTCCTCCTGTGGGCACTGGCACTGGGGCTGCGCACATAGCCAGCCTGGGAGCTGATCCTGCTGGAACCTGGCTCTGTGAAAGCAAAGGAAAACAAGTGCCCATTGTCTTTTCAAAAAAGCTAGAGAGCTGATGAGCACCTGGTGTTGGCACCAGAGAGACTGAGGGTGGTGGGGCAACCCCTTTGGCAAGACCTCATATTTAGGTCAGTTTAAGGTAGCTGTCTGAGGATTTGTTGAGGACTGGTTGCCACAGGAGCTCCTGTAAAATCCCAGATGCATTTGGGTCCCTCTGTGTCAGCCCTCACTGAAACCAAAGCCTTGTAAACAAGGGACGGTAAAGCTGTGTTCAGGTCTGAGCTTGCCTGCTGACCAGAAGTATTGTTGAATCTTTGCATTTGTCCATATCCTTGTTGAGGGAGAATAACAGAAAATGTCCAGCTTAAAAACAGCTGTATTACACCATGAGATTCTTTTTCCGTGTAATTGTGGAGATTAGTAATTAGTACTGTGATTTTGTTATTGCCCTCCAGTGGGCACAACTAGGGTGTTGAAAGTAGGCTAATTGGCTGTCCCTTCTAAATCCTCTGCAGAATTGCTGTGTTCATATAGCAAAAATTGTGTTGCAGTTTCTTAAATACTGGGAGAAAAAAATTCTTTAATATTTCCATTTGGGTTGTTGGAAACTAGGATTGGTCCCAAACTATCAGAGAGTAGATCTTTGTTTCTTCCCTGGTTTCTGACATGGGCAGAAGGTTTTGAGAGTTCTTTAAATTCCATGGGTCGCAGATCCCATGGCATGCATAACTTAACCTGTTCCAGAAGTATGTCACGATTCAATGACTGTATGTACCTGACTTCTTTGAAGAAGGTCTAAATCCTGTAACTGAACTGGAATCTAGGCTCTCAACTATAAATGATGAGCCCCCACATACTCACTCAGAAGAGCGTGTTAAACACCCAGAGTGGAGATTTTTTGCTTTGTAATAAATAAGTGCACAAATGCAGGTGTTGGGCGTCTCACTCTGTAGAACGCAGTATTACTGTGAAGCTGACCAGCCTGGCTCGAGGGCTACTCATTTATTTCCTGTTGCTGTACCACTTTTATCACTAAAAGAGGAACAAAATGATAAGAGGCTTGAAGAGAAGGGAAGGGAAGAGCAGATGTCTGAAAAATGTTTCACTTGGGCAGATTGAGTTGACATTCTAAAATTCCTTGAAGGTGCCAGATGTGTTGAGGAGGTTGTGAAAGAAAGGAGAATCTCCCACTCCTCCCTCTTTTCTTCCTCTGCAGTGAGTTTCAGTTTCTGTAGTGAGAAGCAAGAATATCTCACAAATCTTGAAAGTACCCGCTGTGACCTCTCAAGCTGGCTGGTAGACAGCATAGTGTACTGGCTGGACTGTGAATGCATGATTCAGATTAAGTGAGTGTGTCCAAGTCACGTGGCTTCTTCAGCTTCCTCTTCTGAGTTGGATATATTTCCTGAGACACACAGGCTTTTTCTTGCAAGATACTGCAGTAAAATACTGCAGAGGAGCGGAGGTGTTCTTGTAGATATTACAGCTTTACAGTGCATTAGAGGTCTGGTTTTGCTTATGGACAGGTGGCTGAGAATCAAAAAATGACTGAATTATCCCTATTTACTCCAGTTGCTTTGTTAAGATGACTTAATAAAGGCTAAAAGGAATTTTCCTACCACATTTCTTCAGCGCTTCCTGAAATCCTGGCTTTAAGGCTGTTTTGCAGTATCCAGAGCAGTGCACATCTTCTTTCTGGTATCTAGAAAGAACAGCTGTTCCTTTCCTCTCTGCACTGTGCCACTGCTTTGCTGTTTTATTTCTGCACAGCAGCAGATGGAAAGAGGCCAAACATTTCTATCCCCCACTTTTATACTCCAAGTTGTGAGGCCAAACATTTCTATCCCCCACTTTTATACTCCAAGCTGTTGCCCATACAAGTGGTTTTGCTTTTACTCACAAGGTAATATAAGGGGGAGGGTAAAAAAAAAAAAAAAAAAAAAAAAAGTGGCTCATCTAAGGAGACAGGACTTTCCCTTTCTACGCAAAACTCTCCTTGTCCACAGGCAAAGAGAAGAACTGCTTGTGAAATTAATCTGGATAATAAACAGTCATAATGGGGAAGACAGCATGTAACTCCTGGCTAGTGGCTTCTGTAAAGCCAAGGCTCTGGGTTCCTAAGAAACTTCTGCTACCTGCAGATGCTTGTGGGAGCCTTGTGTAAGAGCTGAGCTCTCTTAGCTTCCTAGCAGGCATCCAGCATTTAAGGCAAAGCTTTCTTTGGCTCACGCAAAACAAACACGAAGCGCTGAGAAATGTCCTTTGTGAAAGTCAAGGTGTACTAACGGGAGAGGGAAAATAAGAGTCAGTAACTGTGAAAGCTGTAGCAAAGAAGAAGTATTAAATTGCTTCAGTGCTGCATTTTGCTGTTATCCTTGACCACAAAAGTCACCGTGACTTTAACTGAATGGATTGTCATGCCTGGGGTGACAGCAGGCTAAATCAGTTGTTAGAAGGAGATGGAGTTGTACAGCATGCTGTAGCTTCCCTGCTGAAATTGTGTCTCCTCTTCAGACATCCAGTTCTTTGCACTGTGATGTTCACTGTTTCTCATCCCTTCTGCTCTGCTTGTCCCCTCAGCCTTGAGTAGTGCTTGGCCGTGCTTCTCCTGAGTGCTCCCTGGGAAAGCGATAATGATCACATTTATGAACAACTCGGACAGTGAGGAGGAGCCCTGCAATGAAAGAACATCCCTGATGTCTGCAGAGAGCCCTTCAGTACCCTCCTACCAGGATGGCCTGCAAGCCTCAGAAGCAGGGGAAGCGCAGGCACATAGGGTAGGTATGCATCTTTCATGGGGAGTGAAGAAATGGGGTATGATGATAAGATGTAGTCCTGCTACTCCTCCATCCCTCCCAGCAGAGTGGCTTCTAGGATTGGCTTTGGCCAGTGCTGTTTCTCTGGTGTCACTCTCTCAGACAGCAGCAGCAGTACTGTTCCTATTTCCTCCACTGTGACTTTACCCCCTTTTTATGTCCATATATGCTCCCCCCTTTTCCTTCCTTTTGGTAAAGATACGGGTTTTTAATCAGGACCTGATGCACATATGACTCTTGCAGGATATCCTTTTCGGCCTTCTTGTTTTGCCAGAAACCCTTTGTCTGCTCTGGTAAAATGTAGCAAATGTTAGAACAGAATCTTGTCCTGCTGCCAGCAAAGCAGTGGGATAAAGCGAGCACAGCATTGCTGTGGGAGGAGGGACTGATCAAGCTTATGCCACCTCAGGTGACATTTCTTCTATCTCAGTTCTGTGCACCTTGCTCTTCGTGTGCATGTGTCCATCTATATATTTGGACTTGAAGGAGCCCTTAGATATTCATGGTTTTGGTTTAAAAACTCCATTGCAGCCTGTTTGTAATAGAATTTCTAATTGTATTACTCAGTTGGTACCTTCCCATTAGTTGAAATATGATGGAGTGAAGCTTTGAACACAGAGAAAATGAAGTCTTACAAATTTGCTAATGTTTCTTTGCAGAAGAGGCGAACAGGTAGCAGCCGTAGCCCTAACAATATTGCTGATGGGGATATGTCCGACTCCGGTGTTCCAGTGAGAGAAAGCACCTTGGAAAATGAAGAGGAGGAACTGACCCTGAAATATGGAGCAAAGCATGTAATCATGCTCTTTGTGCCTGTCACCCTTTGTATGATTGTTGTCGTCGCCACCATAAAGTCAGTGCGCTTCTATACGGAGAAAAACGGGCAGCTGTAAGTGGGGTCTTCAAAACAGCCTCTGAGTACATGGGATCCCTAGCTGTGCGCATACGCATCTGCGTACACAGAGTGCTTCCTTGGCAGGTTGGGAGAACCTTTACACAGCTAAAGGTGGCTGTGTAAACAGACAGTGATCTTACTAAAGTATGCTATGTTCATCCGTGTAAGTTTTTTCCATACCTGCATTATACTGATTCGTTAGCACTGTCATTAGGGTGCCCTAAGTGAAGTCTGTGAGCAGTGTAATAATGAAGTTGCTTCATCCTGCAGCATAAAAGGCCCAGGCTGAATTCCTAGTCTGTTTACCCACTAGCTGGCAGCAATCAGGGAATAGCATGTTCATTTGGATGAGTGTCTCATTTCTGGACGACATTTCTGGTTCCTAAAGAGTCATGGTGTGGAGTAATTCCATGGAGATCTTGCTGACTGTGCCTGAGAGCGTTCCTGGGGCTCTAACTGCACTTCACATGGCGGGTGAAGAAATGGGGACTGTGGTCCCTTGAACTGAACCAAAGGAAACAAAATGGGGGTGTGTGGGGTGATGAGAAGGTATAAAAGAGTCCAAGACTCTTACCAAGTGTGGAAAGAAAGGGTCTCCCCCTTTCAGGACAGCACCTGGGATGTATCCTTATAGTTATCACGGAGAGGATCCAGGGCATGCAATAAAAATTCCTGGCCTGGAGAGAAGTTAGTAAACTTAAAGTCTTTTATACTCTAGGTCTTTTTGTTTAGAGCTCTGCCAGCCACAGCTTCTCTGTAGGAATGTGCTTTTGATAGCGACCGCTAATCTTTAGTTGATAATTAACTGGAGGCCAGCTCCTTCAGAGGCTACATCTCACGTTTGCTGTCCTTGGCAGTCATGCCTCCCTTTCTTTCCCACAAGCAGACAGGTCTCATTTTATCTTGGGGCAGTTAGAAGATAATGTGTAAGAAGTATACTTTATATGGCTTTTGCTTTATACTACAGGATCTACACCCCTTTCAGTGAGGATACCCCATCTGTGGGCCAGCGTCTCTTGAACTCGGTGTTGAACACCATCATAATGATCAGCGTCATCGTTGTCATGACCGTGTTCCTAGTTCTGCTCTATAAATATCGCTGCTACAAGGTAAAGTGCTCGTGCCAGAGCCTTCTCCACCTATATGCTGTGAACTTGAGCTCAAATGGCCCTTGCGTGTCAGTGAGAAATACAGACACTGCACTGGCTAGACCACACCTTAGTCATAGCAAGAGTCATATTGTGCAGCCTTTGCCAGCAGTGGCAGAGCTGTGACCCCAAATACGTTTTGCTGTTATTCTGTCACTAATGGTAGGCTCTTAAAAATGAGGCCTGCTACTTTGTGTTAGTCAGGTCCGAGTCTTCTCCATCTGATCTAAAAGTTTTGTGGTTTGTACTGCTGGACTCAGTTGTACCATGCACTGTGAATGCCTTCTCTTAAGAAGTTTCAGACAAGCTTTGTGGGAACTGGTATTCTTCCTGCCTGTGGAGGCTCTGGTGGAAGGGGACAAAGCTTGGAGGGAAAGGCACATTCAGGTTTTGTGGTGTCCAGGGAGCTGCTGTACATGATACCAGCCCAGCATTTGAGCACTAGCCATTGCTGCTTTTTAAACTGGGCCCTGAGATGGATTTGTTGTACAGGTTTGGGCAAAACCCTTCCTCCTCCCCACCAAGCAGAGAGAATGTGCTCATCTGTCTAAGCTAAGAGCCAGTATGCATAACCATGGAAATGGATAGGAAAGAGACTAAAAACCACCCAACAAACTAACAAAAACAAACACCAAGGGGCAGAATATAAAATGAAAGAGTGTGTGAGAATGGGAGCAACTGGCTGTCCCTCCTCCCTCGCTGGCAGTAGGGAAGGCAGAGTCTTTGGAAACTGGAGGAGGAGTGCAGGAGGAGACTGTTGGACAATAGAAGCTCTGTCAATAGTGCTTGCAACACTGTGACCTGCACAAGGGGGAACAGCCCCTTTGATCACTGTCTCTTCTTGCCCTTGATAGTTCATCCATGGCTGGCTGATCCTGTCCTCTTTGATGCTGCTCTTCCTCTTTACCTACATATATCTCGGGTAAGTGGGAATGGTGCAGGTAACTTTGCAGTTCAGGGCTCCTTCACCTCTTTGCAGAAAATCCCCAACTTGAACAAGGAAAGGAATGTCTCTCCTTCTCTAGACAGAGGTTTAAGACCTGTTAGAATGAGATAACTTTCTTTTTTAAAAAATGAAAATGAGGTCTTTAATAATGCCTACATTTTTACAGTGCCTACTCCACAAAAATCACTGGGAAGTGATCCTGTGAGCATGAAATGAACAGGCTGAACCTTGTGGTACAGAGGCCCTGAATTATACCTTGAGAAGCAAATGGAAAGAAACTTTATGTGCTGAGTCGGTTCTCTGATTTGTCTTGGCTTTTTCCCAGACTACATTGTTTCAAGCTCAGTCCCTTTGCTCCCAGCTAATGTAGAACCAAGCTTTTTAACTTGCTGGTGACACTTGTTAAAACTTTCCATCCTTAACTGTGAGCATCATGCGTTGGGTAGGATGACTCTTACATGAACTCTTTGCTGCTGATGGTCATGGAGCCGCAGGCCTACGCACAGTTAAGAGTTTAAATCCTGCCTGCTCAAACCCTTGGAATCACTGTTGACCTCAGGACTAAGGCAGTGTCGTGCTTGTCTGCACATACAGCATGTCTGTCTCCTGCAGGAGGAACAGAGAGCTAAGAGCAGCAACTGACTGCAGGGCAGGTTCCCCTTTCATGATGGGTACTGCTTCTATCCTGCTTCCTCCTGGTGTAGTAGGAGGCTTGTTTGTTTAACTGCAGCTAGTAGGATGCTTTCCATGCCAGTTGCTTTTATTGCTCAGCTAAATTTTCTTGTTGTATTCCAGTGAAGTATTGAAGACATACAATGTGGCCATGGATTACCCCACTCTGTTCTTAGTCATTTGGAATTTTGGAGCTGTTGGAATGATTTGCATACACTGGAAAGGTCCCTTGCAGCTCCAGCAAGCATATCTCATTATGATCAGCGCTCTGATGGCACTGGTTTTCATTAAATATCTACCTGAGTGGTCAGCGTGGGTGATTCTAGGTGCAATCTCCATCTATGGTAAGCCTGGGTTGTGACTCTCAAGGTGTGGCTTGTGGAGAGGTTACTCTGAGGCAATCTCAGGACTTTGTATGTCATTCAAAAAGCAATTTTATGGTGCTGAAAGCTTTAGAAAGAGGCAGATGGGCAATTAAGTTGACTCCCTGGCTTGTTTCTTGCTAACTTCTTAAGGTAGATACTGTACTCCAACCATGTCTTTCAAAGTGGAACCCTAAGCCAGGGAAGTACTGAACCACATCTAACTGCATGGTAGGGGTGGCTGGATTTTTATCAGTAACAACCTGATCGTCTTGCACATCTCGTTTACTGCTATTGAGAGATCATGGATTTTGGAATGGATGAGAAGTTTCAAGAGAATGTGCAGAATGAGAGGTAGCCGGGAGGTAACATTCAGGTTGGTGAGGAGTTCTGACAGGGGAGAGAGGGTAGGCAAAGAGGAACTGGACCAAAGGCCTTCATTCATGTGAAACACAGAGACAATGTGCATAGGGATGGATTGTGGAACATGAAGAAAGTACCCCCAGTCCTCTAATTACATTTAACACCTCCATGTAATGCTGTCATCTACTTTCAAAGAAATAACATGGTACTCTCAAGAGACTTTTTACAGGATTAGCACAATGAAAACTCTTATTATTACATTAAGCCATGGGGATGCTATTTTAAGTGAATAACTTCTTCAGGGACTAGAACAGCTAGAGTTATGCAAAGTGGCAGAAACTGCCATTCAGGAAATCATCCAGTTTATACTGATAGATGTAATTTTGAGGGAAGAATAGCTTTTTAATGACAAAGAATGTAAAATATGCATGATAGTTTGAAATGAGATTGTCTGGCCCTTTTCTTTTTGCAGATCTGATGGCTGTTCTCTGTCCCAAGGGGCCACTGAGAATGCTGGTAGAAACTGCACAGGAGAGAAATGAGCCCATTTTTCCTGCATTAATATATTCCTGTGAGTAAGATTAGAACGTTAATGTTTTTAACCAGATTAAACTTGCAACCTATTTCTGTGTCAAACCAAAGAGCACTATTTTAGTTAGTTACTTGCCCTAAGATTCGTGCACATTTATATTCTGGAACAGACCATTCCCAGAAGGCCTTTTTTATCAGTTACAATGGTGCTACCTCTAATTAGCCAGAGTGAAGCTGAAACATTCAAAAGTAGATTTATCCCTTTGTGAATACAGCGCAGAACGTGCCCCTTTGCTCTGCATGCAAAAACCTGTGTTAGCTGGACAGTAGCGTTCACAAAGTTCTCTGATTAGATGATGCTCACTCAGTACAGTTATTCCTTGTGCATATGCTTTACAGACACGCTTTAAACGTGATGAGGTTCCATTCTTCCTGTAGCCCCTTCTTGCTCTGTGCACTGTATGGATGGCAGTGCTTAGAATATATTTGCTTTATTGTTTATTGTGTGGCTGCTTGCTTTGTAAAGGCCTCTGTTCAAGCATTGTGCTGCAAACAAAATCAGTCATCTCTTCCCTGGCTTTCGTGGGCTGTTTGACTATGATGATGTCTGGTGCCCTTATCCACAAAGGTATATATGTGCTTAAGATAAAGACAGTTGAAAGGCAGGTGACTCAACACTCATGGGACCTGGACTCAAGTGCTTCATGGACCTCAGCGAGTCTTTCTTTATATCACTTGCAAGAGGAACGGGTATTTCCAAATGTTGGGTGCTAAGCCGAGGATGCCTACAAACTCATTGATCTTTTTTCAAGCATTTAATGTTCTGTAAATGCTATTCTATGTTCCAAGCAGAGTTTCTGTTGGCTTCAGCTGACCTCCCTTTCACTGAAGATCCTGATATGCTGACCTGAGACAATCTAGATGAAGTCTCTCACATGTTTTAGTTAGCAAATAAGAGTTTTTCTAAAGGAGAAAGCAATACAACAAATAATAAATACTGCACAAAAAGTTCTTGCGCAGAACGTTAGTTTCTCCATTGCAAGACCACATTCTGTGGCTCCCTCTAGACGCAAAAACATCACCTTGGCTGAGCTTGTAGTAGAAAAGCAGACACTGTGTTTGCCTTGGCTAATTTTGTTTAGCTTAGCTTCAATAAAAACAGGAAGACTGATGCACACTTAAATGCTTTTGAGTGTACTTTGAACACTTTGAGTTCCTTCCACTGATTTCAGAATGGTTTGTATTCCTTTTTAATTTAGCGATCCATCTCAAGAATAAACCCCCAAACATCCTTCAGTTGTTCTTGGAACCAAAACACCAATAGCCAATATTTTGACAGGAAAGAACCAAACAAAGGGGCAGAGAGAAACCTAGCGCTCTGACAATCCCTGTGCATCCCTCGCTTGTGTGCTTTACCTTTAGCAGAACACAAGGAGTAAGCTGTGTGAGTTAACCTCTGGTTACCTTTTGTACAACCATCATTTCTTGGGCAATTGTTTTCTTTGAAGAGAAGACTCAGAAGCTAGGAAGAAAACAAAGGAGATTAGAACCTTAGTTCTAGATTTTTGCGTTCTCCAGCCCACAGAGAAGACTATACTGACTCTTAGCTATTTGTGCTCTGAGACTTTTCCAAAAGCTGAATGGATGCACTGCCTTCATTTTCTCCGATCTTGCCTTTAAGTGCCTAGGGAAACCAACCAAGAGTGAGTGTACTAAAAGCATTTACAGAAGCAAGGGTTTGTATTTTTAGGAATAGCTAAATACTTTGCTCGTCTGAGCTATAGTGACTGATGTTTTAAGCAGCAGATACCTTTCTGTCTTTTCTTCTAGCTGCTATGATGTGGACAGTTGGAATGGCAAAGCCAGACACAGCAGCAAGAGGACCAAGTCAGCAGACATGGGATGCAGGTTTGCTTGCATGTTACTCTTCTATACAGAGCACTGTCCCATGGAAATAATGTCTATGTTTGGGACTGCAAGCTCATGTAAGCCCCTGAATCTGGATGGATGTATTTTTTTTTTTCAGTGTTGTTACATTAGTTGCAGAACTCAGTGATGCTGCTGTTTGGACTGGCAGCAAAGATGACCAGACAATGTAGGAAGCTCCAGTATTCAGGCTGTCTTTATTTTAAAAACAAACAAACCAAACGAACAAACAAAAAACCAAACAAAAGTTTTGTCCAACGTACATCTTCAGATGTACTAAAATCAAAGCTGAATGTGGACCTGTGGGAGTTTATATTTTTACTAGCTAGTGATGGTAAATTATAACATAGACTCATAAATATAATGCCAATGAGCTGGTGAAGTGTGTTGCAGTTTGGTGCATTCGGGCCACTGCCACGTGCTTTCCCCTATCTTTACGTGCAATATGGCTTACCCTGCCAAAGAAAATAAACGTCTTTACATTTACCCTTGGGTATTATGTTTGGGCAGTTAGACAACAGTAGCTGATGTGTTCCAAGTTTATGGTCTAGCTGGTCCTCTGGTAATTTTTGTGCCTTTGCTTTTATCTTCTTGAAATGCAAGTTAAACTGCAGTTTTGAAGGTTACGGAATAAAATCTGACTTGTGGTGCTGGGAGGATTTGCCATCTGGTCCTGTTGTGCTTCAGAGATTAAAGTATCTTTTTATGTTGAAGCAATAAATGTATGCTGAGGCTTGATAACTGAACATGCTGCTTATTTCAGGATAAAGCAGCTGACATACTAACAAACCACAGGGAAACAATCCTGCTTTGAAACTGGGCACAGAGCAGGAGCAAACTATATGCTGAGGCATACAGAATGCCTCTGTGGAAGCTTGGTGTGTCCCAGATCACAGTCCACTGGCATCTGCAGTGGCAGCATACCGTCAGACTGACATGGACTGGAAAGTCTGTATGAGCACTTCTGCAAAATAGGAACTGTCAGATAATAATACATCACAGACTGGCTGCTTCCAAAAGTACTACCAAGTGCTCTCTTAGATGCATTTAACAGGATTAAAAAAAAATAAATCAAAAATCTGCGAACAACAAAATGTGTCCACTTACTACATGTGAACACTCAGCCCCAATGTCAATGTGATTCAGGGCAGAACTCTTCTCATAAATGGCAGTCCTCTTAGTCATCAGTTTTTGTCATACTACCAGTTAAGGGATACCTGAGCACCACAGCGTGGGAGCGCATATTACATTTATTTGGTTTTACTTGTCATTCTAGCCTGTGCACAGCAATGCTTGCTTCTGTGTATGTACTCACTTGTTAAAGCCATTAAACTCCTGGGTAGCTGCCAAAGAAGCTGTGAAACGTGTACCCCTCCGACTGTTTCAACTAATAACACGTGTTTTCCTCAAAGTTGCTAAATGTCTCTGCTTGAACTGGTCCTGATGACCACTCCAAGAAACAAAGGGCTCACTCATTCCAAAGAAGTTTCACAGCAGTGTGGATTTCAAGCATTAAAACAAGTTATAAATGTAGCTACCTCTTGTGTTTCCTTTTTTTTGTCTGCTGCTCTTGGCCTATTTTTGTGGAACCAAGCTGAGGATGGGAGAGAGAACCACAGGAGCCCTTCGCATGCAGACTCTCAGATGTCAGAGACGAGGAGTCCTGTTCCAACCCGCCCCATCACTTCCTTTGAGGAGCCTGAGGAGGAGGAAAGTAAGGGAAGCTTCATACCTTCTTTTCAGTGTAGTCAGAGCCTGAGGTTTTTACTCATTGCGGTTAACACTCTGTTACCCATTTTGGCCTAATCGCAGCGAATGTGAAGAGTTGGGACTTGCTGAGCAACAAAAATCTTGAGTCTGATTCCGTATTATTTCTTGCTGCTGCCGTATCTGTTCTGGGATTGTGGTTCCAGTGACGTCTTTTGGCTATGCAGACAATTTAAGCAGGAACCTTCACCTGCTCCCCAGGGGACAAGAATGCGTTCAGGAGGAAGCTGAACAGGAGGAGCAGAAGTAATACTTGTTTTCTTTTTCTGCTTCTCTCAGGGGGTGTGAAGCTGGGCCTTGGAGACTTCATATTTTACAGTGTGCTTGTTGGGAAAGCAGCTGCCACAGCTAGTGGAGACTGGAATACTACGCTGGCCTGCTTTGTAGCCATTCTCATAGTAAGTGAGCAAGCTTTTAAAAACTGTGTTACACCCATTTAGCACGGTGGTGTTGCCAGAACTACCAGCAGCTGAGTGCTGCTAAATCTTTGCAGGTAATATGCTGGGTGTTTAGGAGAAACCACCAGTGGATTTCCCAGCCCAGTGCTCTGTCTATAAAGACAGGCTTTAAACTGCTAGAAGCTGAATGATGTGGGCCACGAGGGAGGATTCTTCGGAACAGAACCAAGTGTGGAGATGAAACAGCCCCAGGGAAGACTGTTACAGCTGAACTGTTAGTGGTTTTGCTTCCGTGTTAGAGACTGGGGACTTCTGTCAGCCACAAGAGTCAATATTATGAACTCCACATTGATTAGCAAGTGCAGTTGAAAAGGTTAACTCCCTTTTTCTAAGGAGAATGGCTAAAAAAGAGGATGAAGACCTATCTTGTTCTTGTGTTCACGTTGCAAAAAACAGGAAGGAAGGAGACTTAAAGATCCATAGCGATTATCAGTAAAAGCAGATGACAATCCTACTTTAACTGCTAAAGGACTTGGTCCTGCTAGGTCTGATGATCACACACTGTTGAGCTTTCCCCTAGGTAGAAACTGATTACTAGGACCTGCTGTTTACACCAGCATCCTCATGGAAACTAACCAGAAGGGCAATGACAGTTTTAGAAGGTAGAAGTATCCTGTCCTTCTTGGGCTTCTGTGTCCCCACTTAAATCCCAAGGACAGTGAAAGACAGTGACTTTCACTTGTGAAGATCATGCATCAAAAAGCATGAGAACTAGAAATGAGCTGACTTAAATAGAGGGTGTTGAGTGTTGCTTTCCTACCTCACAGGTCAGAGAAACCTATAGGATCACCTAGCTTCATGTCCTGGGGTACAGCACAGGATCCCTTTGCTGGGGGAATGCTCTCTCTTGTCTGTCCAAATGCCCCATTCTGTTTCTTTTATGGTGCTGTTAAAATTTTTGGAGCTTAGTGTCTCTGAAGTTTTGTCACTGTGGAGGAATTAAAAAGGGCTCAGATGAGAGAAGGAATCCATACCTAAATGCACTTAGCTGTACTGTCTACCCAAAATGTACAAAAACTTTCATGTCCTCCAAAAACCCAGATCTTGGCCTGCCATCCAGATAAAACCAGAATTCACCTATCATAGGAAGCAGTCCAGTCAAAAGAACAGCAAGCGGATACTTTGTTTTGGTTTGTTTTTTTCCCTTGTTTTTTTTTTTCACCCCAAGAGACCTTGAAAGCTGGGCAGGTGTTAGAAGTACATGTTGCTGTGTATTAGACCTCCAGTGAAACTCCTTATCTGTGCAGTTCACCAGGATTTACGTGCTTTTATCTGCAGGACCAGTACTTCATATGCAACGGCGTAGAACAAAATGTAAAATTATCTGTAAATAAGTTAACCTCTTGGGGTCAGCTCTCTGTCAGCACTAGCTGTTTGTACCACTTTCTCAGCAAAGGGCTGTGTTCAAGATTGCTGAAGAAAATACCTGGCCAACTTGTGTGAAAGATGAAGGTGTGGGCAAATGTGACTCATGCCACTGGTAGCTCAGGCAGGCTTCAATCACTGTTAGTGTCTATAGCTTATTATTTGTATATTGGTTTGTTGATGACAGATGTTTCTGGGCTTCTTACTAATCTCCTTATGTTTTTTATTATCTTCTCTCTGGCAGGGTTTATGCTTAACTCTTTTATTACTGGCTGTTTTTAAGAAAGCACTGCCTGCCCTTCCCATCTCCATCACCTTTGGGTTGGTCTTTTACTTCTCGACAGACAACCTTGTGCGACCATTCATGGACACCCTGGCCTCCCACCAGCTGTATATTTAGAAGAAGTGGGAGTTAGAGGATTCTTTTTCAAGCTTTGCTGTGAAGTATGGTAAACTGTTTGGAATCAGTCATAAAGTTTTACACTTAGTGCCATATATTTGTAAGGAAAACACTAACTTTGTGACATGACGTATTAAAAATCTAATAGTTACATGTTGAACTGAGATTTTTCACAGGACTTCTGGACTCCAGTGAATTGCCTGTCTCATTGGTGATGTCAGGGCATTACTTGTATGTTACTTGATGTGCACACTGGCTGTTGTGAGCACAGAAACCTGTATGTAGCAGGGGACATGGGAGAGGTGAAGGGTCTGCCCTGTGCATCCAGAAGCTAAGGTGTTTTAGCCCTGGAATTGCAGCCAAGTTTAACTGGACTCTAGAATTGCTAATGCTTCATACTTTTGAAGTGTTGTGCAAACATGAGGTGCAAGTAACTCGTACTTGTAATCAGAAAAGCACAGAAGCCAGCATGCACAGAACAGAGCAGGTCGTGAGCATTAGAGCTCTAAGTGAGGCTGAAGTTCATAAGCTGGCCTCTGTGCACACAACTTCTGGTGAAACTGCCCCAAATGCCTATATGTTCTGACCTTAGGACATAGTGAGCCACAATGGATCCAGACATGATGTCAGTGGTGAGACATTTAAACATCAGGCTCCTGGTTCTGAGTGCAGCCACCACTGCAGCTAAGAGCTGATGAAGGCAGGGCTGCCCCTGCCAGCACATCAGATCCTCAGCGTGGGAAAACAGATACTTTCTCCTGTCTCCTCCCAGCATTTTATCTTTTTGGAAATCTTTTTCTGGGTCCATACTACAATCCTCAAATTACTATAAGGTGGAAATTACTGCACAACTCCAGTAAATCAGTTGGCCTGTAACTACTTGTGTGTATTTCTGGTCTCATTTCTGTGCATTGTTGTAGCCACGCCAAAGGAGGATTTACCTTCCTTTTAGGAAGAGGTCCTTTTACACTGATTGAGACTTGGTTTAACTAGGTTTTGGTACTGTTTAAAGATTATTTTTTTAATTAGAATTTTTAAAATAGCTGTTTACTGTCAAAGGGACTCTCTTGGAAATACCCTGTCATAGTTTGTATCAAAATATGGGGGTGCAGACTCTCATCTGCTGTTACATTACTCTGCATAAGGCATCATTAATGCTAGGAATAGTTCCACAGACTCGAGTGAGTTAATTAAAAAAAGAAAAAAAAATCACAGTGCTTTGTACCAGTAAAAAAATACAGGTCTGACTGAACCTTACTGTTTTCTCCACCTTTTGAAATAATTTTATTTCTACTCCAAGAGCCATTTTTTTTAGAAATAGTCAAGTTCTGTGATTTTTTTTTTCTTTTTACTTGAGTGTCTGTTATGCAAACAAGCTCAGTTTTCTTTGACAGCTGATCAATATCAGTGTTTCAAAATGTAACATTATGCAAGGTTTTGTGAATAATGCAAGGTCATTGAGAGATGCAGAATTTCATCTCTGAAAATACTTTTTAGATAAGGCTTTGAACTATGCATTTTTAAGGTAGTGCTTTTTCCAATAGGCTTTGTTCAAGCTAATCTACTTTGATACTTAACAAGGACATCACACAGGTGATTCAAACAAATTTTTAAAAAGTGCGTAAGGGTTTTTTACGACTTGTGCTTGTCTCAGTTTGGACAAGTTGCTCTTTGTTTAGTTTCTGTCCTTGTTTCTCACATTTGCAATGTTTGGACTTAACAGCTGCAGAGAGAGTTAATTATTACTAAAAGGTATTTCCTTTGCAAACGTAAATCACTAGAGCTCTGTCTGCTGTTTATTTCTTTTTGGCTTTTGTTTGTTTGTTTTTTAAACTACAACAGTTATGGGGCCAAATCAGAATACAATCACTTGCAAACATGATTTTACTTTTTGTATTGCATAGTGTAGAGAGGATGTGAAATATTTATATGTACTAGAAGAAACATCCTGCTTGGTTTAACAGGATTGTAGCATAGTGTTAGAAACAATTTATTTCTATGAAAACAAGAGTTGATATTTGAAGGAAACTGGAGGGGTACCTTCAAACACCGAAGGATTGCTACTGGAGCTGGTGGTTTTCTGCAGATTTGTGCTTGCCAAAGATTGGCCTTCCACTGAGCAATTCTGCGTAACTTACAAAAATTGTAATTTGAAAGGTAACTGACCAACAGAATCTGCCAGTGCAACAAAATGTATTGTCCTGGTGAGTGATAGGAGTATATCATGTATGTACTGGAGTGGTTTTAATTGTGTAAGAGTTCGTATGTATTTACTATAAATATATGTAGATTCACTCTGTGTATTTATGTGTGTATATACACACATACACACAAGTTTTAAAATGATATAGAGTGATTTCTCCTCTCATTGGACACTTTCACCTGTGTATGAAGCAAAGTTTTGTTTGTTATGTTAACACTGTGCAGCATGGCCCAAGATGTGAAAATGGAGAGGGCAGATGTACTCTGCTCTTACCTGGCTACTACATGAGGTACTGACTGAGTGACCTGGCAGCTTGAGCGAGCAGAGCATTTGTCTGTCTACTGTGTTCATTCACCGTTTTCCATTTGCTGCATGCTCTCCTGAACTGCCATCTTTCTCACCCTGAAGAAATCCTAGTACTCCCACTGATATGCATCCCTGGAAAAGCACAGCTGCCAGGTAGGCTGGGTTGACACCCATCTTGATGCAGGTGTTACTCAACAGCCTGAACTCCTATAGGAGGTGCCACGTGTTGGCATTTTCCTACGTGATCCCTGTCACACACACTCCTCCTCTCCAGTCTAAAATGAGTGTCTCATTGCATCTAGTCTCAAACGTGGCTTGGACATACACCAGTCTCTAACGTGTAAGACTGAAGCTAAGTCCATGAACAAAAATGTGGTGGTAAGCCTGCCTAATGCAAATGCCAGCTTTTTATTGGTGGGAGATATGCAGCCTCCTTGCAGCAGATAGTGCCTTTGTTAGAAGCATGTGCAATTCAACCAGCTTGGCATTGTCACTTTCTGACCACACAGTTGCTGCTTGTGCTTGCTACTGTGTTTCCTCTTGCTACTTGCTTTTGGTTTCAATTACTTTGGAGTTGTTTTGTTTAAAGTATCTACTGTGCATCAAAGACCAGAGATGCATTCTGCCCACAGGGAGTGCACAAAAAGCAGCACAGTCATAAAGTACAAGAAACGGGACACTCCTTGCAGAACCATGGAGTGCTTCCACAGCAGCTCTCATTGGATACTCAAGGTCTCATTCATTAAACCTAACTTCAGGCTAAGGGAAGTGCCTCAGGAAGGAGTCAGTCCGGGCTAGAAATGTCATCTCCTGGTTCACAGAGAGGAAAGGACACATTTGCAATATGGGGTGTCTCAGCAAGAGCTTTATAAACACTGCTGAAGCTGGGCCAACTTGGTTTAGTAGATACAGCAAGGTCACAGCACGCATCTACCAGTCAGGAAAAGGAGTAGCAGTCTGCTCTCCCATACATTCTCTGCTAGTGAAGTCTCTCCATGGGGCAGTTGGATGAAGTTAGATGGACCATCTCTCTGAGTAAATGGCACTTGCTGATGGGACTCTGGTGAAGAATAGCTCAAGGCCCGCTGTCCTTGCAAAATGAAGTATTTGGAGGTCTCTCTGCTACTCGCAAACCAGTAAACTTCTCTGCCTTGTTCTTGCCTTCCTAGGCACTGCCCATTAATCACACAGTGTGTTTGCTTTCCTCTTCCTTGTAACTCGAATTGCATTTTGGTTTAAATTACAGTTATTTTTCTTCATTGTTTCCCTCAGTCCCTGTTTCTGCATTAGAGATGCTCCGTGGCAGCCACAGGAGGGCAGTAAGCGTATATGGAGAAGTACCATCCATTTTAAAGCACTCTGCTGTGTGCCCCTTGTTTTTTAGTGGGGCTGAAGGCTCTGGGGTCTCCCTCATGGCAGGGAGAAAGCAGGCACCCCACATCCCAGCACAGCTGCAGTTTTGGCACAGAAAGGGAGGGGCTTTGAGTGAGAGTGAGCTCACACTGTACCAGAATCCATTTAAACCCAGCTCTTTTCAATGTGATGCCATGTTCAGCACTGCAGCTCTGAGTGAGGTGCTGCTGTTATATTGCACACTCCATTTTGTTTGGGTCACCCTGTATTTTTTTTTTTTTAAAAGCATTCAGCCCTACAAACCCCAAGCATACATCAGAGGCTCAACCAGACATTGCTAAATTAGCTTTGCTTCTGAGCATCTTCAAGAAGCAAAAGAATAATTATACTTACAACTTTGTCATTCCTCTTCTCACTTGCAGTCTCCCATTCTGTCCCAGCAGGTCTTGCTAATCTGAGGAAAAAAAAGAGCATGCTGCTGTCATTCCAGCTCTTGGCACTGCCTAATCTGGGGTCTAGCTAGACCACATTGTCTGTATCCTCAGGAGGACCAGGGGCTATCTAGTTTTCTTGAACTCAGTTGTTCTATAAGAAAGCAACCTGGACAAATGTGGTATCTTTGCCAGAATTTCTCCTGCCATGCTATTCATACACCCCCTAATGCACTGTTGCATCCCTCATTGAATTTATCCTTGTTTCCTCTGACCCCAATAAGGGAAAATGACGTGAGCTGTTTATATTCTACAAATGGGAAACGGAGCAAAAGTAAGAGTGCAAATGCTGGATTTAGGCTTGGTAACATAAAAAGATCTGCCCATGTCAGCTCAGGGCATCAAACATTATCACACAAGCCACTATAATTTCTTTTACATCTTCCCTTTGCTGCAGGTTTGCTATTGCCCATCTCTTCCCATTCTAAATTCAAGACATTTGCCCTGAGCACTCAAGGAGTTAAATTAATATGAACTGTTATCTTCTTTTTCGTGTGACACATTTGTTTGACAGGTGCCCAAGAGCACAATTTGGAGGATGTCAGTGCTCAGAGCTATTTATGGATCAGTATTAAAAAGATATAAATAAACAGAGACTTTGAAGTGGAACTAGCTAAACTCCTTGATATAGAAACCTGAGACAGGTACTGGGCCAAGTAGTTGGAATGGAAGTTTTCCAAAACTGGGAACTGTTTGAGTCCTATCAAATGCAGCCTGAACTAGGTGACAGCTCCCAAGGCCAACTCAGGATTAGGTCTGCACAGAAATAAATGGTGCGAAGCCTAGCACTCCCAAACTGAAGAATCATAAGGGGGCAGAGTAGGAAAAGCATTAGGCCTATTTTCTTCATATATCATGGGTTTCTATGATTTCTGGAAGACCTTCCTCAGCCCAGTATAAAATGCCAGTAACTCCACAGCTAATTTGCATTTAAGCAGACTAGGAACAATATAAGAAGCATGACAGCAAGTGTGGAAAACTGATCCAACCTTTTAACTTATGCCATATTCAATCTTTACAAAGCTAAATACAAATTTGAGCTATTTTTGTTCTCCAGATATTGTGCTGATAGTCTTCTAGAGTGTTATGTGCAGGTTTCAAGAGGTATGAAAACTGATTGACCTGCTTCTTTAGTAAGGAAAAAATACCTGATTTCTGTCCCTATGTGATTTGAGTGGGCAAGCTAAGAACTGAAATGGCAAACACACTGATAACTCATCATGCTGCCAGTTCAAACTCTAGGTTGTGCAGGAAACTTAACGGGAACAGAAATCCAGCGCATGTGTTTGGCTATAGAAGCTGTGGCTGGTCAGCCCAGGGAAGAATACAAGGCTAGAAAACCTAAAACATACCTGAGGCATAGGTTAGGCTTACAAAGAGGAGTGGTGTGCTGGCTTCTCTAACCAGACTTGTTTTCGCAGTGCAGCTATAGCTTTAAAGACTTAAACAGGATGGGAAAATGAGGGCTAGCAAGGGACATAAAGCAATACCAAAGGCACTTGGCACGTAAAGGTTTAGGTCACCTTCTTTGGTACCGTTGTGTGTGCACATGCTTTTTAGCGCTGCCATGAAATAGGAGTGCTGCTGCAGAGAACAGCGAGAACATCCATCTTCCAGAAAAGAATCGTGTTTCCTATGCTCTGAAAGCAGGTCACCAGTTAAACTGAAGCGTCCATTGGAAGTCTGTGGAGTGGATGGCACAGGAGATAAGTCACTGTCCAGGCTTCATCATTAGACACTGTATCTAGTGGGACTGCTGAAGGAAAGGGACATCTTTGTTCTCCCATCCTGGGCTCCTCCAGGCTAGAAATCTTCTCAGAAGTGTCTGGGAGTTGACGGGAGAGTGAACCTGCACTGCTGGTTCTTGGCACCGCTGTGCCTGAAGGCAAGCTCTTTTCCCTGTGCACAGCTACAGAGCGTGTTGAAATTACTCTGCTGTGCTTCCACTGAGGCTTTCCACTCACTTTAGGCATCAGGCTTCAAGAGCTCAACAGAGCAGAAGAATGCTATTAGCCCTGTTTTACAGATAGGAGTTTAATAATTTGCTGAGGGTCAAATGCAGGGCTTAACCTGGATATCTGGACCATCTCTTGATCAGTCATTCCTTCCAGAGGCTTGTATTAACTGCTGGTGTCTCCCTCTTAGCTGCACCCAGATACATGTCAGTTGGGATGTTGTGCCACCAACTGATCTCTCTCTCCAGGTCTGCAGACACAGATGTAGATAAGAGAGGTCAGATTCTGTAGACCTCAGCTCACCTCAGGAATTGGATCGATAGCCACAGCAAAGCAGAAAAAGGGTCAGTCAGCACCCAAAGGTAGCAATGATTCTGCTTTCCCCGTAGTCTGACTGCTAGAAGTAAATTGTCAGAACTATCTGTGAATCACCTTCAGCCAAGTGGATGGAACTTATGAGTCTGTCCATTTACCACACAGGCACTCGGAATACCACAGCTTTCCTTGTCTCCCTCCCACACTTGCTGCGTTTTGGAACAGTGAGGCAAGACGCCAGGAAGCCAGAACAAGGGCTGGCTCTCAGGGCAGTGAAAGAAAACACATCTTGGGGACGATTCCAGTCTGGGGCAAGGTGTCTCACTGCTCTCCAGCTATGTGACACATGGCAGTGCCATGCCAAAGGCTAGGGCCAGTGGCTCAGTTTGGCAGCACACTTCACATTAACCAGCAGAGCAACCTATGATGACTAGTGTTAATTCGTAGTTCCAGTAAAGTGGAAATAGCTCTCTTTCTCCCATATTCTCTGGCTCCAGCCTGCCTTCCCATTTAGAACAGCTCTGCACAAACTGTTTCAGATAACCCTTCTGTCCTTCATAAAAGGCCCTTTCGAGTGGCTAAATGCAGGGAAAGGACTTGTTTCTGTTTGTGTAGCTTCAAAATTAATTTGCCATGTTTACCCAGGGGGTGAATGGCTTCACTAGTTATCATCTGTAAAGTGAATTCTGGCTGGAAGCTACAAAGAACTGAACCTTTCCACTACGCCTGTGCAGGATTGATTGAGGTACATGCAATCAATCAGGTGGCAAGAGGGGAAAGCACTCACCAAACTATGCAAGCAAATGCAGTTTACAATGAGCAGAAACACCCGATCTGTCTTGCCCAGAGATAAAGAACAATTACAGACTGAATAATGTTTAACTGAGTCTTACAGATCAGGGGAGAAACAGTGTATTCCTGAGGCACACAGCTGCCAATCAGACTGCTGCACTCTTCATCTCATCCAAAATGGCTTTGCTCAATACCCACACAAAGAACTGCTGCGCAACAGAATATGAACAGGCAAGCATGATATTGTGAATGTTTTACGTCATTAATTGCTAAGTTGGCAGGGCGAGGTGTCTGTCTTTGCCCTACACTGTCCTACATGCTATCCAAAGACAAGGACTGGTATCACTTTCTTTCATTAGTGTTTCTATCTGCAGCCTCTCCACCTGGCACTGTCCTTCTCTCAATGCACTCCACCCCCATGGGCTTGTCTCCAATTTTCCAAAGCACCCAGCACCTACTTGGCACCCACATGGTAAAGTTTGGAGGGAACAGTGGGTGGCATGAGCCACAGCCGAGTGTGGCGTGGTGGCATACGTGTGGTGTGCTGCACAACTTTTTCCGGCAATCCTCTGCCAGTGAGGAACATGTTTGTACCTTCGGCTTGTTGTGGCTTGTTACCACCCTATCTAGAGAATAACACCTAGTTTTGTTTTCTTTCATAACCTAAAGAGAGAGCAAAAAAAAAAAATCCATTTACCTATATGTAAATTTCCAGTTTGTGAGAATGTATTTGCAATGCTTCTTTTCCCCTAGTTGGAGAGAAAATCTTGTCATCCAGCCTGCTGAGCATGTGTGTATGGAGGGCAGGGGCAAACCCTAGTGAAAGATAATGAAGCTGTGATCTGCATCACATCCTGAGAAGAGAAATCCAGGCGAGTACTGTCTAAAATGCCTGAAGGGTGGAGCTATACCGTACGAGTCACAAATACTCTATCAAGAGCCACTGCAGTCTGTTCTGTATAGATAATAGCAGGAGACAAGAAATGCTCTGAGTCTTAAGCTTTGCTACTGATGCTGGCCTCCCAGACCTGTGTTGGTTCTCTTCCCTGCAGACCCATGGAGATAATAAATCACCTCTGTGTGTGGTTTGACACCCTTCACCCTTGTTCCCCAAAGCGGCCCCTCTGGGTCACACAGAACAGGTGAGCAGGGGCACAGAGAGGCACCTAGGGGGCAAAGGGAAGGGTTTTGTGTCTTTTCCCCCCTCCTTTTTTTCAACTGGAGGACAAGGCAGCCCTCCAGCAGTCCTCTGCACTCCACAGAACATGACAGCCACCCCTGCTCACCTCCTCCAGCCAGGGATCTTGGGGCCCTCCAGCAGCCCCACTGGCATTCCCTGCCTTCTCCAGCTGTGCGGAGCAAGGCTGCTCGGTGGAACACCCTGGAAGGGAAATGGGAGTGGAAATCATAAAACACCCATTCAGCTCCCTGCACAGTGTCTTCCTCTTGGACAGAAAACATTCCTCTTGAGAACTACCACAGTGTCTCCTTCTGACAACACTAAATCATCTTAAAAGTGCTCACTCACTAACTGAAATGGAGCCTTGCCTCCATCCCTTTGCAGTGAGGGGAGAGGGACTGGAAGGCCAAATGCAAAGACTGCCTGAGTGCTTTGGGATGAAAATACACAGTTCAGGAATCAGAGCAGTCCTAACCATTACAAAAACAGCTCATCATTTTGATCCTATGATGGTACTGGACGTGCATCTACCACTGACTGAGTCAGAGATCTCTCATTTCTTTACAAGGCTGTTGCTCTCATTCTTGGCCATAAAGCCATGTAAATAACATCTGGTACAAACAGCGTCACTGAAACTTGCCAAAGTTTTGAAATACCTACAAGTTAACTACTAAAACCAAGCCACCTGTCCAGTGACTTCTACTTGAGCTGTTCCAGTTCATCATCCCTATATTATTAGAATATGTTGATGGAACACCATAAATCTACATAGTCAGATAAGACATTCTTCCTGCCCTGAAGAAATTACCTCTAAAGAAGATGAGTGAACACAAGGCAAAACCCCATAAGAGGTAGGTTATCCAAGCCTCAGCAGTTGCTTAGAGGGCTGAGGGAAACATTTCCAGAGCAGCTTTTGCTTTGTGGTTGTGTGAACACAGGACAAGGGTGGTAACGTATATTTTATTGTGGCTGGAGAAACAGCTTGGGCCTGTCCTATGCAAGAGGATTTCTGAGCGTCCTCTGAATAGCCTGGATACTTGTCAACCTAGTGACATGACCAATAGCTGCTTAATTGAGACTCCATTAACTCTTTTTTTCTGCAGGTTGGTTGTCTGCCTCCTAATTTCCTGTTGCAATGGAGCCCTTCTTAATGCAGGGCCCAAAGATACCTCCAGGCTCTGGTTCTCTAATTATTATTGTGTGTAAAGCTTAGCCACTGGCTTGTTCCTCTCTGGGAACTTGGCCCACTTTGTAGGAGGCTTTAAAGAGGCCAGCTTTCACCAGGTTCTTCAAAGCAGTCAGCATCAGAACTGCCAGAGTTTTTCTTGGGTGTTCCCTGGCACCCAGTAAAAGTGAGCGAACAGACTCCTCTCAGAAAACAGCAAACAGGAGAAGGAAAGCAACCCCACCCAAAGGGCGACCGACCCTGCTGGAAGTCACAAAGAGCCCTGGACTCACTCTTCCCCATGTACTTCTTGCTGATTCTACCCCAGACCCAGCAGAGCTGTTTACGCACCTCCTGAAGTTGCATCATTAAGCCCTTCGTTATAAAAATATCAACAGGCAGTATGAGGTGAAGATATGACAGCATGGCTAAAGCATCTGCTACAGAGTCAGGACTTCCAGCAGCTCCATCAAACTTTCCCACTGGCGTTGGGTAACGAACTGACCTCTCTCTAACTTGCAAAATTGGGATATTTAGAGAAATAATCTTCAACAAACCATTTTAACACCAGTAGAGAGAAGTCTCTGGGGAAGTGTGACTCATTATTAATTTAAATTTATTATAATTTCAATTATGTTTATAGATTATATATATTATGAGGATAGATATATCATTATAGTATTTATATATGTGTTGTTATTTATATTATTATAATTAAATTTATCATACTTTTAATAAAAGATTGATTTATGTAATCCGCATAGGTGTAAGATTCTTGCTAGAAACGCTCACGTTTCTGAATAAGGCAGCAAGTAAGTTGAAATTTGACTAAGACGTGAGAAGCAAGTGACAGCTGTAGTACCAAAGATGTGTTGTGGTTGATTTCTTAATAATGGTCACTTCTTTTTCTTCTAGGTAATCAAGAGACTCCTCAAAATCTGGGAACTTCCTTTTTCACAGGACTGCTCTGGTTGCTCTGAATGCAGAGATATAACACAAAAATTACATGAGATTTAGACAGAAAAGTTAAAACTTTTAACTTGCAACAACCTCATTCTGCTGTCACATCACACTGGAGGCACTAAGGCATCAATGGATCCCAACATTTAGGTTTTTACGCTTGGAAGGGCTTTATCTGGCAAGTGGGTGCATAGCACATTTAGCAGATCAGCTGCTACACAAACTCTGACAATTGATTCAAAGCAGGGATGAAGCAGGTGTCACTGCTCTTCTACCAACCATCCTTTGGTGGAGGGCACAAAACCAGAATGGGGCAGCCTGGGCTGACCCCCCAGGATTCACATCCACGTCTCCTGCCTCTGAGCAAGGGACAGTTTGCACAAGGACAGACTGTAAATTTGCCTGAGATTTGGAAGGCACGGGGGAGTGCTCCATTCTTATTTCCTCTTGCTGAGCTTTCCCATTGTGTAGGGCATAACAATAAATAATATGAATAAGGCTGGAGAGAGGAGAAGGTAAGAGCATGCACAACAATTAGGGTCCCAATGTGAGGGTGGAGTGCTGTAAGTCTTCACAAGCAGAGGGAGCCATGTTCGACTTTTTATTTAGGACTCTGGACACAGTTGGGCAACCATCCCCACCAAAGATAGCCTGTGGATTCTGGATGGTGAGTCCTGGGTGTCCTGCTCCTATTCCTCTCAAGAACTAAAAAATATGGGAAAAGGACATCTGCTCCCAGAAGCTTCAGTTCAGCTTTGAATCTTACCTCTATGCATTCCAAACTGGGTGGGAAAACAGACACTTCTCTCTTCTTTAGTCTAAGTATAGAAAGAGCTAGCCTTGCACTCGAGTTCAAGGGGTCTTTTAAGGCTGCAGGAAGCCTGGCAACAGAAGGTGTGATGCAAACTGAACAGCAGGGGCAGAAATACCCAATGGTTTACCGCATGGGAATAAAGGGAACCAGCCAGGCCTGTCTGAAAGATGGGGAGAGCTTTATCCTGCGCTTGTTCTGCCTACATCTCAAAATGATGACAGTGTGCTCATGCAGAAACCCAGGCAGTTCTCTGTGCTCAGCACAGTGAGTAAGACACGTTTCACAATTAATGCCGAGCTGACGCAAGCAAAGTGATGTTACACAGAAACTTAGAACTGGCATCCAAATTCAGTACAGGAGTAGATAAAAAGTATCCTGAGAAACGACATCTGAAACGCGTCTCTTTCCAGATGAGGGTAAAGATGATCTTTCTTTTAGAGAAAATAGTATGGAATTAACCACAAACAGAACAATTAATTTGTATGCATTTCTGGAGGTGTGAGTATTGAAATTAAGAAAATTAGGCATTTTTTGGACAAAATTTTTCAAGGCTTGTATCTTATTGCAGCCATGTTTTTCTATCACCTAACACATCCAGTCTCCATCCCATTCTCAAACATGAAAGTGTCATGTTTGGCCTTTCCACTTCAGGTATATTGTGTCTATGCACAGCCCCTGTGTACAGCAATTAAGTCAATAATGTGTCTTCCCTGAGTTTTTTCAAACTTTAGATTTCAAATCTAGCCTTTCTAGTAGTGACTGAGGCTTGCTTCCAATCCAGATAATGGCTGGCTGACAAGTTTTTTTAAATTTATTTGTAGCTGTCTGTCCAGAGACTATCAGAGACCCTCTCATGGCTTACCTGGGAAGCTGAGTGGGACTTGGGTGGGAAGCATATATTTTCATTTAAAATAATAAAAAAAAAAACCCAACCATGAAGGAATATATGTAATATTTGAACAATATGTTATGTGTTCTTAAATAGTTTTGATATAAGCAGCTGGAGATAAGGGATATAATCATCCCACTTCACAGAGGGGGGAAGTTTGGTACTTGCAGGTCAGCAGTAAGAGTCACCAAGGGGCTGCAGAGAGTTAAACCCCTATACACATTTTTCCAGTCTCCTTCTTCACCAATTCACAGCACCCACAACTCCCACTAACTTTGATACATGTCCTTCAGTGTGGATTTAAGTGCTTTATACAAGCTACTAGTTAGCTGGAAAGGCTGGCCGAAGCCTGCAATTGATACCACTGAAATTAATGCTCATGGCTGTTTGTTGGTCACTCCTGTAAGTTTTGCTATGAGGGGAGAATTATGAATCCTCTTTGTTTTAAGAAGAAATGAACTATTTAATCGCCAAACCTCATCCAAATATACTTCTGCACTAATGCGGCCATGTGGCAAATGCACCATAAAGAATGTATTGTTATTTTTCAGACAGGAAAGCTGCTGACAGAGACGGGCGCTTACCAGAACATCCAGAAAAGCACAGAGCTAGCTCTTACTGCCCCTCGCAGCATCCGTGAGACCCCACATCAACCTGGAGGGAAAAACAGCTAGTGGTTTTTATTTCCAACACATGCACGAGCAGCATCACCCGCGATTTTAAGCCAATGCTTGAAAAATCCCACTAGCATCCCCGTACCAGGTTCCTCGGGCACGGAGGCCACAAACTGGAGCTGTTCCCTTCCCTCGGTGTTTGCCCGCAGCCCGAGAGGCGCGGGGCTCCTGCGGGCTCTCCGGGCACATGTCTGTCCCCGCAGGACCGGCGGGGCAGCCCGGGCAGTGACACCTTTCCCGAGGGACCAACCTCCCCGCCCGGCCCGGGGCCGTCCCGCCAGCCGCGACCGCGGCGAGACACCGCCACGGTGACCGATACCCTCACGAGGGCCGGTCCCCACAGGACCCCTAGGCCGGCGGGAGCCGGGCCGCCACTGACAGCAGGCGGCGGTGACGGGCTGGCCGGACCGCCCCCCCCGCGATGCCGGCAGGTCCCCGAGCGCCGCCCGCCCCACACGCGCCTCACGCCTCGCCTCGCTGCCCCCGCTCCCCCCCCGCCCAACGGCTGCCGCCGCCGCACGGACCTCACGGGCCTCACGTCCCCCTGCAGCCGCCACGCGCGCCGGCCCGGCCCGCCCCTCATGGGCCGGTGCCCCGCCCAGGCCCTCCTGCCATTGGCGGGGCCGCGGGGCGCACGGGCCGGGCACGCTGCTGGGCGGCGGTTCCGCCGCGGGATGGGGCGGGGACGGAGGAGGCGCCAATGGGAGCGCGGCGGGGGCGGGGCGTGAGGCCGGGCCTCGGCCGGGGGCGGCCGGGGCGGTAAACAAGCGCGCGGGCCCGGGCGGCAGGCGCGGAGCGGAGCGGGGCACGGCGGTGGGGTGGCCGGGTGAGTGCTCGGCGGGGCCAGGTGGTGGGGGCGGTCGGGCTGTGCGGGTCCGGGCGCGCAGACTGGGGTGGGGGAGCGGCCACAGCAGCGGAGGGGAAGGGGCTGCGAGGAACCCGGTAGTGCGGCGCGGCGTGACGGAGCGGTGCGGGGAGGGAGGTGGGCGGCGTGTAGCTGCCGCGGAGAGCACACCTGTGCTCGCCGCGGAGAGGAGGGCGGCCGCCGCCCGGCCTCTCGGCCCGGGGGTCGCTCGGCCGGAGCGCCGCTCCCGGCCGGGGAAACGTGTGCTGGGTCCGGCGGGCAATGGCGGCGCGGTGCCAGCGGCTGCCCGAGCCCCGCGGGGCTGGACCCGGGAAGCAGCCGGCCCACGCTGCGGCCTTTGGTGCAGTGCCCGGGAGAGGCCGCGCCGCCCGGAGCCGCCGCCGCGGGCGTTGTGCAGCTCGGGCGGCCCCGCCGGCATGTCGCCGGGTCTGGCCTTGCGGGGCCGGCAGCCGGTCAGCAGGGATGAGCTCCCCCGGCCACTGACCCCAGCGCTGACCGGGCCGTACGGGGCACGCTGGGGCGCCTGTCAGTGTGCCCGGTTGCCCAACGCGAGCCGCATGCGATCCAGGCCTTGTGCAACGGCTGGGTCCGGCCGTGCAGCCGCCTGCAGCCGTCAGCGGGAGGTGACCGCGGGCTCTCCGGGGCACACCGGCCTCTCCGTGAGCCTCCCTCCGTGCCGCAGGCTGTGCCCAGCAGTCCCATCCTTCCGAGAGGGGGTGGTGCCTCTCCGCTCGCCCATGCGGGTATGCAGGAAGGATATTCCATATATCCAACCAAAAACTGCTTAGGATGAAGGATGGAATCTGCTTTTCCGCTCTGTAAGGTACACATCTTGCCATGGACGTCGCAGATGAAAATCACAGAATCACAGGACAGCCTTGGTTGGAAAAGACCTCTGAGATCACCGAGTCCAACCATTAACCCAGCACTGCCAGTTCCCCACTACCCCATGTCCCTCAGCACCTCATCTACACATCTCAAATCCCTCCAGGGATGGGGACTGCACCACTGCCCTGGGCAGCCTGGGCCAGTGCTGGGGAACCCTTTCAGTGAAGTGAAATGTTGAGTCTTGTCCTGTGCTGTGTGCATGTGCTGGCTTTCCAGACTGCTCTGGTTTGGAACCTCACCCCTCTCTGTCGCTGTTCTGTGCATCTGGTTGAAGATGGTTGAAGAAATAAATCTGTTGGCTGTTTTGAGCTTGCTTCTGGCTGAAATGGGGGGAAAGAAACCATGAGGCTCCTGGCTTTGGTAAGGCACCTCAAGAAATAATCTCGCTTTCCACAAGCAAACAGGTTTGTAGAGTCTTTGTAATGGTGATTAGGAATTAATGGGGAGGTACGTAGTTTTAAACAGGCACTGAACAACCTGCCTATAAATAACTGCAGATAAAAAAGTTTGGCTTGCACAATATTGCTTTCATACTTTGTGACCATCCTAATTCCTGAAGAACTTTATCTTATGTAATAATCCTATTTCTGATACCCCAACATCCTTATGTCCCACCCAGCAGGAATGTAGGTGGGGAACTCCTCTGCATTCCCCTGTGCAATGAAAATCCAAACTTTGTGGCCAGCAGTATGAAAAATAAAGAAGTTAAAAAACTACTCTTAATAAAAATGAAGCAGACTTTTTTTTTTTTTTATTATTATTACTTGGTGTTTAGGCAAAATAAAATGTGAGAGGTAATAAAAGGTATTCTTCAATAACCTGAAGTATTCTTTTTCTAAAAAGATTTAACCTAACAGCTTCTGAACTGTATTTCCTGAGTTGCTTATCTTTAAATTAGATTGCCTCACTGAACTGGGGTGTATTCTTTGAGTGTATGGAAAATAATTCTTAGTGCTGGGTGCAGAAGGCTACTGGCCAAAGTCAATAGTAGGTCAATAAAAGACTTCTGAAGGGATTCAGAAATTGCTCCGAGTTAAAGACTGAAAGCAGATTGGCATTTAAATAGAATATTGGTGGTCTTGCATTTCTCTGCCATGTAATAAGAATTCGTCTCTCATATATCATGAGAAGGAAAAGCTTAGCTGGAGTTCCTGTGCTTATCAGTCTGCTTGCTTTTAGACCAGGAGACTTATTTCTGTATTTTGTAAATGCTTTTTCTTTGCTGTTAGTTAGCAATGACCTTGGTAACCTTGAATAAGATATGCTTAGAATAAATAGTTGTATGTTGTCCAGTCTTACTTGGGGGGGGAGGGTGTGTGTGAGAAATAGGTGACCTGCTGTGCTTTGACAGTGTCTCTCTTTTAAAAATAAAGCAGTGTGATAAGTAGAAGAAAAGGTCAGAAGACATGGAGAATTCCCTTACATGTTTACCATCTGAGTGTTAATCACCTTGTTTCATTGCTGTCAAGGAGAATTCTGTGCTATGCAATGCAGCTCTGGTTATTTCATTTGTGATATTTAGAGGAGGTTAATAATAGCTCATATTGCACCCATGCAGCAAGAACAGAACTTTTTTTGGCTTCTAGTCCTCCAGTAGTCCTTTTACAGGCAAGTGGTGGTCTGTTGTTTCATGCCCGGTTTGTCAGGCTGTATTATTTTTCTAGAAAGTGAAAGGGATGAGAAACAGCAGCTGAATTCCTGCTTTTTGATTTCCCTCATGTTAAACTGGTTGGTTGGTTACAGAGCTTTTTTTTTAGGTAAAGATTGTTGGTTTTGGTTTTTGTTGTGTTGTTTTGTTGTGGTTTTTTAAAATTGTTTTAACAAGGACACTAGGGATGATGTATGTCTCATGGTTTTCTGTCTTGTGTGTCAGTGTGCAAGGTATAACTTGCTTGGTCCAGCTGGCTTGCTAAAGGCAGCTCAGGACTTGGTTTGATGCATGAATAAGCATTTCTGTTTTTCTTTAAATCTGTCTATGCTGGTGCATGACCAGTCCAGCTTAGGGTGGAGGTAGTGAATCTGAAGCAGTATTTAGGTATCCTATCTCCTGTGTGTATGGAGGTCTCCTGGCTTTCTCCCTCTAAAACTGTTTAAGAAAGGAGTGTGGAAGGGGAGACTTGACTTGCTTTTGAGCTGTGTATTCTGTGGTGGAGTATCTCTAGAAGAAGAGTAGCTTCTCTGTCCACTTTTTTTTTTTTAATGGAAGTGCTTAAAGTGCTGTCTGTTCTGTAAGCGTGTGCTTTCCTTTAGTACCTGAGAAAGAAAATAAGTTACTCGCATATGGAGCCAAAATGCAAGCTAGCAGTAAAGCACAGGAGTTTCAGGGAGCGGGTTCAACGCAGTGTCTGCTTTCCCACCCAGCAGTGAAAGCTCATTTTTTTGACACGTGCCTATCTTTAGATTCAAAGATGCTCTTCATCTTATAGGTGCCACTTGCTTTGTTCCCTCCTTGTCCTCTGTAAGCATCTTATGTTCCCAGTTATTCAGTAGCTGAAGTGTTCTATGTGCTTCTGACAGCATAGAAAACACTAGTTGCTCTGACAAATTTAGCTGTCAGTCCATGGAGTTGACTTCTAGAAACCTTACAGATTTATATGCCTGCTTAAACAAGTCTACACACACAGAGTTAAAAAATAAGGTGTGGTTTTTCTTTTTTTTTTTTTTTTTTTCTGGAAAAACTGCATTAAGTTATGTCTTTAAGAATAAGACTATGTAGATTCTGTACATAGAGACACCACAAAAGATGATCTGCTTATGGTCTAGGTGGTGCTAGAGCTGTTTTGTGTTGTGCAGGTGATAGCTTCCACTTACAACGTTCTCTTACTGTGTTTGTTTTGCCTCTACAGTTTGTCCTGGTTTTGTGTGTAAATTGAATCTTTATGTAGCCCCTTCTTTGCTAGTCACATCTCCTTTTTCACCAGTTGCACACTTTGTTTTTTTCTGGATGTGCTGAGCAAATGTACTATAAAAGGACTTGACGTATTCTGAAATGTCACAGCTCTTCTACTGCCTGAATTGTGCCATTTGGGAGTATTAACTCCTTGTCTTAGTTCGGTACTGTCGAAGTGCTCATCAAGAGAATAATCAGGACTAGGAAAGAGATGGAAGGGAGAATGACTGGGCAGTAAGCTGCAAGTGGATTGAGTGTTTCTTTTGGAGAGCGCTTCTAAAATCGGTAAGCGTAAAATTCTATATTGCTTAGCAGAGCTTTGTGGAGCGTGGTCATTCAGAAGTCACTCTGAGAGGTTTGGGATTGTCAAAGGCACCTCTGTAAGTTGCTTAAAAGTTTGGCTCCTCTAGTTTGGAAAAGCAGTATGTTTAAGATATATAGAATATGACTTTATAAAATCTATACAGAGAGAGCATAAATAATTGTAGATTACAGATTCTGTATTAGGTATGAGAGCTTGCAGATAAGGTTTAGTAGTAAGTTATGAGAAATACAAATCAATTTATGTCTTCTTGAAGTAGTCTTTTTTGCCTGTAGTGGTGGTCTTGCATCCTATTTTTCCTCTTCTTACAGGGAGGTTTGGCACAGCCAGGAAAAAAAATCCTCCCGTAGCTAGGACGCTGGTATGTTAGGGGGCTATGAATAGACTAGGATGTGTTGTAAGTTACTAAATTTGAACTTAACCCTAACTTACAGGGCAAAGTTGAAAGTCATGGGATCTATATGGACATGCACACCTGCAGGATCGATAGTGGGAGGCTGTGATGTTTGACCTGCTGTTCATGATGATAACGGAAGGGTTATGCTCACCATGTGAGCAGAGGATGGGTGTATGCAACCCAGAGAGACATGCATGGTGTACCTCTTACTGACTTTGTAACATAGCGACTGGAGACACGGTGTGTTTGGTTCTGTTCTGCTGTATGAAAAGGATAATATAAGCAAAATATCTTCTTACACCTGAGGATGACAAATGTACAGTTACAGGGTGTGTCTAGTTTTCCAGAAACCTATAATTAGAAAGGTTCTGACTAGAAACTGTTGGGGGCATGGCGTTTAATCATTTAGATATGACTGTTAATAATACACCGTTAACTGGCTATGAGTCTTCCCTTCCCCCCCCTCCCCCCCCCCCTCCTCTGTAGAGGTGGATATTTAAAGGACAATTAGGTGTAGGCTGTGTGCTGTAAGGATCAGGGTGCTCTAGAGAGAGCTGTGATTCTGTTCCCAACCCCATCACTGACATGCAGTGTTAGGTTACTTCTTTGATACTTAGATATCGGTCCCCTTTCTTTAGCTTGTTGAGATCTATGGGTGAAGAGTGATGTGTTTAAGTGCAAGAGGAAGAGCTGCTGTTTTTCTCAAGGATTTTGTCTTAAGTAATGGTGTATTTGAGTCTAAAGGAATTGCATTTGTTTGTGAGGCATAGCTTTTTATTGGTTTCTAGTTCCTAAATTTTACTCGGTGTGCTTCCAGAAAGTTAAAACTTTCAATAAAAACAATTACAACATAACAGCGTATGCCAAAAAAACCAAAAAGAATTAACTGCAATGTGATAACCTCCCTCATTTACGTTCTTCATTCCAGTTCAGAGCACAAGGGCAGAGGGGAGCTCTGTTGGTTACATGCGCAGAGCTTCATGCTGCGGAGCTGTGCATCAGGCAGGGACTGACTCCATGAGCATCAGACAGGGAAGTGACTCTGGGAGTGTAGAGCTGCTCTGCAAACTAGGAGGGAGATGTTTGTAATGTTTAGTTTTTGTTTGAAGCACGATGTTTGGATTTGATCCACACAGAGCTTTAGTGTAATCTTCTTGTAAGTAACACTGCTTAGAGTTGTTCCACATGGATGTGGAGTGATGCTGTATGGTAACACTGACAGAGGGATGACTTGGAACTAGTGAACTGTGCTTTCCTGTAAGCTTGCCATAAATCCAAGTAAAGGTGTAAATTCAGCTTGCAGTAGTTCTGTTATGGCATCCTGGGGTGTATTAGAAAGGGAGTGGTTAGTAGGTCAAGAGAGGTTCTCCTTCCCCTCTATTCTGCCTTGGTGAGGCCACATCTGGAGTATTGTGTCCAGTTCTGGGCCCCCCAGTTCAAGAAGGACAGGGAACTGCTTGAGAGAGTCCAGCGCAGAGCCACAAAGATGATTAAGGGAGTGGAACATCTCCCTTATGAGGAAAGGCTGAGGGAGCTGGGTCTCTTTAGCTTGGAGAAGAGGAGACTGAGGGGTGACCTCATTAATGTTTATAAATATGTAAAGGGTGCGTGTCATGAGGATGGAGCCAGGCTCTTCTCAGTGACATCCAATGATAGGACAAGGGGCAATGGGTGTAAGCTGGAACATAGGAGGTTCCACATAAATGTGAGGAAGAATTTCTTCACAGTGAGGGTGACAGAACACTGGAACAGGCTGCCCAGAGAGGTTGTGGAGTCTCCTCTGGAGACATTCAAAACCCACCTGGACATGTTCCTGTGTGACCTGATCTAGGTATTCCTGCTCTGGCAGGGGGACTGGACTAGATGATCTTTTAAGGTCCCTTCCAATCCCTAACATTCTGTGATTCTGTGATTCTTAAGTATGTGCTTCAAATATGTCATCTGGCTGAATCTCATATTAATCAGTGCCTTCTTTGGTCATGCTCCATTTTGATTTTAATATTCTATTGTCCTTGTTGCTGGATGAAAGATCCACATGCATGGGTAGTAACTTTAGTCACAGAAATTATCAACTTTATTCATGGCTTTTGCACCACATAGAAGATGCAGGGCAACGGCTTGTTCTAAGCACTGCCCAATGCATGAACAGAAGAAAACTCTTGGGTTTTCCTTGTCCTCTTTTGTTTTTCTACCTTTTCTTCTTGGTAACACAGATAATACAAAGGTAGGATGTCAGGTATGAATACAACTCCAGATTGGCCCAATGGCACAAATCTTTGTTGCCCAAATAGTACATTTTAAAGGCCTGCAAATGAGGTAAACGGAGCATGTTTTGTTTCCTGACTGCTAATACTGATTTCCTAGGAGAAGACACAGAATTCATTCTCGGGGGAGAAAAGCGGTTGAGCAGTAGCCTTAAAATAACAGTAACTGAGTTGGATCTACCTCAATGTAGTGGGAAACAATGCACACCCAGGACAGAATTTATTAGTGTATTGTGTGAGGGATATCAGTGGAGGAAGTGGCATGTAAAGAGGAAACGTGCTCTCCCAACAGGATCTTAATTGTGAGTGAATTACATCTAGATTCATGGCCAGGATAGAAAGAGACTGTTAATTCCAGGCACGTGGGCTGTGACTACGCTTTTGCATGTCCCCAGACATTGTCCAGAAGTAGAGCCGTCAGTCCAGAGCATTCACTTTGCATTGATGTATCTCTGCCTAAAATAAAGCAGCCTGTGCTTACTTTTAAAGTGTCCAAGCATTCTTTTCACTCTTATGTTGTGTGTCAAGCCATTTATGGGGAAAATTGTTCATACTGGGTTTTGAACTAGCTGTCATTTGCCAAAAATGACTGCTAAGCCTTCTGTGTTTTGGTGGAACCATACACTTGTCTGCCAAGCAGCCCACTTTTATCAGTGCATGTACTGCTATTATAATGATTAGAGAGTAAACAAGTTCCACCTGCCCTTCAAAGCTGTTTGTTTTAAACAGCATTGGCAAACTGCTTTGTGCAAGGGTAGTTTTAAAGCAGCTTTCGGAGACTTGATGAATTCAGTTTAAGGATGGGGCAGGACTCCTTAGTTCTGCTGTAGGTCAGATCTTCTAAAGACATTTCTTTTGGAGCTGCAGTGTGGGGGAGATGTGGGGAAGGGGAAGAATGAAGGATAAGGAAGGTAGATCTTTGGTTCAATTTAAAGGATGATGGCAACTCTCCTTTTAAAATAGTTTTTTCTGTGCCCTGCATGGTTAAAATTTGGGTCAGCTGCAACCCAAGGAATCCAATTAATGAAACTATGTTTAGGCAGGTGCCTGGAAATCTGGTATCAAAGGAACTGGTGGGGATGTGTGATGGAACTGATGGAACTGAAAAGGCCATGAGTGAAAGGATCACATGAAAGCGTTGGTATGGCAACACATGTAAAAAGAAATTGAAAAATCTGTAAAAGATCAGTTACAGAACAGCTTAATGAATAATACTTATTTTGAAGTTAATCTGTTGCTGGTTTATGGCCACGGATGTGGCTGTAAGTGTGCTGAGTACCTGGTCATCTGTATCTTGTTTGTGGTGGTTGTTTTTATGTCATACTGTTGCCACACTCGCTCTGATGTGGGTGGCTCTAACACTGATTCCAGGGTTATAGTCCTTGTTTAGATACAACTAAGATAACAGTGATTGTGATGATGGATAATAGGAAGGGAGGGAAGGCATAGAGGCCGTTTCCTTTGGAAGTGTGATATTTAATTATCTGCCTTACTACCTGTCCAGCCTAATATTTTTCAGAAGAAAAACTTCTGCAGATCTGAGAGGGGGAATATGGGCTACTGTAAAACTGCTGGTGTTTTGGTGGTTGTGTTTTTTTCTTTTTTTTTTTTTTTGAGTGGTTTTGTTTGTTTGATTTTTTTTTAAAAATATTATTCAACAGTAGATTAGCTTCTTTCTTGGGTGGATAGCAAACTGTTGATGGTAGATGTAATTCCCTTACATTGAAAGAGGCTGTGTTGTCATGCACAGAAAACTTTCAGAAATATTTCTGGTATATTTCTGTATGATCAGAAGTCACCTTGTGTTTAAACTTGGTCTGTCCTATATATGTGTATGTGTGTATATGTACATGTATCTGTATATACAAGTAAGGTTTTTGACTGTACGAGCATCTGGAAGAAGGCACATGGAGTCAGAAGTGGGTCTGTGTGTCTGTAGGAGCACATGTTAGCATGTGGAAAAGGGAAATGGAGGGATATGTTTTGAAAACAGTACAAATATATGAATTTATCTATTGCCTGTTGTGAGGCTCTGTTTCATTGGCCTATGTTATGCTGTCTTGCTATATTTGCTTAAACTTTCAGTCTAGTAGCCTGGTGTGTTGAAGAAGGGAGGGAATGTGCTGCAGTTAATCACTAGAGGACCATGGCTTTTGAGGCAGGTGCTTGTTGCACAGAGGAGCATCCCAGGCATTGATTTAGTTTTGTCATTACAACAGGGTTCAAAATCTGGTGCAATGTCAGGAGATGGTTTACCTACCAGTGTGGCATCTAACCTATACAAGCCCCTCTGCCTGCTGCGTGGATCTTATCTGATGCCTGAGGATGGCTTGGCTCTACCTTCCTCATGCTGGAAGGTGTTGGTGTTTTCCAGAGATTCATTTGACTGTGAGAAGTTTACCAAGTAAAAACTGTGACCCTGGCTATTCTTGGAAAACACCTCATGATTAACACTTGTCAACCCTTTTCGATCCAGGTTAGTGGGCACTCTGACAGCTCGTGTAGACATGACTGACTTGTCTGTACTGCATGCTGGCAGTGCCCTACTTAACTAGTGCTAGATAATGAGTCCTCAGGAGGCAAATCAAGTGTGGTATAGACTTTGTACACTCGGACCAGTTCTGTTTGAAGCCACTCCTTAAATCTGTTTTTGATAGAGCTTGCCTACATTGTTTATTGATTTAGTAGTTGTATGACTAGAACTTGCCATAGGGGGGAAGAAAATCCCTTGCCTGCTCTCTGCACTGGGTATTTACACAAGTGTATTGTTGGGGATATGTACCAATCTTCTTGGAAGTGCATGCTTCCTGTGTCTTTCAGTTTTCATGTCTCTTGTGCTTATTGCTTTTTCACTGAAGAAAAAAGAATTTTCCTCATTCTTGGTTATTTTTTGTGTATAGTCTTTTCCCTTCTTGATTATCTACTGTGTGTTTTCTTTCATGCTTTGCCCTTCTGATTGTGATAACCTTAAGCCTCTGCTTTCTGTGTCCTTCCAAGGATAATTAACCAACGTGTCCTGCTAAATGTAGGGTCTACAAAACTAGATAACCTGGGATTTTTTTTTTTCACTTGAGGAGAATGCCTCCAGTATCAGTTCAGTTCTCATTGCACTTACTAGCTCCTGCCTTCTTACTGTTTGATGATGAGTACAAACATTGCCTGAATGTTTTCTTTCTCCTGATGCCTATTGCCAAAGGATTAATAATTGCAGTATAGCTCTTTGTTTCCTCTGTGTTTTTCCTGACTGCTTTGTTAAAGGTGAGGACTTGGTGTACAAAAGTTAAGGAACTGGAAGGAGATAACTTTCAGACACAACTCTGTTAAAAAGCAGGAGTATAGTCTCACTTCTGAAAATATATTCCTCGTCCTCAGCCTTTATTTGTTGGTGACTCTCCTTGGGTTTGACCTCTGAAGTCCTTATTGAGCCATGCCTTGCCTTTGTGCTTGTACTGCAGTTTCCATTTGGGTCTGTGAGCTACCTGCAGAGAACCTGAAAGATCACTGAAAGCAGCAAGTCAGTTGCCTCTAGGCTTGTATTTCTTACACAGAGGCCTGTTTCAGCAAGGTGCGAGGATAAATGGCCTGTCACAATAGCCTGTCCTTTGGCAGCACTGCATAGGAGCATGTCGCTGATGCTTCTGAGCTAACAAACCATGTGTATGGTACCTAGGTGGTTTTAACTGCCATGCAAAGGAAAGTGGGGGTGATAGCATGGAAGTCAGAAGGATATTGGTAGCAATGTGCCCAGTGCTGTCTTTTACAGCCAAACTTGTAAAGGGCCATTGGTCCTCTTTGCCTGCTGATATATTTAGCACTGGAGGGTTGAGTGCAGATTGTGCAATATATGTTTTCCATCTGTGGTTGCATTAGCTTCCCTGAAATTTTGTTGGAAGACTTATTTTTTAGAAAATGCACATTTAGTGTGTCATAAGTGTCACTTCAAGATAAGTCCTTCAGCTGGTTTTGGGTGAAAGGAAGATATGGGTTTAGAATCGTTGGTTAGAAAGAATCCATGTTAAAAGTGGATGGTTTTGGGTGTGTTGTCTGAGTGTACGTTGATCTATATTGCACTACCTTTTGTTGTCCTTCTTGGGAGGGAGGGAATGAACTTTTCACATTCAGGCTTTCCTGTGCTTCTAATACTTGCGACTACAAAAACACTTCTTATTAGTGGCAACCTTTGAACGGTCTTATTTCAGCTGGGACAGTACTGTGTTGTTCGCTGGTTTCTTTGCCTAGATCTGAATTCCGGGGACTGCCTGCAAATGCTTTGAGTGATTCATGTGGAAATTTCCAGTGTGAAGATGTGAGGGGACAAAAACCACCTCCTGTTGACAGAGTGTATAATGCACTTTCAAGTTTAAAAGTGCATTATACAATGTTAAAACCAACCCTAGTGATTAAACTCTGGAGAGATTCAGTAGTAACACTTCATACAGGTTTGGTGCACATGGATTGGTCTTGTAAAGATAACACCAGAATAATGACTTGGATAGGCTGGACTTTTATTGCTACTGCTAAGCCATTAAGCCTGGATTCGTTGGGAACACTTGACTGTCCTTCTAACAACTGTACTTAAAGCACATGTAACGTATAATACTTCCTGACTACAGCGGTTGTTCCTGATTTCAATCAATGATTAACAGTTGTTGAACAAATATTCCAGTAGCTGGAGTTTGCCCTGCATTTGCATAGTAATGTTTCTGAAATTTAGCTGTAGTAATCCATGTGTCTCCTGTGTGATTGCAGCAAAATCCTATCCAGAAATTAAGCTATAGTAGTCTGTATTTGTCCATCTTGACAGATCTAGCAGCCATGTTTGTGAGACAGACTTTGTGTTTCCCAAGAAGGTAACTGGATCCAGTTGCTTGTGATCTGCAGCAGGGTGTATTGCTGTGTGTACTGTTGACTCAGGATCACTTGTACCACTTCAGTGTATTAACATTTATAGTTGTGGTGCATATGTGGTGTTGACAGTTTATCTTCTAAAAATGAATTGGTACCTGTGTACCTACCCAGGAAAGAATTTAAATATGTGGCCTCAGACTAGTGCTTGGTACTTATCACAGCCACAATGTTTGTTTCTTTTTCTCCAAATAATTATGGAGAATGCTGTATGGGTAAGGTTGAACCTTAGGCAGCATGTTGTGCCAACTGCATGCATCTATCTTCTGTCTCAGTAAAGGTGGGAGGACATGTAACTGAGCCAGCCCTGGAACTGTGACACTAACTGTGCTTTAAACATGTAAGAGATGAGTGAAATAAGCAGGTGAAAATTGCTATTGCAAAATGTTTTTGGCACCCTGGCCACTCCTGAATTTCTTTTACGTGAACCATGGTGATATAGGAGAGCTGACGTCCTGAGCCTTAGCTTGGCTTTAGGCTGAGACAGAGGAGTCAGTGGAACTTGTTCTTCTCAGACAGTGTCCTGCATCCTCCAGTGCCTGGTTTGTGCTTGAAGACACTGAAATTGCACAGACTGTTATGAATCTGAGATGAAGTGCCCCTTGAAAAGGAGGGGGGACTGAGTCAAAAATTTAGCACTGTAGTGCAGTACTTTGGAAATGCTGTGGTAGGCTGGTGTTCTGAGCATACTTAAGTTTCCAGTTAAAAGCAGCAGAGTGAACTACAAGTTGGGGACTGAGCACACTACCCTTGGAGGACAGACAAAGCTTACTCATTGGTGTAGGGGTGAAGAAATTTGGCTCTGTAAAGTGAGCAGGCATAGCTCCAGGGCAGGAACGGGATGTGACAGTTGTCAGTGCACTTCACCGGTGCTATCAGGCACTGAGAATATGTTCCAGGGCCTGATAATAATTAAAGGTCAAATGCTAATGCTTTTAATCCTTTTTAAATATCTGGAAGGAATCAAGACCATCTTTGCAGTGTTACTGACATTTACCTGTCTTTGCTTCCCCTGGTCAATGGTAACTTGAATATTTGTGTGGAATCCTGGAACGTTGTCCTGACTCATCAACAGTCATAAGGAGAGTTCTTGCTTTGTCTGGTAAGGTCAGCTAACTAGCTGTCATTCAAGCTGGCCTGTGTGCTATCTGAGCTGCAAACAAGTTCCCATGGTGGCTGGTTGCCAAAGCGGAAAGAGATTATCTGGGATATGCCACTGACTCTTAGGTGGCTTGAAACTGGTTTCAAACTTGTTCTTTGACCTCTTGCTTTTTTGTTTTTTGTTTTTCCCTCTCCTTGTTTTTCATCTTTCAGAACGGAAAGACATCAGTCATGGCGGGTGATGCCATTATGGTCATGAGAGGCTTGACAAAGCTTAGTAAAGCAGTCCTAGAAACCCAAGCAGGACAGCTTCGGCAGGTGCTCCTTGGGGGCGATGCAGTTACCATTGCGAGGACCCTCCAGGCCACTGTTGAAGATCAGTTCAGTTCTGCCTTGGGGAAAATGCAGGTAAGCAAAGCTCTTTGTTCACAGTCTAGTCTGTTTTGCTTTTCCTTCAGGTACTTTTCAGTTTTGTTGTGAGAGTGGCTGGGAACTTGCATCGTGAACTAGAACCTAGCTCTGAAGTCCTGGATCAATAATATAGATATTGCAATACTCTGGGAATTCTCCAGGATTTCTGTGGCTTGGTGGTGCTTGGACAGGAATGGGAGGGGAATGTTACTGCAGAGTGTTTGTTTCCATTACTGAGTGTTTAAGACATGCTGAAAGTGTGCTCTGTTCACCTCATCTTGTCAAAGATCGAGCTCTTGCTAAGACTGGCCAGCAGCTTTGTTATTTTAAGTCTCATTTAAACTTCAGTCACTGATTGCCTCTCCTTTGAATAAGTGAATGAGCTCTTTTAAAGTGAATTGGATTTATCTCAGTGCTGCTTCCTTTCTTGACAGAATGGCTCAAGGTCAGGTGTTTGCATGTTCATCACTTCTAGCCCAGGCTGGATTTTCAGAACTGATTTTCAAATGAGGAACATAAGAAAAGCCAGAGTTTTTTGTGGTGGTTTTGGTTTTTTGTTGTTGTTGTTGTTGTTGTTGTTTTTTTTTTTTTTTTTTAAGCAGCAGCTTCTGTCACCAGCTGTGAAGCTCTAATAGAACTATCTCCACATTTGCAGTGTTGCCATCTGTTGAAAATGTGGGGCTTGTCTGAGGAAAAGAACTTCTTAATCAAAAATGATCATCCTTTATCATCCTCTAGAAAGACAGCGTAGCTCAGATCATCATTTTTGAAGCATAAACTGAATGAGGTTTTGATGTGTTTTGTCATAAGTGTAGACTATCGTGGCAGTCTAGCTTCAGTCCTAGGATCAGCACATGTATTTCCTTGATTGTATTTAAGCTTGCAATAGAAAGTGTGGGTTTCTTTTATGGGGATAGTGCTTTGTTTTGCATTTGTCCTCCTTTTGCATCCAAGGAGAGAGAGATGTTCTTCTCTTTCTGTGCATGTTTCTCTGCACAAGAGAGGCCCTGCAAGCACACCTGCAGAACATTTGCCCTGCGTTCTGCACCTGAGTTGCATGAGAAGCTGCTGCCAAAGCAAGGCTCAGTAGGAAATCTGTATTCTCAGAGCTACAACACTTTCTGTTTTGGAGAGAGGAAAGCTTTTATGTTAAGTGGCTATATTTCACTTCCCTTGATCTGTGGCAGGGTTTTGGCGCTCTGACATGCCTTTAAGAATGTAAGTAGAGAGGCCTTCTTGCGTGAAATCATCAGTCAGTATTGTGGCCACAGTCCCTATCTGTAAACAGATTTCTTCTCCCTCCCCTGCTGTCATGTTGAGGTTCAGAATAGCATGAGACCTGCTGAATAACAGGAAAGACCATGTTCTGTTTTTTTCTGTAAGGAAGGGAAATGTAATTAGTGTTTAGGAAAGAGCCTAAAATATGCTGCCTGCTTCCCTGACCACAGTGGGATTTAAAATCCAGCTCACTGGCTGTAATAGTCATCAGTTCTTCCATGGTATTGCCACTGCAGGGATAGGTGACTAGAATATGCCAAGTAACAAGTAAATAGGAGATAATGTTCTGCTGCTATTTATTTATTTAGATTTTTTCTACATTGAAAAGTAATGGGAAATATCTGGATTTAGTGGGGCAGCCCTTGCAGGTCAGGACAGAACAGAAAAGACTGTCAGGAGAAGCTTGCCTTGAGTTTTGTTGTGTCTGATGCAGCTATCCTTGCTTCAAGCATGGAATTGTATTATTTTTTTGGGGGGGGGTTGGGGGGTGACAACAAACCCTGCCATAGTTTAGTAGTTGAATAATGAAATGTGTTTTGCAGTTGGTAATGTCATGGCCATGGAAGGCTGAGCTTACTTTGCCTGTAAGTAGGGTGCCCTGCAGGATGGGAGGAGGGAGCATGGCAGGGGTAAGAACTGAATTTTATGATGCTTAGCTTTTTGGTATTCCTCCTAAGTATATCTTATGTGATATTGCAGCTCCCATCACCTGGAGTTTCTGAGCAGTTTATTGGTACTAGTGAACTCCACAATTAGTGACCCTTCCTGGCAGTATATGTAGAACAAGGCATCTCCAGTTATGAGTATTTCAGAAGCTGTTAAGGAATTTGTCCCATCAGTGGGGCTGAGAGACTGCCTGTGGTCCCAGGTGTCCCCAGTGTCTTTTCCTTTTTCCTGTCTCTTACTGCTAATGTCTGCAGTGCCAGAGTGTCTACAGATTACTTACTGTGAAGACATGATAGCCTATCTGCAGGTCCATCTCTGAGGACCATGGATGGGTAGGGAGCAGGTTTTAAGTTATTTTCTTAAAGTATTTCTATTATTGTTTGCAGGAACTAGGCAAACAGCAGGAGAACTTAACTGATCTCAGCGAGGATTTTGGGAAAGACTATGACTTCTCAGCCCGAGAGCCATCAGATGCTCCAATGGACTTCTCCACTGCCCCTGGCAAGCCTCACGAACACAGCAGTGAAGGCCCTGCCTCCTCTTACACTACGAATGGACCTTTTAGAAGTGCTGGTGAGACTGGAGATTCTGGCATGGATCAGAAGCCTTTCCCTCCCAAAATGGATGCAAGATTATTTGGAGGCTTTAGGGACCCTGGAAATCCTTTTGCTGCTGCCTTTGGACAAAATAGGGCTTTCCACCAAGACCATTCCTCTGTTAGTGGATTAACAGCTGAAGATATTGATAAAGCCAGACAGGCCAAAACAGGTTCAGAGCAGAAACCCTACAAACAGATGGTATGTTTTGTTGTTGGTCTTTGGTTTTTTTTTTTGTTTTTTTTTTTTTTTTTAAATAAGGTTTCTCAGTACTATGATTTCTGTACTGGATTGTCCTTACTTTCTGTGTTTCTCTCACTTCTTCCTCTTCTGCTATTCACTTTTGTGGAGGCAAAAGAGGGAAATGTCTGTGCTCATTTACTCTGATCTGTTATTTATTCTGTCAATAGATTTTTCAGGCTTTCTTTTCACACCTTCCCCTTCTGTATCAGATATTCTGATGTGAGAGGATATTTAAAAAGTATACATAGGGTTAGACTTCAGTTTTATATTAAGAGCTCTTCTTTCATTCACTGGACTATGAGGACTCAATGTATTTACTGATGCATGTTACAGTAATGAAGGATCTGTATTTCATCATAGTTTTTGCAGTGAAATGTTAAGTAGGTGGGGACAGCTGTAGGCTACAAAGGTTTGAAGACTGACCTAAAAAGTCTTTCTTCTCCTTGAAGGGCCCTGTTCCCTTTCTCTAGTTGTTTTGCTATGGCTGTGAAGAATGAATTGGACTGAAGCCCCTCTCAGTGAAGGCCATGGCTTCCTGTACTTGCAGTCCTTCTAGAAGTGGAGAGAATGTTACTTAGCTCAGAGAGCAGCATAGCTAACAATTGTTGCTTTAGTGCTTCATGTCCTTATGGGAGACAGTGCAGAAACCCTACAGCAGAATGCACAGTGGAGATAGATACTTGCTACCTGCTCTGACCTTCTGCCTCCTTCCCAAAACCCATTATCAGATGCTATTGTGGGTTCACTCACTCAGGATATTGCTTTGATGACACTGCTCCAGCTGTTGTGTGTGTGTGAATTATCTACAGTACTGTGAACCTGATAATCTTCCATGAGTTTTAATTCCATGTGTGGAAGGCAGTTTGGGTTGGCGTTGTGCTGCTTCTCCAAGTTCAAAATATAAGGGCTGCTGAGGTGAAAGTAAAAATGGGGTTTGTAAACTTGGTCATCAGCTCTGCTATCTTTTCCACCCCCTTGTCCATTCCTCTGCTTAGTGTATGTTTGAGTTCATGGTGTGTCTGTTCTGCAGTGTGTTCTCTTGGAAAAAACTGTAGTGCAGAGCTGTTCAAGTGCTTCCAAATTTGCAGGTATCTGACCATATGTCCAGTTCATTTGTGCATTTCTTACTGTTTTGTTTTCCTTTCCCTCTCTTTCTGCTGCAGCTCAGTGAGCGGGCCCGGGAAAGGAAGGTTCCTGTCACAAGGATTGGACGACTCGCCAACTTTGGAGGTCAGTTTGCACACCCATGTTTGCAAAGTCACTATGCTTGTACGTACTGATTAATGGCTGGCTATGACAGTGCTCTTGCTGAAGTGTTAGTTGGTTCTGTTTTCTAGTTAAGCTTGCTAATAGGAAAGTGCTTTCCCAGAAACAGCTGGCTGGATCAGAGCTTGAGTTGGGCTTTTTCATTGCAATTGTAGATCTTGGCCTTCAGTCAGAATCCTGTCTTCTGTCACTCATCGTATCTAACTGCTACTGTGATAGTATGGCAAAGAAAAAAGCTCCTCACCTAAACAGACCTTTCAGATGCATTCAGCAAGCTACCTGTAAACAAGAACTACAGAGCTAGCATGGGTTTTAATTTGTTTTCAGATGGCAGGCTGATATATTCCTGGAATTTAGGTTTTGCATACCTATTCTGGAATGGGGAAGAAAAAAAGTAAGTCACTCTTAAAGAGTGCAGGGCACATGATTTGCATAGTAGAGCTGCACATCTTCATGGTAACACATACTGGCCATGCTGTTTGAATGAGTTGGAGAGTGTGAGGTGCAGATTCTTCTCCAGTCTGTACAAATACCCTGGTCCTGCTTATGTGACTTCACTTTATTGACAAAACTTTCCTTGTTCTTACAATATGCTATTACTGTCAAGCATAGACAACTGGAGCAGCTGTTACTTTAAACATTATTTTCCCAAACTTATTCTTGTTACCTCACTGAACAGTGGTTAAATATAAAACATCCTTTTGGTATTGACTTTTGAGGGTGGGGAGATGATAATAGCCAAGGTTTGATTTACTCAGCCATTGCTTCTAAACCATTTTCTCCCGGGAAGGATGTAAGGTCTGAGCTTGTAAGATCAAGCTAGCTGAAACCTATGTGAATTTCATTTGCAGAATGGGACCTACTATGTTAACAAGCAGGTAAATATCTTCAGTGATATTAACAGAAGGTGCTTATCCAATGTCTTCTATCCAAAGCCATCAAAGGACTAAACATGTTTCTGAGAAAAAGGGAACTGTCTCAGCTAGTGTTAAGTAAATATTAGATGAGTAGTCTCTGTTGTTGTGGGGGGTTTTTTTGTGTGGTGTCTGTTGTTTTTTTTGTGACTAGTGTTTTGAGATGACAGTAGTCTATTTAGGTTGTGAAGAGTCTTTCCCAATTAGCATGTTAGGCCCTTGTGGCTCTTGTGATTCTCTTCCACAAAATTTGATAGGGAAGCACATATGCAAAGTAGACATCCTTGTGTTACAGATCTCAGAAGAAAGAAAAATAGCCTGTCAAATGTAATTCAGATCAACTGTTATATATAAAAAAAACAATTATTCTTCCTCTGTGTGTCTCTTTGTCAGAGTAATATGCACACTAGGAGCAGTTGGGGGCAGGGAGTGATTCTGTGCAGTGCAGGAATAAACAGCAAGTGAGTTCTGTGATAATATAAGGTTTTAATGGTGGTCAGATCTCTTTAACCCTGTAATTCATTGCAGGTGCTCTGGCTTCTCAGCATGCTTAGTATTCCTTAAAGGGAAGCAGCATTCATGATCTGCTTTTTTGGAGTAACTTGATTCCTTTATTTTTAAGCTCTAGTAGCATACAGTTCTCTGTTCTAATCTAGCCTTGATTTTTATGGAAAGTATTACAGCACTTGTAGCTGTCATCTTCTGAATTTATCTGTGGCTGCTTGCTGACCGCTAGTGGATGTGGAGTGGCGGACGACCAAATTTTCTGTGGACTTTCAGTTCCAGTGCTGTTGCTGTATGCTCCAGCTCTTGGCACTCAAGGCTGTTGCATGAGGAAAGGCTGACTCATGCTTCAAGGGGAAGTATAACTACCTACCTGTCTTCTCTTAGCCTCAGGTTAAAAAACAAAACAAACCCCACCAAACTAAAACCACAAAGGGAGAGTAAGAAAGAAAGAGATTGTTTATAAGCAGCATCTGCAGTCATATCTCTGTCTCATTTGTTTTTTCATCCTGCCCATCTCCTCCAGTTGTCTGTTTTATATGATTGAAATTGCTGTCAAGACAGAGCTCTTGCTTTCAGACTGCTTTTGGGGGGCATTGTGTTGCAAAAATGGTCTACAGATTCTCTGGTCTCTGTAGTCTCTCTTTAGCCTTCATTGCTTATCTTTCCCTCTGAACTTCTTCCTTGCAAGAGCAAGAAGCAGTAGCATTGTCAGTATGCTGGCTAACAAGCAGCGGCTGTGCCCTATAGGTAGGTTTTGTCCAGTTTAAGAAATTGCTTGGTAATATTTTGGTAGGCTGAGTAATGTTTGAAGATTTCTGAGGGCGTAGCGAGTCTGAAGTAGTGTGGGCAGCTCCATGTGGGAAGAGCTGTCTGTAAGGAACACTTCTTAATGGTCCAATCTGGATCCAGACTGGTATGAGCTTTTAAACAGCCTCTAGAACTGCTTGGAAAGAGGGACTCCATTTATAGTGAGGAGCAGCTCCTGCTTGCTATTTGCTCCAAGTTTAGAGTGGTTTTTTTTCTGACCTGCACATGGCCTTCAGAGAGCAAGTGCAATAGTGTAACCACATCAGCTAATTCTGGAGTGGCTTTTCCTGGCTGGCTCTTATCTGATGAGAAATGTTCTTTTCAAATTGCATCTTTATGAAGCATTTTAAATGCTTAAACCAGGAAACGTTAGCTGATGGCAAGAGCCGTGGTGAACCATTCACTTTTACCTGGTTTTGATTCCTCTGAAGTTGTTGATGAGCTTTGGCTTATGGTCGACTGTGTTCCTCTTAGATTGCTACCAGGGAAAGGTTGTACTTGTGTGGCTCTCCTAGCTACTTACTGTCCTCACTGTCAGTCCTTTGTGGGTATTATTCTTGGGAGTGATGCAAGAGGTAACATATACAATTTTTATAAATACCTGCAAGCTGAAGAGTGATGCTGATTAAGGGAGTCACATGAGGGCACAGGAGGCAGTTTCCAACTGAGATGAGGATTGATTTTTTTGCTTTCCTAAGGTCCAACACAACTTTATGTATTTTTTTTTTTATTTTAGAGAAGGCAGGATAAGCTTGAAGTGTTTCAAAGCTGAGTGGTAGGTGAGTTAAAAGTTCCCAGTGCGTGCACAGTGTGTGTTCCCTCTTGTGCATTTTCTCGTCTTGCCTTTTCAATGGAAGTCAGATACAAGGTGTAGGATGGTTTAATGAGTCTACAATTACATTATTGTTTTATGGGAGTACCTGCTGCTGCTGAGGGATGATGCTTAACAGCTGGAAGGGAGCCCTTTTGCAGGGGATGTCGCTGTTAACCTGTGGAATAGTAGTGACACAGCTCTGTCCTTGCTTCCTAGGACATTCAAATAATCAGAATTAAATGGGGAATAGCAGGGTTGGGGGAGGTGTGTGTGTGATTACTTCCTGCCTTACCAGCTGCATTGCCTTGAAAATAATTAAGGGCAGGAGGCTGCTCCATACTGGTGAGGGAGTGTAGCTTAGACCAAGTAAGCTTTTAGTGCACAATCTGTTTCTTGTGTGCTTTGGGGTGCCATCTTCATTTGAAGACTCCAGGAAATCATTGTAGGAAATACAATGGTTGAGGTGGATTCTTCCCCTGTTGCTCCCTACCAGTCAAACAAGTGTTTGACTCCTGACTTGGTGGGATAAAACCCACTTTTTTCTTTATTTCAATATTAGATCAACATAATTTTAGACTTGAAGAAGGTAGAAAGATGTTGAGTAGGTCAAAAGCAGAGTTCATGTAACTCTTCCTGGGGTTCAGATAGCTGTATAGGATCAGGCATGATTTTGATCACACTTGAATCATTCCTCCTCCTCTCTTTGCATATTTTTTGTTGTCCACCCTGTGTTATAGGGAATGTTGATCTCCCAGCTGTGGTTTCGGGGCACACTGGTTGGGTGATGGACAAATTAGTAACAGGAGGCAGAAATACTTGGACTGCACAGTTTGCCTGGCTTCTCACCTCTTCTGGGAGCAAAGAACACTTTGCTGCAAAGACTGAAGATCACTTTCTCCAATGCCTGCATGTAATAATGATCCTCTACTGAACTACTTTGTCCTGTATATGTATTTTTGTATGCTTACTGCAACAGCTGGAGTGACTGCTGATAGCTATATTTATAGTACTATATATCATCCTTAATTTTTGTTTATTTTATTTTTTTTTTCCCAGGATTGGAATTGGTAAAACGGATTTTTCTAAAGTTTTTTGTTCCATGCTTGTTTTGTAGCCTGATGGGTCATCAATTCCACCCACACACTTGATCTTTTCTTTATTTCCATTCTCCTTTCCTTGAATCATTTGACTTTTCTTGGCAGTTTGTCTCCCTTAATTATATTCCTGGTTTGTAAGTTTATTATTCTAATGATATAATAAGATCCTTTTCAAATAGAGAATGTTCAGGAAGCTTATAGTGAAGTCTGTCTAATGTGATTGTAGCAATTTTGTGGAGGGAAAAAAAAAAAGGCACTAGCCTCTTGAGTTATGTTGCTAAAGCATATGCAGGACTGATGACTACAGGATTCAGATTGTCATGTGAGTGTGGCTTTCTTCTGGTGAGCATTTAATGCGCAGAAAGCTGGTGGAAATCCATGTTCAACTGTCTGCAGTGTGTTCTGTGTGGTGCAGACATGACTGAAACCAGGGCACAGGCTGCTACAGGGAAGCGTCTTGCCCACCCCTGCGCTTGGCAGGCTGAGCAGAGTGATAACAACCCATTCAGTCTCCTGTTTGTTTTGTTGTGTCAGTTGCTGAGCAAGAGGATTCTTCCTGAACAAAACTGATTCCAGATCATCTGTTGATGGGCTTGGTTTGAAGTGTAGCAAGTGCTGGAGGTGCCTGGAAAATGTCTGAAGAGGCACTCTACTGGTATAAAACCAAGTGGCATTTTCCAGGCCTGAAATAATGTCTGCATAAAGTGCAAAATGCAGGAGTGTGACTTTCCAGAGGTGCTCTGGGATGTTATTTTCCAAAGTGCTGAACTGTGGCTGTTCACTGATGCTGAAAATTGTCCCAAAATGATTAATCTTAGAGGAAATGCTCATCTTGCAGACAAGGAAAATGAAGGACATCAGAAGTGACTTGTGCAAGGTCAGTAGACTGGTGACTCAGAGGAGGACAGTGCTTTTCTACAGCTGTGCAGGTTCTTTGGAGGGCTCACTTGTTCCTGGTAACAGGTGAATGGCTGACAGTGTCTGGTGGGTTGACTTTGGCTGGCAGCTAAACCCTGCGCAGCTGCTCACTCGTTTCCTCCCACAGCAGGATGGAATAGGAACAGCAAAAGTGAGAAAATTTGGGAGCTGAGATGAAGACAGTTTAAAAGCAACGCAGTAAGAGGAGTTCATGTGCTACTCCCTATTGGCAGGCAGATTTCCAGCCACTTACTGGCGAGCGGAGCCTCAGCATCTGCAGCAGTTACTTGGGAAGGCAAACACCAAAACCCCAGACGTGCCCCCTTCATCCTCCTTTCTGCAAGCCCTTACTGCTGAGCAGGGTGTTATATGGTATGGACATCCCTTTGATTTGGATCAGCTCTCCTGGCTATGTCCCCTCCCAGCCTCTTGCCCATCCGCAGCCTACTCAGTGTGAGGGCAGAGCGGGGAAAAAGAAACAAGCCTTGATGCTGTGCAAACGTTGTCCATCAACAGCTAAAACACTGGTGTGTTATCAACACTTGTAGTCACAAATCCAACGCACAGCATGATACAGGCTGCTGTGAAGAAAATTAACTCCTATCTTGGCCAGACCCAGTATGCAGCATTATTTGTGTTCAAATAACACATACCTAGATTTTAAGTGGGAAGATGTCTGAAGCCTGTGCTTAAACTTCAGATGTTTAAAACTTAGGAGCTTGTTTATGCTTGGCCTTAGTTTATTTGAAGCAGTTACTGACTAATGATTTGAGGTCACTTTTCTAGCAAACTGGACAGAGTGGAGCAGTGAGAAAATTCTAAGAGGGAGCTTTTGTAACAGCAGCTTTTTCTAGCGTAGTCTACAATATGGTTTGTCAGATGCTCAGCTGTGTACGGCCATGAGAGGGGTGGTGCAACACACACTTGTTTGGAGTCTGATCTTACCTCCACCAATGTAAAACACAAGCTGCTTTGGAGCATGCTAGAACTTTTCCAGCTTTATCGTGGAAGACAGGGTAGAATCTGGTTCCTAGTCTTTAGTTTGCCTTTGAAATGGTTTGTGTCTTAATGATGAAGAGAGATTAGAAACTTCAGATTTATTTTGCCTGTACCTAAAATAAAACATGTCTCAGTAGTGAACGTAGAGCCATTAGGAGACACTGTGTGTTTAATTTGGAACCAGTTAGTGCAAGCCCAGTTCAAGCCTATCTCTGATGATAACCAAGCTGATTTCTGATGGGGAGCGTTGCTTTGGAAGTGGTAAAAGTGGGATCAAGGCCAACAGAAGTGCTCAGTGAGTGGTGTTCAGTCTAGAAAATCATATTTTGTGGATATTTGTCTTCATTGGCTTCCTGTCTGACTCTTGGTACTTTCTGATCCAAGTTACTGTCTCGCCTGTGGGATCTGTTTGGAGATGACTGTGTATGAGCATTTTAATAGGTAATTGTTTATGCTCTGATTAAAAAGTCTCTGTGCTTCTTTCCTATGGAGTCTAGGGATATTTTTCTTATTTTGTTCAGCTAATGAAATCTCTGGATATCTGATGCAGAAGACTTGATGAGTGGTCATCCATGGCTTGGCACTATTGAAGGGTCTGTACAAATTAGCTAGTAACAACAAACCTCCTTGGGCTTAAATTTGGCATTTCAGTGCTGTACCTCCATAGGAAAACTTGAAGAAAATATGGAAAACTTAGAAACCCTCCCCCCCAAAAAAAAAACCCACAGGGTTTTTTCATCTAAGTATTATAATACTAAAATCATGGCATCCTGTGAAAGTTGTATTTTTTCTGAATGTAGATTTCTGTATTATGTCGCATGCTCTTAAACATTCATGTGCAATGGAGTATGAAAGGTTGTCCTGACAGTGAAATGGAGTGGGAGTGGCCCTGGAAGCAGTCCTTGCAAATGCCGTAATGTCACTCCCGTGCCCTGTGCTTCACTGTATGCTGGATTCTTTGACCTAGTGCATGTAGCCTGAGGTTGCAAGATGGAGCTGTTTCTGAAGCAGACACACTGCGCAAATCTGAAATTTTATTGGTAGAGGTGGGATTGTAATTACCTGATGGGAGAGAGTAAAAACTCACTGTGCAAGATGAGGTTCGAATTGTTTGTGCCCAGGCTTCCTCATTTGAGACTAAAAAATGTGTGCATGCGTTTCCTTCTCACATGTGCATAAAATGCCATGTGCTGTTCACTCTGCTTCTGCCTTTGTACTCAGCATCCCCTGGTTGATTTCCCTGGGAAGCTGTCCCGTAGTGCCTCAAAGAGGGCTTGGGGTGCTTGGAAAACATGCACCTCCAGCACTGCTAGCAGTATGGGAGTAAGGCATGGTGGAATGCACTGTTGCTGAGAAGATGTGAAGGAACACCAGCTGTTCTGGTTCCTCATGTAATTTATTCTCCCGAAAAATAAATATTTTGAAATTGGGAAGGAGTGTGACCTTTGGTAATATGGGCTACTGCATGATTAGATCTGGGTCTTGTTTAATCTTTGGTGGCTTTGGTCAGGTTAGTGGAGGCAGATAATGCTGCTTTTGTAGTTGTAGCTTAATCTGTGGCTGTAAGACAACGCCCTAGAATTCACTGCTTGCAAGGGTGATAGTGCATGGGGAGTGCTGGTGTTTGGTCTCATGGCCTTAACTGTTGCTGTGCAGGGTTAGTCCCCTGAACAGCTCCTTGGAAATGTGGGTTACAACACTGCTCGCATAAGGCGGGCCTCGGGAAAAACATGTTTCTGTTCATCATAGTCAGTGAGCATGTGGAAGTCAGACAGCTAATGAGCACAAATAAACCTGAATGCTTAGACAGTAGGGTCACAGAAACTTAAACTCTACTGCCAGTGCCTTCATCTAAACAGTTTTGCTTCCCCCTGCTGAGGTGGCATGGGTGGGACTGAGGGCGATTCTGCTCTTTCCTGAGAATTGTACTTTGAGAACCATGTTCTTTTGTTTTGTTTTGTTTTTTCCTTCTAAACTCTACTGTTTGAGTCTACAGCAGGACCTCAGTCAGAGCACAGAGCTCTAAGTGGCACTTGTTGCCATTCTTTATAAAAGCTGGACAACCAGACTGGCCTAGCTTGTGACACCTGGCTGGCGTGCTGGGCTGAAGCAGTACAGGGGAAAACTGTTCAGTGTTAAACTTGAAGATGACTCCATTGCAAAAGCTGGATGATCTAATCGATCTGTTTTGTTGCTGTGCATCTGACTGTGTGACATAAGCTTAATTACAAAAAACATGCCTCTGTATGTGGCTTAGAAGGTTTTTCATTCTGACTTGGGTCTTTTTCTTATTTTAAAGGACTAGCCGTTGGTCTTGGCATTGGGGCATTGGCAGAAGTTGCAAAGAAGAGCCTTAGACCTGAGGAACGCAATGGTAAGCTCTTTACACAGCCTCATTCTTCTACTTTCCTCTTTTTTTTCTTTTCCTTTTCTTTTTTTCCCCAGACACAGCTTACCTGCATTTGCAAGATTTTAGTCTTTTGAAAGCTGGGTTGGTGAGGCAGTCAGAATAACAGGGGGATGTGAGTAGTTATTTTTAATATAATCCTTCTCCACCTCCAGATTCTTCTCCTATCTAAGTATACCTCAGCCTCACTGAGTAGACAGAGATCAGAGGTATATGCAAGAGGATGAGTTTATGCCAGCACAATTCATACAGCCTTCTTTCCCACAGCCACCCCTAAGTTTGAATACCATTCCTGTGCCCGTTCTTGGATTGTCTTGGCCTAACAGGTTTGTTTTTTTTTAACTGTTCAGTGAAACCATGTAGTTCTAAGAGTACAAAACTGTAGATGAGCCCGTGTGTCTTAAACTTTGTTAGTGGTTGCAATCTGCTTGAAATTTAGGGATGTTCTGCCTAGGGAACTTGGAGGATGGCTGCTCTCTTCTGAGAGACAAAACACTTTATGTACATGTTAAATGGCAGTTATCTACTAACAGTATCTATATTTTGCTGCTTTCTAAAGGATTCTCATAACAGGTCAAAAAGCTATGCTCTGCAAATTGACCTGATCCTGTTTTCTTTCTGGCTTTTTTGAAGCTGGACGTAAAACATTTCTAAGTTGTACCTGGCCATGTCATGGTGGCTTTCTTCTAAGCTTATGTGTTGGTAAATTATGGTGGTACTGAAAGGTTTAGGGCATAGAAAGTACATGATGTTCTTTCCTAGAAAACATGAGATTACTAAAAGCTTCTGACTCCATTCACTTGTTTCTTATCCAGGAAAAGCTTTTGTGGGATATTGCAAAATGTAAAGTTCTTTGTTACAGTTATTGCAGGCTGGTCTTCAGCTGGTCCCTCTGGTTTGGCTAGTAGGTTTGTGTGTTTACATTTTTTCCAGTGACTGGGGGGAACTGATGAAAGGGTTAAACACTTGCAGCTAGAAGTAAAAATTAAGTCCTGCTTCAGAAGCATTGCTTTGAGATAATGACAACTGCTGTGTCCTTGTAATTTTACTCTGTGGCCAGTAGTACTCTACTACAAGGCCAGTTTATGTATTCCCCCAGTTTTCTTTGGGGGTGGGGGAAGGATGGAGACTGAGATAGTGTGATCCTCTATTCCAGGAGATACTGGAGTGGCTGAAAGATGAAGAAATTTGGAGGTGGGGAGTACCCTAAAAAAAACCCATCCAAAAAACCTCAAACCTAAAAACCAACACCCCAGCAGATGAAGCACATTCGGTGTGGGGAGGGGACAGGGGTAAGGCAGCAGCTGTGCCACCCAGGACACTACTTGTTAAGTCTTGCATCCTTGTATTCCCTGTACAACTAGGCAATGCAGAGGAGCCCAGCAGAGAAAAAGGATCCTTGGCAAAGCGTTGTTTCTCTTTGTGACCTGAGGTGTTTGAGGCTGATTGGCTATCTTTGCTTTGATTTTTTAAAAGCATGCATTCAGGCAAACATGGCCCATCCTGCAGAGAATCCTTGAAGGCTTTTGGTTTCAGCGCTTGTGATGTTTGACAGGTTGTTCATACCTGTTGGAAGCTGATGATTTGCTTTGCTTTTAACAGAGGAGGAATTGCACAACTGTTGGTACTTCTCTGCTTGCCAAATTATTTTCTAATTGGGCACACCCCAAAGTGAAAACATGAGCTTGCAGAACTATGGAATTTGAAGGAATAACATAAGCTTTGTTTCTCTTCCTTACAGCATGATAAAGGGTTATTTATTTATTTTTGTCTTTAGAGTGCAACAGATACTCTTTCCTTGCAATAAAGCAATTGCACCTTTAGACTTTTTTCTTCTTCCTAGGGAAAATATTATTTTCCTGTGTAACTATAACTTGGTGCCAGAAGCCTACTCTACAGTCTGAGTCATGCTTTGGGAAGAGTAATTTTTCTCGAACAAACCTTGACTAAAGAATAAAGCAATCAGAACTGCTGAATTCGATGCTAGGCAAGGGAGTTGGAAAATAACCTGGCTTTTATTTTTAGCTGTCTTGCTTTCATTCTTGCATCTCCTCTTGTCTGCTTAGGTAAGAACTTGAGCAGTGGCTACACTGTAAAGGAGAAGGGGTGGTGGGACTGAGAACAGGTCAAGAGCAGCAAGTATTAAGGTGAGGCAAAAATAAAAAGACTATTTCAGCCCTCATATTCTCTTGGAGCTTCTGAGGCCAAGGACACAGGAAAGTGTCCAGGTGACTCAGCTACAGCCTCTAGCTAGCATCCTTGAATGTGTTTTTTGAGTCCAAGATCCTTTTTTTTTTTTTTTTTTCTTACTGTTCTTCTGGCAGTACCAGCCTTAGCTGTTCTTGGGGCAAATCTCTTGACATAGGTACCTCAACATTTCTGTAAAATACCACTGCAGCCCTTCCATGATTTCAGCTTGAGGCATTTGTGTCCAAGTTTTCTGACTGCCAGCATCATAAGCTTGGGCTGAGACCTGTTTCTGTTGAGAATGACATATTGTCCTGTCTCTGGAAGCTGGTAGAGGAGGCCTTTTCTCTCCCCACTGTTGCAATATTACTAGTAACTTCTTGGCACTTTGAAAATAAACAAGTGGCATGTGTATATGCCCAAAGGCATGCCTAAGAATTCCATGCTCTCACTGGCATCCAGGAGTGATGAGAAAGAGTCTTCTCTTGGTTATCTTCCTCTTGTCCAGTCAGTACAAATGAAAGTGTCTTCACTCCTTTAAAATGAATCTTCAGACACTGGTCGTTCAGTCACAAAAGTGCAAGCCAGAAACTCCTGAGCTACACTTGACCCTAGCAGCATGGCTTGTACTTCTTTCAATTGCTGTTATTAAACGGAGGGACCATAATGCCTACTCTGCTGCACGTTCTAGCAACTGTGCTAGTGCTTATCTGTCTTTTCCTGCTCAATTTCCTCATCCTTGTTTAGTAGCCACAGGGCCCTTTTCTCTCTGCCTCAGATTGCCTCTGTTTCCATAAACAATTAATTTAAAGGATCTATCCTAGAAATAAAGGAGTCTGGTGCAAGAATTTGTGAATTTCTCCCTTCTCCATGCAAGCCTGATGTCCTGGACATAAATTCTTTCCACTGCCAAATTCCAGTAAGTGCAGTTTTGCTTGGTTTGTTGTTTTCTAAAGAAGGCTTGAGGGCCTAATGCTGTCCTCTAAGTTCTTTAATCAGTGGTTTGGCTCATCATATTTTTTAAAAAGAGGATGCCTGTACTCGATTGCCAGTGGGAATTTTCTTTTTAGGCTGATGTTGCTAGTTAAAAGTAACCTTCTCAGTCACTGGTCACTGGCAGTCTCAGTATTTAGAGTGTGTATCTGAACTGCAAGGCTGACACAGGGTCGGAATGGGAGGGTAGAATAAATTTCTGGGAATAAAAATGAAAGAGTGCCCAGATAAATAGCTGCCACTACTGGTAAAGAAACTCTGGGTTCAAGGTCAACTTTGTAACTTATTAATGACCTGTACTAGACTGTTCTACTAGGCACTGTGCAAATGGCAGGCCAGGCAGAGCCCCGAAGGGCTGGCTGCTGGCCTAGGTTTGAATGTAGACTTGGTTTCTTATGAAGAATAATAATACAGTCTCCTTGAGTTGTCAGTCCTAAGTGCTTAGGCTACGTTCTTGACTCTTCCCTTGCCCCAGAGTTTGTGTGGCGGATGATCCTAAAAAATAAATACATGCAAAGTCCAGTGGTTAGTTTTCCATTTGAGAGTAGCCAAGGAGCTGGAAAAGCAGTGATACAGCTGTGAGGTGTACACAGCTTTGAAAGGGTTCATGCTGATTCTTGATTTAGAAAGGAAAAGGTGGGTCAAACACTCCTGAGGATGTCTGCCTACTTCCTCTGCTGTGGAGAGCTGACAGGCAGAAGCCTTCATTTCTGAGGCCTCCTTGTTGCCAGAGCTTATTTAGATGTGATTTCCGTTTGCCTTTTTGTGTTTCCCTGATGAAGTAGGCATGAAAAAAAACAAACCAAAACCAACAACTTTGATCTTGAGATGGGTGGGAATCATTTGTTGCATCAAAAAGTGCCTTGCTGAAAATTTGGCATATTTCTTCATGAAGTTGTGATGCATTTTATTCTCACTTTCTTTCTACCTAGCCTTGGAAGTCTGTCTGTTTTCTCTCCACTTGCTGTTTACATAAGCCTGCTCTCTAAGCTTGCTTTTGGGTCACCTTCTTGTTCACGCCCACTGTTAGCAAAGTATGTAGAAACAACTGCTGATCACGTGCTGTTGGGCTGTCTGGTGATCAGGTTAGTGCCCTTGTGGGCCTGACTTCAATGAGAAGCATGCTGGGAGAAGAGGATGGGGTGTGCCTGTGTTTGGCTTTCTCTGGTAAGACTTAAAATTGTCAGGGTTTGTTGGCTTTTGGAGGTGACTTTAATCATTAACCAACTCCTTTATCTTGCTGCCCGTTGAGAGGAGGATGTTTTTGTGTGCAGGTGGTGTGAAGGAAGGTAAGGCTTTGACTCAGTACTTTCCCTAGCTCCTGTGTGTCTGATAGAGCTCGTATAAGAGATTGTTTGCCTTATCATTGCAAACAACACAGGATTTTCTTTATGTGCCAGTTGAGAACTTTGAGAATCTTTGTTAGATGGCTCCAAGCACTACTTTCCAGAGCCAGCTTTTCAAGTGAGCAAAGCCATATTCTTCTGCCCTGAGCAGCTGTACCTATTCAGTCTCTCAGACTCCTTACATCCAGGATCCAGAGCAAATTATGTGCCGAGGATTGCTCTGTGTGATGCACATGGTGACTTCTGGGCCCCTCCTGCTTCTCTGCATCTTGCTTTCAAGAGCCAGGATAGTTGTACTCCCTCCTGGTATTTTTATTCCTCTCCTTTTCATGTACATTCTTTACTCAGGAGAGGGATTTGTAGAGAGATGTCCAACATGAAGTGCCATCTTGCTGCTCTCCTACAAAGCCAGTAAAGGAAAGAGGGGGGCTGAAGGATGGGGAGGGCAGTGCTTGGCATCTCTGCACTGCTGATGAAAAGTTCAGTGGTATCACATCTCTAGGGAAAGCTTTGTAAGCAAACCAGCTGCTTGCAAGGGCTGAAGGATGTCTGTCAGATCAGTAACATGCTTAGCACCTTGAGAAAGCGGTACCAACTTGTGTGAGCCACAAGAGTTCAGACAGCAGCTACTTCAATCTGACTGTTGGTACTTTTTGCTGTCCTCTGGTCAGTCTGAGCTTCCTCTGTATACCTAGAGAGCTAGCTGGAGATGGAGAGATCCCTTGCTACATAATACACCACTAATTTCCATCTGCCTGAGATCTTCAGGCTGTTGCAGCTGCTGTGCCTTTTTGGGCTTTGCCTGTTGTATATGGGGATTTCAGCTGTTCTGTCTCTAGTACCCTTTCCTCTGAAGTATTGAAAAAAAATGATGTAGCTCCAAGATCAGCATACCAGCTGTGGGCCCTGCAGCCTGGCTGTAAGACCTGACCTTCCTCCTTCTTGGCTCTCCATCAGCAGGAGCTGATCTGCAGCCCCAAGAGGAGTGATTGGCAGCTGCCTGCCTGCCCCTTCTGTCCCTGCTCTACTGGGCATCACCCTGGAGAAGGAGTTTTGGATTACTTCTCCCAAAGGGACTACAAAGTGGAATCAGGGTCTCTGTCCCTCTCCCTTTAAAAAAACCCACCAAAACAAACACCAAAACACCAAACCAAAACAGAATGCCAGGCACCAGTATAGGTTAGGGGGGACCTCCTGGAAAGCAGTTCCGAGGAGAAGAATCTGGGAGTCCTGGTAGACAGTAAATTATCCATGAGCTGGCAATGTGCCCTTGCTGCCAATAAGGCCAATGCCACCCTGGGCTGCATAAGGGCAGTGTGTGGCCAGTAGGTTAAGGGAGGTCATTCTCCCCCTCTGCTCTGCCCTCGTGAGGCCACAACTGGAATACTGCTTCCAGTTCTGGGCTCCCCAGTTTAAGGGAGACAGGGAACTATTGAGAGAGGCCAGCGGAGGGCAACGAGGATGATTGGGGGATTGGAGCATCTCCGCTATGAGAAAAGGCTGAGAGAGCTGGGACTCTTTAGCCGGGAGAAGAGAAGGCTGAGGGGTGATCTAATTAATGTTTATAAATGCCTAAAGGGTGGGTTGAGGAAGGATGGAGCCAGACTCTTTTCAGTGGCTCCTGGTTGACAGGACCTAGGGGTAATGGGCACAAGCTGGAACACAGGAGATTCCGTTTAAATATGAGGAAGAACTTCTTTTCAGTGAGGGTGACAGAGCACTGGCACAGGCTGCCCAGAGAGGGTGTGGAGTCTCCTTCTCTGGAGATTTTCAAGACTCGCCTGGATGCAGTCATGAGTGATGTGCTCTAGGGGATCCTGTTTTTAAGCAGGGGAGTTGGACTAGATGATCTCTGGAGGTCCCTTCCAACTCTGAATATTCCGTGATTCTGTGAAACAAGTGCTGCTTATGCCACATAAAACCATGTCGCATACTTGGGACTGTGGCACTAGTGTCTAGAAGGCTACAATGACTACTTAGTGAGCCCGTCAGACATCAGGGTTTGCCTGTTCTTGGGGACAGGAAGGTGTGTGTTTGAGTATGTATGTTTTGGGCTGTGTTCTGTGCAAGCTGATGCTTGCATGACTCCTGATGGGAGTAAGGGCAGAAGGGTTTGGCCTCCTCCCCACGCAGCCTCTGTGTACTACATTGAGAAGGCCTGTCTAAAGGCAGTGTCTTTCTTGATAGCAGGCTGCCTGTAAGAATGTGACAAGGAGCACCATGCATGTATGAGGATGTAAGAGAGAAAAAGGTTGGCAATCTTAGCAACAGGAATTAATTTTCCCTCCAGTACAGTTCTCCAAGGAGAGCATGGTACCATAGGTGAGAGCTCCTGGTGGGCTTCTCCTGTGATGTTTAACTCCAGCCTTCCTGGATTTGGCCAGCTTGATTAACCTCATCACAGATTTACCATCTGCTGCTTTTTCAAAATGCTGTATGCAGCCATGGTGTTTTGGGGTTATGGTGTTAGGAGAGTTTGTTTTGCCTGTGCATCAGGAGATGGTAAATTTCAATTTGATTAGAAAAGAAAGATGTTGTGGACTTTGAGATGAGAAAACTGTGTCTGCTTGCTACAGATTTCTAGTGCTCACCGTGGATGTGCAATTGCAGAGCAATATGTTTGTGTATGAACCTACACAAGAATTATTTGGTATGAGAAAAGAGGTTTGCTGCTGGTGTGAATCCCTACTCCCACCCTGGGAAGTGCCAGCACAGTCTCAAGTCTCTGCCAGTGTGCTGTCAAGGCTTTTGACATTTCTCCCTTACTGTGGGTCACTCCTACTGCTCTTCTGAGGCTATGGCTATGCTGCAGCCTATGGTGTGGGACTTGAGAGACCTTTATGTAGTGTTTTAGCCTGAGCTAGCTGGTACAGGGAGGTCAAGCACCAGCATCTGCCCAGGATCCTGGACCGTTTGCATAGCACAGACACCCATGGAAGCTGTGACTAGCTAACACAATCAAGTGAGCTTGAGTTAAGGGTGTTCTTCATCCATATGCTTTCTCTCTTTGCCCACAGGAAAGAAAGCAGTGATGGATTCTAGCCCATTCCTGTCAGAGGCCAATGCAGAAAGAATCGTGAGAACCTTGTGCAAGGTCCGGGGAGCAGCACTGAAACTGGGACAGATGTTAAGCATTCAAGGTAAGTGACAGCAGGTCCTCAGCTGTCCTCCTTAGTGCTGCTGGGTGGGGCAATTAATGCCTTGTGATACAGTCTGGAATCGGTCAGGGTCAAGTGAATGTGGAGAGACTAGACAAGTGGCTTTCTAATGCGAGAGCAGTGATGGAGATATGTTTGATTCGGTTCAGTCAAATCCCAGTGTGAAATAACTAGATGTGTGCACTATATACCATCACTTTCCCAATGCCCCCTATTGTGTCAGGCACACAACTGAAACTGGTTGGAAATAAGGTGACAGTCTGTGCATTTTAATACCTGTGTTAAGAGCAATTGTTGACAAACAGAGCGATATCGCACTCCACACACAGATGTCCTGCTAGAAAGGAGGATGACAAGAACATGATCCTCTTCTTTGTTCACCAAAAGTGGTCAAGATTATATCCACAGCGCTCTCCCATCACAGCAATCTGTTTGTGGTTTACATACTTTGTTGGCACTGAAGCTTTGCACGAAAGGCCAGTACAGCTGATAATGTTGTCAGGTATAAAACACTTGTTTTCATCTTGAGATGACTTTAAAATGTTACTTACTCCATTGGGCTCTGAAATGGGTGATCAAAGGTGAAGGCATAAGTGACATCAGGGTCTGCACTGAACTGTTGGGTTACCCCTGGAAGATAGCAGGTGTGCTGAATTCAAACCTTATCTGGACCTGTCCTCTTCGCCTTCCTGCCCAACTTGATAGGGAAGGAAGGAGCCAACCAAAAGTAGCTGTTACATTTATCTGGAAATAGCTTTCAAGATGTCACTCTGAAACTGAGTCAGTGTCTGAGTGTTTGAAGTACTCGGCTTGCTTGGCCTGTGCTTCTACTTGAATTTTTGTAGGTGTTGACTGAGGCTGGATCTAGTATTGTATTAAATATCTTGGGCTAGCCAATAAAGCAAGACCAGCTCCCTGTTCCAGAGAGTCCTGACTGTGGCATTTCATCGTTCTTCATTTGCTAATCACTTGTTTTAGGTGCGTGCCAGGCTGATGGCAACATTAACAAAGCTAGGTGGGAGGCAGCAGCTGCTGTGTCAAAGGCTGCCACCCATGTGCTGTTTTCTCACCCTCTAGAAACTGTCAGGTGCCAATGACTGACAGTTCACAGTGCAGATCAAGGAGGAGCTCTTGTGCACCTTGCTTTTTGCGGCCAGTGCCTCTGGTGTGTGGGGTGAGCCAGCCATGTCTGGAAATCAGTTCTGAAGTTAACTTGTCTACTATAAGTGGGGATGAATTTAAAATTCTTGGGATGCTACTGAGTCATACCTGATGTGTGCCCAGAGCCTGGTCACACAGGCTTGGATGTCAGTGAAAAGGTAACAGCTGTGAAAGGCCAGTTCTGAGAAGCAGAAATGCTCTGGATTTCTGTCACTTGCCTGCTCTCTCCTAATGTTACTGAGCTCTGGCAGGAGTGTCAAACACTTGCCGATTGACTTCACTTGGGTGTGAAGAACGTACGGGCCTTTAGCAACCTCAGTGGCACTGCCCAGCCCTCATTTGACTCCTGTGACAAGCGTGTGGAGTGCTGCAATGCCTGGTGAGAACACAGGCTCCTGGTAACCTTGCCGAGGGACAGTTGTGGTGAAATAAGTGAGATACTTCCAACAGTGCAGAGTATCCAGTTCTTGGGCTGGCTGTTTGGACAGGAGGGTTTCACATAGTTCCTGCCACTTCATGGATTTCTCTGTGGCCTGGTGGGTTTGAGTCGGCTGCTTCTGTTAATAGGGATGGAGCACAGGGGCTCTGTGTTGCCTTGTGCAGGTGTGGCTGAGCACCTGTGAGCTAAACCACCCTGAAGCTCCAAAGCAGTATCCTTAAAACCCCTGAGGTCTGCTTCTGGGAGTCAGTGGATTTGTTAGGGACCCACATCCCTGAAGGTCATGCACAGAAAGGATGCCAAGGGCCCCAGATCATCCTGTGTTCTAGTGCACGTGCTCTGGAAGACGTTGGAAAGGCAGCTGCATTTGCCAGTTAAGACTGTCCTGCCTTGACTCTTGCTTTGTGTTTCGTTCGGTAAGGCCTCATCAGTTTACCACAAAGACGTAGAGCCTTGTTCATCAGCATGTTGTAAGCCTCGTTTTGTCAGAGCTGCCTCCGCAGTATGACTGATTTTTAATGTTGCTGCCGAGTTTCTGTACAGTCAGTCTGGACTTGCAGGTTTCTTGGCTATTTGGTGTTGCGCTAATGAACAAAGCGGTGGTCAAGCAGCCCCAGTTACGAATGTCCTCTCAGATTAAAGGTTGAAATACCTTGTGAGTTTTTTGGATGTCAGCAATAAGCAAAATAACAGAAGATGATCCTAAATGCCTGTGGCAGACCCTGATACCTTGACGCAAATGGCTTCTTGGGAGCAGGAGTCATTTTTAATGAGGTCCATTCTCTTTCTGCACAGTCATCCGAGGAGGTGCAGGTTATCACGTCACAGCATGGTGGCTAATACTTTCACATACCCCTGAGAATAGTTTTTATAATGTTCAGAGGCTTGGCAGTGACACATCATTGATGATAGATCAGAAGTTGCTTGCAGTGTTTGGAATGCACACACAAATGCAATGATTAGCCTTCTTGCAGGGTTACACCGTCACAACGGGAGCCTTACTCGCTGTTTCTGCAAAGCCTGTTAATCTTTGACTTGCAGTGACAGAATGGGAGTTCCTCTTAAAAACTCCTGTTGATTCCACAGTGGGGTTTGTTATACTTTTAAATGCAGCTCATGGCTTCAGTGGAAATTTCTAAACGATGCTGAGTGTTAATGTCATGTCTTTGGATTATGCATCTTTTTTCTGGCCGTTCCATTCTAACCCTTTTTTCAGGGCAGTGCTCTTAAGGTAGCTGTTTGTTTCTTGTTTCCTGGGATAGACTTACGGTTGGACTTGCATCTGTAAATGTAGGGGAATGATAGATTTTTATTTGAATGTCACAAGCAAGCGCATGTGCAGGTTGAGTTCTCAAGTTTAAGCCTGGTGGCCTAGACTTTTTTGGTGCTGGGAGAGCAGCAGCTAAATCTAATTCCTCCATAAGCCTTTACAAAATGAAAAAATTGCCCAAACTGGAAGAAGCCTTTGCTCAAAGGAGAGGACTGATTTTTCAGGATGTCCCTACCCCTCCTCTTTCTTATGAGTGTAAATATTTGCTTGCTAAATCCTTCTGAATCTTAAAATAATTTGACTCAGCTGTGTGTTCTTCTGCCCACTTGTATTTGGGTAACTGTTTACAGAAGCAGATGCTGCATCTTGATTCCTCTGAGAGTTCAGTACTCGCCCATGTGGTGTTTTACCATTGCACAGCTTTCTAGAGAAGCTGCTGCCCTTCAGAATACACTGGATCAAACCACGCCATGAACCTGGGAGTGTTGGGATGACTCTCCAGAGGGTTCCTTCTAGGACTTGTGTTTCCATGACACAGTGGCCTGTCCTAGACCTGAGTGCTGTACTGCTCTCGGCGAGATGAGCTGGCGAATGACAGAGGCTTGTGCAGAGTGCTCTGCTCTTGGGTTTGTGCAGCCTGCCATTGCACCAAAAGCCTACATGCTGCGTGGAGCTGCCCACTGCTGGGCAAAGCCAGGGAGCACTATGACAACTGATGCTTGATTCCAAAGTATAAAAAATTTCTCAGCATGCTTTTCAGTGTATTCATACTTTGTTTTTCCCGTGGTAACTGCGTGCACAGAAACTTTCTCCTGTTGCAGCAGGAGGGTAACTTAGGAGATGCTCGGGTAATACACAAGGGGTTTTTTAGGAGTCAAAAGGAAGGAGTAGCTTTTTCCCTTTATTTTGCACAGGACTTCTGTTTGTCTCATTTCTAAAGATGTGATGCCTCAGGAGGGTATGCCTTAGGTGCTGCTTCTGGGTATGGAAAGTTTCTGAAGTAGGAATTATTTCTGAAACCTTCACTGGAGTGTGCTCGGGGGCAGGACAACCTGGCTTGTCTGAGTGCAGATGCTTGTGTCTTTGTGCTGAAGAACTGGAGAATGCAGTGCATGTGCTGACTGCTGTGTGCTTTCCCCTTGGCAGATGATGCCTTCATCAACCCTCATCTCCAGAGGATTTTTGAGCGTGTACGTCAGAGTGCTGACTTCATGCCGATAAAGCAGATGATGGTGAGGAATATTCCTTTCTGCTTATCAGAGTAGGGGGGACAATAACAGAATGAATGTCACCTTTGACATACCCCAGTAAGGGAGGTGGATGGAATTTTAAAGAGTATTCTTTCAATAAATGTTGGATATTTTCAGTTGTGGGTAACATCTGATTCCTTGTCTGTACCATGTACTGCCTTTTCTCTCCAAAGCACTGAAGCTCAGCTCTAGGCAGAGGGAAAAATGTGGTTTATGTCCTGAGACTATGCTGATGGAACAGGATGTGGCATACAAATATGATTGTAGGGTCTTGTTGAATGTAGCCTCCTATTCTGTTTCTTCTCTCTTGTCTTTCTCATGGATGTTAAGCCAGTGTCTAGAAGTGTCTATATCCCATTTTAGAAACTGACTTACAAGCCTTAGTCTGATGGAAAATTAACAGCAACTTTGTCCTTGCTTTTTTGGTTAAATCTAATGCACCATCAAGAAGAGCCAGAATGAAGCCAACTGCCTTCCCCAATGTACGTTCTCTTTCTCTCTACTTCCCTCTGTAAATTAAGATGTGAAAGGTGATGCAAAAGGAATTGCCAGCACTACTTATCTTCTGAAAGACACTGAGCAGAGCCAGAACTCAAATATGGCAGTCTGGCAGTGTAGCAAAAAAGCTGTTAAAGCAGGCTGTGATGTTTAATTGTCAATATTGCCTTAAAGAGAGTCACTCTTGCATGCCTGGATTGTGTCTGCTCAGCTTGGCAGCATGATGGAAGAGGAGAAACATGTAATGCCTTGCTCCTTTTCTGGCAGATAACAAGTGGCACCAAAAAGAGGACTTTTGTATTGCTAAGGCATTGGTGTTTGTGCTCAAGACCTCTGTCCCTTAGGCCAGAGCAACAGAGCCTTACACAAATCTGATCAGCCTCTGTTTAGTGCTGGGGGACCACTGCTGGCTGGGCCACTCCTTGCAATGATGAGGAAGGGAGGACAATCTAGAAAGCAGGGTATAAGTACTCAGAAGCACGGTAGGCTGTGTAAGTCACCTTAGAGGAATGTGATTTCCAATAGCAAAAATCTTAAACCTTTATTTCCCATAACCTTGGTGCTTTCTTTTGATTTGTAGAAAACCCTGAACAATGATCTTGGCCCCAACTGGAGGGATCAACTGGAGTCCTTTGAAGAACGCCCCTTTGCTGCTGCTTCAATTGGTCAGGTTCACCTGGCACGCTTGAAAAATGGGAAAGAAGTTGCCATGAAAATTCAGGTGGGCTTTACAGACCAGCCTTGTCTCTTACCTGTGCCCCATAGAAGGGCAGGGGAGCTGCATAAGTATGTTTACTGCTAGGCAGATAAGAAACATTTTAATGCAACTGAAAACTTGGGTCCAGGAATATCTTACCTAGTGTGAGCAGAAGGGAGAGACGGAAAAGGTGTTCTGCAGCTTGAGCCAGTCTCTGACTCCAGATCAGCAGGAGATGTCTCATAGGTACGTCACTGCAGTGTGGGGATAATGGTGGTGAGGGACTGCTTGTACTTTTAGGGCTGTGTGCAAGGGTCCTACCTGCTCCGTAGGTCAGTCCCCTTTCTGGGATGTGCACATGCCACAGCCTGAAGGTTAAAGATGTTACGAGTGACAAGCCAGCACTGACTGTTAAGCAGTGGCAGTCTAATGGTGCAGGAGAGTATCCACCAACTCACACTAAAGCTGTCAGCAACATCACACAGGTATTTCTAACAGAATTGAGCTCTGGAGCTGAAATCCCTTGTACAACATGGTTTATAATCCAAAGGAGTAAGATCCTTTGCTGACTGAGCAGGGTCCCAGGCAAAGTTGGTCATCTGGTTGGTGTTTTTGTAAAGTGGGGAGACTTTTGAAACAGTATGGATGAGTACTGGTGTCTTCTCAAGCCATTTGTGTCCAAAGTTAGGCAAAGGTATAACCAATAGGAACATAACCCTGTAGCATCAGCACACACTCTGTTCCACAGCAGTATAGCCTGGTTCCCTTCGTGACAGACAAGGTGAGAAAACAGAAGGAGGCATCTTTGTCAGGACAGGGCTGGGGCCTCACTGCATGCCCTGCAGCTGTGGATGAAACATTTGGGGGCTGTCAGTGGCATGTCCTTCAGCTATGGTAGGGAAATGACTGACTGCCATCTCTTTTGTGAGATTTGTGTCAGAGGACCTGAACAGGCCATTCTGGTTGCAAGGAGCTGCATCTTAGCCTGTCTTTCTGTCCCCCCCATTTAGATGTTGGGCTTTAAATAAGCTTTTAGATGAGGGATGTGTGGCTCAGGTATGCCCTGGTTCATGGCCAAGCCGTGTTGTGGGGGGTCAGTGGATGTTGAGCTGGAAAGTGCTTTTATTTTACTCTGTACACCCAGGTCATCTAGTCTCAACACTGCCCTCTCCCATTCTGTCCTGCAGTACCCCGGAGTTGCACAGAGCATCAACAGTGATGTTAACAACCTGATGACTGTCCTGAGCATGAGCAATATTCTCCCTGAAGGTAAAAAAACCAGAGCCTCGGCAGGCCCTGTGTTCCCACTGGCGCATGTTGAGTTCTGCCAACCCCTTTCAAGCAGCGCATTTCGTACTTTTCTCCATAGACTTGGTGGGAGGAAACGGCCTCAAGGAAACAGTGAAAAGGACTTGAGAATTGCTAAGTCTGCCCAGGAGCAGATCTCCTGCAGAAAGCAGGAAAGGTAGTGGATGTGGGGGGTGGGTGCAGGGCCTACTTGGAGAGCCATGCTGTGCTCCCCTCTCCTGCTGCAGAGCTGCCGCTGCCTTTGCTGGGCACATGCCTGCTCGTGTCCCCTCAGTGGGGTAGAAGTGCACCTGTGTTGGTTTTTCATGGCCATATATATATGCATGCACCTGCCAGAGTAACATGCACTTGTCTCTGAGCTCTTTATAGTGAAGGACCCATAGAGACTTGGAAAGTATTATAAAGTGCCTGAGTATACTCACTTTTGATGGTTTTCTAGGCATGAAGCATGGGCAGTGTTCTGACTAGGTAGTCTTGCTTTGTCCCTGTTAATTTCTGGTACCTTTGGCAGAACTCGTTCTTCTCCTTGTTTTCTGTAGCCCTCTATGGCTGCTATTCTCTGCTTATCCCAGTTGTTCTCTGTTCTTCCAAGTCAGAGTTGTGGAGAGGTAGAGAACTGTCAGGCTTGGAGCTTGCTCAGTGTCCCAGCACACGGACAAGTCCCTTTTCCCACAGGGAATACAGGACTTACTACTTTTTCCACATATCTGCCTGCAGCCGCTGTAAATCTTAGTGGGACTGTACAAATACTGCTTTAAAATCAGGCTGGGTGCTGACAAAACCTGGGACTGTCCTGTGGTGGCTGGGCAGGGCCCTGCAGAGGCTGCTGCAGTCTCAGCCACGTCTGGCCCAAGAAGTAGATTTGTTTTCCAGCTCCAAGACTGAGAAGACTTGGACTTGGCAGCTCAGGCCCTGGCTACGTGCTGCTGCAGTTCACTGTCTTAGTCATGCTGACTGTTCCTGCCTGGCAGTGCCTGCTACCAGTTGTAGGTAGATATGGTTTGGAGCCTTTTTTGCTGCTTTTTGCCAGGCTAGTGTTTGGGTACTTTTGCTCCTTGGTGTATGTCTCTGCACAGCCATGCAATATGAGGAGCAGACAGCTTGCGCTGAGAGATGGGAGCTGGGGGAGGACAGAGCCCTGCTGTACCAGAATGGCGTGGATGTACCTTGCTTTAAGAGCAGCTGGATACACTTGGCCTGGGACTACCCACAGAACTTCTATCTAGTTGGAAATATACTTTGGCTCTCTGGGGCCTCTTGTACTGCGCAGCTCAGAGCTGGCTGGATAGCAGGTTAGCTGCAGCTCTGGAAAGCTCAACCTGAGGGGCTGCTTTTTTCTAAGACTACTCTCTTCTCTCCTGTTTGACTTTCAGGTTTGTTTCCTGAGCATTTGATTGAAGTCCTGAGCAGAGAGCTGGCCCTAGAGTGTGACTACCAGAGAGAAGCTGCCTGCGCAAGGAAATTCCAGTATGTTCACACCATTACCTTCCACCCCCCATGTCTGTGTGTGTGTGAAATGCAGGAGAGGTTGCTTAACTTCAGGGACAGTGGGGAGGTGAATGCCATGCTTTAGGATGTAGCACAGGGGAAGGGTGTGTTTGTGGCCTGAGCTGTCCCCTAAAATTACCACCTTGTCTCAGCCAGGCATGTTTTCAGTCAGCTGAAATGTGATAGCATATCCTCTCTCCTTCAGCATAAGCCTGTCTGTTCTACCACACGTGCAGTAACTCAAGGGCAGGTTGCAATGCTGTTCTGTGTACTCCGATGTCAGCCTCTTGTAAGCTTCTCCCGTCCTTTGGTCTAGGAGGTTTTTCAGTGTAGCTCTCTTGCAGTAGTTAATACCACCAGCACTGCCTGGTCCTTTGGTGTGCTGTAGCAGTGGGGTGCAGATTGTTTTTACATGAAGGCTGGATGAGGGATGCTGGAGGCTGCATGCCCCTTCTGTCACTCTGCAGAACTGCCCCCTGTGGCTTTGCTCCCTTTGGAAAAGGCCTGTTTCTTCCATGTGTGTAATCCAGCCCTGAAGCGAAGCAGGGTGAGCAAAAGAGCCCCGTGCCCCTTGATGTACCAGCTTGGAGCCCTCTTAATGTCACTGCTCTGGCAGGAGGTGTGACTTCAGGAGCTGGCAGCAGCTGTAAGTCACTAGCATGGTTTCTGGTGACTTGATCCCTACTGTAACTGCTGAGGAAACAGGCTCCTGCCAGCCTTAGCCAGGGTGTGGGGAGAGTTTGTATGAAGGGGCTGTCTGCTGTGCGAGGTGTTGCAGAGGGGCCAGGCTCCTTGCAGGGCTCCTAACCTTTTCCTCTTTTTTCTCTCCCGTAGGGAGCTGCTGAAAGACCACCCCTTCTTTTATGTCCCAAGAGTAGTGGATGAGCTGTGCAGCAAGCATGTCCTGACTACAGAGCTGGTGTCTGGTTTCCCCTTGGATCAAGCTGAAGGGCTGAGCCAGGAGATTCGAAATGAGGTACTGTGGGGTGCTCTTACTTCTCCCCTTGCTTAGAGCAGCATGCTTGGCCTTGCCTGGTGACTGGTAGCTCAGGGGATGCTCTGTGAAGGGGTAAACCCTGAGCAGTGCAAAGCTGGGCTGGAGTATGAGACTGTCTGGAGCCTCTTGGAAGATGTCTGTTTAGGGAAGTTGACAGTGACACTGGAGTGTCACCAGGCTGGCCTAGGCCTTGCAGGTGGCAGCATTCAGCAGGGAGGGGTTGGAGGTGTGAATGGCAGGGGTGGCTGAAGGGGGGAGGTAGCCTAGCTGTGTAACTCCTAGATGCCCTGTTTCTCTTTCACATGACCTTAAGTTTGGGAGGGATTGTCAGCTAGGGGAAGAGGGGACTTGTTTTGCAGCTGCTCTTTTGGGCAGGAGTGCAGAATCATCTCAGTGAAAGCGTTTGGGTGTCATCTTCTGTGGAACTGTCCTGTGCTGCATAGGGCTGCTGGAAAAGTACCCCTTGGTAAACAGGAGGGGCGGATGTGGGGATGGGTAGGTGGTGGTGCTGAATATAGCAAGGGATTGGAGTGCTGTTGTGGGACAAGCAGCTGCTCTAGTAGCAGAAATAACTGTCCTGGTATTTGGATTATTTTTTTTTTTTTTGGTGTGAGCTGTCAGCTGTTAGCCGGTCACTGGGGAAGGGGGCAGAGTATGTTCCTCTAGATAAACAGATCTCAGCACCATACTGGACTTGAAGCTGTGCCAGAGCTGGCTGCCTGTGACCCCTGAGCTGTCTGTTCTTAGGGGTTGTCCCCTCCAATGAGGTGCTGTATCATCAGGGCTGCTTTTAAAAGGCTGTGAGGTGGGATATTGCTGCAGGAGTGAGCAAGCCCTTCTTTCCTAGAAGTAACTGGCCTGGCTGACCCAAATGGCAGTGTCCTGTAGCAGGCTCTGGCTTACATTTGCTGCTCTCCTTCCTCATTCTTGGATATGATATTTTACTCAGCTTTGCAGAAACTGAAGAGGGGCAGAATGAGGCTGGCAGTTCTGAACAGGTTCCAGCTTAAATATCCTCGCATAAAAGCTCTGATGTAGTATGTGATTCAGCAGTGGGCTCCTCAGGGACTGCTGCTCCTGCTTCTCCCATGCCTGTCAGTCCCAAGGTGTGGGTCTGCTGTTCCTCCCTCAATCTGGGTCAGTGCTGAGCTCAGCTGAGGAGTGCAGAGTGGGTGTGTATATCTAGTGAAGACCCCTTTCAGGAATGGTTTGGACATAGCTCTCTACGTTGTTCAGTAGCTTTACAGGAAAAGACTCTCATATTTAGCTTCTTTGGGCCTTTAACTTAAAATGCCCTGGAACCACATCTCATTTTTCCTAGCTACACTGGCTTCATTTTGGCCAGGGTCCTGTAGGATGTTCCACAAGGGTATACTGTAGTACTCCTGTGGGGGGCCTCCCTACCTCTGCTTTTGGATCCCTCATCGCAGTGTGGCAGCGTTCCTTTGCTCTCCAACCAACAGCCAAGTGTGTAGTCAAAGCTGGGACCAGGACATAAGTAACATGCAGTTGGACAACCCCTGGAGCTGGCTCTTCTCAGCTGTCAGATACAGGGTAGCATCTTCTCTGGAGGCACATCCAGGGGCTGATACAAACTACTGCTCTGGCTGATGAAAAACTTGCAGGGCATCTGTGTTGTCTGCTAAGAATCCCATGGCAGGTGTGGGCTGGGAGTTGCTGAGAGGCTCTCTTCACCTCTTCAGGAGTTTTGCAGCATAGAACATCATAGTTTCTGCCAGTGCGGTGATGAGTTCCCTGTTTGCTAAAGCCCAATGTAAATTACATGTGTGAGTAGAGCTTGCTGCCTTCCTGACTTGCTTCTTTCTCTTTGCTTTTCAAGATCTGTCACAACATCCTGGTCCTGTGTCTGCGGGAGCTGTTTGAGTTCAGATACATGCAGACTGACCCAAACTGGTCAAACTTCTTCTATGACCCACAGTTGCACAAGGTAAGCCTAAGCAGCTCTTGTTCTGCCTGTAAAAGAGCTGATTTTCACCAGCTTTTGATTGTTTCCCACTGATATTTTCTCAGATTGCTGTCCTTGAGCCTTGAGTACATAGGGCAGCTGAAACCTGTCCCTTTGCCACTTGTCCTTACTTGGTCTGGGTGGGAGACCAGGGCTTCTGTAATCCTGACTGGCTGGCTGTCTTTGGCCTTAAATCCAGTCACAGCTACTTCCTTAGCCTCCTCAGGGTCTGTTTTGAAGCTGGTCAGTAGGAAGTTGCAGGTGGCAGTGCTCTACCAGGGCACCCAGAGCTAAGGATTCTGTAGTTGAATGCTCTTGTCTTGTCCTGTGCTGAAGATAAGGGTGCCTGGAGAAGAAATTGCAGATGTCCTGCTTGTTGGTTTGGCTGCATGCTTGTGCCCTACAGGTCAGATGGAATTGCTTGTTCATCCCTGAGGTCTGTGTTGTGTTGGGAAAAGGCTCTGTGCTGCTCTGTCCCCATGCAGAAAACCTGAGTGAAGTTACCAGCTGTGCAGGTGTGGCAAAGTGAGCATAGGCCATACCTTCTCTGACATGTACTAGTGCAAATGTTTGTGCTGTTGTCAGGAAGTAAAGGAGTTGAGGGGAAGCCAGCTGGGCTTCCTGAAGGCATGGGGAGTATTCTTAAGGTCTGGCTCTACTTGAGTGGTTGACACTGTAATACAGATGGGTTTGTCCATTTCCAGGTGGCTCTGCTGGACTTTGGAGCAACACGAGGGTTTGATGAGAAGTTCACAGACCTCTACATAGAGGTGAGGACTTGGAACCGTGTCCTGGAGTGCTGCACTGGGGGTCTTTCAGAGTATTTGCAAAATTCTGCTTATCTATTAGCTGTATCACTTTTGTACTTGAGTCTGCTCTGGGTGTGGAGGGAAGGAGGGCTGGAGGCAGGAGAGCTCTGTTCCTGTTTCATCCTTTACCACAGCTTTCTGCCTGTATGCTGCAAGCCTCTGGCTGTCCGAGTTCGGGTTTTTAAATTGCATGACAAATGTGGAGAATTGTAATGTTGCTTACTGGGAGCCTTGGGCAGCAGAACATATCAGAGTACTCCGAATTCAGTGATTTTTATATGAGGGTATGCAGGCATTGCTTGTCTGGTTCACTGTCTTTCTGTGATTTCTAACTCACAGACTTAAAAATTTATGTGAAGTCCTATGTGTTTCCTTCTTGATCATCATGTTCTGCACCTGATAAACTGAGCTATGGATACCAGCAGATGTCACCTAAAGCTTCTCACAGTTGGCTCTACTGTTTTGTTGGGGAGGGGATGATAGATTTGTGAAGCTTTTTTGACCTTCCCTGGGCTATTTGTAGCCCTACAGGGAGGAGATTTGGAGACCCAGTAGCTCTTAAACTGGGCAACATGCAGAACCCCAAAGATGAGGGCAGAAGCAAGCAAGCAGTGTGTCTGCCTGTAGCTTATGTAGTAGTCCTGTATTCAAAACGTGTTTCAGTCATCCCCTAGCTCTCCTGAAAGTGTTCCTCCTATTCAGGTCATCAAGGCAGCTGCTGACATGGACAGAGAGAGAGTACTGAAGAAGTCCATTGAAATGAAATTCCTCACTGGCTATGAAGTCAAGGTATGGAGCAGAAGGGTCTGCTTTTAGTGGTGGCTAGTGTAAGTTTGTTGTGGGTCTGTGGACTTCCCTGGATTTCTTGATATGGTAAAAGCCAATGTCAGTCTCAAATCCTGTTGATGAGGTAGGAGAGCAAAAAAGGTTTTGGCTTTTGTTCTCTCACTTTCTTTTGGGAGCGGGAGCAGTAATGATGATGCAGCTAGCCCCCAAACCACTGTCCTTCCTTCTGTCCCCCAGCAAGACCCTGCAGGTGGTGGTGACTGCTGAAATTTCACAACTGGACAGATGGTATTCTGGTTGCTTGAAACTGTATTAACCAAATGTTCATCCTCAGCCTTGCTGGGGGCTGGAGGTTACCTTTGTTGTGGGTATAGCTAGATACTTCTGAGCTGCTGCTGTTAGCACCAGCATTTTTCCCTTTTCCTCCCTGGTGGTTACAATGGCTAGTGATGTCATTTATGCCTCTTTCCTTTTGGGCAGGAAATGGAAGATGCCCACTTAAATGCTGTCCTCATCCTGGGAGAGGCTTTTGCGTCTGAGGAACCTTTTGATTTCGGCAACCAAAGCACCACTGAAAAGATCCATGGTTTAATCCCAGTCATGCTGAAGCATCGGCTTATCCCTCCGCCAGAGGAGACCTACTCTCTTCATCGGAAGATGGGGGGTTCTTTCCTTATCTGCACCAAACTGAAGGCCAAAATTCCGTGCAAAAACATGTTCCAAGAGGCATATAGCAAATATTGGAGCAGTAGGGGCAAGAAGCCAGAGGAGTAGTAAGAATGAACTAGCATGTCTTTTTCTGAGGGCACAGTTCATCTGGGCCTTGCAGAGAGCGTTCTAGCCTCCCATGCGTTGCACCCCAGCTCTCCATCCTCTTGAGATGCAGCAGCCTGTGCCCTGGAAGCCAAGTGTGTGTTTCACAAGGACAAAGCTGTTCTTCCATGCTGTGTCTGTCCTACACTGACTGCCAGTACAGTCCGCAGCTTGCAGGAAACTATCTTCTTGAGTGCTTCTGTACTGTTGTTTTCAAGGCACCAGCCAACTACCTTGAATGCATTTTTAACATTGTGATGGCGGCTGCATATTGATTGGGTTTTAGAACGAGTAGGGGAAGGAGGACATGAGCAGAATTTAATATTGAAACCTGTTTGTAATTCTCCAAAAATAATTTTTTAAAAACCTTCCCTCTTTCAGGCTAAGGTGGAATTCAAATAGTTTTCGTACTGTGAATTATAGAATGAAACACCAAGGTGTATCCTACCACAGACACATTTGGCACCTCCCCCCATTTTTGTAAGTCAAGTGGTGGCAGTCTAAGAACCCTCCTGGATTTTACTGATATTGGTCTAATGCAAGGGGGGATGTGTGTGTACACAGGATGAAGTTTTATGCATTCTGCCTCTTTTTGGCTTGCAAGCTAAACATAGGAATTATTTTAAAAATCTGATAATTGAGTCCCAAACTCTTTTAAGTTTTTTTTAAACAAACACACACGTACACTCACACAACCCTTCTCAGTTCTGGGAGTCAGACAGAGCTATATCTGAGCACAAATAGTGGGATTCTTCACTGTCTGGTAGGTATCAGCTTTCCTGAGGGGGCAAGGTTAGATAAGCTACAACTCTGACACCAATTGCTTGCTGGACTCCTAACCAAGAACCTAGTCTGTCTATGTCTCTATTTTCCTGTAATGCAGAACTTATGGCAAGGCAGAAAAATTTGTAATGTTTCTCATGAGCATTTCAAGCTTTTGCTGAAATGTCACACATTTAAAACCAGACGCACAAACTATTGGAGTCAAGCTAGGAAATTTACTTTCTTAGATTTTTTGTACACAGCCTGTACCTGTACAACTTCCTGATTTCAATAAAAAAGTGCTTGTGCAGTGGGCCTTCTGCCTGCAGTTTTTTAATATTCAGTTTTCTGAATTACTTCTGCTGCAGTAATGAATAGCCAAGTGAACCATGTCCTGTTCAGCAGAAAGAGAAACTTCCAAGTCTCCTCCTGTTGCAGTTGTTGTTTACTCAGCATTGCTACTACCCTTGTAAAGCCATCTCTCTCTGGCCTGTTTATTCCTTCATCTTTCCATTGCAGCTGTGTCACTATTGCTAACAGTGATGGTGACAAGTTTACCAGGAGCCAGAGGGACATCAGCCTGAGCATCTGGCCATGAAAATCCCTGGTAATTGACTTGTTTTCTTATTTTCCTTTGTTTTATTTCCTGTGTTACCAGTCTCCTGGACATAGGTCTTTTTGCCTTTCCTCCACTTGTGAAGAAAGAGTGGCTGTTGGAGTTGATGCTTACCTGGTGCTAGTAAGGCAGATGTTTTTATCTGGCAAGTGCCAGATACTTAACAGGCTCAGCTGGTCCTACTCAGTTAACACAGCCCAGGAATGCAGAGGTTGTGTGATTTTAAACTTCAGTATGTGAGAAATCCTGACTGCTGACACTTCCAGAGGCAAAGAACAGGTAAGTGAATAAATGGTCTCTCTCAGGAGGGACCTTTGAGAAATAGGAAAACAGATTATTGTGTTACCTTTATTCCCAGATCATAAACATATAAACTGCTTCATTTAAGACTTGGTTGAGAAAGATCCACTACTGTTTAATTAAACTGGAAGTACTTCTCAAGTTATTCCTAACCTTTTGAGAAGAGAACTCTGCTGTTTCATGAAGTAATAGTTTTGCATTAAGCTGTTACTCTATTGGTGTACAAAGTTAAATTTTCCTTGTTGTTTTGGGCTCTGATGGACACAGTTTTTCTCCCTTGGATCTAGACCTTGCATCTGTAAAAACAGTGAAATTGTTTAAGATATTAAGTGCTTACATTAAAGGTTAAAAAGCAAAGTATAAAAAGCTGACAAGGGAATTGGATTAGCTGAGCTTCAGAGCAAAATTTCTGAAACTGAAAATTAAGAGCCAGTATGTTCAGAGAACTTGCAAGGAAAGCGAAATAACTCTAAGAGCATTACAGTTCACTTTTTTCCAGTAAGTACAACTGGAGACAGTATGTGCTTGTTCATGTGACCACAGATCTTTTGTATACCATGTTGGGGCAGGAGTGTTTAACTCCCAGCAAACATTTCCCTTCCCTTGAGAGAGAGTGTGTTTAAGAATAATGTCAAGCTGAACAGTGAAATTGTTTTGCATTTGCCTAAAGAGTAGCAATCTTGATTAGGAGAGCTAATTAGAGCTCTTGGCCCCTAATTCTCCTGGCCTTTTGTGTATGTTCTAAAAGGGTTAATTTCTGTAGTTTCGACCAGAGAGATCTGTGACATGAGGAATTGCATGTCAGTCTAATGGCTGTGGAGAAAAGGTGAGCCAGAAACACTGTGCTCTGGCTTTAAGTCAAAGAATTAATGACATTTTACAGTGAACAAGAACACTTGATCACTGCTGCTTGCTCTATACCAGCTACTGCATTTGCTTGAACTACACACATAGGTTGGGGATATGAACATTTCTCTGCTGCAGCAAGCTTTTAAGTTCTAGAAAAATCCTCTTGCAGAAAACAGTTCTTGTTCCACAGGGCAAGCAGGAGGTTAAATCTGCTTCTCTGAAGACAGGGATTTTTCCATTCTATAGAATCAAGATTCAGGCTCCATGTAATAGCAATGATTTATTTTCCTGCCACCTTTCTTTAGTCAACCTGGCTGCTGCATCAAACCAGAAAATGAATGCTGAGGAGCTGAACAGGAAGGCTAACATGCAGTTCACTTTCAGCTTTTCTAATGTCCAAATCCTTTGACAATAGAAGACCCATTTCCCAAGACCTTCACAGCTGTGAAGATGGTGCAATGGGAACCCTGGGAAACCAGAAATATAGCACTGACTGTAGAAGAACACAGGAAACACGGTATTTCAGAGCTACAGCAGCTAGAAGAGACCTGCACTGGCCTAAGTGGCCACACAAGCTAGAGTGTGGGGCTGAGAAAGTAGTAATTTTGGTTGAAGGAGAGGGACAGGATCAGAAGTTTCTGAGGAGTAAGGTAGCCTGTGGCCAAGTGGGGAAGCATGCTGGCTGTTCCTGGAGGGGACTGCATTGCTGGTGGCCTTTGGTAACAGGAGAATGCCCAGGCTGGCACTGCTGACAACACAGGATCAGTAACAACATAGTCCTGTATTCCTGCTGTAGGGACGGTGTGACTGAAGCATGTCATCAAAGCTAGGACTTTCACCAACAGGGTAAGGAATGAAGAGGAAGATGTCCCAGGAGATAGTTTCTAGTATGGAAAAAATCCCAGGCTGTCTTGTGAAGAACTGGTGGATAAGGTGAAAAGGTCAGGGCACACGTAAAAACTTCACAGGTATTTTGAGATGCACTTAAGGATGCATGAAAGTCAATTTGATGTTGGTAACTCAGAAATAAGTAAGAATCCTGCCTCTAACACTAAGGCAACTGAAACATTTGATGAAACAAAATGAAGGAGGAACATCAGAAACAATGACTACAAATACACACAACAGATGACCTAAGAAAAAGGTCAGGAAAACTGTAGTTGGTGAAGTTCTATATACTGAAATATAAGGTGGCTTGACTTTGAATTTTCAAAAAGGTTCTGGTAATTTTTTCTGAAAGCTGTTAGAGCTAAATCAATTTTCTCATATATTCCTTTTCTTCCCACTGTGTACTTGTATATAACATGCTGGTTTTATCTTCAAGAACACCATTATTTCCCTTTCTGTTTCCTCCTCAAAGTTTAATGGGGGGAGGTAGGAAAAAAAGACAAAACATCTGCATTTCTAACAGTTCCCTGTTTTATTGCAGTACATCAAAGTAGGTTAATATTGTGTTACCAACATAAAATATTGGTGGTAAGTCATTTTTACATTGTTGACTTTTTCACCTTAAATATTTCTGTGCAAAAGAATCTACATCATTGTTCTGTAGCAGAGAATCTCTTACAATGTCCCCTACAACATTGAGGGCATTAAACAAAATAGTGAGAAGAGGCAAAAAGCAGAATCTTTCCCCCACACGCACACTTGTCAGCTTTTATACTCTAAAACAAAAAAGTGATTACATCTATGCCATGCAAAACTGTACAATAATATTACAATGAAAAACCTAAAAAACATATTTTAAAAATAAATGATATGAAACTGTCATACATAAAAAGGCAGGTATAATTGCTCTGAAATACCGATACTGGTCTGTTTGTGGATTTCTTCCCTGTGGATGAGACTTCCTTAAATGCAGAATGAAAATAGGTTGTACTGAACTGCAGTTGGAATGAAAGACAAAGTAAAGTTGGAATTTAGACTGGAAAGCCTGCAGCAATGCAGTTTCTGGGGGTGTTTATCATCAAATACGGTGCGAACACAAAGCACATGGAAGGGTACAGTTTGTGTGAGTGCAGAAAGCTGTCCCATTTCCTCCATGGAACCAACTCCTATTAGCAAAAAAAACCTGCTATTGTGTGCCACATTGATTCTCAGACTAAGGCTCAGGAGCTGTGGGTACTTGCACTGCAGTAATTTTTACCCTTAATGTCTTCACTTAAAATTAAAAAGCGTGCATAAAATGGAAATAACCTCCTTCCACCCAAGAGCACGTTTGTTGTGTCATTCAGGGTCTGGCCATGCAAGACAATATGAAGCCAGAATCTGTCTCTGTGTTAGTACTCCAGCTGTTCTGTTTTGAAAGGCTGACATACTCTGTGAACCAGATAGGTGCAGTTAAACTACGTTTCTAGAAATACACTATGCTTTTTGGACTTTTTTGGTATGACAAGACCCTTAACTCCCTTCTGCTGTATACCTGAGAATAACGCACCTAGCTCTTATCAGGATCAAATCAAAGAGATTACATTCCTGACTCAGTTTTGAAACTCTTGTAAAATGGGCAAAATGCACATTCATAACAAGCCACAGCAACTAACTGAGGAAAAGAAGCAACTATTTCACCACAGCCTCAGGAATGTTTTTTTTTTTTTGAAACCACCAGCTGTCTTTTACAGGTCAAGGGCAATAGAGAAGAGAGTATTATAACCCTGCTTTTGGGTTTATGAAATGTGGAAGGAAGCCACATACCTGTGTGCGTGCACGTGCAGGGGAAAACTATTTACCAAACCTTTTTCATTCTCTAACCTGGAATCTTCAATAGCTGCCTGAATCTGTTCAGATCCTTTGTTGCCATCAAAAGAGAAAAAAAATAATGCAAAACCCCAACAACCCATATGTTTAAGCAGTGGCAAAAATGCAAACACCTTCAGTCTCAGCCAAAAGGAAAAAATCAGATAGATACATACTGTGTACAGAGAACATATGCTACAGTCAAAAATTCCATGGGAGATTTTAAGCTCCCTGAACAAAATGCAGCCCTCTTAACTGTGAAGTCGAAGCAATGCTACAGTGCAAAGTAGCAAACATCAAACCTTAAGAGACAACTGTCCTCGAGATACCAGTCAAGAGTCTTACAGTTCAAATGACCAAGTTACTTTTCCTAGCCCAGTGAGTATTTAAAAAGCTCAGCTACAGTATGCATGTTTTCAGTGTTCACACCAAAACAGGTAAGTGTGGTTTAAAATTGAGTGTATAATCAAATGGTCCCCAAATATACAAAAACTATGCAAGTCCTAGGACAATTTTTCTCTTTTCAAATAAGTGATGTGGTCATTTGCTTTTCAACTGAGAGAACAGTTGCTGTTTCTCTTTTGAACAGATTTGTATAAAAATGCACAGTACCAAAATAATAATTAAATATAGTAATCCTAAGGGAGACTGTCAAGGCTTAGAAATTGTGGTGTACAAACAGTGTAGGCCTGTGGAGCTCTCATCCTCTTGGAGCTTAGTTTTGTAACACAGCTGACCTACGCTCTGCCTGAAAATGTCAGGTTTTGATAGCAATAGATTGCAGGCACCGTAACGGAGTAAACATAGGGGTTTACTCTATTTGCTGTGTTGTGGCTCTTTGGGTTCCATTTTCAGATAAAGCGTTAGCTCAGCTGCAAAAAAAAAAAAAAAAATTCCACAAAAAAGATCCTGTGACCCTCTCTCAGGGGACTGTCCCACTAGCTGCTCTGTCTTAAATGACTGCTGTTTAAATGCCTTCTCTGAACATCAAAATAAGATTAATATTTAAATACAACATACAGTAAATACAAAACTAGTCTGCAAAGGCTTTGAAAAGTGTGTGGACATGCTTCACCAAAAGGAGGGGATTGTGGGGAAAAAGCAGTGGCTATACTTGAAGCAATATGCAGCCTTTAAAAAGCAGCTGATGTGGAATTTTAATAATGCCAATAATGCCCTGCCTATCTGTCCCTCAGAAAGACTGAAAACTATTGTGGGAGGAATTATTTAAAGTGCTTAGCTGTTTGCTAAAGCTTTTAATATTAAATGCTAGGCTTGCAAAAGTAGTAGCTTTGAAGTGAAAACAAACAACACAACCAGCGTGCTACTCTGAAAAAAACCCAAACAGGAGAGAGACAGGATTTTGATATGATAGTTTCTACGAAGATTCTTGAATTCCTGTCCCAAAATAACATTGAATGAGTTTAAACTTGGACAAGCCTCTTGGATTCAGAGTGAAAGGAGACCCAGCGTGATTAAATGGATTAAATGATCTGTGTCTCATTCCCTATTTCACATTTAGATCATACCTGGAAATTACCGTACACGGTTTGGACTTACCTATAACTTCCATTAGGGAAGACGGAAACTGGAAGACTCCCAACATCTCTGTGTGGGTGAAACACTATATACTGCTGACTACAAGAATATGGAATGGTTTAATAAGAGCCATAACAAGTTACCGAAACCCACAAAAAACAGTATTCTAAATACAAAAAGCCCTTACATGTTTGAGTATGGTCATAGTATAAAGCCAACAACAATACTACTGAGAACTCCCAAATGAAAAACACATCTGCCTTGCTAACTAAGGAGAAGAGACATCTTCCTCTTACCATTCATTTGTACATCACTCTCTCACTTTATTCTGTTGACTGCATGACCAGCTTCAGCTTTTTATTTATTTTTGCAAATTCAGTGGGCTCTGTCTTCCACCGCAATACCTTCTGCCCTCCACCCTGACCTGCTATTGGAACCAAAGAGCAGGTGAGCACATAGAAACAACTGCAGATTGCACAAACCCACAGCACAGGTGGGGAGGGAGAGGAAAACCAACCTTGCCAGCAGGGCAGTTGTGGGTAACTAGGCATCTTCGACTACCACAGTGTGAACAGTGTGAGGTCAGTCTTCAAGATTCTTCGTTGCTACAGTGACAGCGTAGCCAGCTCCGGCTAGCTTCAGGCTAAGGGCACTCATTTGGCTGATGTGTATTAGCAACTAGTATTTGGTAACAGTAACAGTTTTCTGGTTAGGGATGGTCAAGGAGATGTGGAAGACTGCTCCCTTCCGAGTTAAGCCTGCTCAAAGGCTGACCCAGGGAAACAGTTTTCCTGCTGAATCCTGCTGCACTGAACTCCCTCGCTGCCTTAAGGACCTCTACTGTAGCATGCTGTAAGGTTCCTCAGCTGCACAGCTAGCACACAAGAAACCAGGGCAGCCACTTGGCTGACCAGTGCCCTTGGTTGTTGGGGCAGGGGATTGCTTTCCAACTGGTGTCATCTTTGCAAAGGACGGGGTTCAACACGAAAGTAGGAATTAATTACAGTTTCAGTTGTGCTACCACCAGAAGTAAAGAAATGTGAAAGCACTGCAGGGACCTCTCCCAGCAGTGTAGTGAGTGCTACACAAAAGGAATATCTGTCCTGCAAAAGGTTTTAGGCCAGGCCTCCAAGTCTGTATATTACTGAGCATGAAAACAGGGACAACACAAATCTTAAATTAAAGGCTCTCTTAAATAAGCATCCATCTTCTGCTGCATACACAATGCTTTTTTTTTTTTCTTTGAATATATACATACGTATTTTACTCTAACATCTGTGTATTTATTTAAACTCTGTACTGTAGTAAAATATGCATCATTTTAATCAATAAGGATTTGCTGGCGACAATCAGATTGACATTCAAACGTGGTGGCTGAAAGCTTTTATGTGCCTCTGACATACTGATCATTCCCCATGCAGGGGAAGGGGTTGGTGCTACTTTTGTACAGTACAATGAGCTATTGTATGAAAACAAAATCCCTCTGAATTTTCTCTTGTTGATACTGGTCTGGTCTACTTAAGCTACTTTTTGGGAAGTGGAATGGGGGTGGGATAAATATGTCTTTAAAAATGAAGCAGCTGTAACCACAAAAATGAAATCAATACTAATAACAAATCTACAGCATCTGGTATTTACCAACACCCTAACTTTGCTCGTTTGCTGCTGTCAAATCTGGGGAGGGGAGGGTGAGGCAGTGCTGAACAGTGCTGAAGACGACCAGCTTTTACCTTCCTCTGTACCCCACTCCCAGATCACTTTCAGACAGGGAACGGGGAGGGTTAGGATGATGAAGGTGAGAACTGGAACAAGTGAAGGGGACAGCCATGGGGACAGCAAGCTGCTGTGATGTCAAATCTGACTGCTGAAGCAGTTCATGAGTCCCAACTCACGTGGTCAGAGCTCTCCAGGGAGAGGCTCTTAGTCTTGTGAGGAGAAATCGGGCTGGGAGGGCTGCTGAGGTTGGAGCTGTTTGATGCAGTAGAGTGTCTCGGAGAGTCAGAGTCCTGCAACCCAAAGACACCAGTAAGTAACAGGATAGCAAGTCTGAGAGTGACTGAGGGTGTCTGAGCAACAGGTGACTGGATTCAAAGGCCTCCACGCATTTTGCTTGTGCCCAAAAATACTGAGGAATTTTTTTTGCTCAGAATTTCCTGATCTGGGGAGACTTAAAAGTAAGAGGTTAGATCACTCTGCTTTCAGCAGGCATAACTGACACTGACAGAAGGACACACCACCTGTGGGATTTTTGCAGCCTGCATGTTGCTGAGAGCCTCTTGGTCAGCAGTGTGCAACTTCAGGTTGCTTAGGAAGCTACAATGACTCCTGCCTTTTCACATATTATGATCCGAGATGCTCTTGCACTAAACTGAGAAATCTTTGTGGTATGGGCTTCATCACAGCTACCTCTTCTGTGTCACTCCCAGGATATTAATTCAAAGCATCTCTATCAAGTTACTCCAGTTGGATCTTCCACAGTACAGCAGAATGTCTGAGCTTGAGTTTACAGTTACCTTCCAGCTTCAACTGGAAAGATATATGAAAAGCCTGCATGATCTCTAATTTTCTCACTCCTTGGTAAGAAAATGGGCTGGGGAAGTTCTGCTGGCCAACTTCAGATTGAACCCTCCCATGTAAAACATTCTTGGTTGGAGGGACTGAGTTTAGCACTGGGCAGGACTGCAATGCTGTCATAATGATAGCCTTGTTCTGCACAGAATATAAATTATTAAATCCAGTTTCTGCTCTAGATGAAACTATTATATGATAATTCTTAAATTGCATTGTTAACTCCAGGCACTCCAAGTACAAAATGTCTCCTGTGAAATGGTTGCTAAGATAGCTTGAGGGTCTTTGCAAATGAAGGGCAGAAGGAATATCACCAGTTCAAGCTGTGACAGATCTCTATCAAGCTGTTACCATACTGGGCCAGTATTTTTGGGAGCCTCACTACCCACGTACTTCCCCAGGTAAGGAGTGCAGAGAGTTTTCTGCATGTTAAATACCAGGACCTGAGCTGACACAGTTTGACCAAAGTCTTTTGTCAGGATAGCCTGAAATACAGGATGTCCAAGTTTTCACTGTCCACAGCTCCCAGAGTGGTAGCCAAACCCGTGACAGAATTTAGCTTTCTCATCCTTATCAACACACTTAAATTTTCTCCTTTCTCCTGTCACTCACCTCTCGCTCATAGTCCCTTGTTGGTGCATCGCTGCCTTGGTCCAGGCCACCAGAGGATAAGGAACCATCTGAGGGTGATGCCATAGGCTGACGCTTTGCTCCGTAGCTACCTCCTGAAAATTCCCTCCGCAAAGCACTGCCGTTTTGCGCAGACGATCCTAAAACGTGCAGAGGAATTAAACTGTGTTACAGATACCCACTCAAGGTACTAGAAATTTGTTAGCTGTTTCTCTGGTTAGTTCTACTTTCCTCCAGCATGTCCCAAGATGCTCAGCTCATGGCTTGGCAGGCTGTGTGGGCTTTTATCTTGTCTGCTCCCAGCTGCAGTTTTTCCTAGGGATTCTCTGGTCCCTCCCTTGGCATGTCAGCATTAGCATACTTTACCCAGCACAGACACAGTCACTATGTTCCCAACAAAGAGAGCAGCTGTAGAAGCTGCTGTGGTGGCAGCCTAGTTCCAGTGGTCTCTTTCCCAGCGAGCAGACTGGTTGTACCGGGAGGTACAGACTACAGCAGACACATGCCTTCTGCAAGCAGTTGGCAATGTGCAACAAACATGGCATGTGCCACAGGAAATGAAAAAACTCTAGAACAGTGGGGACATGGTCCATTATTTAGTCACTTGCCTGGTCTCAGCATAGGTCACTGTGCTGACTCTGGCACACAAAAGCAGCGCTAGGAGAGGTGGTTTTCAAGGCAGCTCTTCATACCAGCAGCCTGTTTTGTATTGCTTTCTCTTTGCAGTAGCAGCAAGAGAGGCATCAAGAGCTCTACACAGTTTAGCAACAAAGTTAATAACCACAGAGCTTGTGTGCAACTTGCCACTGATCTAAAACACCTAAGCAGCAGCAAAGTAGTCTCAAGGGTAAGAATGTCATTTTAATTCTAACATCAGTTTAAAAAATTTGACAAATTACAAGTGTGGGACTCTCAAAAGTGCTATTTGCTTATTCATGTGCTCTTTTGAAAGCAAGACTGAAATACTGTGCTTGCCCTCAAGGGCAATACAGTCGGCCATCACTTCTGAAAATCCTGTCTAATGACAGTAGAGGTAGAAGGAAATGCAGGTAGCCTTGTGCATAAACCCCAAAGCAACACAGTTCTGTTTGCTTACGTGCTGCTAACCCGCTGCTTGCGCTCATCGATCGTCCTGGTTCTGTGCGGGACTTCGTGATCGATGGGATACTGACAGAGCCACTGAATACAGTCCGACTTTCCTGAGGCCGAAGATTCTGCAATGCAGACACACACAAGGACATGTTCAGTTATTGACTGCTGGCTCAACCTCGGATGTCATGAAGGAAGGCCCCAAAATACATTAAAACCCCAACCTTACCAGTGCTGAATTATCTGGGCAGCAAGTCAGCGAAATTTGCAAAATAATATTCTGCAGTTTAGTGCAGAGACTGGAAGCACACGCAACACAATAGTGAAGTGCTGAATTACATGGACATATGCAGACAAGGAAAGAGAATAATTCAAGAATTTCCTTGAAAGGATGGTGTGCAAGCCTAATTAAGCTGCTATAGGTATAATGAAGTTATATCACATAATGCATTCTTTCTGAACACGAGCTTCCAAACATCTTATTAAAATTTCTCTCTTTGATGCCATCATTTGTGGCATGCATGTGTAACTTCGTACAAAACCCATGTTAATCACTAATGCCTGCAGAGTTATGAACACACAGTGGATCAATCGGTATTTCAATTGCTTATGTAATTCCAAAGGTATTAACAGCATTACTCCAGACCTACACCAGTTGAGCAAAGTAAGAATCAGCCTCCTGTTTTCAGCCTGCTCAAAGAGGATGACCAGAGCACATGGCACTGTTTTTTTTTCTTACATACTTTGATTGTTGCTCCTGTTTTGCATCCTGAGAGTTCCACCTCTTTTTTTCTAAATTGGTAAGTTACTGGACTGAAGTGGTCCTTTACTGAGGGAACACATAAAACATGATTCCTTTACTTGGTAGTTCCTTAAACGTAAGTTGTCTTTAAAGAAGGGGAAAGAGTACTTTGAAATGAGTTCTGGGAGATTTTATTTCTGCTTCTGTTAAGTTACAGCTGACCTTAGGGCAAAAGGCTTCTCAGCTTATTTAGCCCATTCTCTCTGTATATGAGCTTAGCTTAGAGGGACTTTCTAATACCCATGCATATCATTTCATCTCTGGCTAAATATAAAACTTCATCCTGTTCCTAACATGACTTGCATTATTAAGTCATTAGCATTAACTAGAATTAGGTTTAGGGAACCTTTACAGATGAAGAATGTGCAAAGAGCAGCAGGTAGCTCTGAGCATTAATTTATTTCCACTTTACAAAACACCCCCTGCAACAACTGGTAATTTCTTCCTATTTATATTTAATTTGTTCTCTATTCTCACTCTGAGATAAAATAGCCACACATAAGACAACAGCTGCAATTGCAATGCCTTTTTAAGCTAGGGTGTTATGGAAATTTCAGACCAGAACAAAGACTCCGCACCCCCTCTCCCCGCAGGGTATTCTGAGAGACCCTCAGATACTACCCATTTCTCTATCTGTATTTTAAAATGGATAATTAGAGGCTTTGTAACAAACAGCTTTTATACAGTTGAGACTTTATCAGACAATTACTACCAACTTGCTGTCAATCCAGTCTTGGAATGATCCTTAGAGTCATTGCTATAACAGACCCCATTGCTTCTCATTCTCCCAGTGGGCCAGAAATGGTTGATTTTTAACATGCAACAAGCAAAAAAAAGAACTAAAATCTCTCCTCCTTTTCCCAGATCTCTCTCAAACAAGAGAATCAGAGACCTTATGAATGAAAAAGTCCTGTTTAATTCTCCCCTCATCCATTGCTGCACTACTCTGAGGATTTATACATGAAGACTTAAGAAAGTCTCTTATTATTTGTGGGATCATACTCCTGTCTCTTGCTTACTCTTGCTCACTCTTATTTTTTTTTTTTTTAAATGTGAACAGCCAACCTACTTTGTAGTACAAAATTCTAAATTTCTGCTCCTGTGTCCTTCACCACACAATAAACAATCTTGAGTTACAGGTAAGAGTATGAGCATCCTGACTGTACATGAACAATGGAGGCTCCCCTGACAATACACAAAGCAACTAATAGGCTAAGAAATAAGTTACTGCTGTGTTTTGGGAAACAAAGGAAAGCCAAGTGCAGCACCAGGCAAATGTGTGCACTGAGGTTAGTACTCTGGAGTTGCAAGGAAGGTGTTTTGTACCTGTACAAACCTACAACGGTTCATTTTGCAAAGAGAACAACTACATTCAATGATAAGGTGATTAACCTCCTTAACAGTGACTGAGCAGACAATGTACAGGCATCAGAGGAAGGAGGGAACAGGTGGGTGCATGAAAAAGACTCATTTATTTTAATAGTGTATTCTAATGATTGTTATTTTTTATGACCTCAGTTTGCAAAGTCCATGTAATTCCTCGTAGAAAGTTTCTCCACGAAGCAAATCTTTCATTGTTCTTTGTTCTAAAAATAAAATAAGCACATGCCAGAGAGCCTGGCACTTTGGACCAAAACCACTTGGAAGTGATATGCACGTGATGCAGAAAGGGGTTTCAAAGAAAAATAAACAGCAGTTATTAGCAGTAGTTATAAAGCAGCAAAATGCAGTAAGTTATAAAGAAAAAAAAAAACAACAAACCCAAACCTGAGCTTGCTTTATTTAAAGAGACAAAAACCCCTCATAGAGAGCAACAATTCCAATCCTAGCAGGAAAATTCATTCCCACTGCTGAACCAAATGGAGAAAGGTGAGAGAAGAGTAAAAAATACAGCAGCAGAGAAGCTGCTTGCTGAGCAAAGTTAATCACTATGAAATAGGGTGAAAGACCCAAATGAGTTCAGTGCACCCCACTCCCAGCCAGAGAACGGTGCTGCTGTGGAGCTGTGGGTTACGTATGTGCAATGGCTGCTACGCTCATGGCTCTGCGGTGTTACCAAGCCTCAGCTCTCACACCCACACCAACTGCTCCCAACGCTGCCTCCTCAGGCAGAGGGGTGAGAACATACACACAGGGTCTAACTGCACAGCTGAACAGTTACAACACCCGCAGGCAATTGTTTGCCTGTGCTTCTCTGTCCATCATGCTGCTTGTTGTTTTGGGTTTTTTGTTTTAAAGTAGTGCTCTGTTTATAATATAATAAACCTGAGTTTTAAATTCTTCCATAAAATAGTCTGACAGAATCTAAAAGCCTACTTACAGGTAATTTTTCAGTTCCCCTATGGATTCCATGCTGGTTTGGTTCCAATATCCCATCCGTACCTGGGACCACGGTCCTCTCCCTTGGAAGGAGTGCTACCCTTCTTACACTAAAATCTCCAAACACAAAGGGAGGATGGACAGACATGAAACCAAAACTCACAGCCTTGCTTTCCATACAGCTCACAGCATCTCTGCCCTCAAGCCACAAATGAGACAAATGCTTTTCTTCATACAAGACTAAACCTTAGTGCTCTGTGAACTAACAGGTACAAGATCTCGACACTCCAGGTTGCCTACTTCACTTTTTTCCTCCAATTTACAGTAGTAGGCTGCAACATCAGGATGAAGGATGCTCCTAAAGCAAAAATTAAGGAGTTATTGCCTGAAACTCCAGGGGTCATTCTTACTGATCCCAGGGAGACTGCTCACATGAGAAAGGGAAGGTAGAGGTTGGGTCACAGTCCTATGATACATCACTGCACATTAAACATAGAAAATTTCATAGAACAGTTGGATTAAAAAAAACAACTGTTAAAACTAGAACTGAAATATGCCTTCAGTGACCCCATAATGACCCTCTAAGTGAGAAACAAATGTCATTTGCCGTAACAGTATTATTTTGCATTTCAATAGAGCATTCCTCCTGTGTATCTGCATCTCTCCTCCTACCAGATAAGCCAGGATGGATGCAGACCTGTCATCACAGGGCACGTTTCCCAAAATGCTGCAACTTCATTTTTGAATATTAATGGTTGTGACAATTGGAACTTCACAACAGTGACAGAGAACCACGCACATTACCAGACAAAGCTTAGCTGTGCAAATTTGTTTTGGAGACATATGGAAGAGATTAATTTTCCTCCTGCATTTTTAAATTCTCTCTAGTGTTGTTGTATGCAGGTATGTATCCAAAAACCTTCCCTGTGATAGGGATCAAGAACAGCAACCAAAAGGCACTCAAAGCAGTCTGGCAGTGAAGGTTTGCCATGCATATCTTCAGGGTAGCAAAAGGCCACAGAAACCAACAGCAGCATTTCCATTACAGAAACGGATACGGCTCAGACCCATACAAACCCTGAGCAACCAACCACCATCACATACATGTACCTCACAGATTGTTCCTGATTTCTCTGTAAATCTGTCCCAAGCACAACTGCCGGCCACAGCACGGCACACAATTACAAGGCACAGCAGGTACTTGTGTGCCTGTTTTAGTATGGCTTGTATTTCTGAAAGACCTAGCAACCCCCACATAGTCAGACCAGGATGCACAATACAAGAAAGAAAAAAACACTTCCTCAGTTTGTGTTCCAACTGGAAGGATATCTACAGAACAGTATCTCACCTCAGCCTCTGCTTCCAACTACTAGGATTAAGAGGTTCTACATCAGCAAGTTGCCATTAATTTTTGATCTTGCTTGTATGTGTTCCAACTTCACTTATTTTCTTTAACCTAGAAACTGAGGCACAACCTGTATGTCTCTCTCTCAATCTGTGTACAGTACTGTGTAAAACTTTTTGCTCTCCACATGATTTCATCATAAACAAACTCTGTGAAAGTTTGGTCCAATGCAGACAGATCCAGAACCTTTTCCTAATGCAATTAAATACAAAGTATCCTGCCACTGACTGCTGGAGGATGAACACTGGAACAGAGAACTTATCATTCAAAATTCCCACATCCTGGTGATTAAAAATGCTGTTCTTCTAGTAAAAGGTTCAGCCCAGTTGTTATACACTTATTTTCTTTTTTTTTTCAAAGCCATGAATTATCTATTTCTTGGCAGGTCAGAGCTGTGGAAAGACCACAGCTGATAGCAGAAAATAAATCAGCTGGGACAGAAGCAAGTTAAGGGGTGATGGAAACTGCTTACAAGGGTTTTTCTTCCATGTTAATAGCCAGGCAAAAGGAAAACCACACAGTGTTAGTAGAGTGAACACCTGACTCAGCCGTTCATACCCTCAGAGTCATAAAGTCTGGAGTACCGAGGACAGAGCGTGGAGGCGGGGAAAATGCAGGGTTTATGGAATCGTAAGAGAGGAATTTTTCAGCTGAATTAACAGTCATGTGGTAGATGTGCTCAAAGTTGCTCGGAGAGGAGATCAGACGGGAGTGATGATGAGGGAATTGATAAGGGGAACGCTGCTATCAAAGACAACAGAGAGAGAAAGCAATGACGGATGGTTGTACAGGTTACACTGGCAACAGCAGTCTGCAAGAGCAGTCGAACGCTGAAGGACAGCCAAACAGCAGCCCTGCTCGCCCGTCAACACACAGGTGCTTACATTGTCACCCCCAGTCCTCTGAGCATCTTCCTTACATGGTGTCATATGGGCCTGCCACCCTTGCTCTTGCTAAAACATTAAAAAACAAATAAAACTTTTAACTCATTGGGAATCGATTCTAATATTTATTATTGTATTTCAAAGAGCACCACAGTTGTAAAAGGTGCTTTACAGACAGTTGAGAAGCATCAGTTCCCTGCCTTGAGGAGCTTACAATCTAAAACAGACGTAACACAAACAAAGGAATGTGAACGCAGGTGAGATGGTGTGGGGAGAAGAAAAGATGAGAATACACAACAGTAAGATTTCCTTCTGTTATTCATGCATTTCAGCGATTCAATTCAAATCAAGTATCACCCGTACAACAAAGAGTATTTCTGACAGGAGGGAACAGCGTTTCGACAGGATAAGGACACAAGCTGGGTGGGAAGGTGAACTGGTTAGCGTCAGACAACTGGGATGATTTACTCTGCTGTAGACAGACGACACAAGGCCTGCGTCCTTCTGCACACTCACTGAAGCCTTCCAGTGCTTTTCTGATGAACAGACTTTGCACTGACGTCTCTGCGTTGCAGAGGACTAGGCCCTTAGCAGATAAAGTGCAAAAGTACTGGGAAATTCATGTTTTTCATAGGTCAACTGAGCAACGTGCTCCCAAAGCGTGATGTAAAGAAAGAGAGGGAAGAAATAATCCTGCGCATTAAACAGAAACAGTTTCTAATTCATCTCTACAGAATGTGCTGACGTAAGTGCTCTTGTAATTTAAAGTGATCTAAATCCAGATTTAATGGAAGAGTGTTTCAAGGCTCGGTCTCCCTCCCTGTGCCATCTGTACACGTTCAGCAGGTCAGCATGCAAGGGGATGGTTTGCTCAATGGCCACGAGCAAATCAGAACACCTTTTCTGATTTCTAACTTCTAATTTTTTCTTTCCCTTGTCCAACTGATTTCATCACCTTAAAACAAACAGATCTGAGTAACATTAGAAATGTTTGGACTTAAAAAAATAAAATATGGTAAAAATACAGCTTACCCCTCTGCTAAACCTAAGGCACTACTTTTTGTACGTGGAACGTATTAAAGTCTGGAAGAACATTAAGTCACATCCAATACATATTATCAAACATTATTTTTACTGTTCATTTCAGCTGGTAAAATCCAACTTTTTTTTTTTCTTTTTTTTAAAACATACAGTTATTATGAGGCTTTGCATGTTAACCAAAACATCAATTACCACATTATGGCATATAAGACATAAGATTAAATTGTTATTAGTAAGTTTAGCAGCATCTAAATATCTAAATATACAAGAAGCCACCATTCCAAGAATGGTCCAAGGAAAGCAGACTTTGCTGAGTTATCTGCTCACAACAGAGAACTGGCAGCAAAGCCAGCTACATTCGTAAAAGCCAATAAGGGAGTAAAGGGAATGTCTAAAATCACAAGCTAAAAAGCAGAGGGTAGGCCAACTGCAGACCATGAAAGTATTTAGCCAGCATTCATGAATGTGAGAAAGCCACGATATGGGAACATTTTTAAAAGAATCCACCATGGAACTTTGTCCATGGGCTCCACCATTATAGATGCATGCATGGGGTTCCCACTTTCTTTAAAGATTACCAAATATGGGTAAGTATTCATTTACTCTAAAAGTTTCTCATTTGAAACAAGCAAAGCTTCACACATCATCTAGAATGGAAGTAGAATGGCTCATGTATAATGAGGTCAAACTGAAGTATAATGTTCAAATATAATGGCAGTCAAGGCTAGCTTTGGTATGTCAAATACTTAGGCATGCAGAATATGAAAGCAAAATCAATCCTGTACATCTGATGTACACAGAGAGGTGGTCTGTGCTGCAGTAAGTGCAGTTCCAGATTTCAGATCTTCACTACAAAGGAGCATCCACGATAAAGTGGCTTCAAGGGACAAGAGGGCAGAAGGGAGGCCAGACTGTACGGCCAGTTAATTGGTGACAGGCTGCTAGGGAAGAAAAACATGTAAATAAATAAGTTGGGGGATATACTTAAAGGAACGATTCTAAATTGCACAAAACAAGACAATGACTCAGAACTAGTATCCACATCAATAAAATACAAATATGTACTGATTATGGCTCTGTTAATAGCAAACAAGAACTTCTGGTTGCTGATGTGTTGTAGCTCACAAATTTGCTTGTCAAAGCCAGACCCCTGAGTAACTGCTTGTCCTGAAGGAAAGAAGGATGCAAATTTACAATTGCCTGATGACCTCTAATATTTTCTCTTTTAAACCTGCTCTAACTCTGAGCCTTGGGCATGTACGTTTCTGCCCAAAAATTGGACTATACTGAAGTCAAGGGTGCCCATTCATGGGAACAACAATTTGGAACTAGGTTAATAAACTGCAGTTTGCCATAAACATATCTCACTGTTCACATCATGTGCCTATTGCACACCAAGACCTTGGAAGCAATGCAGAGAGAAAGCATCTTTTCCCCTTGTGTGGCTGCATCAAGAAGGGAAATTACATGCAGACAGATAAAGTTGCATATTGTGTCAGATATATATCAAATAGCCCGAAAGAGTTTAAAACATTCAATTTGTCCAATTTTCATTTTGTACATTTACAACGCAAATTAAACTCCCTAAAGTTGGTCTTTTAAAAGACACTATTAAGAACAGTAGTGGGGAGATAGCAAGCAAGCTCCTGTTGTCTCTGGATCCACCAGGCAGTTACGACACAGGTTAAGGCTGCACAAGCATATGTCCCCTCCTGCCCCTGATATATCACAGCCCAGCCACGCAAGGGCCATCGCTACCAGTTGTAACTCTGTGCTTTGTTCGATTTTTGGCATTTCCCCTAAAAAAGGCTGAAAAAGGCAGTAGAGGCAGATTAGTGGGACTGCGGAGATAAATTTTGATTGGATTCACACTGCATATATAAAGGGAATATGTATATATTCATAAATAAATATAAATATACACACACATATATATAAATTGTCATTTGCTTTATAAAGTTTATCCATGAATGCTAGATAAAAGCTAGGCTGAGCTGGCTATTTAGCTTGTGACAATCTCATCCAACATAGAGATTAAAATACCTATTCTCTGTTAAAACCTATTTATTACTAAGGACCCTTCTGCCTACACAGCATTATACTGACTTTAGTGAAAGGTCATGCTGGATAAACAAATTTGTATCAATAGATCCAAATTTGAAATTGCTCAAATAAATCAGAAGAAACTGCAAATAAAAAGGACCATTCCATGCTTTCATACACTTTCTGCATTCCGGTATATCAGTAAAATAAAAAAAGAGCTGTATCACCTAAAATAGTTGGGAGAATTTGAGGAAACTATTAGCCTTGCACTACTTGTTCCCCCTAGTGGTAGCCCTCTTTAAATGCAAAAATGTATTTTATAATCTGCTTTCATAAATAGAAACAGGCATTTGCAAGGAAAAATGCTGCAATCTTTAAAGATAAACACTTTTTCTTCTGAAACATACTAATCTATTTAAAAATACAAAGAAGATGTTCCAGCTGCAAAATCATCACACATGCTAAGAAGCACAAACCCCCCAAAAAATCTATTCACTTTTTTGGAACAAGGTAGGAATCTAGTGAAATAATTCCATGACCTTGTAAAGAAACCACCATACAGATGAACTGTGTGCAGGGCTGGATGAGTATTCTTTACTTTGTGTACTGATTCTGCAGGGCATGTCCTCTCTCTTTCCATCCTCTCTTTTAATTCTAAGTTTACCTTTCAAATAAAACATTAGACTCAATATATAACATCATATACACGCACGACTCCTTTTCTTCCATTTTTGTGCCTGACAAACAAAGTAGGTAGTTTGGAACAGACTAAATGAAACCTTAGTCCAGCCAATACCTTACAGTGAGCTGCTGGAAAAGAAAAAGCTGCCTGGACCAAAGCAGCTCTTGACAGAACATTTCTTTCCTAATCTCAAGGTACACTTTCAAATTCACACCCTTTCAAGTCCCATGATTGATGTAATACCGTATTCATTAAGTTAGGAATAAAATTACAATATGATATTGCAAGGAGCTGCTGGAAAAATACATGTCAAATTTGCTTTATGTGCAGTGCCATCTCCCAGCGTTAAGACTAAGACCTACTTGCAAAAAGGAGTTTTTAATAGCAACTTTAAAAAGAAGCTGCAGCACTGGAATAAATGCAGAAATTGATTCTATACTGTACACATTTTCTAATGTCTTCTCATCCCATTTCTGTGTGGAAAATGACTCAGGAATTTCTTTCAAAGCATCGTATTGATTGGAAAGAAGCAAAGTACCAGTCTTAACTTCAAATATGACCTTTGAGCTAATACAAGGCTTGTGTAATTAGAATGAATTTAAAGTTAAAAGCCATTTAGAGATGACATAGATGAAGAAATATTAATGCCTGTAAGTCTAGAAAATCCCCTTTTATAGACAAAATCATTCCTGATTTTACACTTGCCAGATTTGGGGCTTTTTTAAGAGTCCTTGCAGCTTTTGATGCCCATGAACTTTCAGCTACTGATGATGTGAAATGGGATGTCTTCTGCCCTACCTTTAGCAGTAGCAGATTATTTTCTCTGCTTGAGAAGAGCCATAAATATTTTAAAGGACCCACCAGAAATGGAAAAGTGAAGAGTCTGATCTACATCCTGCCCTGAAGCAAATCATCATTCTTTGTTGACATTAAACATATCTGTACTCACATCTAGGTAAGATAAACAGTACCTACCAACTTCCCTTGGATTTGTCATGTATTTTCTAGAACCAGCTCCTTCATTATTTATTCATTTATAAACATACACATGATGCTGTTTGTTGCTCAAATGTATTTGTCATTGAGAGGTTTCTCAGAGTGTCTCTAGGCCAAGATTTAAAGTAAATCCTTTCCTTTCTTTGCATATTCTCATCTAAGGAAAACACAGTGCCCAAAGGTCTCACATACAATGCGCAGGCTTTACAGTCAAGTGTACCATAGAAGTACCATTTGATGCAAAAGTGAGGTAAAATGAGTATCTGGAGACCAGAGGTTATGCTCCTAAGCTACTAAACTATTGCAACTGCATGGCACACTTTATTTCCCAGTCTTCTTGTTGCTTCCTTTGGGCTTTTCAGCATTTGAAAATCCCAAATTCAGCATCTACTTCCTGCTTTCTGCACAAACTCCAAGTAATAATGATGATCACTTTAGACAGCACTTCTGTGCTACTGCCTCTGTCATATGGTGGTACTCATATCATATCATTTGATCTTTCTTAGAGTGCTAATTAGCATCTTCTGAATCACATCTGTGTCATCACAGACAAGTTTAGAAAACAACATAGAACATACAAACAAGATGCTCAGAGTGGCTTGAAGCAAGCAGTATGATATTCCCTTATGAACTAAATGTTAATCAGCCTTTAGCTCATCAAAAATTTCAGTAACTTCCAGGTGAGCATTTTCTGCATAAGGTTTTGTGGAGATGGATGTGTGTGCACTGCTACATGTATTCTTTTCCCATTTTTCAACTTAAAAGGTTAGTTTTTATGAAAGAAGTTCTGTTTCACTGAGACTAGTTAACTTAGTGAGAAAACAAAAAATAGCATCTTTGGCACAGAAAGAAATTTCAGCACTATATGCTGTGGAACTGCTACAGTTCTAAGGGAAATAGGCCATAAATAGAGAGGCTGAGTTGGAGTTAAAGATAGGAAGAGAAGAAAGGAATTGAACTTACAGTAATACAGTTCACGGAGAAAGAAATTTCCCTTTCCATTCCCACAAAGAACACAGGCCCAAATTGTCTTAATTTTGTCCCTTCATAGGAGTCCTAAAAATTATCAACACCAAGAGGCCAACCTGCCTTAAAACCCAGAAGACATTAGTCACTCCTCTTCCCCTTGATGCACGTGTCATCTTGTTGTTTAAATTTTACCACAAACAACAGAGCATGTTCAACTCCATTTCCCTAGTTACACTACTCCTGATATGAAATACATCAACACTCTGAATATACTTTTAAAATTGTCCTTCTCTCACTTATCTGCACCCTCAGTTGCAGTTACTCTCACATGTACTTTTGTACTTACCATTGGAAGGTCTTTGAGAATCTGTATACCATCCCCTGGACCCATATGTGCTATGTGGTTAAAATTAGTTGGATTAGAAATTAATTTATTTCTCATTTCTGGATCACGTAGCATCTCCCTGGAAGAAAAAATACTTTATTTAGATGCTTTGTTTGAGGCGAGGATGGACATTTATAAAACATGTACAGCTTTGATTATCAGCTACTTTTAAATGGAAATTAGCTATTTAACCATGTTAACAGTAATAAACCCTTGCTATCAGCACTGGCATGGACAAGCTTCCAGCTTGAAGAGAGGGCAAGGGGCCAGAACAAAAGAACGCTGTTTTCAGGCTAACAGCCCACACCCAGTAGTTACTAACATTCAAAGAATATATACAACCACTATGATCTGATAAAAAGCTCTGCAAGATGAGTAAAAGCAGAACTCATTTGTGATGTATTACAAAGTGGAGATGAAAATGAAGTACAAAATATGGAAATAGAATTAAAATAACACTGCAGTACCTTTCTCAGTCTGTGGTCAGAATTAAAAGCTCTTCAAAATGGTAAGGATGCATTTCAGAACTCAGAATAAATAAAATTTTAAGAGACCAAACCACGATCACCTCAGAAAAGGCAAGGACAAGAACTGGAATTTATCTCCACTGTACAAAGCTGTTAGTTTTCTTAAGAGTCAAACAGAAAGGAAAGCTGGGAGCCAGCCATCGGTGGAAGACGTTGGAAGCTAGAAAACTGAAATACTCAGTTCTTGGAGTGTAGCTTAGCACAGTAGCAGGTCATCTTTAGTGAGTGATAGTAAAATGGTCAGTAACATCCTCTGTGAACACTGTGAGTAGTGCAGACACATTTTTATTGCCATTCAGCAAAGTCTTAGGGACATGTTAAAGACTTCTATTAGAAACACATCCTGAAGTCCTATGTCCTCTGAAGATGTAAGTTTTCTGAGATTTACAGAATATTTATGTAGTTAAATGTATAAATCAAAAAAGCAGATGCCTTGGAATACTGCTGAGAGTAGAATTGCCTTCAGAAAGAAAAGCAGAACCAGAGTCTGAAAGTAATTAATCCATATGCATAGTTAGCAACGTAATCTCCTTTTCCAAAGTGTTTATTGCTCATCTTTATATATACAGTATATGTGCACACCTATGTACCTATATACAGTATGTGGAGACATGCATTCCAAATTACAGCTGATTCACATAATTCATTTGAACTAATGAATACTTGTGTATCCAGTGCATATCCATATCCAAGCTCGTATTAACACAAATTAAACATTGAAAATTAAGGCGGTAGTGAAGAGACAGAAACAGCTGAATGGGCATTTCAGAAAACAACAAATGAAGTACTACATTGGCATCAGTCACTGTCCTTCAGGGCCTACAGGCATGTACAGAAGACAAGTACATGTTGAATACCGACCTCCTCTGCTGTATCCTCTCCTCCTCTGGTACTCTGAATGAATAGCGGCGTTTGTTGTTGATGTTGCGAACCATCTGCTTCCGGCTGTTATCTGATGTCTCAGGAACCACCAGTTCATCGCCCTCTGAAATCAATATAAATATGATGATCAAGTGCAACACTTCAATTAGGTATTGATGGCATTTTAATTCAAAGATATTTTCTCCCTCTGCTTTTTCTAGCGTTGGACACCACACATTTCCCTTCAAACCTGATGATTTTCCCATCAACCCCTTGATATATGGGCTTTCTTGGTCACTGCCTACTCTGTTATACAGCAACAGACTGAACTCTTCTTCACACACAAGCTGCCAAACAAAACATTTCAAACAAAATTCAAACAAAACATTTAGGAAAGGATCTCAGTCTTCTACCTCAAGCTTGGTTTGGCAGTTCTCACTGAAAATCACTAGAACAGTCTTGTTCTGCCAATTGTCTGGAAACTCAATGCAAGATTCTTTTTCATTCATTCCCTGCTCCAAAGAGACTACTTACTCCTTTTGAACTGTTTGAACAGTGATGTATTTTGGTACAGCTGTGGGAAAAGGGAAGATTTTTTCCACATGTGTAGGTCTGGCCAAGGCATCTTTAATAAAGACTTGAAATGTATAGCAGTGATAATCATACAATAGAAGCGTTTATTTGAATGAATGCTGCAACTGCTCTGTCTTGTTTTTATATACATGGAGACTAAAGTTACACTTAAGCTTGAACATACTCAACACCTACTGCTCACTGTCAAAACAGGTTTTGTACTGAACTGAAATCTCTTCTTTCCTTAAGATCAACTGGAGATTTCATGAAATGTGAGATCTACTAGGTAAGTGGCTTCAGGAAAAAAAACAACAAACAACTTGCAGACTTTTATGGAGTTACACCTGCAAGATACTATACTGTTTGGCAACCTTTACTGAAAGGCAGTTAGAAGTGTACAGGAGCAAAGCATCAGCATCAGCCTACAACAAAGCACATCCCCTTTCCACCTAAGAGGTTAAACAAAAGCTTAAGGAAATGACTCAGGAGCATGCTTATGAAAGAGGCTCTAAAAAGAAAAGAAAAAAGTCAGAAAGACTCATAACAAAAATAGAATTCTGAATGTAAAACTTAATATTATATTACTTTCTGATTATTGGGAAAAGTTTGTTTAGGTTAAGTGCAACATTAATTTTAATCTAGTACTACCAAGATCACTATTAAAGCCTTTAACTGTGTAGGCATTTTTAGACAGCATTCTTGCAGGCGACTCCAGATTTGGAGGGAGCATTTAGCCATTCTATTTTCTATTTCCAGTCTTCATTCAAGTCTTCACTGAATACTCAAAAGGGAAAAAAAGAGTTCAGAGTAGCTGCCTTTCAGACATCACTGCAATCAATGTGCAATCTATAAGCTTTGGCTTTCCCCCAAATTAACAAGCACACATGTTTGAGAGATCACTTTCTACAATGCACAGACCCAGGTCAAAGAAAAATGCTCTTTCTGAACAAAAATTTCCACGCTGCAAATGGGCTTCTCTTTACTTACCTGCCATTTTGTTTTTGAAATATATTAATCTAACCGTCTCCAGGCCTAAAAGGTTTAGTGATCCTTCTGTATTCAAGGGTCGTACCTGGAACAAGGAAAATCAGTCCTTGTAATAGTAATAACTCACATTTATATAGTCCATCTTATTCTGAAAGCTCCAAGGTCCATTATAAACTCTATAAAGGAGCACTGTTATAAAGCCAACCAGGGAGCAGCACAGCATAAGTGGCCAGAGCAAAGCCTGCTGCACAGAACTGCAAGCTGCAGGGAGAGTGTCTCCTATCTCCAGTAACACATGCCTGCTCTTAAGAATAACAATTGTGAGTCATTAAAACCATGAAGTAGAGTTAAAAACAATTTTAGATTTTAAACTTCTGTTTGGAGAACGAGTATAGAGAGAGTTACCTAAAATTCCACTTAAAGACACAGGCTTAACACCATTATTTATTAAATAAATAGCTCTGTTAGAAGTCTACTTCATACAATTCCATTTTGTCTATTAGATGCACAAAGCAATAAGATGTGCTTTTATTTTGTTTTAGGATGATGTCACAATTACATTCTGCAACTTCATAAGAATTTATATGGATTGCTAAAATCCACTGGTACTTGTGATTTCCTACTTTAAAATGAAAGAAGCACTCCACTCCCTGAGTCTCTAAATTGTGTTAGAAACAAACTCTTCATAACAAATTGACATTTCTGAGTCTCCTAGATGTAGCAATACTTTTTTGCTGAAAGTAGCTTCATTCATTACATGGGCAGTCTCAAGCCAAATATTGAAGTACTAAATCATATTCTGCTGTGTAGGAAAAAAATGCACCACCAACTTAATAACTCAAAGTTTGGACATAAGAAAAAGTAGAGGAAATTCCCTCTAGAAGGCCAGATTCTTTCCTTAAGATGGTTAATAGCTAAACACCTTGTTCTTTGCATTATTTATCCTTACACTGCCATAACATCCTGGTCTGCATATGACATGCGGGAAAACTGACATGCAGAGAGACTGGATAACTAACACAGGACCACAAGGGCTATTTCTTGTAGTTCTAAGTCACTGGAATGCCAGTTAAAGGAATTATGTTGACACTAATACAAAGTTGCAGTCAGCTTAAACTGTGGGGACAAAAAAACCCCCACTTTTCTTTTTTCTTTCTAAATACAGCTGAGCAAACACCTCCTAAATACCAAGGAAGTGTCAGTTTTCAAAAACTTCTTCCTTTTGATAAGTGATCCAAACCTGACATCATTCTGGTTTTAATATTTGTACTGGTTGAACAAAATGTTGTAACCTTATCTGTCTACAATGTTCTCAAGCAGCAGAAGATAGATTTTTGAAGGCCTATTTAATTATCTTAACATCGACCACCTTCTGGCAATAACAGATACAATCAGTCCCAATGAAGCCATATGCAATTGATACCAAGAAACTGCTCTCTACAATAATATCAGTAAGTAACATACTCATATGCTCCAGACTGACCATTCAACTAGAACAGTGAAACTACGTGCAAAACACATTTCATATCTTGTATTTCAAACAAAAAGCACTGGCTTCTTTGCAGTAGCTCTTCTTTTAGTTCAATTATGTTTAAACAAGCAGTTTTAATGATGGCTTCTAACGTGCTTAAAAATCCCAGCATGACTGTAGCAAAGCAATAGTGAGTCTAGATATATTCTTTAACTGATACTGAAAGAGCAAGTTACCTTTTTGAGAGGAATAGTTTGAATCCACTCCATGGAGTTCACGTCAAAGATATCAATTGCATTTTCACTGTACACAGAGAGGTATGGTGCATTGTAACCTGAGAGGGAAGGATTAGGTGTAGTGTCATGTGCTTTTAGACAGGGCTCAAATTATACAATTTCTTACGTTTAACCATATTTATTACAAAAAAGCCCACTCCATAATACAACAACCTTTGCAAAATGTGTTTTAATTAAAAAATGACCAAGAAACTTAATTTTGAAAACAAACCACCACCACTAGATCTAAAACCTCCATGACCTAACTTTGCAGAACCAAACTCCTTTTGGAATTACATGGGATTACAGTTAGTTCTGCCAAACACTGACATGGTTCAAAGATTTTTTTTCTTCTAAAAGCCCTATTTTAAAGAGCTTGTATTTTTTAAATGGTGTGGCAGGAGAAGGTATTGTTTCTATTCAATAACTGTCATTTAAATGAACTGAGCTCTTAGGTTTTGGACTATATACTACATGAACATCAGTTGGAACTAAGCACCATGACACAGTCATAAAAATCTTCATGTTTCCTTCTAGCTTTAATTCTCTTCTCTTATTTTCTGGATTGTAAAGAGAATTCTTGCGCTACTCATCTGGCGCACTTCCCCAGGATGGAATTTGTTCCACTGGGACCGCTTCTAAAGGAGAATTCAGTATTTCTAAGTTGGCAACAAGAGTGCCATGGTCTGCCAAGACTAACAAGAGCATCAAATTTGTCTTGAAAGGTAACAGGTTTTGCTATAAAATATACCTCCGTTCTGAATTGGAATAATATCAAGTCACTTCATTTAAGGCAATCAAAAAAAATTCACAACTATCAACGACCAGTATTGGTGAACTACATGTGAAAATACCTGTTTTTCAGTCTCTCACAAAATCTTTTGTTTTGATTCATTCATTCTCTGAGGCCACTGTAATAATCATACTCTTGCTTGAAAACCAGAAGTGACACACAGCCTGTTACAGTTGCTCCTTCCACGCTCAGAAGGGGCTTCACTCAAACAAGGTGACACACTCCTCTCCTCTGCAATGTGACTGTACTGCTGTCACAGTGAGGTAAGAAGGCAGGCTATTTTAAAAATCAACATAAGACTGGGCTCATTCACAGATACTCTGAGGACAAATTTAGCTAATCTTTATCTGCATTCAGAAAGACATTAAAAAAGAACATAGGCATTGCACTTTGGGTTTTTTTCCCTCCAGCTGTCACAAAGATAAAGTCCCTGCTTTGAAAAAATGTGTATTAAATGTTTAACACAGTTCTTGCTGGAAATTGAAATCTTGAAAATTACAGTATTTTTCCCTTAAGGTTATAAAATATATTTTCTATACTACATGCCATACATTATATTTTGAAATGGAAGAGGGAAACAGAGAGGAAATAACTTAAAAACTGATATTTTTAAAAGAGTGAAGGAGATGAATGCGAAGAATGTCAACAAAAACTGCGGAGAAAGAGAGAATGAAGGAGTAAGGAAAGAAAAACCCCCAAACACTAAGTATGATTAAACACCATTAGAGAAAAGCCAGATCCTGATGACTCTGAACATCAAGAAATCTTCACTCACAATGCTGAGCCAAAGAACAATCAAATGTTAAGACTTTAAATAACAACAGTCCAGTATCAGTGGTAGAGAAGGCATGACGATCCCACTAGCCTTTAGAGGACCTGAGGCTTTTGGCTGTTTCAGAGATCAGGCCATGTGTTTAGAAATTGGACATGAGTTAGAAATCCTGACCCGTGATACCTCTTTGTGCTACAGCAGTACAGGTCAGTGACAGAGTTGTCAAAACTAGCGTAAGTGTGATCAAGGTTAAACCCTCTGACTAGATTAAAAATGCTGACAGAAGCTGAGAGGGTTCATTTACCTGTCAGGTAATTATCCTTGCACTTCACTTCCTGTGGATATTAATACAAGCAGTGATCAGTTCAACGTATAATAGCAAGTACACTGGCACACATGGCAACTTACAGCAAGAAGATGGAGTTGCAGGCCACATCAGTTCTTGTTGTCTAGATCTCCGGCCCTGGCAGTCAACGTAAACCCCTACGCTGCTAAAACACAGCAGGTATTCTTTACTTGAGATTTCGACTGCACAGATGGCATCCGTTGGCTGCTGTGAGATAAATGATAGTGTGTGGTCATCTGGATGGAGCAGACTGTATGGGCTGCCTTCTCCGTGAAGGGGGTATTTTAAGAAACCTGACTGGTAGCCCACACAAAAACGGTCACTGAAGATTGACATCCACTGGACATTCCCCTGGACTTGGATCTCCTTGATCTTTTTGTGACGTGTCTTACTCTGATTTAGTTCATAACAGAGGACCTGCCTTTTCATAGCTACACACAGGCATGTAAGAGCTCCATGGCGCACATGTCCAGAAACTATTGACTGACAGCCTTTTGTCTCTGCCAGCTTATAAAACTCAGTCTCCCTTCCATCCAGGGCAGCCATAGGGAAAAGCCGCACGTGACGGTTTCGTCCTGAGATTACTGCAATGAGCTGTTCATTTGGGATGAGCTCAATCTGATGAACCTTCTTGTTGTCACCAACACGGATAATCTCTAAAAAAAAAAAACCAAAACAAAAACCCCAAATCCAAGTAAATAACATTGAGTGTGAACAGATTAAAACGTAAGTATTTTAAAATATAAACTATGAAGTAAACCCAAGAAATCCCCTTTGTTGCTTCCCTGCAATATTAAAAAGTACAGAATCAAAACACATATTTTAGTAATACCAGATGTGGCAATGCTGGACAGACCTTTGGCTTTTCCTCCTCAAAGAAAGGGAGGGGTGGATTCGATGCAGTAACAACTGCTCTATTATTTTGGTATGCATTTCAAAAAACAGATAAAACAGATTATAGCTGCAGAACTACTGAATAAAGGAAATCCCTCAAAGAACTAAACCATACAATTACACATGTTGCTTGCTGAATTACCTTGGGCATCTGTCATTACATCTTTTTACAACATTGAACATTCATTTTAATTTCCAATACCAAGAAGGTGGTTACAGAATAGATTGAGCCAGGCTCCTTACTGAGGTGCACAGCAGAAGAGGATACACTGGTCACAGATTGAACCGGGGGAGGTTCCAACTAGATATACAAAGAAAATGTGTAATGGTGGGAATAAATAGACTTTGCAACAGGCAGCCCAGAGAGACTGTGAAATCTCCATCCTTGGGGATTTTCAGGACTCGACTGGACAAAGCCCTGAGCAACCTGGTCTGAATTCAGTATTGCGCCTGTTTCAAACAAGGGAATACAACCTCCAGCAAGAAGCTACATCTTTGTTACTGGAAAGGATACCCAAACCAGAAAGCACACAGAAAACTTTCTGGATTATCAGCTCTGACATGGGGTTGTCCAGCTGATAATGTAGTAAATTGAGAAAAATTAAACCAGAGGAAAGAGAAAAAAGGTTACAAAGTCACTTTCTGATTATTTACTACTAGGAAAATTGTTACCAGTTCCTAATCTCTTACCGTCTTTGGTGACATGCACAACAAATAACCCTTCTTCGTTCCCCAAAGCTATTCTTTCATGGTCTATGATATTAAGAAAAGAAAAGGTTATTTTTCTTTGGAAATACTTCTTCAACAATACTGATAATGCTGATTAACAGAGGCAGTTTTTTAATATCTTGAAATAATCAAATATAAAGCCAAACCCAACACATTCATTTAATGAAGAAACATTGTTAATGTCCCAATCTTTCAAATTTCTGAAAAAATGTCTCCTCTCTCTTAGTATAAGTAACACCAAGAAACATTGTTTTTAACAAATGATTCAGAGCACTTAAGTGCACTACTGGCTTTCAAATAACTATAATACCACATTTAAAGAATGTAAATAATCTGAGTTCAACATACTTTATGCAGTAGCATTTAAAATTACTAAATTCATTCTCTTCTTTTACATTTTTGATCTGGTTCCCCCCAAGCAGATTTTGTAAATTCAGTGATTTACGTCTGTTCTATACTGCTAATTTTGCACAGTTGAGGAATTATGTTCAGAGAACAACAAAAGAGTAATGTCCAATTCTCAGTTAAAATTATTCATAATTACGAGTGTGCGTGAATAGGGGGAATATTCTTAAAGATCTGACAAAAGCACTTCTCTCTCAAACCCATACACATTTCCATATGGGATAAAAACACTACGTGTTTGCAACAAAAAGCATGCTTTTAGCATACCCATAAGAGTTTTCTTCTCATTCACTGCATACCTATGATTGCTGCTGACTGTGTTGTTTTGATGAGGGGTAAGGTACTGTCATAAGCTTCTTTGGGAACATAGACTGAGCGGTCTTTGAGTTTGTTCTTCTTCAAGATCCTATGCAATTCATTCAGCACTCCTACCCACTTGCTTTTTTCATTCTCACCGTCTGTTAGAATCAGGATTGAACACTTATTACTGGATGCAGAGAGCTGGGAAGCTGTGACCTGGAAAATTTTAAAATATTTATTTTAAGTCATAAGTGATAAAAAAGTTCATCATGATAATTTTTACAAGGGTATCAGATGCCTAGAGTGCCCTTTTAATTAGCTGTCTGAACTAAGAATGCAAAAATTTAGCCTTAGTTAAGAGAAAAAATTCTATTCCAGTCAAGAACCCACAGCAGAAGAACCCACAGACATGAATAACTCAGCAAAGAACAGAGAAAACTTTGGCTTTATTCTACATGCGTTTGTATTTTTCTGCAGTTTGGAAATGTCTGCCCTATATAAGGAAGTCATGTGTTTCTCACTACAATTTTATAACTAAAAGCATTTTTACACACGATTCTGTTTCGTTTTGTTGTTTGTTTTTTTTTTTTAAGACCAACAGTTTCCATTAATAATTTAATGCAGTAAAAATGGCCTTTATGGAAGAATCATCTATGATCCTTTTCATGTATTTCGTACAGATACTATAGATAAAAATGAAAGCCCTTTTTGTAGGTTTATCTTGTCTCAGCATGCAGAGTTATGAACAGTATGAAAGCCAGAAAAACAAGGAGTAAAATACAATGGTATAGTAAAGAAATGATAGGGGAATTAATAAGACACCAAAAATATTTCATTGAGGTCAAAGCTTCAATAGAATACCTAATAAAAATAAGAATAATATTGGAAAAAGCCAATGATGGCAAAATCCTGATGCCAGATAATAGACATTAATTTTGATGAGCACTTTACATTTCTACACTGGCTGCCCTACAAATGGGAGTTTTCAGAGATCTAGTGCATATATACAAAGAAAGTACATAAAATAAAAGGCTTTGGGAATAACACACAAATTAAATTGAGAAGCAGAAGGCAACTTTAGGAAATGAAAATGTAGAAGGTCATGAAGAACAGAAGAATTCCAAATGACTAACAGGAGGTTGAGGAAAGTACGTCTTATTGTGAAGGTTAAAAAAATGAAATGCACATAAAGAAGAGATGAGATCTTGTCTAACTGTGCCAGTGCTATTTTTACCATGAAAATGATATATGTGCAGCTTCTTATGCATTGCTGCTGCCGCCACGGATACCACACGGCCAGAACTTGCAAAGGAAATAAAATACTAGCAAGCTGTCAGTGAATGCACACTGTACATCACACTGTGAAACCCTGTACTTCTGGGTTACTGGGCACAAGACGTAATACTTACCCTAAAGATACAGGGGATATCTTTTCGATTTGCATGGATGACATCTGAGGCCAAGACAGAACTCACTGAGAATTCTTCATCCCTTGTGGAGACCACAAACATAATTGGAAAAGAGTTAAAGGGTAAAACCTGTATGTTTGGTTTTTTACTTATATTTCCATAGTACTAGTAGCCTTGTTTTGTGAAGGACTCAGACAGTACTGAGATCTAATTTTTAAAATTATCCTTTCCTCTTTATCTGCAGATGAAACTCACAAATGCAATGTTGCATAATTAATCCTGGCAAACGTTGACAGAGATAAATCTATTCAGAGTATCTGGTTTTCATCTGTTTCAATTAAAACTTTTTTTTAAAAAATAAAAATAAGTCTGGATGAAGAACACATCTCCAACTCTTTTGGAAAAAAACAAACTCACTGGAAGCTATAAGCTACAGCTGTTTGAGACTTTCTGGATAAACTAACCTAGTTCAGAGATGAGCTTTACTTAGATGGTATGCTCAATGTTCTCAACCTTCAGTGAAATTGGTAGTATTTCACTAATATGGGAGAATGTGGGAACAAGCTATTTAGCCCTTCTGAATCAAAAAACTGTATTAGGTTTATCCTGTAACAATGTTTTATCTGTCTTTCAAAACTCTATTCAACCCCAAAACAATGTACTTTTCTTCTTTATTCATTCCAGATCTTATACGCAGCTGAACAGATGCATTTTGGCACATGATGTGGTAATGCAAGTTTACACTGCATAAGAACACACAAGTGTAGTTCAGGCTAACTGCAAATACTGCTTTTATTCCAGAAAATTAGAAGCTTTCAACATGGATTACAGTGTTTCATAAGAGCTCTGGAGCTTACTGATTGCACAAAAAGGAAAAGCAGGAAAAAACCTCCCAGTGCCTCTGAAAAGATCCCACTCAGCACCAAACAGCTTACCTCATATCTATGACCTGACTCACTATCACGCTGGGCTGGGATGCTTTTCCTTCTGCTACGTCATAGAGGAAGAGTTTAAAATCACAGATCACTGCCAGAGCTCTCTGCCAACCTTTCTTTACTCCAGCTGGTTTTGGTACCTTTAGCAAAACAAATTCTGATCAACTCTCTGCAAGTTTGCATGCAGTCAAAAATCAAAACAGACATTACAAAAATCAATTCTCTCATCTAGGCTGACAAGCTTTTATATAGTGGTTATGTTAAGCTACATAACCAATAGCAAAGGTGCATTAAAAGCATCAAACACAGCCACCACAATATATTAAGAAATTCATAGCACCACAGAGTCTTTCTTCTTATTTCACAAACTCATTGAAAGATCTATTAACACATATAGAGAAAAAAACCCACCTCTAGTTGTTCAACAGGAATATGGCCAAAACTCTGTTCAGTAATTCTTTTAGTATTTATGTACAAGTATCCACACCAATGACCCTAGGCAGTACTAGCATGAACAGTAAGACTCAAAAACTCACATACTCTGGAAAATGATCTGATCTCTAGAGACTGACAAGTCAAGACCAACTCAAAGCACAACGGCGGACAGAGATGGAGAAAAAATTACTGTTGAAATACCACAAGTTGCTTTGTGAAAATTTAGGTCTGAGTTTCCAAATTGTTACCTTAAGGTATAACTGAATCCATCCCCCTGATGCCCCAATTAGAGTTTAATTCCAGCTCTGGAAAACAACAAATTTAATATAAGCGCCCCAAATGCAGCTACCTGATACTTACTCGGACATGTCCTTCATAAGCTGTTCCTATGCCTTTCTGTGGATCTATTCCCAAAGGCCCCTTAGTCTGTTCAGGGGGGATTGGACATACTGCAGGGGCCTTGTCTGCACAGGTCACATGGCAAGAGAATCCACATACTTGTGAGGAGAAGAAGAAACAAAAAGATTTAATGGTTATTTCCTGTGCAATGCAAAAGCTATGATGATGACATTTATAAAGGAATCCTCTCTTTTTTTGACCAACAACTGAATAGTTTCGTTGAACTCTGCTACAGCGAGACAGAAATGTAAGTCTGCACACAGCAGTTAGTGCTTTTATGTGTTCTAAATTCTGATTTTCTCATTTTTAGAGGTGTATGGATAGACAGTCTGGTTTCATCCAGGAAAGAAAGCCTAATCAGAAGCTCATACTGAGATAATCTCTAGGATTTCTTCTAGGCCCAGCTCTACTAGTAAATAAAAAGCTGGCAGCTCCTCTAAATGATGAGTGTCATTCTGTGTACATACAAACCTAGAATAAATTAACACTGAAAAGAAGTAAAATTGGTAGTGAATAGCCAAGCTGTCTTAATTTTGCCCTGAGTCAGAAAGCAAAGCTGCTGTCACCATACTTCACCACTGACTGGCCTCTCATAGCTATTTTAAGTAAACTGAACTAAGCTCTTTTACCACCAACTGGAATAACTATGTCCCAGGATAAGTAGGTAATCTGTTGTGCAAGATGTTCAAAGTGTTTGGCTTCTACTGTTAAAAGACTGAAGCACAAGAATAAATTGTTATTCAAAATATAAACGGAAGACTACTGCATTATCACACCACAACATTTACTGTGCAATTTGCATCTGTAAGAACTTCAGTTCACACTTCCTGCTTTCACCAGCGCTTACCTTCACAAGTACAGCCCTGTCGTATTAAACCAACCATCAGAGACGTGCACTGATTGCATTTGGTCGGTGTATTAAATGATTTCACTACAAACTGGTGGGCTTTAGGCTGTGAAACAAGCAGACAAGGAGGTTAATACCCATAAGACTTCTGAAGAACGATTATTTTTAACAGTCATAAGAGAGCATAGGTGCATTTAAAAAGGTATCTTATTTGTGTGTGCTGAAATTAGATCTGAGCTACTAACACATGGGCTGAAAAATAGCCCTTATCAGTAATCGTTACTGATAATTTAAACCATCCTCTGTAAATGAAACCATGGAAATTGGACCTTGTCTCTCAATACGAGTTTGCTTCCACTGCAGATAGGAAAGTTGCCACAATTATTCCATTACACTCTAGAAGATGAATGTCTGTATGTATATGGTTGGTGGGCAGCTGGCCAAGGTCAACCCACCACAGTATTTTCCAAGCTGCAAATTTGATGTTCCTCTCTAAGGAGTGTTGCCATAGTTTAAGGCAAAATATCAAACTTTTTCAAATTTTTATGCTAGAAAGTATGAGAGAGTTCAGTTTTACGGTGTCAGGCACAGGCAATTTCAGAACACCCAGTTTAACAGAAGAGTATAGATGAAGTTGATTTTGAAAGGTTTTCTCTTCTTGTTAGTCCTTGGGAACACAGACTACATAAGTAAGTGTTTTAATCCTCTCTCTCCCCTCAAGGATGGCAGTGCTGACGCTATGATATCAAGGCTAAATGACTATGTAATGTGGTTGTATGATTCACAAAAGGCGTTATATAAAATCCAGGAAGCTGCTTTGCCTTTCTAAAAAAATTCCCAGCGAAGTAACAGTAGGTGCAGAAAGGATACAGCACAGGGTGAACACAAAGGCTGTCCAAACAATCTGGACAGTGTGTGTGATCTGAAATAAAACAATTTTGCAGACTACTCTAATGGGTAGCTATATTAAAATTTTATCCACTTTCCTGTTTTTCTCAGCATAAGGTATCACAGCTAAGGGCTCAAACTTCATGCATATTTAATGACAGCTTTACCGTTACAAAGGAAGCTTTCTGTTACAGATGGATGTGTTGTTTTGAAACTTGCGGGGAAACAATACTTAGCTTTAAAAACTGATGCGGTCATAAAGTAAGAAGGTTCTTTAGGGAACATAATAGGTAAGAAAACTAATTACTTACTGAGCAAAATATTTGCAAAAATGAAATGATCACAGAATGGCAGGGGTTGGAAGGGACCTCTGAAGATCATCTAGTCCAACCCCCCTGCTAGAGCAGGATCCTAGAGTAGATCACACAGGAACATGTCCAGATGGGTTTTAAATGTCTCCAGAGATGGAGACTCCACAGCCTCTCTGGGCAGCCTGTTCCAGTGCTCAGTCACTCTCACAGTAAAGAAGTGTTTTCTTATGTTAAGATTGAACCTCCTGTGTTCCAGTTTGTGCCCATTGCCCCTTGTCCTGTCACTGGACACCACCGAGAAGAGTCTGGCCCCGTCTTCCTGACACCCGCCCTTAAGATATTGATGAGCATTAATGAGATCCCCCCTCAGCCTCCTCTTCCCCAAGCTAAACAGACCCAGTTCCCTCAGCCTCTCCTCATATGGGAGATGCTCCAATCTCTTCATCATCTCAGTGGCCTGGACTCTTTCCAGTAGCTCCATGTCCCTCTTGAACTGGGTAGCCCAGAACTGGACACAGTACTCCAGAGGAGGCCTCACCAGGGCAGAGTAGAGGGGGACAAGAACCTCCCTTGACCTGCTGGCCACACTCCGCTTAATGCACCCCGGGACACAATTGGCCTTCTTGGCTGCAAGGGCACATTGCTGGCTCATGGTCATCCTGCTGTCTACCAGGACTCCCAGGTCCTTTTCCCCAGATGCTCTCCAGCAGCTCAGCCCCCAGCCTGTACTGATACGTGGGGTTGTTCTTCCCCAGATGCAGGACTCTACACTTGCTCTTGTTGAATTTCATTAAGTTTCTCCTTGCCCAGCTCTCCAGCCTGTCCAGGTCATGCTGGATGGCAGCACAGCCCTCTGGCATGTCAGCCACTCCTCCCAGCTTTGTATCATCAGCGAATTGCTGAGGATACATTCTGTCCCCTCGTCCAGGTCATTAATGAATACATTGGATAGGACCGGACCCAGTACCGACCCCTGGGGGACACCACCAGTCACAGGCCTCCAGCTAGACTCTGCCCCACTGACCACTACTCTCTGGGCTCTGTCCTTCAGCCAGTTCCCAATCCACCTCACTGCTCAATCATTCAGTCCACACTTAAGTTTGGTTGTGAGGATCTCATGGGAGACAGTGTCAAAAGCCTTGCTGAAGTCAAGGTAGACCATGTTGACTGCCCTCCCCTCATCAATCCATCTAGTTATGTCCTCATAGGAAGCTATCAGGTTGGTAAAGCATGACTTCCTCTTGGGGAACCCATGTTGACTACTCCTGATAATCCCCCTTTCCTCAACATTCTTTGAGATGGCGTCAAGAAGAAGCTGTTCCATCACCTTTCCAGGGATGGAGGTGAGCCTGACCAGCCTGCAGTTACCCAGGTCCTCCTTCTTGCCCTTTTTATAGACTGGAGTGATGCTGGCCTTCCTCCAGCCCTCAGGCACCTCCTGTTCTCCAGGACTTTTCAAAGATGATGGAGAGCAGTCCAGCAGTGACTTTTGCCAGCTCCCTCAGCACTCATGGAGGCATCCCATCAGGGCCCATGGATTTGTGGATGTCCAGTTCACCTAGCTCTTCCCTAACCCAATGCTCTTAAACCAGGGCACAGTCTTCCTCTCTCCTGACTTCTTTTGTGGTCTCAAAGGTCTGGGACTCCTGAGGGTCTGCCTCAGGTAAAGACCAAGGCAAAGAAGGCATTCAGTAATTCCACCTTCTCTGTATCCTCCATCACCAGGGCACCCATTTCATTCAGCAGAGGGCCTACATTTCCTCCTCTTCCTTTTGGCTCCAGTATATTTGAAGAATCCTTTCTTGTTATCCTTGACTTCCCTTGCTAGGTTTAATTCTAAGGAGGCCTTAGCTTACCTGATTGCATCTCTACATTCTCTGACCACATTCTTGTATTAATCCCAAGTGGTCAGCCCCTTCTTCCATGTTCTGTAAATTTTCTTCTTCCACTGGAGTTTATTTTGTAGCTCCTTGCTCAACCATGCAGGTCTCCTGCCTCCCTGATGTGCACACTAATATCTGTTTCACATTATTCACAGTACGTACAGAATACTTTGAAATGATCTACGGAGATACTGCCATCAGAACACTGCCTTTTTAGCTTTCCTTTACACAAATGAAGTCTTTCGCTATTTTGCAATTTATCAAAGCAGAGAAACAGATCTATTAGAAATGCTTATTTCGTTGATTGATTGCAGAAAAACTGTCTTTTTTTTAAACATACAGAAGATTTCTAAGCCATTGAGGCACTTCTGAAACTTTTAGGAGAAATTTTTTCCTTCATTAGCTTATATCTAATTCCTCATTTGCTTGAATATACATAATTCACTGTGAACTATCATACACTGATTGGCTCATTTGGCCAATGGCAAATTGATGTCAACAACTAATGTAAAATCAGTACTTATACAAGCAAAAAGCCAGAAGATGGAAAAACTGGAATTCCTTCTCCTAGCCTAGTGCTGCAGTGCTGGCTGTAGTGCTCACTCTACACTGCTTATAGAAAATGCAAATCTACAGTTCCATTTTAGGCTTACTCTTTGCCTTTTCTCAAAAACAAGCATCCAATTAGCACACAGATGCGCTAATCTGAGACTTGCCCACAGCAGCATCAGTTTTATTATATGTAGATGATAAAGGCAGGCTGGTCACACAGATGCTGTGAAACACTCTTTCTGGGAAGTCTCTTTTTCCTTCATATTCTGGATCATTGATCTCTTTCTAATGCCCAAATTACTGTTTTTCTGATAATCAAATGCCTGTGTGCTGCTACAGTGGAATGCCTAGTACAACTTTTCACACAACATAATGAAAGAATGAGATGTTTTAAATTTTAGAAAGCAACTAGCTTGCATATGAATGACCCTTCTAGGCAGTTCTGGTAAGATTACTGTGATAAACAGTTCTCCTGAAGCTGTTGCCCAGGGGTGATATTTTTCCCCTTACTATATAAAAAGTGTGAATGCTTGACTGAATACCTTTGGTGCAGAGAGTCCTGATCCAATATATGCCGTCCTCATGGTTGGTGTGTGAATTGAACGAGGAGGATGATCTGTAACCTGAACATAGTCCCCAAAGGATCAATAAGACATCAAACACACAGTCAAAGACAGCTTGAATAAAGTGAAAATACTACAGCATCCCACCCACTCTATCCTCAAATGTACAAGCACTGAAACCAAACTGATTAACACAGGAAAGGACTCAGAAAACCAAGTCTTATTTCTCAGCAAAATGTGCAAGATTCATCTCTTAAATGTCAAAAGTAAATTTGTATTATCTTAAACATTTGGTTGAAACTTTTCTAATGTAAAATAACCAGAGTGAAATTTTTTAATAGGGAAAGGGGTTATGTTATTACAGTTGCAGAGCCTGGCTAACATTTCATATTGACAAGACTTTCAGCAAGACTCCAAAATGTGCCCTTACAAACTGCAGTGTAACATAAACTTTGTGTCAACATTTCTCAAATACTCATGACTGAGGATATGTTATGAAGAGAAACTGTATCTAACAATTGATTCAACATAGGTCCCATCCCTAATCAAGCAACCCTAGGCAAAAAGAAATGCAACATTCCCCACAATACAGTTCATCACTAGTGCAGAAGGCTATTACAAGGTCCTAAATAACCTCTTGGCAGAGGAATGAGCTTCATTCTAAACAAAAGAATTTGCAATAGCAACTTTTATATGACTGAAACTGTTACCCCTAAAGAGGATGTCAAAAATTTGTCAATATTGAAGTACCTCAATTGGTTCAATCTCACTAGCTGTAGAAGGAGACCTTGATCTTGAATGAAGGTGAGACTTGCTATCTTCATCCCGTGATGGAGTATTAGATAATGTAAAATTCTCAACTGAGTCAATCTAGGAGAACAATTCAAGAGCAAAAAACAACTGAAAAAATAAATCAAAGACATCATTAAAAAAGATTTCTTGACTCTTACCAAAATAAGATATGGGGAGCAGTAGAACTCCTAAGAGAGAACTGAGAGGATAAAAATTCAATTTTAAGGAATTTCCTAATAAAGGTAAAAAATGCAACAAAAATTATTGAATATGAACACACCAAGACTTCTGCTGAGAGGTGAGCACATGCATAAGAGCTGCTAGTTCAGAGGCCTGATAAACACTTGAAGAGACTTGTAATTCAGCATTTTTAAAGGGTGAATATTTTCTAAACACTATTGGGTTTTGTCCACTGGTAGTAGAGATTTCTTAGAAGTGAATTTCCATATAGCCCGTGTAAATCACTGCAAACATATTTAGGAGAAAATAAAGAGAAAAGGCAGAGCAGACAACGTATTTCCTTAGGTTAGTGTTAATTATATTCACAGAGAACTGAGGGGGTCTTTTGTACCCTATGTGAACTACAAAAACACCCTTACCAGGAATACAGTTTCCTCAGGGGACTATTTTCCTAGTCCTTGATATACAATGAACCTAAGCCCAACACAGAACTATGCTGAACAACAAGGCACATAAGTATGACCCGGTATCTTGGATTACAAGTCATCTCTTGCCAGTGCAACTGAAAAATCAGAGAATGTAGGATTCTTCCTTGAAAACAAGACATCTCCACACCAAAGTTTTCCATGTAAATTTATATATGTTTTTTTAAAAAATAAAGCAAGATGAGGATACTTTTCTCCACTAATAATAAAACAAAAAGCTGGAGGCCAGCAGAAGGCTCCATTGCATGCCTGGCTTTTCTGAAGCAATGCTATCATCAGTTCCCATTGCTAAGAATTTGGTTAGCTTGCACACAAACTAAAATATGCAGCAACATTTACAGAAAGCATTTGAACATACCAGTGTTTTTTACCTCATTTGCCATTGACATCAAACTAAGAATTCAACAAACTTTATTGCTTTTATGGAATAAAGTATACTGCCAAGCCAATCTTACACATGCATATACAATCCTGTTCTCCAGAAACTCAGTTATGGTAGTGAACAGGTGCAGCTGCAGGTTGTTGTTTTTTTTCCTTTTTTTCTTGCTTTTTTATTTTTTCAGTAGTAGTGAGTTAAGTTTGATGGCTTCTAGTTTTATCATAGCCTTCCAAAAAAAAAATCTGATGGAGAATGCTCATCACCTTAATCAAATTAGGCATATTAAGATGCAAGTATTTCTGTAATGAGAACAGGAAATACTCACACTGGGATACACCTGTTTTCTACACATAGATCATGTGTTTCAAGCATTGAGGCGAAAATTAGCAGTAAAGCCAAACATTTTGTGCTCAGATTTATCAGAAGCAAATAATAATTGGAAGCTTTATCCAGTATTGGAAACATTGATGCCTTTAAGTACTAAATCACCAGATATGTAACACTGTTTCAATTATTTTAAACTTCTTTTTTTTAATCAAGTCTAAACATGTGCTAACTTGGAGTCCACTCATAGACTGTTTAACCTCAAGAAATTCTACCTTCTTCTTCAACGTGTTATTAAAAAATGAGCCCAATGAGTAACTACAGGCAAATTTTTCATAGCAAGAAACAGACATTCCTTTTCTTCTGCAAGTTCAGAGATAAAATCTATCATTTCATAAATGTTTCCAGATACTCCAAAGGCTTTCCCTTTCAAAAGAGCATCTGCACAGCAAAGAATTTTCATGATGCCTCTTAAAAAATTTAGTACAAGCATAATATAAAGGATGGAACTTTTCTCGAATGTACTACAAAGCTTTTGTGGTTGAAGACAACTGCTGAACCAGTAACAAATGTAGTTTTACTTCAGTTATGAACATAAAAAGCTCAGAAAACACACAGAACCTGATCTACCATTGCAGAATGTGAAGGGAACTTAACCACCACCTTTACTGCAGAAAGAGGGCCTTAAGCTGTATTGCTGCAGTCATCTCCAGGTTCCTTGCTTTAATGAGAACTAACTACAAAACTAAGCTGACTCAACTGTAGTCAAAACCTTATGTGGACCTTATTAACACCATTAAAATTAATTTTAAACTAATCCACTGGATTATCAAAAGCATATTTCAATATTTTATATCAAACTGTAATAGCCTTGTCATCTTCCACAGGACTGTGCTTAGCTGTCTACACGGTGGCACCTGTGTAGGTCTGAGCCAAAGCTGGCCACTGTGTAAACACATCTTGAGGAGAGATGAACTTCTGAATTGAAGCCACAGTCAACAAAAACAAGCATTTACAGTGGGCTTGCCTAAGACACTGAGTGGTGTCCTTCAAACTGCATAGGTAAGGTCATTATTAGAACTGTTGGGCATTATTCCTTTTTTATTTAATATTCAATATAAATGCTTTGTATGCTGTCCTATTCCTATCATGATATTTGTATAAAGAAATAAAAGTGGCAGTACGAGTTTAAAATGGACATAGCATACCTGGTATCAATTCAGTCTCACAAAGCTTTGACAACATCATGTTTAAAAACCCACTTTGACTTCTGAAACACCATAGAGCTTTCCAACTTAACAGACTACAACACACCCGACTCTGTTTGCCTTGTATGAATTTTTCCTGCCCTCCCTGACGCTCCAATTTACTGAGTTCCCCGCTTCCCATTTATTTACCTCTGTACTGTAATATTTTCTATTATTTGCTATGACATGCTTCCCAAATGTCAAACTTCTGCCTTCTATAGGCAATTCCCATAATTCAACACATGCTCTCTGCCAAGGGCAAGGAAATAAACAGGCCCTCATTTGACATTTGCTCATCTTCCCAACCTGTGTCTACCTGATCAGCTTTCACAAAGAATTTTCACATTGAAATGAGAAAGTATCGAAAGCATTTTCTCCCAGGTACTGTGATATTCTGCTCATAGGATTACCAAATAAAATACTCCAAAAGCTTTTAGCCCACAGCTGTAAAATAACAAAAAGCACAGCAGCGGCAGCAGCAAACGGTAGCAGCAGCACAAGACATGCAGTGAGGTAAATACACAATCCAGACATTAAACAAAGGCATGTACACAACAGGCAAAAAATAAAGGGCCACATAGAGTAGGACAGCCTCTTACACGTCTGCCTTTGTTAGCTGGAATACAGGAAGGAGAGCGCTTTAACAAAGAAAGGAGGAGAATATGTTACAAAATGGAACAGTGACACACATCAGCTCAGAATTTGTCACTCTATATCTCCAGAGGTAGCGTTTGGACACACACAAACATGTTCACTTTTACAAGTATTTTGAAAACAAGATATTCCGGGGCAACAAGAGGAAAGAAACATTAAAAAAGGAACAGTTACGCTAAAGCCTGTAGTTTTACACTGGGCAATAGCAGTGAAACTGCAGACTACGTTGCACTAATAAGCATAATTTGCAGTTAGCATCTCTGTATTGTGAACAAGGTGAATGAAGCCATCTCTAGGAGGCAATCTCTAAACTTAATTATGAATGTGCAGGTAGAGTCAGGGCTTTCACCACACACTACTATGGCTTATTCTGCTTAATAATGAGAATTCAGAACATGATTTACTCGGTGGTTATTTACAAAGTTCAGTATTGCCTCGTCTAACCAAAACCCAGAGGGACTGCATGTGAGGACAGACTGCAGAAGGATTTAAGAAATCTACTTTTAATTTGTAAGGTGTTGATAACAGGTGGAAATAATATTTTCTGTCAAGTGGGGGAAATGATTTTGTCAATGGAAAATAGAATTCCATTTTAGTGTTGTTAAATAATCACAAATTCATCTTTAATTAGAAGAAGTTGATTACTCCTAGTAGCTAGTGAGACACACAAAGATCCACCTGGCAAAAAACCCAAACCCAACACTTCCATTATCAGACACTTCTAGTGAACACAGGAGACTTAACACCCAGACAATGTTACTGAGAGACAGCCTGCAACACACAAGAGAAACAGGAAAGACTTAGAAATGAGTATATTAGTCACTGGGGGTGACTTCTCTCCCCACCAAAATCAGAAACCAGGGACAGCAAAACCCATTCCTGCTGCCCTATGTACCCCTCCTGTGTGCACAGGAGATACAAGGATTGCTTCTGAATGCGTGGGCTTTCACAGCTATGAGGATTTAGGCACCAGTTCTGCCAACCTGACCAAGTATCTTCCTGCAGATTTGAGGAGGGATAGCTGGAACCAACAGTGACTGCTACTCATCTAAACAGTGAGCTACTACTTTTCTTGCTCAGCATCTGCAGGCTACAGAGACGGCGGGACATGTATTTTTACTTCTCTCCTGAAGAAATTGCAAAGCTACCAGTTTCCTCATTGAAACAATTATAATTAAGGCAGTCATTCACAAACTGCTATAAACAATTACATTATTTGGATAGCAGACACACAAGACATATCCACCCTAGTAAACTCCAAATGTAATCAGTGGGCCAAACACAGTGCTGCTTACACATCTGTATGTTACAGAGATTTTGCAGAGTGCTATGTAACTGCAACTGCATTGTATTTTATACCCTGTCGTTCCAAGCACAGAGGCTGGAGAAACACTATGGGCTGTTGGGTTCTTGAACAGGAGAGACTTTCTTGAAACCCATGTAATATTGCAGCACTGCATGAGTCTGACCTGAGCGCTTCTTATTTTTCCTTGGTCTTAAGAACCCACACACTTCCCAGGTTTGACTGAGCACAGCATAATTCTTCTGGAAATGCTACAAGAATCACTGCTCTTCAAGGTAATAACTGTCAAAAAGAGACACTGGAAAGGGAATGGAGGTCACATCCAGTGGGGAGGGTTTTTTTAACACTCTTATTTTCATTTAAGTCTGCCTAATACATCCATATTGAACCAACTCAATGAGCTAAACCACCAATAACCATTTTGATAATTCAGACACTATGTATTATGAAACTTGCTATAAATGAATCTTGTAATTGTCCAATAAATGAAAGATGCTGAACTGACTTTAAGCACAACTTAATTATACCACCTTTCACCTACAAATGTGGACATCAGCTTTTATTTCTCTTTCTAATAAAGACAGGTAACTCAACAGGTAACTCAAGTCTTGTCTTCGTCTGCAAGATACTCTTCCTATCTCTGAACAGTCAACTCTCTTCTTTCTCAGCTTTGCCAGACGAGAAAGAAATCTGCCCCAGTCTTAGACACATTAGCCCACGACCAGTCCAGTCCAGAAATGTACTTTTGCCCAAGGCAAATGGGGAAAAAAATGCTCCTGTTGGGCTCAGACTGAAGATGTAACAAGGGAAGTTTGATTCTGCATGTATTAAATCATTCAAATGCAACAATATACACATTAATACCTGGAGTTTTACCAAAGACTAAAAGATGGGTAACTGAACAGATTTGACCTGGGTGGACCAATCAAGAATAACGTCTTAAAGGATGTATGCCAACAGTTGAAAATTATTCACTTGCATAGATTTAAAAATGATTTTGTCAAAATGCTTGTGAAACAAATATGCTGCCTTCTTTAAAAAAAACAACAAACAAAAAAACCCCAAACCAACCAAACCAAAAAACACACCAAAAAACCCCAACCAACAATTAATACAGAATAAAGTGCTGACGTCCTTCAAAACTAACTAGATAGCAACCAGGAAAACCTTCTCGTGCTAAGTTTCCCTCTGCAAAACAGAACATTATCAGCTACAGATATGTACTTTATTTCTCTTTTAACAGCTTTTAGGAGAGAGTATTAGATATTTTTGAAAGCAACTTTCTATCAAAGAACCTGCTGATACAAACTAAGTGTTCCTAATACTCACACAACATAGAGAACATTTCTTTAATCCAGATAAAGGATATAAATACTACTCATTTATTGTAGATTTAACATGACAGGAAACTACTCTCATTTTTTTCTTGTAAGAAAATATTAGCAAGACAAGGTTTTCTATATACTATATAAAAATGCAAACAAATACCTTCTACTATGGTACCACAGAAGTACCTCCACATTTTGTCTAAGGTATATACCTGATTTACAGAAAAAAAAAAAGGCATCTAGAAGAAGAGCATTCTTTCAGAGTTTGTGAAAGGAAATGCAATCAGCAGAATAGGCCCATATACTATAACCTCTTTGCTACACTCTTCACAGCAGACATTTCTAGAATAAAATTAATTATATCACATATTAATGCAAATAGGATTATACTATTTTAAATACATATGCATTAGTATGTGTGTATGTGTATACACTTATATACAAGCACACAGATGTACACACACCATCCACCTACAGAGTTGTAATGGATGGTTGACTACCATGGATGCACAGGATATACTTTGATTTTAAAAAGCTTATTATTATTTACTTTCAGTTACCTACTTCTTTAGTTTGGAAGAAATATAATGCAGTCAATTTTCAGCTTTGAACTCAGTTCCCTTAGTATGCAATTAATTAGGGTAAATATTTAAACACTGTCCTGACAGAAAACATCTCAAATGGCAATAAAAAGTAGTAAGTTCACTTCAGTTGTCATGAAAATTACTTCTTACAAGACAGGCTAAATAAGAGACAATATTTTATTTGAGCAAACAGAAATTAACCGTATTCAAGGAAAAATATTTTCGGTGAAGTGATCAGAAAATTTTTGGAAACAAGTAATGATAAAGTGAATAACATGAAGCAATAGAACTAAATGAAATCAACATGTCAGTGATTTTGGAATCATTTTCCACAGGCCATATCAGTAGATAAGGCCCAAAAGCAGCTTCTCCCCATCAGAAAACCTGCTTGCAATTAAGAATTCTTCACCCACACCTACAGAAGAACATTTACTTTAAAACTGAGCATCTATCTGTATAAGTACCTATTATAGAATATTCTGTTCTCTACTGTACTTGCAGATTTTTTTAAGTTGACTGCATTAATGTTTGAATATTCCAAATCAATCAACTGATTTCAGTTATTGAGGGATTTACTGGTTTGAAAGCCAAAGACTTACGTCATCCATAAAATCAATCAATGAGGATGAAGAGGAGGAAAAGGAATCCTATTTTAATGACAACAGCAGTAAAAAAAAAGAGAGAGAAAGAGATGGATGAAAAAAATGGTTCAGTATAAACAAAAGTGCAAAAATAAAGAAGCGTAAATAACTAGTGCCAGTAACAGTTACATCAGTAAGTTTTCATTAATTGCCTTTCATAGACAATTAACCAATAAGCTACCTGTATAAAACTCAACGTTTTTCCAGCATTCACTCAACAAAATAATATTCCTACACTCCAACAGGATTTTTATACTGAACATAACATAAATAATTAAAAAGAAAATTTTTTTAAAAAAGGGTATTAATTGTGAGGACTTCAAGAGAGAACAATGAATTAATGACTAAACAATGAAAATAAAGTAAATTTTGGAACATTAATAACATCAGGGATTATGCTCTTTCATAGCTACATGTGATGACCTTGTACATCAATCAGGACAAAAACACGGGCAAGTTTTAGACCAGTGTGTAACTACAAGGGTGTTGCTTTGTCCCCTCTGAATTCAGTATAACCAACATTTCACCCCAGCTGTTTTTTCAAAATAAAAATGATGCATTGCTTACTGTTGATTACAAAAAGAAGATATGAAATGCACAGTATCAGTTCAATTTTTGTCTCCCACGTTTTCTATACCTAAACTGGTCTTTTGTCTAAAAGTGACAAAGGAATTAAACAGACTTATTTTTTAATTATATAGGATCTGTGGAGAGGAGATCAACAGTAATTATTTGGATTTTGCAGATCTGTGTAAAATGAACAGAAGATGACAATAACCTAATAAATACACAGTACCAGTGACTTCATGGAATACATTCAAGGATAATTTATGTATTTTCTCTCATTTGTACCAAAACAGTATCTGCATTACTTAGCATTTTTCTGAACACAAAGCAAGGCCATTTGAACAATTCTGCTTTTTATGTTCTCTACAAAAATCAGGGAATCCTGCCTTCAAGATTTGAGAGAGAATTCACTATGATTGCTAGTGTTCAAGAGTAGACAGCCAGCACTGTAAATGACAAACAATTCTCACATATTATTATACACAAATATAAACGGGGCAATATGATTAAAATACTGTAGCAAACTCTCAGCAAATATGCATATAACCTGCATGTAACAGCAGCACTTCCCCTAACAGAGAGAATAAATAGCTGTATACTTACTTCAAATTGATCCAGAGCAGAGGTAGGCGCATTCAAAAATGCCAAGAAAGAATTCTGTGAGTCTTGGTGCTTTACACCTAGAAAACAGCAGCAGGTTTTTAAGCTACAGAAAAAATGACCTTTTCATGGAGGACCTTTGCCTTGCCGAATCAGGGTTTGGGTATCCACTTGAAACACCTACATTTTTTTAAATGAGTTGTCATATTTGGTCTGTTTTCCAGGGTGAAACATTTTTTTAGTAGACATACACCCACTAAGCAAGGAGCATATGCTTAATTAACCTTTTCCAAGCTAGGATGTGTGTGGTGTGAATTCAACATGAAGACGTACTGTATGTATGTGTTTATTATGCAGAAGGCACAGGTTTCTAATGTGCTTACACCCATTTGCAACACGCACACAGCATGACATACAGGCATAACGCGACAAGACAGCTTTAGCAAACAGTGAGGGTCTACAAAAATGTACAGAACGGGATGTCTGAGGAACACTCTGCATTTCCAAATAATACAGATTCCTTGACCCATGCTCTATGTCTGTCTGCCACCTCCCACTTCTAAATGTCGAGGAGTAGTACAGTCCTGGATAAAGCTTCAAACATGTCTGTCGTACTACACCGTTTACATGATTGTCAGCCAGTAAGCAGAGCAGGAACGTTGCATCCCCTGGAGCTGCAGAGGCTGGTACATCTTGACTGTTATTTTAATTTGCTTCAACTGATATATCTTTTTTTTCCACTTTTTCTTTTCCTTGGGGCATAACTCAAGTTGCTGTGTGGGTGTTGATAAATCACAGATGTGTACTAAGTCCAGCTTCCTGAACACTATACATACATTTTTTAATATATATACACACACATGCACTTGTTATGACCAGAGCCTGCAGGACTGTGTGCATGTCAAAAGACTAATGCTATCAATGGTCAGTTATTTCTTTTAAAAAATGACATTATCTTGCTCTAACTGGCCATATCACCTTGTTTGCTCTAAATATAATTCACAGTGAACAAAGAAGCTACGAAGAACCCTTTCTTCTTTAAAATATAAATGCACTGAAACCTCAGTAAAAGACTAAAATCAATTCTCAAATTACCTGCTACTTCACAGAATCATTTTTAGTAATTTTTTCCCCATCCTCCTAAGTTGCTGGAACACATTTATAAATAGCAAAGAATTCAAGTGCTAACCTAAGTAGTCCCTTCCTAGAAATCAATTTCCACACACAGGAAGTTACTCTACTACTGTACTTTGACTACATTTGAATCCTGTATACAGTTCATGATTAAAACTTCAATACATTTCTTCTTACAAGAGACAACCAAGATGATAGGATTTTGGATTAAGGTGTATTTCTATCAAAATATTTGAATAGTTGTAGTACAATCTTACTAATCCACTTCAGCAAAAAGCATAACAACTAACTTTTTCTTGAACAGTACATTTTCCTTCTTTCCCTGGTTTTTTCTTTAAAAAAAAAGAAACGAGTAAATGTTTATCTCTGTTTTCACAAAACCAATAAGGTTCTAAACTCTGGAAAAGATACAGGGTAAAATATTAATTATAAATTCTTAACTAATTGTTTAACGCAAAGGAAGATTTCAGAAGCTGAGTAACTATGCATAATATTTTAGACAGTTCAAACATGACAAAGCATTATTGTCTCCACGGAGATGCTATCAAGAGTTCCTCTCTGAGCACTTGGAAGAAGCATCATCCTGCTATCAGTGCTAGGCATCAAGACGAACAAACATAAATTCAATATGCCTTATTTGCTAATCGGCACCAGGCATTTTTAACGTTCTGTGTAGGTTTGTATTATTTTTACCAGTAAACCAGCACTTGAAGGCCTATATATAGGAGATGAATGTTAACTACAATACATTATTGATTGACATGCTATTAGGTTGCAAAGGCTGAACAGTATTTGACATCCCCATGCAGCAACTGTTGCCAAGGTTTTGAAACTCTGGAGTTTAAACAGTTCCCTACAGAAAATTAGGTAATTTCATTTGGCCTGAAAAATCACTTCTTCCCATGTGACTCGTAACACACAAATATTAGAGCTACTACAGGAACTGCAAAGAATCAGCCAAATAGGTAATCATCTCTCAATAATTTTTTTTTTTTTCAGAATTACCAAAGAGTCTCTTCTCCCAGCAGCAATGCGAAATACCATTGGACAGATGCACTAGAAAGCCCAGAACATACCCATGATACCACAGCAAAGCTAACACTGCTCACTATGTGGTTACATAGCCAATCAACAAAGTCATCCCAAAACCAAATAAATGCTATGAATGCCTCTGCAGTTGTTTACTCTGCGTAGACAGGCCCAAAACATTCATAGGTGAAGAACACTATGATCAGCAGTGAAGTCTAAATACCTCCACCCATCATAAAGGGGAAAAAAAAATATAAATATATCTATACTTCTAACAGCTTTCTGGCATTAAATCCCCACACATGCCAAATAAAAATAACACAGTTCCAACTCAAATAATACCTTACTGGTTCAAGGAATCAACAAAACTGAAGCACACTAAAGGTATGTATTAGAAGTTCAAATGCAGCTGCTGTGGGTACATCTTAACGTACAATTGTTGTGCTCATGTTTGTATGCCAAAGTCTGTTGGTATCATATTTTAGTTGCAAGGTGACATTTAATTGATAAGATGCACCCACCAATGTGAAACATGTTATTTACTTGGATATCAGTTGCCATACCCTTTTCTGATCTAAGTTCTTCTGTCTCCTTTTTCAGCCTTTCAATATCTGTCAGCAGTTCCATGTTCTTCTTCTCAGATTCTTGCAGTTTACTTCAAAAGAACACAAACAAAAAGCCTATGTAAATACTGAGATACAATATTTATGTAAATATGATACAAGTAACTTTTTTTTTGGTCCACCTTTGCATGCTATTTAAAAATTAATGGCCAATAAACTTCATGATGTCATCAAATACAAGAATAAATTCAGAAATCTCTTAAGACCTGTTTAGTATGGTATCTTAAAAAACAAACAGAACAAGCAATTAATTGTCCCTGTTTACCCATTAAATAGTGTTTCTAATTTACAAGTAATTTTGTAAGACTGTATCCTGTGAATGAGAAAAAAAGACCACATATTTTTATGCTTAAAAAGTGGGGGGTTTTTTATTTGTTAATTCACAGTGCCTGTGATACTAATCAGTTACGTTGAACTACTCAGTTACTTTACAGATAGTTGCTTCGGTGCTTTCTGTTTCACAGCTGACAGGTAACACTACTATGTCTTCCTACCACACTTCTCATCCTTGCCTATCAAAAGAAACACTGGTTCTCCTGTTCTTTGACAGTCTACAATGCTGCCTATCATCATGTTATCTGCCCTGAACACTGAAGTAAGGTAGACAAGGTATTCCCACTGTACAGATAACATACTTGAATCTCAGTTCTGTCCAACTGTTTTCCTAAAGCTGCAAAACAAGCCAGTACTCCTCAAATACAACTGTAGACAAATTTTCGTTTTGCTAGCGTTTGAAATTTTTACACCATATCCCACCTCTTCTCTACTACAAGGCATTTCCATGCCTTGTATTGTCTATCTACATGCTTAGACACTGCAAGATGAGAGAACTGCTATTGTAAAAATTGTTTTTGTAGAGAGAGCAGTAAGAGGAACAGAATGGGCATGCATCTAAGATGAGGATCAGAAAGCCAGAAAGCCCTACTTCAATCTGCACCAACTCAAAGGACTAACACTGCATCCTCAGCCCAGCAGGATTCATAATTTGGAAACTTTACTATCACATCGTATAGTACAGGGCCAACTCTCCTCATAGCAAATTTGCTATAGTTTAAGCTAAATTACAAGATATCACAGGAACTATACAAGCAACATGTATTTTATCATATTTTTGCATGGTACCTATTAAAATCTCTTCGCTTAATAGAGTTAACAGCTTGTAAAGGGAATGTGAACCACAGCTAAAGAAATTCAAGCCTTTCTTTTTCAGCAGAACTTACTTGCAATGGTAGCAGCAATACAAGCTTATTCTTAAACACGCCTCAAACTCCAATTTGAAGGATTCTCTTGTAGGCACAGAAAAGCTCATATTTTGTCTTTGATTTCTCTGTCCAAACTAACAAAGGAAACAAGAGGCACCAGTTTCAATGGTGCTATGAAGAAGTCTCACGCCACTACAGCTGTGTTTCACAGGCCTCCAAGAGACTTCTGTAGTTCTTTTGGGCAGTGTTGAACTGAGCTAGATTGAAGCTGAAGACTGAGAAATGGAATGTCTTCCTACTAACCCTCTGCTTCAGGCACTCACCCAACTCAGAATAAATTTTGTAATTTAAGGGGGAGGGGGTGGGGAGAGAGGTCTGAAGAAGGAATAAAATAATTCATGATCTTCCATAAGCACATCTTATACTGTGCAAATCAATATGCAATACTTGATTTTTGTTAATTAACCTGATGCAACTATCAATAGAATGGAAAGAGTATTTTCTAAGATACAAAACCAAACTCTGCTTGCATTTGAATATGTTATCACAACTAGGAGAGATTATATTATTAAGTTGTCCCCTCGGAAGTTACAAATTTTCCCACTAAGTGTTCAGTAGCTTATACAATGAAGAGAGATACAGTCTTTTTTTCACATTTTGATATAAGAAACTGGCATATCATTCATTATCAAATTTGGACAGACAAGATAGACAGTTAAAAACATGATTTGATGACACTCCCTGGGAGGTTTCAGCGCAAATTTCCATTAGAACAATTCAGTCTTACCACTCTGTAGAGATACAGGAAGCTTTGACTTTATTCAACTCATCTTGAATAGCCTGTTTGGCTCGGATTTCAGCATCAAGAGCAGACTGTAGTTCCAACCTTGCAGACATATCCAGTTTTGCAAAGCGGCGCATCTTCCAGGGCATGTCCTAGTAAAGAACAAAAAAACAAGGGAGAAGAAAGACTAAGAGGAAAGAAGGCAGAAAACAAGGAATGTAACTAACTTCAACAATTATGCTTCTCAATCTGTTATGTTCTTAACAGAAGAGTTCATTAATTCCAAAGTAATCTAAAATTAAAAAATTAAAAGAACATTGTTATTAGCATTGTTATTTTTAAACTCAAGTACTAAATAGGCAAGATGAATGCTTTATGCTGTCATGATCTCAAAAACAAAGAGAGTCTGTGAATTCTAGTTTTGATGTGTGTCAATACAAAAGACAACAGCTATGAAGAACATTCACATTTCACAAGTGAAAGATTTTAAGGTTTCATGACCCAGAGGATAGGTTTCTTTCAAAAAAAATTACATATGATTATGAAGTAGCTACTTGAACAATAGAAAAAATCACTTTATAAAGATATTGGTGTTTAATTAATTGATAAACAATAATTTTGCTATTCAGTTATTCAGAAAGGAAGCTCTAGGATTTAACTTTTGACTAACACAGACTCTACAGACAAGATATTACTGCAGTTGAAACTATCAAATTAGTGCTTTTTCAAACAGAAAAAAAGAATCTGACATATGGAAGTAGAGTCTTACTGTAGCTCTTGCACCCAAACTGGAGTTCCTCAGGGCCTCTAGTTCTTCTGTCATTTTAGAGGCTAAGGCTTGAAGATAACCTCGGGCATCTTTTTCATCACTTACCCTAAAAAATTACATTAGAAGAACAAGGCATTTTAACCAAAGAATCTAAAGAAGAAAACAAAAGTCCCTTCAACAAAATAGCAACCAGAAATAAAAAAAAACCCCAGAATACAACAAAAATCATAAAACATAAGGAAACAAAAAAACCCTCACTACAGAAAACCACACAAAACAAGCCTTTGCTGCTCTGCAGTTCCATTAAACAATATGTATCACTAAGATAAGGAATAAAGACTGAAGAACTGCCTATCTAAGTAATTAATATATGCCTCGGTACTGGAACTAGTGGTTGACTTCACTCTATCAATTGAGTATGAGAAGTAGCAGTTGGAATCTAACACTGATGTTAATTCAGAAACACTAATTAAATAAGAAGAGTCTAATTCTAAAGTTATTAAACAGCGTAAGCCAGAAGAAGCGCTCTGATCCCCCAAGCTTGCTTTCTATCAAGATGTGTTTTCTGGGTGTAAACACATCAAGGAGGAGATACGCCTGTTTTTCAGATTCTTTGATCATCAGTTACAAAGAAAAAAACTCTCCGTGATTAATCACAGAAGAGTTTTTTCTTCGCTTTGCCTCAGGTATCAACACAGAAAAGAAAGTTACTAAAATATTACCTCACTGAAACTAAGTAGCTCATGGAAAAATGTAAACCAAACAAACAGAAAACAACAACAACAAAACCCACACATTTCCTTTCACCTTGCATGCCTGGCTCTGAACATACTCACCTTGCCCACAGAAGAACAAACTAAGTTCTGCACCACCAGGGCATACTCAAGTCTCTGATCTGGTCTCAGAGACCACCAATCTAATACCATAGTTTGATCACAAATCTTTCAACAAAGATTTATAGATAGTCACCAGAGCACATACTCTGAACTGCCACGGGCATAAGAGGCACAGAAGAGCTTTCCCATAGCAGCCTTTGTGCAATATTACAATGCAAAAGCTATGGGCTAAACATTGACAGGCTGTAGTGATTTCTGGGCATGCAGTTTAAGATTTATATAAAAGAGACTGCTTTAATACAGAGGAAGCTAATGCAAAAATAGTGAGCATTTGTCATGGAATTCCCACCCAGCATGAAGAAGTAAGCACTTATTCATGCTTTGGCTTTTATATTCTGTCTCCTGCCTAGAATTTAGTTCAAGAGGTGGGGAGGAGCCTAGGAAAAAAAACGAACAAACACACGTCCTGACTCTATTAAAAGTCAGTGAGAGTTCTGATATTAATGAGTCAGTATCTTTCCCAAGGTATACCAGAACTCAATGGAAGCAGCACGTCCACTTTTCTTTTTTTTTCCCCGTAACATTCTGGATGAAATACATTTTGACAACCAGAGACAGATAGTCTTGGCCTATGCACGCCACCTAGGGTAGAAGAGTGGGCAAAAGATGTGAGAAGTAGTATGAGATGCTATTGGGGAAGATATGGGGGGTATATAATGAAATGCATAGCAAAGGGAAAAAGAGTGTAAGTAGGTATAAAAAGAGCAGGATGTTCTCAAGGTGAGAAAAGTAAGTTTTCCTGATATAGAAGAAGGGAAAAGAAATTTACAAATTGGCGTTTGATCTCTATTTTTAACGACACATGAAATCTTTGCAGGAAAAAAGGGACAATGTCAGCTTAAAAATAAAACTGAATTAGTGCCTTATTTTTTAACTTTTCTAATTAAAGCTGAAAAACTTTAAACAGTCAATTTCTTTGTCAATATTTATCATGGCACATAGATCCTCATGGAAGGTGAGAAAACACTTTAAGTATTTGGTTTATGATGCACAGAACCTTCAGGTTCTAAATTCTGAAAAGCTGCACATGTAATAACCCCAGAGAAATGTTCCACACAACATGTAGAAATCTCAAAAAGGAAAATAAAGTCATGTTTTTGCAAAAACCTATACTGAGTAAGCCAGTAAATACAAGCAGTACAACTTAGAGGTGTGATACAAATTTGTTGTCCACTGGATGGCAACATTCTCACGATAATGAGACACACTGATTAAATGTGAACTCAAGAGCTCTTGCAGGTTTTTTTATTTGTTACTGTTTTGCTGGGGTTTTGTTTGGTTGGTTTTTGTTGTGGTTTTTTGGTGGGTTTTTTGGGTTTTTTTAAAGACAAAGCTAGAATGGTAAAGTCACTAATGTTTCTCTCCTTGCTTCCCTTCTTGCAGAGAGCCCTAACAAGCACAGTAAAAGACCTAAGGAGGAAAGGTTCTTTAGTTCCACTCAGTCATTTCTTTCTTTACTGAAAACTTAGATTAGATTAACTGCTTTGTTCTCATATATAACATGAGTGCCCTTGCAAGCTTAGGTCATTAACTATGAAGAATCTAGAACAGTGATATAGAACAAATTCCTTTAAATTTACTTTCACTTTTTAGTTGGCGCCAACATCATGACAACCTTCAAATAACCATTGATCAATATCTACTATGTTATTTGTCAGGCTGCTAGGAAACTCAGAATCTCAGTGTCTCTCTATTCAGTATACTTTACAATACGAAATGGACCCAGAGAACTAGAGATTTTTTGCTGGACAAGAGGGGTCATGAAGTCCTGGGACCTTATGCTAAGCTGCATCTTACCTGATTTTAAAACCTCAAGGAAGTCTGTGGGCTATGACTCCCATTTCTCCTGAAGTTTCTCAATGCTTTTAAATTTCTGTCTTCATATCACTATGCTCAGAGCTTCCAACATAATTATTTTCTTTTTCTCCTGCCCTCTCAAACACAATTTGTATTTTGGAACTACTTCTCTAGAAATTTTCAACACTTCACTCTGCTCCCAAACCCTGAAATTTCCCTGCTGCCCTCCAGAATTTCTATAGATAATTAAACTCTGATTATTCTTACCTAAACACAGCACGTCTCAGAATTTTGTATGTTTTGAGTTACTTACAGTTTAATTTGCACACAATTTTTGTTAAACCCTTTCCATAATTTGTGTGTGCTTTCTTCTGAGAGCAACTAGATTTAAAACAAAAAAAAAAAAAAAGAAAAGGAAAAAAAATGGAGGCTTTTTGACTTTTGGTTTAATGCAGAAGTGGCTGGAAGGGTTTTTTTGTTTGTTGGTTGGTTTGGGTTTTTTTTAATGGACTCAATAATTAAGATAAAAATCAACCATAGTAGAGTTGATTGGAAAGATACCTAGTCAACAAGGAGAATATTAATGGAATTTTCTGGTAAACAACAGTCACAGCTTCTGGACAGCTGAATCTAAGCCTAACATTCGCTCTAGAGGTAAACCAGGTAGGATTTGGCTCATCCACATAAACATACTCAATAATACAGAATTCTTCATTTGAACTAGTTGTCTACGCATCCTTTTCAATCAGTGGGGAGAAAGAGACTTCTACTAGTACTAGCCATGGGATCCATTCTAGTTGTCTACCCTAGGACTTCTAAAACTAGGTTACACAAATCCCTCCCAGAGAGATTAATAAGTTAAGATTCTTGCCAAGTACCCTGGGAATCACTACCAAGATTTCCATCGACCTCCTTTCTGCAACAGAACAGAAATACAGTACCACGGCTATTTAAAAGATTCCTTTTTAAAGTGACTGCATTAACCTCCTATGCAATGAATCTTTTCCCCATCTCCCATAGGAAAATTTACAGCTATAAAAGCCTTAATATTTCTTACTCTTGTCAAGGAATAATGAGTGATTTGGCTAATATAAACTTGTCAATATAATAGCTCCATTAAGGCTGAATGATCTGTGAGGGTCTACTCACAGAAGAATTTGCACATTAGAATTTGCAATGAAAGTCTGATTCAAGTGTTTATAATAAGATTTTGGCTATATTTATGGCATCTTGGGATAGTAACAGCAAAAATAAAAAGGCTTTTGAATATTTGCCCTAAACAAGATGCAAGAGAGCACAGTAAGTAAGCAGGGAAAGGCTAAAGGGAACATGACAGGCCTTTAAAATTATTCACAAGTTATAAAATCTTAAAGAAATAATAATTTAGAAGGGCCCAAGGAGTCCTGAAGAAAGTGACAATCTTAACCACCCAAAATGTGGACTCGAATAGCAAGGCAGATTTCCTGAGAGAAATAGCTATTAGATAGCAAAGTACTCAAAAGAAGTAAGGGACTCCTTGGGCTTGTGTTACTTAAAAATAGGACTAGAACAAATCCCTTGAACTACCATAGGCAGGTGAGCAAACTGTTTACAAATCCACTAATTAATTCCATCTACTGCCTTCATGAATCATGGTACAAAAAGAAGATGGTAGGCAAAACCCATTCTTAAGAGGTGGAAAGTCTGCACCCAAAATTCATACTTTGATATTATATGAAAAACCTGTTAGTTTTGAAAAAGGAGACTACAAGCTCTACCCTACTTTACTAGCTCCAAGGCATTCTGTTGTAATATTGCAGAGGTGGACAGGAATGGATTTAAATTGCATGTTCTTCCGAGGAAAACATAGGCTTGTGACTGATTAAATAAGATTAGTTTTCTTCAGAATTAGGTTTTTTTTTTTTCTTTTAAAATGTTTATAATTATTACAGATGTTTAAATACTTCATATAGCACTACCATGTTCCACAGCAAAAAATCCCCAGAGAAGGACCTAGTTTCAGTATGCAGTGCTGAATACTAAGGACAGCAGATGGACGTCACCAGATTACCTGGGTAACACATGGAAAATCTAAACATAGTAAGAAAAAATGTGAGCCAAGATATGGCCTCACATAGATGAAAAAAAAATAACATAAGCAGAGAGAAGCACGGAGGGAAAACTGAGATTTGCACAGTGATTAAAAAACTGGAACCAAGACCGGTATTTTATCTCCTTAATGTTTGCCCACAGTACTTCTACTTTTCTTTTCAAATAATCCTCTAATTTTTAGTTCCATACTTTTTAAAAGACACTATCTTATAAGCTATCAGTAAAATGATATCTTTCACTCAGAAAGTTAGTCATGCATGTTCCTGATCTTTTTTCATTAAGTATCTTTAGATATAACAAAAAACTCAGTCCCAAACCTCTTTTACTCCCCCAGTGATATATGTAATATGTGCAAAATTCTTTATCGTATACCTGAACCACATTAGTAATACATCTTAGCTCTCATAAATTGGAGAAGGGACATTCTTAATGGGTGTTGGTACATTTTTACATAGTGTTAAGTAAAACAATCCGCAACTAATTCTGACTTGTCTTTTTCCAGAACTGCTAAGTTTTATCAGTGCTTTCACATGTAAATCTGAAAAATGGGTTACCTTGGTGCATTAAGACAGATAAGCATTACCTTAAAACAATATGGAACGTAAAAACTTGTCTCTCTTGTTACCTTATTTTTTTCCTAAATAAATATTTCTGATTGGCTAGAAATTAACTGTTCATTTAAACAACTTTTAAGTTGTTTTTTTTTTTTTTTAATCTGTGATGCAGGCCATCTACTACACTCACAGTTATGAGAGACAAGATTTAAAAGGAACATGCACAAAGTGGACCCTTTAAATGTTTTATCCTCTGCTATGAATACAATGCCTTGAGACATTATAGACTTCATAACACAGTCTGGTGTTACATAATTTTATGTAACAAACACTGTTTAAAAGACTTCCAGAAACCCAGAGGACAGCCTTCCTTTCTTGTTACGGATTCACAGGACTATATTCAAAAGCCAAACTTGTCTGTATTTGGACAACAAAACGATACTGACATTACAACAATATCAAACTAGGTTTCCTTAAAATAAATGTTTCCCATTTTTGCTTTGACACAACAAATTATATAATTTCACTAACATGAGATGGGAAAAATGAGGGGGAAAAAATAATAATCAAAGATTAGGATATAATGATGATGAAGTCTTCCCCAGGAGTGGATGATCTGCAAAAAAAAATTACTGGATGCAAACTGGTTTTGTAGATGCTAAACACTGCAGTGGACCATAAAAAGGGAGGGGAGAGAAGCAGGCATGGAGAGGAAAAATAAAGGCCACCTAGATAAAACAATCTTTTTCTCTTAATAGGTTCAACTTGGGTTTGTTTCTTTTTCCTCCTTAACTTATTAGGACTGGACAGAAGACTTCAGAAACATAACGTCATTATTTAGCAAAAATATTATTAGAAACATCACTTGACTGGCTTTGTGGTAGTCTCAAATGCCCTCCTTGTAAAAAATCACATAAAAGTTGCAGTGTATTTGTTTCATTCTGCCACATGCCAAGCAGATGAAGGAAATTAATGCCGAGACACAAATACTCTCAGCCACTGCTTTTCCCAGGCTTGTTCCTCCTTGGAGGCGCGAGCTCAGCACATGACTCCTTCCAGCATTCTTCCAAAGCCACAAGCCACACCCAATGGCCATGATTCTTCTGCACTTAAAAAAGCTGTATTTGCTAGGACACTTTCTCTCTTAAGGAGGAACACAATTTTCTGAATTTGGATATTATTAAAATCTCAGGCAAAAATAGAGTAGAATCCAAAATGGGTGTGAGATTTCACCTAAGCACTTGCAAGTACCATGTGCAAGGGCAAGAACTCAGTAACAGCTCTACCACACAATGAGGAGTTCTGCAATGACATTAGAGCAGAGTATTCACCATTGGATGATCTCAGTAATTTGGGCCTCCCAGTGGGCCACGGACTCCTTTTTATCAGCCAGGTCTCTCATCTCTTCTTCCAGCTGCCGGTTATTCATGCTCAGCCTCTCAAACATGGCGGTGAGCTGAATGGGAATTTAAACAACTTGTTAAAGGTATAAGCTGCAGTGACTCTGTCTCTGTGCAGACTCAAAGCCATGTGTTCCCCTCTCCCACATCATTTATCTGCTTTAAAATTGGTGCTATCCACCACAGTAAACACCATATAACAATAAAAGCCAGAATCTCTTCTCATGTATGACCTTAACTGTACCGAAAAGCCATTTTTAAGGACTACAACTACATTTTTATTCTAACAAATTAATTAGTTTTCTGACAATTAGTCTCCAAATATCTCTACAACTCTTATAAGGTTTCTGCTTTGCACCATAGAGGTGTGGAATGTTCTACATATGAAAAAAAAACATTAGAAGAGCAAAGCAAGGGCACAAAAATAGTTATAGCTCAGATAAAACCGTTGAGCCTCTCCCTCGGATAGTAACCATGGAGAATGACAGCTTTAACAGATACAGGCGTGAGTCAGTCCTGACATTCTCCAGGTGTCTCACATTCCCCTATTCATTTTACTTACTTGCAGACAGGGAAATTGAAATTAAATGCACATCTGTAAGTACAATGTTATACCTAGTAATTAACCTCTTGCATTCACATAGCTGTCATTCACACATGCACATTCTGCAAGACAAAAGCCACAGCTAACCGAAGTTGGTATTGGGAACTAAACCATCATTATGCTAAATAATTATTCAGAAAGTCAAACTGGAATCAGAGATCATAGACTTTATAAGACAGCCTGCTTAGGAGAATGAATCTCATGTGAAAGGCATTTTTTAGTACCGAAATATATTAACAAATTAAAATGATGAGAAAAATATCAGTTTTAAATCTATTCTGTTTTTCACTCCTAATATGAGTACTCCACTCTGTATTTGTCATTTAAATGGGCTTATGATTTAAATATGCCTATTTATGAAATGTCATTTGACAAGAAAAATACAAAGCTAACCAAATTAAGGAAAAAAAAAAAATAGAGACCAAGCAGAAAAACGATCAAAGTGACTAGTCTCTTACTGTTCCTGGACTAAGCCTACATAAAGGCATATATAGTATGTGTCTTATACTGGTATGAAAATATACTTTAATTTGAACGCTGACATGCAAACATGATTACTTTGAAGAACACTGTACTTTCATTGTATTTTTAGAAAATTTAATGTGTAAAAAAAAGAATAGACAAGTTTAGCAAGACTTGGCTAACCCACAATGAACTTGAATAACCTGTCAAAATGAACAATAAAGAGATAATCTAAATGCACAAAACAATTATTCCTTGTCCAACACGCTTCAATTAATATGCCTTATCATTTTTATTTTTTTAATATCTCAAAGTAATACTTAATTTCAATGGGTGGGAGGGGCCCTGCTATTTCACAGTAATTGACATGCAAATATACTCTAAGTAATCACATCATTAACTATGTATTTTTATATTTGAGCCATACAATGAAGTTATCTTCTGGCTTAAGTTATTACCTAAAATTAATCTTGAGAAACTGTAAGACCATCTAACTCAATTCCTCCACATAATACACATACATGTACATATATATACACACCTGTGCACACATTCTCAATTTCAGATGCATGTAGATACTCTCTATTCAAATAAAATATTAATTACTACTTTTTGTGTAATATTAGTTTCTGCTATCAATTAAGAGTTAATAATAACTAATGCAGATCTATATTACTTAATTTGTACATAGCATACAATAGTTGTAAACTCAGGACTCAACTACTCAGCACTTACCTTATCAAGTTCATTTGAAAGTTTTTTATTTTCCTCTGTTAGCAGAACCTTTTCTCGTTCATACTTCTGTTTGAACTCTGTCTCAAATTCCTCTCTTTCACTTTGGCTAAGAAATAAAAAGAAAATAAAATTAGAAATTTTCCTATTCTAAAACTGATCACACTATTCACTTAAATACATAAATATCAATGCACACACTAGCTGAAAGGAAGCACTGCATTGGTATTACCACAGCCTATTACAGCTAAGCAAGTAATGTGTTATAACACCATTTTAGGACTATAAGACAGTCTGTTGAATATTACCATTAGACAATGATCTGCTTCAGTATGGAATTAATAGAGCTCTACTGAGCTAACATTCATCAATCCACTTATACATATTTTATTCTTTAGAAGAATTCTTCAAATACTGAGCAGGTGTAACTCTGCAGACCAAAGCACGTGTCAATATTCTAAGACACTCCAGGTAAATTCTCAGCTCACAGAAATGTTATTTTAACTTAGACATTTCTATAATTCCAAGTTTCGCACAGAATAACAGAATGAAATCACCACATATGAAATTAGAACATACAGAAGCTAAATTACAGCACTTGGGGATGGGTCTCTGATGAGAAGAATTTATATGGGTTAGCCTTTGGACAATTTAGAACAGCCAGAGGACACATTCGAACTGTTAGTTCAGGCACCACATACTTACTATCAGCAAAAAGTGGATGGATAACCTATACACTCCTAATATCACCATATTCTAGAGCAGATTTGGACCATCCTTTCTGAGAGTTTCTAAGTAGCTGTTTCCCCCAAACCTCCCCTTCTCTTGTGGATGTCATTCAACAGAGGAGAAGCCCTGGCTGATTTGGCTCAATGTCAACTTTGATCTTGCACAATAAATATGAGAACCTGAAAATAAATGAAGCTGCAGGTCCTCTGACTGCAAAAAAAATAAATTGTCATTTCCTTAAAGTGGTGTACAGCAATGTTTTAGACATGTAACTCCCACCTCACATCCTCTCTTTTGAGACTCACTACATTTGCATTTTGTATTCATCATTTCACTAATTATTCAGGTAACTGGCAGAAAATGCATCAGTAGGTTGATGGAACTATACTATAAATGTCACAGATACAGTAAATACTATTCAGCAAATACCACCGTCCAGCCTTAAAAGGTTTGAAAAAGTGCCCAGTGAAGGTGAACTCTATAAAGGTTTGAAAAAGATCCCAGTGAAGGTGAACTCCATAAAAATAAAATCCAGGGAAAACTTTGTCTTGAGCAATTTTTTTTTCTGGATACCAATCAAAATTTTACATTGTGCAACAGAGAAATTACATCCTTGCCTCTTTTTCTGAGATGCAGAACTACAACTCAGCGAAATTGAGAGAACCCCCTTAAAAGACGAGAACTGTCAGTGGTTACAGTGAACCCAGTTAAGAGTAATGCTGGTTTAAATTTCCTATTCCTAATTTGAAATTCATTTAGTCCTTCAACCACTCTTTGAAATAGAGTAAAGCATGCTAGACTCATGGTGAATTTCTATGTTGCTAGGCATCCTTTGAAACATAACACTACATCCTAGCAAAGTAACATACTATCATTGCTGTTTAAACGCCAAGTTTGAAATTCACCACCACTCCTTTTCTATATCAACAGATTCCACGCATATGATGAGAAGTCCAGGGAAAAGGCAGGAAGAGATTAAAGCACTGGCTGTCAGGGGAATTAATAACAGGTCCTGCTTCTGTTTGCAAGGCATAGATTCAAAGCTAATTCCTCAGACAGTAGACTGAACTAATTTTTAATTAATTTATTTAGCTTTTATGGTTTTGTTTAGAGTTTTTTTATTCTGTATTTGTCGAAAATTTGTTCTTTTAAGGCTTTAAGGCTCAAAGCAGCCATAAAGGGTGGTGGATTAAGGAAGTTTTGGATTGGTAAAAGAGCCCAATATATTCGTAGTTTTCTGTATTTTACATTTTTAATTAAACTGGTGATTGTCACTAACCCAATAAGTCAGATTGCTATAATATAACACAGAAACAAAGACAATAAATTTTAAACAGAGGAGAACATGGGTATAATCTATCATACCCGAATATCAATGCAGCAAACCACAGAACTGTGACAGACTCCCAAGGTGTACCTTGGACAGTCAGGAAGATCAAAATAACGCATTTGTTTTAAAGCCCAGCATCCTCCTCTCCCATCAAGCTTTTTCTCTCATTTAAAATTTAGCTATGTGTCACTCTTCAAGTTTAAGAAATCATACATGATCCAGCTTTCTTTTTATCAGTAAAATAACAGTAGCAAACCACACACAAGCAATGTGAAATACACCATTATGGTATCACTTTGTCACTCTAGCTCTTTATTGCAGCTCTACAAAGTGGAGAAATATTTTAACTTACTGCTCTGAAACCAAGAAAAACAGATCTGAAACAAGCACCAGCCCCCAGGTGTCTTTAAAACACACAATTTAAAAACAGCAACCGTTTTATAAAACTTTCTACTTTATAAATCTATCATTAAATGACAGGCTTGAAAGAAACTTTTACAAATGTGACTTATTTTACACAGTTTCTTGCACCCGCTTCTAAAATATTTCATAATGACAATTCCAAGAAATGGAATATTGTGCTACACAGATCACTGGCTTGATACTGTGTTCCTATGTTCACAATTTTAATAGCATGCAGTTTATCAGACTTCAGCAAAGGGCAATCATTTTGTACAGAAAGTTTCTCTTCCTTGAAGACTTATGCTGCTGAGAGAGTACAGGAAAGAAAGTTTAAATTTGAAGGAAACAAAGCAAAAACATGTATTTTAAAAAATGAAACAGAAACTACCGACATGCAAGTTACGTAAAAAAGTAAACACAGATTTTCACCAAGCTCTTGTTGACCCTTGATTAGAATAACCAACATAATTCATTCTATACGACAGCACTTATGGAGTAATGTAACTGCATCCTCTTATCAAAGCTTTTTTTTTTTTTAATATGCACTAAAGATTATTTTTAGACTACTGATTTTTTTTTCCAAAGTTTTATAAGCACACTTCAACCCCACACCCACTCCAAGCCTTTTGTTGAAATAATTCCACTTCTTTCAGCATAAAGCCTCCAGGTGCTTCCTTTTTAACACTTAAATTGAACATCTCTACTGGCAAACTCACAAAAAGCTTTGCATGTCTGATTACAAAAGCTAAAAACAGTGTGTTTCTATGTAAGGAGAAACAAAAAGAAATCGATATTATCTTAAGAAAAACTACAAAATATTGAGAATCAAGCAGCAACAGCAATTCTTCCACTCCTAATATTTAAGCTTTCCTTCTAAATCCCTGAACTACTACAGAAGTCAGTCTGTAGCACACCTTGAACAGTGGACTTCTGCATTTCTGTGGAGTCCTAATATTTGCATGAGATTCTGCAGATCTGTTTAACAAAACCCAGTTAAGATGAAGTCTTCGTTAATCACTCATCATGTGCTTGGACATCTGGCTTCAAATGATATCACTGAGTATCACAGAACAGCCTTGCTTGGAAAAGACCTCTCAGATCATCAAGCCCAACCATTAACCTGACACTGCCAATTCCCCACTACCCCATGTCCCTCAGCACCTCATCTACACATCTCTTAAATACCTGCAGGAATGGGGACTGCACCACTGCCCTGGGCAGCCTGTGCCAGTGCTGGACAACCCCTTTGGTGAAGAAAGAGCCAAGCGCTGGATTTTGGTTATGCAACACACTTCTGTTCATGTTTTAAAATGTTCCTTACACATACATACAGAAACACATAGTTACGTCAGCACTCATTTTAGATTTGCATTCAGTTCTTTTTTTTTATTTATAGAGAGAAACTAGATTGAAAGAAGGTTTACGAATCAGTTAGCACGAAGCAGATCTGCACCGTTAGGCCATTTGTATTTCACAGGATGGACATCTAGTTAGAAATTTGGCAGCTGTACAACATTAGAATGGTTCTGATAAAACTCCAAGGAGTTTTTGGCCTGGTCAGCATTTGGAGGCATAATCTTTAGCAACAGTTTAGCCTGTAGAACAAAGTATTAATGATTCTTTATTGAATATTCCTCCTGAAATGGTACTGCACTGACATGGCATTAAAGGAGTATCATACTATCACTTTTACATATTACATGGCAATATGGCCTTTTGTGCATTTATAACTCATGGGTCAGCAAGACCATTAAGTTGTGGTACAATGAAAACACACTGCTGATGCAAGTTTTACCTCTCAACCTAGAACAAAGCAGCAAACTACTGTGTTAACATGTCCACCCTATGAATAGCTGTATTCTAGGAAGAAACATTTCATTCACTGCATGCTAGGCTATATGATCTACTTCCCCTGCTGGAAACAATTTAGCAGAGAAGCAGTGTTTCCACCTCTATTTGTATAAGCTTTTTAAAAAAAATCTTTATTTACTACTTATATTTAAGGACTCAGAGTTTGGCTAAGCTTTCAGCAGGCACTTCTCCATGTTTTTTCTAATATGCCATCCAACTACAGCAGCAAAAAGAAGCATCTATGTTAGTGTCTATACAGCATTCTGAATGTTTTATGAATGAAAGCGAACATACGCAATTTATGACCATTTCCATTATTACACTATCCAACAGAAAAACTTGTTTTTATTGATGAATGCCTCAAGGAACATTCTCAAGGCCAGTTATAAACACCACCATGTGGGAGAGAAAAAAGCAGGTCTCTGACAAATTACCATGTCAGAAGAGATAAAGCAGCTTATGCTTACAGTAGTCTGATGACTGATGTTAACACTGGATGGAGCTCAGCATGGATTAGCCTGAGTCCATATTAAGTGACTGTTCCTGCACTGGCAGAAATGTAAGCAATAGTTGATCTCCAACACATTAGTTTTGCATCAAAAGATGAAAATATCAAAGAATTAAAAATGTAAAAAGTTATTCTAAACTGCAACCTAAGCTGGAACTCAAGTGACATACCTTGGAATGGTCAGCCAGTGCAAGAATTCTGGTGCAAAATTAACTGTTTCAGTACAGGGATGTGGATTTTTTGTCTTTGTTCTGTTTTATTTTTAAAGGTGACTATTTCCAACTCTGGCATTAGCTCAGCTAAAATGCACCTGTCTGCATTAAAACTAAGGAAGTGACAATGTGTTTGGAAACATACTAGAATACTTCAAAGATATTTTGAGCTTACAGGTAAATTCCATACAATACTCACTTTTCTCTTCTGGTTTTCTCTAACTTGTCTTTCAAAATCATGATCTCCTTCTTGAGGGCAAGCTGCTGGCTCTCTGCATCTCGCAGTTCTTTCTTCAGACTTTTTATTTCATTAGCATGCATCATTTCACGTTTAGATAGTTCCTCTTCATAGAAAACACTTTTCTTTTCCAGGTCTGCCTTTAATTTAGTGATCTCTTGCTGGTGTTCTACACTGCTTACCCCAGGTGAGCGACCAACCTGTTTTTGCTAAAAATAAACAGCACCAAGTTAGCACTCAAGAATGCTGAAAATGATGCTTAATGACAACTCAATATTCATAAGTCTACATTTAGAAAATATCCCACTGCAGTCTTGAGTTAAACACATCTATTACAATTTTTTTTTTAAAAAATTATTGGAGTAGAAATCTGAACTGTACTCTTAATAATTTTGTGATTTAAATGCAGTAATAGTTTTCAAGCCATTGAAAATTTGATTATCACTTTGAACACCTCTGACTCCCATTTTTATGCTCCCACTTGCACTGTTGACAGCGAAAAGTTCAAGTGCCTTTCAGGAATGGAGAATAAGGACTATTTTAAAGCACAAATAATTTGTGGAAAAGCTATACTAAGACAAGCAGAGGCTTAACTGAAGGCTAAAAATTTAGCTACAGAAATACTATATGGATTGCATCAGTCAGGAAGGAAACCTGACCTATTTTACTTAAACTGACCATTTATATCCTTGCAGATAAATATGAAAAACAAGCTTTAAACAATAAGAGTAATTACTTCACTTTTTGAAGCTGCATAGCTCTCTTAGTGAGATCCTCTGGCATTTCAATAGTCTTTACACACTGCTTCAGGACACATACGCATTTGCACCAAATGCTGCACTCACTAAACTCAATGTCCTGCCATAATACAGAGGAGCAAGATCAGGTTCAAACTGAGATAGTGGCATGACATGCACTGAAATCCAAGTATGGAAATGTTCTTTAATGTAAACACATGTGTAACTTGGTTTGGAATTTTTTTCTATTTTTTTTTTAAATATGTAATTAAAGGTAGTCTAAGGCAAGGAAATTACTTAATAAAAACATGGTGTTTTGAGAAAGTGCACGTAAGTGGAAAACCTACTTCCCCACAGTCACTGACTCACAACTTTAGGAGGATCAAAGATACTTTGTTAATATACCTCCATTTTTACCATGAGATATGAAAAACCTCCCAATAATCTTAAATTAAACATGGCTTTTGGTAAATTTCTTTTGCTAATGTATGAATAGACTATAAGAGCTAAATGTCATTGCTGAACATTCAGTAGAGCTGAATTTCTACCATGATGGATTCTAAGAGAAATTTGGGCCTTGCTGTTAGTGTCAGCAGAACACTGCAAACCCCCCTAAATGTATGAGCCAGATATGTGCTGCTACCGCATTGTTTTCTCTAACTCATCAAAACAACCATCTGTTTTGATCTAAGGGAAATCCTGCCCTTAGAATGCAGAATGGTAAACTGGAGAAAGAAGATGCCATCCTAAGAGGTCTGGAGAAACATTTTGTTTTGGTTTTTTTTTTTTAAAAAAAAAAGAAAAGAAAAAAAAAAAAGAAAGAAAAAAAAAGGAAGGAAGTATAAGAATTTTCTTTCATACTTAACTACTGAACTTGTTTGTAACTGCCCAATAGGCTGAACTGCCTACACCTATATGGCAATGGAGCACAGAAAAAGTTTAGGCTTTGCAACATCATCTTTCAGGCACATAAAATGTTTTAAAGGTATTTCACATTTTTTTCCACAATGAGAAGATAGTATTAAGACCATTCCACAGATGGTATAATAGAAGAGAGAGCTGGGTAGTACTGTACAGTGGTTTACAGAAAGTAATATAGTAAACAGAGAATATCTTTTGAATTGATGTAACCACAAAGTCCAAATAGATGTTTTCATAAATGCCTGTTTCAAGTGGACAAATGGTGCAACTGAGACATAATACATCTCCTGGCACATAGACAGATGCCATAACTCTGCACTAGAAGTCTTCCCTCTCCCTCATGCACATACACACACAAAAACCCAAACAAAAAACCCTCCACAACAGCAGCTCTTTCATTAGGCAGTTATGAAGCTGAATAGTCCAAACTGACAGCAGTGTTGTAAATGTTACTATATGTATTGACATGTATATCACATACTATGGATACCATAATTGCAACATTAACAGACATCAAGTTTTGCACTTGAAGAATAAAGAAAAATAACCATTAAATACTGCAATAAGGGAGCAGGTGGCACGGGAAAACTTGCTATTTAGGTAATGTAATCCTAAATGAACATACCATTAAAAAACTTGGAAGACTTCTGGCATGTCTTTAATGCAATTAGCCTTTTGTTACAAGTGCTATTTTGTATCGCTTCAAGCCTTGTATCTTGCCCTTTGCAGATGGTAATAATAATTCACCTTGGTTAAGAATATGAGGAATCTCACTTAGGATTGTGATGCTAATAGCACAAGGTTTTATGGTGTCCATATTTGCCAAAGGCAATATATTAACAAAGATGAAATCTTCCTTATCACAATCCCATTAATTATCACTTATGTGGATTACTGCATTATTCCTCTCAATTTAACAATTTGCTGTTGATCGGGTAGAAAGAGTTAAGAATTTAATTTTCAGTATACTACCTAAATATTTAACATGCAAAATTTAGTCTAAAATTGCTTGAACTTACAAAAGAATAAACAAAAAAATACATCACTCACACAAATCAGCACAAAAAAATTGCCTAGTTGGCCCAAAACAGACTCACCCAACACACCTTTTCTATACATTTAATTCAGTCCAGAAACAGAATTTTGGCTGTCTGAATATACACCTAAGGCTTTATAACTAAATTTATTGAAGTAAACAGCAAGTTTAAGATCTTCTAGGACACCTATGAAAAACTAACAATAAATACACCTATCTAGTGGTGAAGAACAGAAATACATTTGTAGGTATTATAATTTTGCTCTGATGAAAATGAAAGCCCTCCTCTTCCTTTGTTACATATAGCACTATTTTTCAACCTTAATGGAAGCTTGATGAGAATCATAAATTTAATAAACGTTTCTTTTGGTACCTTCTTCTAACATGCGGTCTAAGTCATTAACTTACTCACACAGTATGCTTTCATTGCTCTTACCATTCCAGTATCGTATTCAGCTTCACTGTGAAGAACAACACTGACAGATACCTTACTAAGTCAGTATCTTCCCTAAAGCAGTGGCTACTTGGGGAGAGCACCCAGGCCTACCTTTTTTATGAGGTCCATTCCCCTTGGAATACAACAACTGTTGGACTACACGTATTAGAGTACCTCTGTGCATAGTTCATCAATTTGTCTAATCCTCTTATGAAGTTCCCAGGATCTTCTGGATAAGAGTCACAGTGGCATAGCAAGCCATCTGTAACATGAGAGTGTATGCCTTGGCCAGCAGTTCTCTCATTTCTCACCTGAGTTCCTTCCCCCACAGCAAGGCCACCACCCCAGCTGACTTCACATCAGACTCACCTGCTAGCTCTAACACTGCCTGCACATGATCCTCAGACTGCTCATCCAACCAACCTCCTGCAAAGAATGCACTTTGTGTGGCAATCTACCCTGCTTCAGCAGTAAAGTCTGACACACCAAGAACTCATTGAGTGTTTCTGCCACAGCCCTATCAACTTGGAGGTTACCTTTTTCATTCCTGCCAAGAAGCAGTCCCATGAGTTTCGTAAAGTGTCCTTCTGCTTTCGATTTAAAGAACTTCTCATAATCACTCTGAGCATCCTTTGCAAAGTGCTCTCTAAATTCTCTTTACGTAGCCCTCAACATCCTGTTTACACTTAACCTGCCATCATTCAGGGGCTTTTCTATTCTCCTCATTTGGCGGAAATTTCCTTTTTTTCTTTAAATAGTGACCTTTTCTCTGTGGCAGCCTCCTGAACTTAACTAAGGAGCCATGCAGAGCTTTTACTGAATGGATAATGCAGTATCACAACAACTACACGTGATCCAAGGTGTGTTTTACTGTACTGTACTGTGAAATACCTCTAAGAATGCTACAAGTCCCCTTTCCTCTCCTAATAAACTTGCCCTGTTGTTATAAATCAGCGTATCATTTATTCTCAATAGATCTCCAATAAATTCCTCTTGCCTCTTCAACTGTCACACAAACTCTTTGCTGATGGTGAAGATTCATGAAAGCAGATGAAATAGATCATAACTTTCAGATAATCTGAATTCACACCAGTAGAAACTTTATAAATCCAAACTTCATATTGAATGGATTTCCTTATTTTCACTTAACGAAGGAAGGGAAAATAAAAGAATGTTTGCAAGAAACCCCCAATTTTTCTGTAAAGTGACTTGGTGTTGACAAATGTCCCACAGAATTCTAATACACACCCAACTCCCACCACCTCCGTTATTCATGTAAATTAAGGCCAGAATAGGCCTAATCCCACATTTTGCACAAAAAGTTTAGAATTATCCTACTGGACAAAACATTTGGAACAGGATTTTGCTGTAAATGAACAGTAATCCTTATGTGGAAATGAAAAACTTTCTCATTAAATTTCTGAGAAAGTTTCACTTCTTCAGAGCACCATATAAAATGCTAAATCATAGAATAAAATAACAGTTAACAGTCTTGTCTTAATTAAATTTCTGCTCCTAAAAACACATTCATGTGTGAGCAATCCCATCAGTGTAAACAAAGTCTTCGTGCTCAATGCTGTTCTTGTGCAAAAATGTCTCAACGTCTGGCTGAGTGGCAGAATACACTAAAACTTCCTTTACAGCTACATCAGTTGACATCTGTTGTGGAGGAAATAATTTTTCTTTTTACTTACACTCTGAGGAACAACACAGAACACCTATACAGAAACCTGCAGAGGCTGCAGGTTTGTCTTCAAATACTCAACCATCCTAGACTAAAAAAGCCCCCGCTCTTAACAGGTAAAGTTAAACAAAGTAACAATGAAAATAATTTGGTAAGAAATCATCAAATATTAAGAAATATGTCAGTGAGCAGAGAACACACTGGCCTGAAAAGTGCATTAGGAAAATGTTCATTTTTCTGGACAATAATGCAATGTATGCTTGCATCAACTGAAGTGACAGACTGACAATACCCTTTTGTCCTACATCTGAAAGCAATCAAGCAGATCCAAGTCCTAGCTGACTAGTAAGTTTGCAGGTGTTAATATCAAAACAGACTAACCTTTAGCCCTTCTACTTCGCTTTCCAACTGTTTAGAGTACTGTTCACTCCTCTCTCGCAATTTCCTGTCTTTGGATGCCTCAGCAGCTGCAGCTTCAGCTTGGACTTCCATCTACAAAAGTACATACATTTTTAATAGGTAGGATTCTTGTCTTTTTTTTTTCAAAATATCTTGATGGTTTTCAATATAAGATATAAATCTTCAGCACTAAACTGGACACTTCAAGTTGTTAGAAAACAAAATTGGTACTGTTTGAAACAACAACTACAAAGTTAAAAATTTACACATAACAAAAAAAAAACTTTATCAGAAATCCTTATATAACTACTATTTCAGAGATTCTAAACAGTCTTCTCACCACTTACTTCTTTTTTAAGTCTCTCTGTTCTGCGTAACTCTTGCCTTAAACTTTCTACTTTCTGCATCACCATTTCCATTTCTTCCTCCTTATCTCGGAGCTGGCGGGCAAGCTTTTGTTTTTGAGAGTGCAAGTCTGTCAGCCGCTCGTTCATCTCTGAGAACTCCTGCATTGCCAATTTCCGCTGGCTGTGTGCATCTTTCAGCTCTTTGGCTTGGGATTTTAATCTGTCACTAGACTCTGCCAGTTCCTACAGTTTAAAAAAAGAATTAAGTAATAAACCTAGAAAGCTGCAAGGCCAATTCTGGTTTTGGATGCGCATCTAACACCTTCTCCAGAATGAACAGAAACTACATATTCATTTCTTTTCATGAATGCATCTATGATACAGATTCTATGCTTCTGTAAATAAAGAAAGAGGTTAGGTTTTACACTACTAAAATTAGTAGAACTGCATAAATGTAAACCAAGTAGGAATTTACTCCACTAGTATAGGCTAAACACGAAGGCTTTCAAGGACTTGCATTAAAATATAAAAATACCTTGCTTTCTTAATTAAAAAGTATCATTAGCGTAGTTTTTCAAGAATTACTTAAACAAGTATAAAGAATAGCACTTATCTCAACTGCTAAATTATTAAAATATGTTTTTGCATTAATTGAACTGAAAACTCTGCTCTATGAAAACTCCTACTTTAGAAGCTTTTGAAAACCAACCTGCAATGGTGAATATGATTTCCACACACTATACCATAATATCAAACACTATAGAAAGTTTCAGGCAACAAAACACTGTCGTGAATAACAGCAATATATGATAATTGTTCTTTTAAAAGAATCCACATGAAATAACACTGCTAGTGCTGTGATCACTCTACAGCACAATACCTTCGCACAGTTTGCTGTGTCCTACATCTGTGCTACTACACTGTGAATGAGGAACCACAAGTTTAAATGGTCTAATGATGCTCAGCCAAACGGGAGCAGAACAAAGAAGAAAGGAAAAGCAAGTCTGAGGATGAAAAGAAGAGCGGCAGGAAAAATTAATATTTGGCATTGTTGACATCTATACATATTTAAAAGCATTTTCTAAGGTTGTTAAAAAGACATCCTGATTAATACAAGTTGTTTTGGTCTTCTTGGACAAAATGGCAGCTTTCAAGGTTTAAAGAGCCGTAAGAGTTAAAAGAAACAGTGTTAAATACAGCTGGCACATCAACATTGAGTGTGGACTCTAAAATATTGGGCTAATATAATCATGATGAGAAACAGGCTAATGTATTTCACACCTGATTATAGGTTGATTTAACCATGAATACAAAAAAGAGCCATGAAAGACAGTGTGTTATAAGTAAGAAAACAAGGAATTGGGGAGACAGAAGAAGAAATAAACCCTAGTATTCTTTAACTGTAGTTATTTCAAATTACTTTTCAATCTTCATATTTGGGCAACTTTTCACATCTCTCTTCTGGAAACACTTCTATGACAGGGCCTTAATACTGTCTACTTAACATTTTTTCCCTGCTACAGTCTCACCAATACTTCAGATTAAATTAGCTGTGTGGAATAGTTCTCTATTCTAACCAGTATCATTATCATTATCACCTTAATCTGAAGCTATAAAACCTTCTTTGCAGCCACCATGCAATTTGAATCTTGGAGTCGTTCACTGTCTGGAAACAGTCACCTAGGACCATCCAGCAGTCATACATACAACATGTTAAATAATGTCCTCGTCTTCAAAAAAGAGGTAGAAAGCAAAGTAGGTCACACTACACATATGTTGTCTGCTCATTAATTTTACACTTGAAAGTTATTTCAAGCAATATGAACAAAAATAACACAGTCTTTAGGGTTTAGAAGAGTTGCTGACAAAATGCTTTTACCTTATTAAGATCTTCCCTCTCTTGCTTCAGCGTTCTGACCTGTTTCTCAAAAGCCTTTATTTGTCTGGAAGCATCATCCAACTCCCGCCTTGCAGAGCTGGCCTCCTCCAGTTGCTGTTCTAGCTGACCAGAATCTAGAAAAAGCAGCAGACTCCTAAATATGTTAAGGAAAAATTCTTATTCTAGAATAGCGTCGTCCAGCTGCTTGAAGCTCCTTCAGTATTTGTTCTGGTTTCCATTTAATCACAAAAGAATGTAATTGTTATCCGGGTTAGAATAGGGAGTAGGTTGTTTCAACTGTCATTATCTGCTTTTAATGGAACAGAATAAAAGGCCATATCTTGCTGTGAAACAGCACAGAAAATTATAACAATTTGTCTTTTCACATTGTAATAATCATGCACTATACATAATTCTGTAATGCATGCTTTAACATGACCTATACATTTGAGTTTTATGCATATAATGCATCTTACACTGTAATTATAAACAGCCTCCCTCCTCCCCACAAATTCCCCCAGAAAGAAACAGTAAAAGCAACAGGTCACAGAAGAGCTGGCAAGTGTTCTCCTGCTGATACACTTAAAATTAACTTCAGATGATTTTACTTATTTCGTGTGAAAACCACTTGTGTTTACGTGATCTGCTTTATTACTACTATAAATACAGGAAAACTATTACAGTCAGTTTCTTACCAACTGTCAGCTACACAATGACAGTATATTTCTACGCCGCAGCTAAATAATATCATATAAATATGCTCAAATGCTACAACATGAAAAGCTGAAATCCATAAATTTGACAACTGAAAATTTCTAGCTAGAGCTAGTGGGTGCTTTTTTCCCCTCCTAGCCCTTCACTTAAAAACAAGAATTTAAAGCAAGATATATATGAAGGTAGGTTAATTCCAAGTTCTATGAAATCACGGGACATTCTGCCTTTTATTTCAGCTGTGGCAGGTCTTTAAACCATATGTATTTACCCACAGAACAGGAACTCATCTATATTCTTAATAAGAGCCTTTTACTACATTTTCATAAATGCAACCCTAACAAATTTGCTTTTGGAGAAATAAAATAAAAACCCACATATATTTCTAAGAGCTGTAATTTCTGAAACACAAGAATTTTATAAGCAAATGAATACCATTATCTTATACTCAGACAAATATTCACTATTGATTTAATTCATTGACTCTTGTTCAAAAATTTGAAAGAATGCATTTAAAGAAAAGATGTAGCTCAAAGCCAGAAATTATTAACTGCCTCTCTAATGCAGTCTACTCTGAAGTCACCAGCAAAAAGAAAGTTTATATATGGCTCTACTGAGCCAAGATAAATCTCTCTTCCGTGCATGAACTACTTTGTTCCACAGCTCTGTTTTCTTCTTCCATCGCTGCCCTTTACATATTTGGCAATATTAAAGATTCCTCAAAGTTTTCTCCTATGTAACTTCGCGAACAAAAATTATAACTTTGACCTCAAAAATTGAAAGCATATGCTAGCTTGTCATTTCCTGGAAAACTAGATAGACAAGAAAAAATGTATTTTTCTAAGGTTCCCCCAGTGACACTTCTGAATTTGACACTATTTCATGTTCATTTTTTATTACCTTTTTAAGCAGGTGTTTACTCTTACAGCTCCAGAAGAGGCAGTAAACCATGTTAAAGAATATAAGCAAAAGCTAGTTGTGACATATGCGTAGTAAATGGTAATTTTCCATCTAATCACCCTAGTTGTTGCTAACATTTTAGCTAATATATGCAAATACTCACTATAGGATGTTTTTACACTACATTTAACTGCCCAAGAGATGAGTCCAAAGCATAAACTCTGCACCTGAGCTGAACCTTCTTAAAGTTCATCAGATCTGGATTTGGAAATTTAGATATCTTAAAGGCCACCCAGAAAACTTGAAACTAGCTCCCCTAAATTTGGAAGCATTAAGACATGACCATCATTTGGTTTGTCCCTGTATTCTGTCATTAATTTAGTTTTAATATCTATCTCACAAAAAAAACCAACACAACCAACATAAAATCAAGCAAAATACAACATTCTTTTCCCCCGATTTTATGAAATTAGCTTATATTAGTTACAATTCCAGGCACAAATGAGTGTCTTCTAACTAATGGCTGTATTGTCTTATTGGATACTTAAGGGAAAACCTTATCAATATTAACTGCCTTTACTAGACATTGACTTCTTTTGAGTTTGAAAAGGGATCTCAGTTGTGTTGGGGAATGTTCCCACATCTTTTAAAATATTTTTTTCTTTACCAAAGGAAGAGAGTAATACCTTCAGCAATGAACTAAATCCTAAGCTGCAATTCAATAGTCAAGAATGAAATACTATTTAAAGCTGATCCTGATGCTTTTCTATGAAGGGTTGGTCCCTTTCAAAAAGCTGTTCTTGTACGCGTTGCTTTTCGCTGATCCCAAAGAGCCAAAACCAGAGCTGAGGATTGCTGCAGTACAGAGGTTTCCGATCACGTTGTCTTTTTCCTCATTACAGCAGCAAGCAGCGGGACGTTTGGCTGGAGAGAAACTCCACAAAACCCTTTGTCCTGACATAGCGCCAACATGGCATCACTCAAATCAGAGTGATCCTCCCTGAGCTAGTTAAGCCATGCTCACATCCAAAAATAATGCCTATGGTACAATACAAAACTGCTGCATCATGTCAGAGCAGTTGTCCAACTGTATATCTGGAACGGACTTTTTTCAGACTACACAATTTTAACACCATATAATCTATGTGCTGCAGTCTGCACTTCATACATAGCATACTTCTGCCCCATAACGTAGCAGCAGAGTCTAAACACAACAACTAAAATGTCTGGAAGTTAAGTTCAAGTTATTTTTTCTGTGGGTGTCACTGCTGGCATTCCTGACACTTGCAGGAACTGAATGAAGTTTTTTCCTAAGTACAAACCAGAACAAATCTTTTTTGTAGTTCCCTCCAACCTTTCTTGATATTTCCCCCCACCCTCTGCCATAGGTAAGGTATGGACATATAATAGACATCCATCTACCACTACTTGTGTCTGCTTTTTCTCTCACATAAAATACAGACGTTTCCCTATTTGGATTGACAAAAGGAATCAAATTTGTCCTCACCACTTCTATTGTTCTAGTCCTGATACCTAACAGTCTCTATCAATCTTGTTAATCTTCCTAAATAAGAAACATCTTGCTGTCCTCCCTTTCCTTCTCTTCGAAGATGTCTCTGCTCTCAAGACCCTATTTTGAAGAAGCCATTTATAGAGCAGGATAGCAGAAGCCCCATGCTATGGATCACTATAAGAGAAAATTCACTTTAACTCAATTCAGAGCATCAAATCAAGAATACTGAATATTAGTATTAGTAGGTAGCCTTTAAAGTAGGCTAAAAAGATATTAGCTAAAAAGACAGCAAACTGGTTCAGTAACAACTATATTCAACACGATGGTGCAATAGAAGCTCTCCCTCTTTAAGTTCTTAAAACATGAATTGCCAGAATCTGGGAGAGTAAGGCTAGAAAAATATGGATTTGGATATAGCCGATTTCTTTGAATCCTTCCCTAAATATCTCCAGTAACCTCTGTAAACACACAGGATACTGGGCTAAGTGGATCTTTGCTTTTTGACTAGTTTGAGAGTTCTGAAGAAATGCAGTATGACATTAATTAAAGACATTCAGCTCTCTATCTGCACAGGTTTCAAAAACACTTTTCAAACTTAAAGTACTGAGATACTTGATAGCCAAATTTATTTATCATAAAATCTTCATGAACTCTCAGAAGCAAAGGTATTCAATGGAAAGGAAATAAATGTTCAGTTTTCTAAGAAATGATAGCTCATTGACAGCAGAGCTGAGAGGTGGTTCTTTACCTTCTTACCTCCCTTTCCTCATGTGTTCCTATTGCTCACCTTGTGCTCATTTATCAGACTGTAAGTTGATTAAATTCTCTATGTCTAGATAGTTCTTTCCCTGTTTAATTGAGTGAATTAAAGTCAAGAGAGAGTCTGGGACATGCACAGAGAGAGGAGGGGCCACACAGCTGCGAGCAGGAACCATTTTGCTGGCAGAGTTTTGTTTGGCCTAACTTTTCTAAAAGTACCATTCCAAGAAAATACTCCGAAAATCACATATCCAATTGGAGCTAGCTTTTACTCCACATCCAGTTATAAGGCACTAAGCAACAGCACACGATAAACCTCTGCTTTCAAAAAAAATAACCAAAATTGTGATCACACCTCATGAATTTGGCCTGCCAGAGGAAAATTCAACAGAAAATTAGATGAAAAATATGCTTAAATCATAAAAAATTATCCTTTCATCAAATATTTTTAAGACTATTAAAACTGCTAGGCTAAAGTCTTCACCCCTCATGTTTACTCATGTAAGCAAGAAACAACATCTTCCTTCCAGTTTAGTATCTATGTACCTGCATACCAGAGCGCAGGGATATACAAAGCAAGGAATGCTAAGATATGCTATACTGACTATGACTTCTGAAGGGACTGCAGTGACTTTTGATACTGCCAAAAATAACCAAAAAAGTGCTCCCTCTGCTCTTGCAGTACACATCGCAGCAGGAAGGAAATTAAAAAAAAAAAAAAAAAAAAAAAAAAAATTAAAAAAAAGGTGGGACTATGGAAATTGATTCCACAGATTCTCAGGTAGAGCGTGATTCACAACCATGTAAATTAGCAATACCATAATCTCAAACCAGTGGAACTTCACTACTAATAATAATAGCAGAAGTCACTGAAATCTTCCTTCTCCCTTGCAACGCGAATTACTGAAGTACTGAACATTAAGTTGAAATTGTAGGAAGTGCTGAGCTGCCAATGAAGAGTGAAGGGTAAAATGAGAAGTAAAAACAGACTGGAAGACTCTTATAGAAAACAAAGCAAAACTACCATCACATTAGGAGAAAAAATCTTGTCAAAATATTGTTTCCTATTACAGTTTTTACATTAATATCTATAACGTACCTGTTACCTGCTTCTTCAACTTTTCAATTTCCTCTTTCAAACTTTTAATTTCTAAATCTTTGCTTGCTGTTATTGGGCCATCCACTGTTGAATACTGAAGAGCCTGGACTGTCTGGGTGGACTCTAAAAAAGATGGAAGAGGGAGACACAAATTACACACCTGACATCTGAAGAGGTCAAAAAGATATTACTGATAAACTAAGACATGCCAAAAGACTCTCCACTGAAGATTCTACAATTTATAATTTCCAACTACGAAGTGCTGATTTTTCAGTAAGTGTCAGATGGACAAACCAAGTTCTTAGAGGTTTTAAAAAAGAAATCTTTATGCCATAGTAACCCGGCCACAGTGCAAACAAAGTTAGCATATTATAAGAAGTTGCATACATGGGATACTTTAGGCAAAAAGAGTAAAAGAAGTTTAACTTACGAGTGGAAATAATGAAGAGAATTCTTTCCTGCTAGAAAGCATTTCAGGAGGTTTTATTTATTTTTTTGCACAGTATAAACCATACCTCACAAAGCTGCAAGCTAATTTAAGTTAAAAAAGTGATTGAATGATTTTTATTTTTTTTTTAAATTACTGTACCTTGCAGTTTTCTACTAAGTTCAAGCTTTTCCTGTTCTAGGCGTCTTATTCTCCTCTCATAAGCTTCTGTTGCTAAAGTGTCCTCCAAAGTTCTTTGAATGCTGGCATCAAGATCCATGGAGGGTGGTCCAGCTGTCAGTCGTAGACAGCTGCGGTCTGAAAGCACACTGAGGGAAAAATATTAAACAGTATTGGATTTTACAACAGGCCATGTTTAAAATAATTAAAAAAAAAAAAAATCAACCAATAAATAGTTGTTTTAATTGTAAATTACCACGTGATTTATTACACAGTCAAATAATACCTTGTTAGTATGTGCTCATTAAAAATTGAATTCAATTTTACCTAGCATGACTGATCTCGGTGCATTTTTTGTTACATAAAAGTGAATGAAGTTCTGATTAAAAATGACTGTTACAGACAGTCTATGTCTGCCAGATTAGCAAAAAGCAACAATCCAGATAGGTAGTAAAATTACCATAACAGTTTATTTTAAAACAATTAAGGCTTCCCCGAATACTTTAAAGACAAAATCACAACAAATGGAGTAAAATTATCACATGACAACTAGGGCACATAGCTATCAGAAATGCTGTGGCCCTGATTCTGTGGATATTCATGTACACATAATACTAATTATGCAAATAATCCTTTTGAAGTCTATAGCACATGTCACACAACCAGTATTAAGCACATGTGTTTGCAGAAACTTAGGCCTGTTTTTTCAATAGTTGTAAACATGCTTTATTTATTTATTTTCATAAATTATTAAGGAGCATACATGGACTTTCCTTGTTACTGTTTAATTTAGCAGTAAACATGAAAAATACCACATCAATACCAAATACAATTAAAAGTAATTTTTTAAAAATTTCCATTCAGACTTACAAGAGTGTGAAAGGACTAGGAATAAAACCATCTTTAAAGCCTAATAAGCTAAGTTCTCTGTGGGTCCACACATCTGGTCTTAAGTTTGTCACATGCAGTTAACTTCATACATTGTCTGAAAAACACCTTTCTCAACAAAACTGCTCTGAACATAGGTGCTGACCTTGACATTAATGTAAATTTTATCTGCAGAGAGCTCATTCTTTTGGACAGGCAGCATTTTAGAGTCTGGACTAGTAATTTCCTTAATAAACCACATTCTTTGGTATCTACAGTTGGCTTCAAAAAGAGAAACTGAAGATAATATGTAACTACGCTACAGGGAATTTTGGAACTCTTAACTTACCAGCTACTTGTATATGTGAAACCCACAAATGGTAAATGATGGCCAGAAAACGCTGTGTGTGATGGTGGAGGCATTGTTTCCTAGAAAAATAATAGCATAGTTGAGTAAGTAATAGCCTACTGGACTTAAAAGAAAAAGATTCTTGACTTTAACCATATGTGAAAAGTTAATGAAAATATCATATTAACTATATTCACAGTCAACCTTATCTACAGCCCAAATATGAAACGGCATTACCTAAATCTATTAATAATAGACTTCAATACACAAAAATACAGCGTGCTGGCATAAAAATGCTTTTCTAATTCAATAGGCTAGCATTGGAGGAAAGCAGAATATTACACATATTAAAAGCCAATTTATTCCTTCTTTTTTCCAAGAAGCTCTTAGGACAGATTATCACCTTTTATTCACTCCTATACTGCTCTGCTATTTAGTCAGCAAGGCCTCCTGCCTGTAGGTTTACCAACCCCACTTCTGAGCAGGCTATCTGTATTTGGAGAGAACAATAGTCAGATATTTACTAGAAAGAATTAATACAGCAGGGTTTTCTAACCCCATCAGTGCTTTGACCATTTCTTCTTTCATTGCTCCTTTTCCCTGCCAGGCGAAGAACTACAAACCAAGATAAATCTTTGAGCTTCTCCTCAGGCTAAAATAACCCCGTTACTGTATTATTCAAATCATTCTAAGTTCTAATATTCTTAAATATCCTGTTAAAAGTTTCCTGTTTAACCCAAGATGCAAGGTTTATGTTGCTACACTACAGATGGCCTTAAAGGTCACCAAAAGAAACTCCCTAAAACGATGATTATCACACTTAAAGTGCTAAAAGGTTTAAAATTTTAAGAAAAGGTAACATTTAAAAATTTTTAAAAAGGAACTAGTTGTACATTTTTACATGTAAAACTCAGCAGGAGAGAAAAAGCCTGTATTCAAAAGAAATCCAAAATTACCTTTTCAGTGGTGGCATCAGCTATATTACATCACAACCTTGACCTTTTAGAAAACAAAAATCTTTATATCGAAAAAGAGTTCCCAGAATAAAAAGTAACACCAATGACATGGCTTGACTGCATAAGTACATCAAGTCTATTTTGCTGGGTATTTTGGAAACTAAGGACATGACCAACTTACAAAGTCTTAACTCTCCTCTAATTGATAATAAAAAATACCAATTATTATACACTATGGTTAAGAAAAGTAAAATTCTTTACTTCTACTTCATATTTATTTTCATATTTCATAGATTCAAGTCTCAAAACCATCTTTATGAATAACTTTTTAAAAAGACCAAATGCATGACTGTGTGATTTTAACAGCCCATATGACAGTTTTCAGTTACAATACAGGTAACAATGTTGGTTCTAAGATATCGTATCTATTGATAACAATGTAAAATTCTGTAAAAGAATTTGTTTCTTTGCTGATTCTTTGGCAGAGATCAAAATATTTACTTCCTCCTACATGTGTGAATTCAACTGTATTATCATACTGACAAAATTATAACTGAATCTACATCCATCATACCTACCAGTAAGGCTACTAAACCAAAGAGTAAAAACTAAAAACCTGAAGAATTTAGGCTGCCTAACAACACCATTCTGCCCTTGGTATTTATGTGTACCTTTAACATACTGTTCGAATTTCATTATTATGTATATAATTTTTCCATGGGACCACAGTCTCATTCCAAGTTCAGGCAGAACAATAACAATTATAGATTTTCAACATTGCCTTTTATCTTCAGCACTGGGCATTCCTCATGTGCTGAATGCCATTTCAAACTTTGCAAAGAATTTAAAATAAAAAAAAGTCCCATGGGCTTATCTGTGGTGCTGACTTCTGTAATAGTAATGCAAGTATGTGAACTTTCCTCACAAGATGAGTATGAATGACAGCAGGGAAAACACCTCCAAGTCACATATAAGAATTTGAAGAGAAGCAATACTAAGTACAATGTCCAGTAGTTGAAGTAAAAATGTAAAATATCCTCAGTCATGCAATGCCTCAGGCTAGGTTTTTTTTCAGAGATGCTAAGTGAGAAAAGAAATGGTAAAAATATAACTTTAAACAAAACAAAACACTACCTTCGCATGTCTCAAATGAGGAAACTGAAAATGAAGCCCCAGAAACTAGTGTTCATCTCAAACAGTTCAATGGCATTGCTTTTTACCCCCAAAAGTCTAACACAAATTAAGAATCTGACTGTTTTCACATTCGAATGCAATAACTTGTCACAGGAGCACTCCTGCTTCATCTGCAGCTCCCTGCTTCTTTACAGTGAGAAAACACTCATACCACACAGGCTCCTTTTGAGTGCCTCAGCTGGGAGATGAGGCTTGAAAAAGGAAGAACCTGGAGCAGCCAACATTAGAACCTCCAAAAGGTTATTTCAGCTCCATAAACATGGCCTCATGAAGACTTGCTACACACATTTATTCCTGCTACCCAACCCTGATAGGTGTACCTGGACAAAATAATGTGCAAACAGGTATCTGAATACTATATAAAAAAGTTTTAAGATAAAAATACTTTAGTTGTGAAGGGAAATGGGCAATACCAGATGCAAGTGAGGAGACATTGAGGAAAAAATGAGAACAATGCAAGTTGTCCTATGCAGCTAGACTGATTTGCTTAATTTGCCTATATGGAAGGACTCCGAGATCTAAATGCTCCACAGCACATACGTTACTACAAGAATTCATCTAGTCAAAGTGTTTTCCATGTTTTACTGTGCAGTTGGAAGAAAAGGAATGCAAATAATGATCATCCTGCCTATATCAATTCATGTTGCGTATCACTTATCTGCAGGTCCAGGAAACTCAGTGGAACTAACATGCATAGGTAGGTTCAGAAAACAAAACCAAAAATGGTGAAAATGCTTCACCTCACATGTAAACAGCAGGGTGCTGCATCTTTCAACAAATTAAAAAAAAAAAAAAAAAATTTTAAAGAAAGTATTTCCAAGGAGACAATACAAGACATTCCTCTGATGCTAAGACTTCTATCATCTGTCAAAGTTTCCAATTAAAAGCATAGAAACACTACGGTTGTTAAAAATTAATAGTTGTAAAGCTTTTTAAGCAAAGGCAAAATTATTTCTTTCTCACTAAGAGTGCTCCTGAAGAAATGGCTGTCATAATTCTCCTAAATTTCCCAAAACTCAACTTCGGAAAACAAGCTGAAAAAATTTTAGTGGAAATGAACTGAATGGAATCTGACAGAGAGGTGAGCAATTAGAGCATTACAATAAAATGCATGATGCAAACTTAGTACAAGTCTCAACACTGCTCTGCTAGACTACCTACATGTAAATATATTACTCTTTACAAGACATGGACACTAAGAACTGCAAATAACATATGTGTTAGTTAAATACATGTAAAGTTACAATGAATTTACGCAATTGAAGAGCAGTTATCCTTGCACATAATACGTTTGGAGGAACAGTCTCTGAACTATGAATGTATTTCTTCCCACCAGTCTTCAAAGCAGCACTTTGTTGTTTAAGCAGAACACAGCGAACACACTGAAACAAACTTCCATTTTGCTGTAAAGTATTTTGTATTTTGCTGTAAAGTATTTTGTATTTTGCTGTAAAGTATTTTGTATTTTGCTGTAAAGTATACTACAAAAGCAGATTTGTCAACATGTTAATACTGTACTTACAGAATTTTTTAAGCAATCATCATCCACATCAAAGTTTGATGTATCAGTGGGGCTGCTGACTTCTGGGATGTAAGGTGCCTCACAGTTTCTAATGTTGTCCCAATCAATCCCAGCAAAAAATGGATGGTTCTTAAAGTCTTCTATCCCATTTTGTCCAAGTCGATGCTCTCTGCTACAAATGAGCCTTCGGATGAGGTCCTTTGCACTTTCAGAAACATCTGTCACTTGAGCAGGAAACTGAAACCTCTCCTTAAAGATTAAAATAAGATAAAATAGTTTAATACAAAGGAAAAGTTGGGAAAAATCATCCTTCTTACTGAAAACTATGTACAAAAAGAAATGTGCAAATACTCTGCTTCTTAAATATATGCAGTAAGGTTTCTAGGAAAAAGACCTCCCCAAAGGACAGAAACTATGGAATTTGTTTTGTCTCCTAGCTTTTCTTCTTTGTTTAAATTTCTCTCACACTGTTGAATTCCACAGCTACCTCCATGTGGAAGAACATTTAAGGATCTTCTGCATAAGCCAACCAATGGATCTTGCCAGAACAAAATAATGCAGAAGGAGTGATGCAATGTAGCCAAGATTAACTCTACAGATTGAACTAACAGCCACATTTCCAAATCCAGATTTTTAGTTTTGAACTGGTTTATCCTAAAAGCAAAGCCATCTGCAATCACAAACTTACTATATGGAAACATATTTTTTGTTCTGTGTTTATGAACATTAAGATAATTAGTACGTAAAAACTCATTTTTAAATAAGCCTCCAAGTTACCCTACTACTTATTAAAAATTACCTTAGAGAGAAACAGAAAGTTCACTTACTTTGTGGTTCATTATTTTCCCATAGGTCTCGACCAAGGACTCAGCATAAAAGGGCGTTTCTCCATAAAGCATTTCATACATGCAAACGCCTAGGGACCACCAGTCACACTCAGGCCCATACTTCCCTTTTCCGTCTTCCATGGCCTGCAAGATTTCTGGGGAGATGTAGTCTGGTGTTCCAACTGCCACTGAAGATTGGACCTGTAGAAGTTATATTTCCAGGACTAATATCAACTTCCATCGTTACAGACAGTGCTGTTTGTGGCACTGTGCATATATATTTATATAAATGTAGCCTAATGTTCTGCTTATAATTACAACTAAGCACAATAAAAAGGCTTCTAAATAAAGAAATACATAAGCATCCAAGGTATTACATTAATAGGTATCCCAATAACATACTTTTGCTCAACTCTTATAAACATTTAATAACAGAGAAACAACGAAACTGCCAATTCTTAGGCTTAGAATTGTTATTAAGTAATTATAGATTAGGCAATCATATATATTGACTCAAATACTTTGTAACACCCTGGGACATGATTAACACACTGGAATTACATTCTAGTCACATCTAACATATACTGTGCAGGTTTAAATATACTTCTAAAATATGATGATATGCTAATTGTATCTCATCCTGCTTATATTAAAGCTTACATTTTCAATAAAGATTAGAGCTCAGAGCTCAAAACTGAGATTCACAGTTCATCAACAAATACCTACTCAGTACTGATAGTGCAGATTCTCTTTATTTATTCATGAGTTGACTATATGCATCTAAAAGGCTTTTCATATACAGTAAATCAAAGCAAAGTGCAGTCATATTTTGAACTGCGGTTAGTTACATACCATTACATTTGACATAAGGCACCTTTTCTCTTTATTAAACATTTTAGCAGCTACCAAGAAGAAAAGGCATTTAGGAATACATCACTCTTTCTAATTTACCGTTCCATCTTCCATCAGTTTCAGACAAGAACCAAAATCTGCTAATCGAATGTGTCCATTCATATCCATCAAAATGTTGTCTGGTTTAATATCCCTGCAAATAAAGCATATTTCAGTATTAGTAGAAAAATGTATTGCAAGACATATAGACCAAGCATTAAATCTGCAACACCCTTATGATTCAAAACCAGCAATAGATCAGTAGATGGAACACACTCTTCATATGATAAAGTTTGCAGCAGGGACATTTCACTACAGGGGCTGTAGACAAAATCATATAATGCCTGTTAATTGTAGTATGAATTATGTGGTCAAGTTTGTCTCATCTCTCACAGGTAGATAGGAGAGTCTTATTCTCTCTGAACTTTTGTATGTAAAACTTTTAAATCATGTAAAGAACTTTAGCGAACTCTTAAGTGAAAGATGCATGTTTATACTGGAGCTATAAAACAATCTCTAAGTTTTACTAAAGAAGAGAGTCTAAAACCCTAAAATAATTAACACATTTTTAAATTTAGTGTCATTCATCAGTGTTTTTCTCCCACATCGTCCCAGCTCACGAGGTACATCTGTCCGTCTTCTGCTGAAATGATCACCAAAGCCATTGTACACACTGCTGCAGCTCTGGTTGCTCAGATTCTGCAGCTATCTCATTCAGGTCATGCTATACATGGAAAAAACCTTTCTAATATTTCTTTGCATAATAAATACTCCTTATTTTGCAAATTTGACTCTTTTTTTTGGTCTGTCTTGCAGATTCCTAAGTATACTGAACTACAGATAAAGTGTATGCTCCTGGTATGCAGCTGACTAGGATGAAAGCATCTATGCTCTCTAAGTTACCAGAGGGGCATTTATTGTACAGCTTGCAAACTAGGTTCAAATGCTGAAATTCCTTTTCATTAAAGTACATTTATTAGAAATGTCCATTAATCTACATTTTTAAATATATTACACTGTTACATTCTTACTCTAACCTTATCTATTATACTCAAAAGTTAAATTGACTGTATGAATAAAGAACTATGAATACTTTCTCAGTGAACAGTCATTTACAAGACATAAGACCAAATCCCCTAAAAAAAACCCTAACTAAAAACAAGTGAAGCCCTGACTTTGCTTCATTCCCCTAACAACTTATAAATGAATGTCAGCAATTTCTTTGCAGACAAATTTCAAAATATTAAAAGCTAAGACTGCACATGAGAGCAAGATTTTGTTGTTTCTTTGGTTGTTTTTTTAACAAAAACTCAGTTATAAACAATATTTACTGTGAGTTTATAATGGCGACAAAATTAGACTCACACCTTGAACAACATTATAGAACGAATGGCATGAAGGTGTAGCACTGCTATACCGTGACAATACAGTAGCAGTATGTTGTTATGAAGAAAAGTACTTTCTGAATTTGCATTACCCAAAGACAAGCAGGCAGTAGCCTATGATGAAAACCTTCCAACATGCAGAAACATTTACAAAGTAAAAAGCAAACACTACTTAAGAAATCATCCTTTCACATCTCTCAACTGAGCATAAAGACAATTCTTTACAAAGTAAATCACAAAAATTAACCAAGTCCATCCTCTGAATAACATTCTTCTACTTAATTTTTGCTAACACTGAATATGCCAAAAAATTGCAACCTCCAGATTGAGATAGTTTTGTTTATTTTACATTCACCCACAAAAACCATTCCTTAAACATGTTACTAAATAAAAACAAACACACGTTATTGGGACCTCCGGAATTATAACGTCAGTTTAAAGCACTTCTCAAAAACACGCACCTAAAAATCAAGTTCCTCTTAGAAGCTGGACCTAGTTCAAGCTAAACAAAAACATGAGTCGCACTTGAGGCTCTGTTTATCTTAATGTTCTATCTTTTAATATATTCCTGAGAGAAATAATAATAATAATAATAATAAAAATCATCATCATCATCCCAACCTCCCCCATTCAATCTCACAAAACAGCAGAAAACATGAAAAATCTCACTCTGTTGTCAACACTGCAAAAACAAACCTGCAAACAACATTGAAAGCACTTGGAGGAACGAGTATTTCTTGCAAAGTGAAGTCTGTAAGGCTCAGTAATAACTTAATAAGAGCAGTTTTTATAGTTAAGGAAAAAAAGAGACCAACCTAACGTATACACATTCTTTTCAGCTCTTGTAACAGAAGGCAAGGGTTATGAACAACTGTTCTGAACTCAACTGAACTACGTTAATAAAAGAGAGTTTGAAAGACAAGAACTGCTGGCACCTGCAAAGCAGAGTAAGCTATAGGCAAAGGGAAAGTTAAGAAAATTACGAGCCCCAGAGGGGAACAAAGAAGGGGAGTAATTACTGCCAGTGTAACTGGAGAGTTCAAAGGTGGTGATTATGGAGAAAAATAATAATAATCTTCTTTGGCACCAAAAGGAAGAACACTATTAGCAACAAAGAGCATCCACATTGTCTCTAGTGTCAATTTTCCAAATTCTCCCAAAATTGCAGGGCAAGTCCCTTGACACTTACAACTCTGAAACAGTGCAAACCTACAGCAGAAGAAAACTGAAAAGTATTTAGGGACCAAACTCTGCATATGGTAGTTTGAAACTCCTAACAACTGGCATATTGGTGGGAAAATTGTAAACTGAAAATATCTAGGTGGGGGGCAGAAGTGTGAAAATATGTCCAAGAGTCGAGGAACATTTTCTCCTGGATTTCAACAGTGCCTCCATATTCCAGAGCCGAAGAATTTCTCACAGAGCTTGTAAAAATTATTTTATTAATTTAAAATCTCTACAGGAAAAGTAATGCATGTTTTCTTGTTCTTGTTCCTGGAAAGAGATAACACTTACTGCTTCAGTCAGATACTAAGGAAGGAAAATTCCAGAGCAAGTAGCTAAAATCTGGCAAAAGTAATGAGCAAATAATGAAAAGTTACATGGTTTAGTGAACAGACCACTGAGCTGAATCTCTGTAGATAAGAGTTACTGGGTGATTGTGGGCAAACCACTTCAGCATCACTCAATAATAATACTGGTGCTCAGTCAAGCAACTAATATCATCTGGCTAGAAGGCTATGGAGCACTAATACTCTAACCACCCTGTAATTAGTTCACTATAACAAAAGAAAAAGCTCTGCTCACTTGAAATATGAAATAATAATTTAGTTTCAAGAAGTATAAGCTTTTGAAAGCCATTTTATGAACCAGATTTATAGTGGGAACAAGTACTGAGCTGGGGACATTGCTCTGACACCACGGTGCCCTCTGGAGACCCTGAGTTCTACCGAGTCCCAGAGAATTGAGCCCTACCTGACAGCTGCTTCTGTGAGAAGTGTGCAATGGGTACAGGTTGCCAGAGTTAGACCTGGTACAAATCCAGCTAGTATAAGTTCTTCAAATGTACTCCACAGTGGACTAAGGGGACACAGGTACCCAGCATTCCAAAAACCCCCCGAAATCTTCCTTAAATCAACTTTCTCGTAGCATTGCCACCTGAGGATGTGAACTGAGCAAAGACTGCTGTTCTGCTTTTCAGGGTTTTTTTTTGGTTGGTTGGTTTTTTTAATAAGTGATATACCAACATCAAAGGAGCTAGAAGTCTGGACCAAAAAAAGAACTTCTTTAACAACACATATGTCCATTTACACCATGACCCAAAGTACAGCATTGCCTTCTATTTTTCTGACCTGCACTGGCCTTGACTGCAGGAGAAAATCAGCACTGCAAAGCAGCTTGGATAAAGTGACGCTCTTTGTTATTTTTTTTGCAGACTTTTCTTATTTGCTTCTGTTCATCTGGAGAATGCTACAGGAATAAACAGTCTGTGTAATACTGGAAACTTCACTTGTGGAGAAAATGAATGTGGAGGCTTATGAAAAAATTTGAAAAATCTTTAATGAATCATTTTTCATAATGCTTCTTGGTTTAATTTAGGGAGCCGTTCTTCAGATTGGCATGTTTACCCGGATGACTTCACTCACCTCTCTTTAAAACAGTTTACTTTCTTAAGCTGTAATTAAAACCCAAACATTTTACATACTAACTGTGTTAATATAAACAACATTCTGAAATGGGACTACAGCAGACATCTGGATTATTGCCATTCATTTTGATTTCTCTGTTAACGAGCCAGAGTAGAATTTCATTTCTTCAGTAAGACTAAAAAAAAAGTACTCCCTCTGAGATGTGCTAAATCCATAGCACATTCCAGCTGTAAAACAAACTAAAAATAATTTTTAATACATGTGAATGCATTTTTCTTCCTGGATTCATTTCTGATACTAAACAAAACTGCAGGAATCGTGAGGTCTTCCATATTGACATTTGGATTAGACAACCTCCTTAAGTGCCTTCCAACTTGAATTATCTGATCATCTTACAGTTTCAATGTATACCTGGTCCTGAGGTTCACCTGTCATTCTTTGAATCATTAAATCAATGTTATTCACAAGATCACATGGAGTTCCTCGGGTCTATAGCACAGGAAGCAACAGATTCCACATCAATCTTAAGTTAATTTTGTTTCACGGGCAGCCTCATAGAGGCAGGGGATCAGACAAACAGAAAGGAAGATACATCAAAAATAGAGTGACATGTAATGCAAGGACTGTAACACAAGGATTAAGCAGCAGTCATGTCAGACACTACCAAAGATTATGCCAATGGACTAACTCACAGGCTCACATATTTAAATTTACTCTGTAAAAACCCAGAATATGCTCGCTTTGGTTAGTCATTTGTAATGCATTTATTCTTTTTTTCAAAACAAAAATGAGCAGGCAGAAATGGAGGAAAAGGTGAGTTCTTCCCTGTAACTAACATCAACAAAAGGTGGCCAGATGGTGCAAGGGGACACCTCTCAATATGTCCAGTATTTCCTCATTGGAATAAACATTTCAGATGCTAATGGGCTGCCCCCATGTACACAGCTGAGTTCTTAAAAAGCAGCTGAACTGAAATGACAATAAAGGGGTTTATGTGGTTCTAAATTCAATAATTGCAATGTGAGGTGAGCCTGAAGAAAGAAATGGACCTGTGTGAAATCAAAGGAGCAACTTGATAGCTGACCTACCAGTTTATTAGCCCCTGGATAAGAAAGGGATAATTTGGAGAATTATTTTTTATTTCTAATGTTAACATTAGAGAAGTACGGAAAATAATTAACTTTCCTAAAGAGGTCACACAACCCAAGACATACTGTCCTTGAACAGTAAAGAACAAAGTGAATAGTTTACATTATTTTTCTGTGAAATCTTCACATGAACAATATTTTTTTTAATGCTACCAATGCAAATTAAAATACCAGCAGATGAGAAAAACAAATTAGTTTCAGGTGTAACTTCTGGCACAGAGAAACCAATCTGCACAACTTACTACTAATTGCGGAGTTCACAGTACATTATTTTCTCATTATACTTGCAAGAGCATTCCCCAAAAGTATAAATCAAAAGGTTAAAAGCAGACATCAGGGGTTATAATTATCCACTCTTACAGCAAGAAATTATATCTTTTGCCAAGTCACCTACTCCAAAAAAATATAACCGAGGCCTCACTGCCAGACTGCCTGTACTTTTTATCCAGAATTCCTTCAGAAGATGGGATTATCCTTAGTCAGGACAGAAGTTTGGCAAACTGTTTATTTCACTCCCTTCTGTTGTTACAGGCAGACTTTTCTTCCACACTCCTCTTCTCATCAGAAATGCTACATCCATGATAAAAAATGAACACATTTGGTTTTGGCAGTATTCCAAAGAACGGAGAAAATTTGGTGCCTGTGAATTTTTTATTAAGATATTCAGTGGTGCCATACTGACAGCCTGCTTAACATACACAGAGTGAAACAGCTGGTGAAGTTCCATCAAGAACATTAGTCAATTGATGTATTTTTTTCCACAGTCAAATCTAGGGGCATTGATGTCCAGGAGCTTATTTCTGTTTTCCATTACACTGTACTGGGTTCTATCAAAGTCAAAGTTGCCATGTTCTGCCAACTAAAGTGTATCTGAACTCTAGTGAGAAAAACTAGAAATACGCTCCATCTGGCAAAAAGATCAATGTGCAATGAGCCAAATTAGATTTGGACAGTCGGCAGTTATTCTTTACTAATCCCAATAAGATAGGCTGCACAAGACAGCAGCATGAGAAAACTGGAATATGTTGTACCTCATTAACCATGCCTCTTATCAAGACTCTATGGTGCCTTCTCCTGAACGCACACTCCTCCATGTTTGGGCGGAATCCAGAAAGTGCGTATTTCAATTTAATACAAAATAATTTAAATAACTTTGATCACAACCTTATTATTTACATAGTACCCAAACAGTTGTATCATGTTTGTATATTAAATAAAACCTGCTTCATATAAAGCTGACAAAGTAAAGCTTGCAACTGAAAGACATAGTAGTCTTTCACACAGCCTTGAAGTCAAGGAATAGTCAAAGATGAAACACTTCAGGATTTAAGCCTTAATAAGCAAAGCAACCACAAAGAAAAAAGAAATGCTATAAACAATCTTATTTTAAAAGTAAAATGAGGAGGCTCAACTTTTTTTTTTTTTTCCTTAAACCGTATCTTAATACTGTAAAACTCCCTTGTTTTCTCAGTAACTCTTGACAATAAATCATTATGCATGTGTTGTTCCAGGAACACTCAGTAATTCACCTCTACTAAAAGAATCTCACTACTCTCAGCAGCAGGAGATTCACCTAAATCTCATTAACGTCAGTGGACAGACTCCCATCAATTAGTAGGAAACATCAACCAAACTAAGACAATAAAGGTTCTAGTTCTGCAATATAGTCATTATTTACTGATCGGTGTGTACAATTTTATACTTATACTGTTACACATCCTAACCAAGTTTTATTCTTAGCAATATTACAAAACTAAATGAAAGACAATACAGAAATCAAGGTTTCATGTACTAGATGCAGGACATGTGCTACATTGCATACAGAATCAGGTATTGAGTCCAAATCTACGTAATATCAGACTATGTGTTCTGACAAAGTGTACTTTTTAAATCGCTAATCCAGATTGATTGAAATAACTGGTGTCCACCAAAACAAGGTAATTACATTCCTCTTTTACTACTTGCAACGTAACTTGAAGCATACAAATTCTTATCCACATTGACTGCAAGTAGTAATGAACTTAAATCCCAATGAAAGATACTTAGATGTGACATTAGAAAACATTTTCATAACAATGACAGTAGGAGACAGGAACAAATTGCTCGGGGAAATTTCACCATCATCATTGTATTTTTTTAAAAAAATTAGTTAGACAAACATCTGTCAAGAGTGGTTTAGCTATAGTTTGATCTTGCCTTGCAGCACAAGAAAAGTACTAGCTGACCTCTCCAAGTCCTCTCCCAGTCCTTTTCTCTGCAGTTCCATACTGCTCTTTAATTTCTGCCACTCAGAGAAGTATTCTGGACACAACACAATATTTACTTTATGGTATCCAATGTTCTTCATGAATTTCAAATGTTAATAAAGGAAATAATAACAAACAACAGGGAATGAGTACATCAGCCAACACATATACATCCTGAGTTTGTTCAGGCACTGATATTCATTCCTGAACATTTGAACTGAGTGCAGTTACTGGCTTATAAATATAAGCTCCACCACATCGCATTATAATGTCCTAGAATTAATTTCCCTCAGAAAAATGTCTCCCTGTGGCCTTTGTGCATATGTATTTCCATCCAAATAATGGATGTCTCAAATATGATAACAGTTCTAAAAAAAGATAATTATTTTTAAAAGCTGCTTATATCCAAATTTTCCCCCTTCTTTTAAAATGTGAAAGGAGTAACTTGAAAAATTATTTTTGATAAGTGCTCGGCAGCTACGTACTCCCTGTAGCTACTGTCTTTCATCTGAAGTGCTAATCAACTGACAAACACAGGCATCTATGGAGAAAACCCTCACATCCAGGCTAGGCCCCTCATGCAGAATTTTGAAGAGATGTCAGCGCAAAGTCACTTGTGATGTCTAAGGTTTATTTCTATTGTCTTGTCAGTTTTACAGACTAAAACCAGGAATACACTGTGTCATTTTATAACCATTTTAAATTTAGTACCTTATTATGTTGATTTACAGATGTCATTTTAAACATCTATGAAATAAAAATAAAAGAATCGTAGGTATCATAAAAAGGACAGTTCCTTATGGCAAACAATCATGGACATAAAGTCTAATATCCAATGCATCATGAAACTGGTAAGAGTTCAAATAAAATTTTTTTTTAAAAAAAAGCTAATTGAAATAATGAAAAAACAAACAAATGAAAAACTAAAAAAAAAAAAAAGCTAGCAACTTTCCTTAGGGTTGTCTTGTACCCCAGTTACTTGTATTAGACCAAAAAACTTGTAAGGACTCAAATATAAAATTGGACACACAAGGAACTGAACATTTGAATGTTTAATAATGCATTTATCTTGAACAGAATAGTAAGAGTAAAGAACAGAGTAAAAATTCATGCATAAAAACATGAAAGCCTTGTACTACATTTCAGGTAATTTTAGTAGTTTCAAATACCTATTTATGATTGTACCTCAAATATTTTTTATCCTGAGAGACCAACATAGTAATTTTGAAAGATGTGCAAACAAAAGATGGGAGAGACAAAACAGGAATGTTTTTTATTTTTTTTAGAAACAAAAGTCAATTTGAAAAACAAGTATTTGTTTTAAGAAGTCCAAACATCAGCATAGGAAATTCATAAAAACTGCTAACAATTGCAACTTGTAAAACTCAAGAAGGAGACAACATTCAAGAAATGAGAAATATCCTTACACAAAACAAGACAAATTGTAACATAATAACAGAACAATTGTCTAAAGCTCTGGAGGTACTATGCCATTCATCGAGCAAAGTCAATCCAGAATTATAGTTAATTTGAAAGGGCTACTCAAAATCCAACTAGACATGGTGCTTGGCAATCTGTTCTCATTGACCCTTCTCTGAGCAGGAGGGTTGGACTAGGTGATCCCAAGAGGTCCCTTCCAAACTCAACCATCCTGTGATTCTGAAATTACCTGTAAAGCTGCCTTTTCAATTTCCTTTCAATAGCAACATTCTGGTTATACTGTATCAAAGCTCCCCAAACCTAATTCTGAAATGCAGTAACACCAAGATACTATATATTCAGTTCTAACAGCTTATACACTTCGGAGTTTTTGTAGCTGAAGACAGAATGTGTCTTTAGCCTTAGTATTAATAACGTGACTGGTTTTGCACTGGAAACTGCAGTTCATAAAAGAAAAATTGACAAAGTCTCTCTCAACTCTACAAAGACATGACAGGTAAAAATGAAAAAATTGACATGACCATTTCTTGACACTTAGTAGCAGTCAGGCTTGCAAAATGTGTTAAAATGAAAAACTTCCTTTTCCTGCTCTAAAGTCTGACAAACAGAAAGCCCCTATTTACCCCAAAATGCTCAGCACTGTTAAGGTAATAAATGCTGGCAAGACTGGCCTGAAGCCATTAGATAACACAACATGAGTAGCCATCCACACCACTGCTTCTTCACACAGGTTTTCTCTGTGTAAGAAGTCCTGGCTATCACAGGAGACTCGTCTCCTGATAAGAGTGGCTTTGGCACATGAGTCCAGGGCAGGGCACAGTGTACAAGTCTCCTCCTTGTGTCTCAGAAGTTTAGTAGCCACCATAGCTCTGTTGCCCCCAAGCAGCATCTTTCTTTCACATACCAATTTCAAGAAGAGTTTACACTTCCTGCCAGATAATGTTAAAGGATCAGCTAGCTGGTTTATTCTATTGAAATATGACTTCATGATATGGTTTGCCTCTCACATAAGGAGCCCTAGATACAGTCAGAGCTCCCCTTAACATCTCTTGCTTTTCTTAACTGAGGAATCTATCCTCATCCTGACTCCCTAGTTAACCATACTGAAATTCGTTGTACAATAGTTTCAAACAAGCAAAGAGAGACAACAATTTTATTACCATTATTAGCATTTTTTTAAACCAACAGCAGCAAAGCAATGCTTACGGTAAGGTTTTAAGGTGGTAAAACATACATGGAATTTGCTGAAGATGCAAATTAGGCACTATTCTGGCCTGGACTACTTATCTGAACCTCATATTCCAGTGTAAGGATTACTCTTCTCACTATGCTTTCCTTACCTAAGTTGTTTGTAAACTTGCAGTAACTTTACGTGTGCTTCTTTATTATCACAAAAGAATATTCACAGGAATACACAAGCACTAGAGCAGAGCATGTAAATGTATCCAAAAGAAAAGCATTTAAGTCAGGACTGTTTGCTTAATGATGGTTCTTCAGAACCCAGCTACGTGCAGGCAGAAGGGTTAAAAATAGGTGCTTAAATCATATCTTTATGTGACTAATTAAAACACTGCCTGAATTAACTGAAATAATTAACTGAAAATACAATGATAACTTGAAATGAAGGAGCCTCTGGGAAAAAAGTGATGGCATGCAGTGGACTGCTCACCTAGCAATCCTAACAAGTGGCCTACACTAGAGGAGCCCTAAAGAAAAAAACTTGTTGAAAATGTGCTGTGAAGCAGAGGTTCTGTCATGGTGGGCTATGTACTGTTTGTGAAGAACAGTTAGGAACCTTTAATTTACACAGCATTTAGAAAACAAAACAAAAAACTGATTTCATTTCTCTAACTCCATCTGGTGTTCTAGTTTTCTAATAAGCTACAAATACATGCAGAAGAAGACCTAGCTAAGGACACTCACTATTTTTGCCTCTCTAACCTGCCCAGTTGTCACAATGCTTTTTTTGGATCTGACCATTCTGCTTTGTAGTTTCACATTCCTCCATAGAAACTCCACACCAACACTCATCAGAGAAAATGACTGTCTGAGTCAACACTTGAGAGAATAATGGCCTTCAAGTTCAAGCCCAAAGTTGCATGAATATTGAGAAACAACACTAAGTATGTGGCAGACAAATTTAAGTATCATAGAAGTACAGTCAAATATCTTGAACACAGTTTGCTCTTTTTTTGTGGCAGTCTATTAGATGATACTTTAAAATACGTACTAAAAATCAAAGTAGTTTAAGCTGACGGTGATAGAAATGAGTTTCATTGACCACACAATTTTGAATACTAGGTTTATTCACTGAAGATTTCAATGTAATTACAACGAAATAGCAAGCAGCTTGTTTGAATCCTCTGAACTTCAGTTGACAGAGTTACTTCTGGGTTGCTAAACTGTACTGTTATGCATCATTCTATAATTTTCTTCCAAAAGATAGGAATAAAAATATATTATGCCATGTTTTGAAATGTCAGCTTCATCGGAATTCCATTTTGGCTTCTAAGAACTTAAGTACACAGATTAAGAGCCCCACAACCACTACCCTGAAGCATTATTTTAAAGATTAAAAAATTAAAGCCTACTAAGTAAGGCTAATTCATGTCAAAGCTTTTAGATTTCTAATAGTATCATGAGTTACTGGCGGGTAAAGGAGTAGAAAGAGTAAGCTCCTTAAGAATGTTATGTCCATCTGTGAGTACCATCTGTCAAAGAAATCCTGAAAGAGGAGGCTAAAGAAGAATCCAGAATATGCCCAGCTGTTGTACTGTAAATTACTATCTACGCTAGAAAACTCTCACACATATTTCTAGGCAGATGAATGATTTCTTTCCTTTTGATTCTCATTTTAGATATGCAATCTCTGCTCTCTGCATTTCAGTACAACCATACATAGCCTCTGAAACAGTTGATTGCATTGAATAATTCTGAGAGTAAATCAGACAACATAAACTGAGGCCTTGATTGGTTTTGACAACAACAGTCAAAAAACCATTTCTCATTAGCATTATTTTTAAATGCACCAATAATACTAAGAAAGCAATTCACAGAAGAATGTTCACTCAGGAGCTGTCTGGGCAATTTAACAAGTATTAATATATACCTTTATATATGTGCTTGTATGTGTATCTGTATAAGACACACATACATGTTTTTAATTATCAAGGATATTTATATAAGTGCCCTGAGCTGAAGTGAGCTGTTAGTTACAAATCACTAGAAAATTTCTGGGACTGCTGAAACAAACTAACCTGCTGGGTGCACACCACATCCCACAGCAACTCTTCCCTAGTCATTTTCTATCTTCCTCTGGGAACAAATACAGATATAAGTACACCAAGAATTATGTGAGGTGAAGGAAAGGGAGGTCTGTACAGAAATGAGTTCTAAGATCACTGGATGCTTTTCATTTTGCCAAAGGAAGGATATATGGTCTTAATATGAGGTTGATCTTATTCCTCTCCCATCCATGTACCAATCAGCAATAAAAACCACCACGAAGCTATAAAAATATATTAAAGGGGGGAATGGACACAGAAGAACATAGAATATATTTAAAGACACGTAAAACAAAGGAATAGAGAGCTCACTGCAAAAAAAAATTAAGTAAACTGTTTCTTCTTCCTGAGCTTTGTGGGAAACAGAACAAAGATAAGATGCAAAGGCTGCAAAGTAAACCCTGGAGGCTTAAAAAACCAAAACAACAAAAAAAAAAGGCTTACAATGAGAAGAAAACCAATGCCATCCCAAGAGAAAAATTATATACATCAAATACCTGCCATAGCTGTTGCAAGCATGTGAAGAAGCACTGTGATATCCTATATATTCTACTGTTTTTCCCCCAGGCTAGTATGGCTTTAGATTTCACATATTTTTGGAAAGACCTTCCTGCCCAGCAGGAAGTAGAATGGTTCAGAAAACAACACTACTATACAGCCATTTTAATGTGCTGCACAGATCCTTTGCTTTCTTCTTCCTTCATCCAATAAAGGTTTACTCCGCAGTTACACAGATACTTATGATTCCTCCTTTTTTAATGGAAGTCAGTATTACTAAAAAAAATCTATCCTTCCCTCAAAAAAAAAAAGGGGGGGGGAGGCGGGGGCAGGGCAGGGGAGGGGAGAAAGGGGAGATGGGATTACTGAAGAACAACAGATAAAAACATGGCTTTTCCAAACACGTCTACTTAACTGTGTCCTAAATTAACAGTATATAGGTTAAATGCTAGTAGGAAAGAAGATTCCTTCCCAATGAGTAAGTAAAAAGTAGAACAGAGGAGAGCAAAGAACCTACAATTCCTGAAATAATAAAACTAAATTTAGGATAATATCTCTTGATTCCCCTCAGCTTGATCATGTTCTTTATTGTAAATACAGCATTGTATTTATTACCATTGGTTATTTGCAAAAAAAAAAATGCACTAATGAATAACTGTGCTGGAGGAATTCTATTCACAAGCTGTTAAAATACAGCAGAAAATACTGCCATTAAACACAAGAAACACCAAGTGATTGATTTTTAGGTACAGATCAAAAAAAGAGTCAGAGTATGTGTGAAAGCACATCTATATATCTGTGCAAGGGAAGGAAGAAACACTGTATTTCACTGGAAATTTAGATTATTTCATGTTATTATTCTTTCCATGTCAACCACATGAACAGCTGCTAGTTCAACCTGACCAATGCTGATACGAGCTGAATCAAAGCCTTGCTAAAGGCAGCATGAAAAAGAATGAGAACCTTACTGGAGTGTACAGTTGCAAGGCTTTATGACAAAAAGAAAGAAGCAGCAGAGGATTGTATTATTTCCTGTGTGCTATTCCATAGCCAGATGAAGAATAACATCACGACCCTCCCATGAAACTGATAACAGTACACAGGGTGGGAGAACTCACCAGTGGAAGGATCTGAAGGGGGACATAAATGGCTCTCAATCCATGAGGAAAACACAAATGAAGAAACATACATGATGACAGAGGAGGGAGGGTTTGTAATCTTATTTTCTTTACTATGTTACTAAGGGCTCCAAAATAATTTTTAAAGGGTGAAAAGTAAACACAGTGCCTACTTGCTCAGAGTCCTGACTGGGAAGCCTGCTGGAACACCTAATGCACAGCACCGCAGCAGCCACGCCTGGCACCTCAGTCACCCACACCACCAGCCTTCCCCACACCTGAATACAAGAGAAGCTGATAATGAATCTTTTGAGTCATAAATCCCACCCTGACAGGTATAACAAGATACATTTTACATTATTATTTGGCATTAGCTTTTCAGTTGCGTTAAGCTAATTCAGTGTGAAAAACATACAGGTTTTTTTTCCTAAGTCCACTGAGATCGCATGGTAGGAGCAGAAGACTCCCTAGAACTCTCCTGTGTCCACCTGAAAAACAGTTTTACTACTTTCTGAAAGATTTTTTTTTTTTGCTTTTATTTTGCTATTTTGAGACAGTAGCATGCTTTCCTTTTTGACACTAAAATTACATTCAAAGTAACAGATTTCTGGCCTATAATAATGAGGCTTTGGATTTTCATTCTAACTGCTTACACTCAGGGTTCTACCCTGTCTACTTTAAAGGCTGCAGAGACTTTGAGTGAGACTTTTATAAGAGATGGAGGCTATGATCCTTCATCTGACCATGGGATACCAAGCAAGATGGGATACAGTGTGTTGTTTTTCTCCTCAGAAAGGCAGCTCCTCGACCCTTCTTTGCTGCACAACGTTATATGAAAGTAGAACAGGAAAGGGCAGAAAACAGTGAACAGGAAGATGTGGCCTATGTGAGGATGTGCTTCAAATTCCTAGCCTGATGGTTGATTATTTCAGTAACAGTCAATTTCATTAATACTTTTTTTCCACTGTGCTTTTTCACATTCAGTGTTCATACAAAAGTCTAACTGCAGGAGGAAGGAGTTTGTCAGAGAGAATTTTCTGGTCTTTAAAATGCTGAAAAGCAGCAGCCTGTGCAGACAGCTGAAGGGAAGGTTGTAAGAGTCAGGTTGTATCAAGTTTGCTGATTCACCCAGGTGAACCAGAAGCCTGCATCTCAGTGAGAACTATGGAAATAGATTCAAGCTTTGCCATTTTTAGATCCTAGACAGAATACAACAGCCCACATTGAGAAGTTACAAAGAGAAAACATATAGCAGGAAACGATGCACTTCATAGCACTGCTATCTTTTTTTTTATTAGAGATTAAGACATGACTGATTTGATATGCCTAAACTGCAAGTGTTGTATTAAAGACATATTCAAATAAAGAACTGAGAGAAAGCTAGGGTTGAACTCACATTTTAAAAAACAAAGAGAATATTATCTTACCAGTTATTTAGGAATACACAAAAGTACAGAAAATTCCCACCACCACCCTCAGAAGTGACTTGTGTATTCCTCCCTTTCTTGTTTCCCTCACTCCCGTGCTTGTTTTCTGTCTACTATCCTCCTCCGTTTAAATAGCTCGAGGATCACTTGGAGGATCAAAGTTGCTATTTTCAGTCACTTAACCTACGGTTAATCTCATCGTTGCTTGCCTGTTTAAGCAGAATTAGTTGTCTACTCTGCACCTAATGGCTAACAAGGAGACTGACAGTAAGTCCTTGCCTATATGTAATGTTACAGAAGGTGCATTTCAGAACTCACATAATGAGCAGTTTTAGCTAGTTTTGACACTTGTTTTTATAGACTTGATCAGATTAATGTCTGTGTTAATCATTATTGTCTGGCTGCAACTCAAGCATTGCTTTACTCTCTCTGGAAACCAAATTGAAAAGCAAATTTTTTAGAGCAGGGAACAGCAGTTCAGAACTTAAAACTAGCAAGTAGACCAGTTACATCTACAAATGATTTATTAACATGATACACAAGCAGAGTTAATCAAAAACTTTCCTTGGACACATCTTATGACTGATCTGCTTCAGGAAAAGTCTGAGTAAAAAACAAAGTAAAAAATTTACTCATTTTAAATTAAACATCCTGTCCTCATTTTCAGAAGTGTGGAATCAAAGATCATTCCTGACAGGTGCATGTGCCTCAGCTCCAACCAGGAGAGACTTTTCCGAACTCACCATCAGCCAAATGGCTTCCAGCAAGGTGTTTATTTTTAAAAATGGAAAAGTTTTTCTACAGTTCTTGACATTATCAACACCACTATCAAAGTATTCTGAGAAAACAATGCTTCATAAGGAAGCAAAGTTACCTACAGACCTAACATTTCTTGTTTTCACAGATTCAAAGAAAAACACCTATTCTGTTTTAGAATATCAGAAAGCAATGGACAGTGTTTAAATACTCAATTTTTAGTACTCAACTTGAGACAACCTGTTACAAATAGACACACAACTCAATACTTGTATCCTTTAATAAATAAAAAATTTATGTAGACATTTTAAGGAATTATATTCTTTCTTCTCATTGATCTGAAGCTGAGGAGTACGCAAGCTATGTAATAGTGGCAAAGTACTGCCTTACATTTCTTTAATATAACAAATAAAACCAAAGCCCAGTATTGAGATTTGAGTGCCAAAAATACATACTCGCTGATATGAAATCACAGTTCAAAAGGATGAATTAGACTAGAAGTCTACAAAAAAGCCTCTGCCATTCCTGAAAACTGCATCTACTGAGGTTTAATTCAACTCAAATATTGTACTGACAAGAAATTCTCCACTCTGGCTCCAGGTGAATCAGCTGGCCTGTAAGACCAGACTGGGCAAGTAACTCGGTTATCTGCTTCAAAATACACTTTTTATAAAATAAGTCACATGCATCTTGCTAGATAAATTCTGAGAATTTTGTGGCTTTTTTCCCCACATTAAAGTTTAATTATTATGTTAAAGACTTTGTTGCAAGACTCTAAAAATTATAATGACAGAAGACAACCATCAGTTATTGACACTTTTATAAAGTATGCAATACTGAGAGAAGATCAGTTATTTAGGAACGGTAACAAGGATTTACCAGTTGAATTCTGTTTTTCCTCTGATCATGTTTTCCCTCTTAGCTAGAACCAATTTTCCAGTTTCCTGTTATCTGTCTATGGTCAGCTTACAAGCTCCTTAATAAAGCTTAATGAAGGGACCTTCTGCGAAGTAGGACACAGCAGATAAGGTATTGAGAGTTCTTCTGCTTAATATATTATGCAAATATAATTACAAATCTCAATAAGATTATTACTGATGCTATTTGAATGTTGCACAAACTAGTATCACACCATCAGCCATTATCAGCCAAGAATTCTCATTACCATAAAGCTGATGCCTGCAATATGAATCCCACACAAGCACACGTATCTCAACTTTTTCATACACTAGCTGCATTTTTACCTTAAATGTACATTTGGTCTTCAGTAACTGCTGTGTTCAAGCAGACCAGATAGAGAAGTTCAATCAGAACCCAAGAACTAAATCAGGATTGTGTCACAATTTCTAACAACATACCAGAAACCTCTTCATCCCAAATTCAAGATGTTCTCTGTTTTCAGGTGGCAACAGGACTTACCTGAATTTACAGAGTAACTTTATTATTTCATCACCCTCTCTAGAACAAAGGGATTAGAAGATTTTTGATGTCACTAATAACATTAAATACACATTAAATTGCATTGATCTGGTACTAGGGGAGCCAAAACATGCTTGTGAAATGCTTATTGATCTGAATCACACAAGCACAGCCAAAACATTATACAGCACTTTTTAAGCCACAGAAATCATTAACTGCAATAGGAAGACACACATACAGAGTGAAAATAAAGGGGGTTTACATTATATTCTCCAAAATATTTCAGCACTTTAGAGGTTTCATGTTACTTTCATCAAGACACTGCAAGATATCCGCATTCAGCTAGTGTCAACTGGAAGAAAGACACAAATACACTGAGACAGGCACAATTTTTGCAGGCAGCAACACAAAGATTATGGCAACACATTTGAAAGATAAGTAGGGAAATCAGCAAGCTGTTTTGCATTCATGTAGATAATGGCATAGTATAGAAGTTACTAACTCATTTAAAAATTATGGGACAGAATTTTTGGCTGTTAGTACATTCATAGAAAAAGCAGGAAAATGACAGAACAAGAGAAACAGAATAACAGCACACATCTCCCCGGGGAAACTGCAGTGAGCAGCTTCTACGTTTGTTCACATTTCCAATGGAGCTGGTGTAATTGTTGATGACACAGTTTTTTCTAAAAAAGAAAATAATCTTAGGCATGTTAAGGTCGGACATCACTGTTTATCAGAAATCAGTTTTCCTTAATTGGAATTAATTCTATGAGAAGGGATGCAAAGGTCTAGTTTGAAGTCAGATACTACTATACACAAATGCTGCATTTCTTGCCCGTGACATCCTTGGAACCCTTCTGATCTTTTGATAAGAGACAAGTTAATCCCACTTACGATATTCAAATGGGAATCACGATGTTTTACATTTAAGCATTCACAACTCTCCTACGCATCTGTCAAAACAATCATAATATTAGTAATACAGAATCTCAGACAAGTATTTTCCAGGAACTATAGTTTAAAGCAACAAGGCAAGCAAAGACTGAATGAATGTTTATACAAGAGTTGCAACTTGACATATACCTTTTGGGGTTTTATGCTCTTAAAAAGAACACCTGCTTTGAGATGCAAGTGAATAGCAAGAGAATGTTATTTGGAGCTATTGCAATTCATCAGGAAGAAAACATGTGGACTTAGCATTGTACAACTTTCACTTCCTCAAACATTATGTGTAATATTTAGAATGATTATGGTGAATACCATGTCAGATCATAAAAGCGTTGGGAGCAAAATCTGAATTCCTGCTGAGTCCTCAAAATCAGGTAATTTTTGTCACAGTATTGAGAATTGACACAGAATCATATATAAAAATGTTTTAATAGATTTTTTTTTTCCCCACACGAGTAATAGTGTCACTGAAAGTACAAAAGTCAGGACTAGTAATGGTATTGGTAAGGAACTGGCTAAAAGAGAGATGACAATGCATAAGTACTGAAAGAAGAAATAAAATCAGAGGAAGATTATTAGTGGAAATCCACCAGGGTCTGTTTTGAAACTGATTTAACATTTTAGTTAACAACCTTGGCACAAAAATAAATGCATGCTAATAAAATCTGTAGATATCACAAAGCTGGAAAGCAGCAGTAACAGTAGGGAAGACTGGAATATCAGACATACAGAAATGGCTAAACTGAAGACTATAACAAACAGGAATCAAATTAAATTTAACAGTGTAAAATGTAAATACCTGCCTATTGATCATAACAGCAGAAACTTCACCTATACACTAAAACCTTACCAACTGTAAATGAAGGAGAAGGAACTGGGTACACCAAATAATTATATTATACCTCTGCCCTTTCAGTGTGATGGAAGTGTGGCTCTTGGTTTCACTGGGAGAAATATTCCAGCAGAGAGGGAAAAATACTGCAGCTAGACTACAAGTTCTTTCTCAAATGTCATCTGGAATATTATTTACAATCCCTGTCATTAAAGTTTCAGAAAGCTGAAAGTTGTCAGACAACTCTAGGAGTGACCTTTAGGAGTGAACTTTAGGAATGACCATACTTAAAACTGGCATGAAATTCTACTTCAAAAATTGTGATCTGTAAAAGAAATCCCTAAAATTTTAATTTACACATAAGAAACTTCAACCAAGCTGCCAAACATGTGCCAAAAACATAACTGTAGTTCCAATAGTATGAAATAGACCAAAAAGAAGTCATCATTGTGGTACAGAAATTTAGCTCTTTTTCATAACTACTATACTCTTTAGAGTTAGACCCACATTTAAGTAAAGAAGCATCATCTTTTCCAATTCTTCTCTCTATTTTACAGCACTTTCCTGTGATCAAAACCAATCTTTCAAATACAGCACATGTAGATTTCTTATCGTGCCTTATTTATCACAGTCCCAAAACCTACTAGCATTTTTGGAAGTATTCATAATCTAAATATTCTGCTTACTGTCAGCTGTAGCTTGGCTGTTGTAACATCTAACCAGTTGGAGGTAAAATTAACCTGGACTAAAACACTGTAGCTCTACTGCTCTGTTATAAGAAAGAAAATATGTCCATCATATGAAATCACACACCGTGTTTATTTTTCACTACACCTGTTTTCCACTTTCTTCATATATTAAATGAAGGTATAATTAGTTATCTTCATATTCCCAGAGCGTGTAAAACTCCCATACACTTCAGTGGGATGCCATCTGATGCCCCGTTGACTCTACTTGACACTTAATAGTCAAGAATCATTATTAGACAATTTCAAGCTCTTGCTTCTTTGTTTTTTGTAAAGCTTCTGTTCATCACCGTGTTGTCAGTGTGCTACTCTGTAAAAGTTACCTATTTTCAGTCACTAGGACAGCCCTTTACAGGCTTAGCATGCAGCTGCAGACTGTAGAAATATTATGGTGTACCAGATGAGTCAGTATGGAAACAGTCCTGGTAACAATTTGTCTTTTGCTAAGCAAAAATACTGCAGCATATACACAAGTAAGCATATTAAAGAATAAGTGTGTTTGTATAAATATAACATACCAATATATTTATATGTAAAATTAGCAGTAAATTAGTCTATTGATATCTCTGGCATCCGTGGAAGACTAAGAATATGCTTCTTCTAGAAGATCACTGCACTAGAGATCAAAACTGCACTTTTGTACAGGAATATTTTACGTTTTTTTAAAGCAACTCTTCAGAAAAAAAACAATAGCTCTATTTAATAGACAGGCTCCTATCTTTCTCCTGTGATGTAAACATGATAATAATTTGATGCAAAGAATATGAAAACAGTACACTCATTCTTACAAAACAGAAATGAAGGAAAAGAATAAAAATGTATCCCGAAGACTCTCATCCCATAAACCATTCACAGAATATGTTCAGGTAGGTTCAACCTGTAAAACAATCTTTATTCCAACCAAAAGCCAAGAAAACATGCAGGAATAAGCTAGACCAAGTTACGGTTCTACTACTCTGCCATGTAATAATAGATGTAAGACAGTTTGATGTATGTTTTTTGCTTTCATTGTTGTTAGAAAACAAACAAAACATATTGACAAGCATGATTCAGATATAATAAACACCGTAACATCTGCCTATAACTCTTGACAGCAAAAGACTGAGGAAAGAACTGTAGCCAGAGGCTATAAAGGAAGAAATGCATTTGGTCTAAATGCATCCCACTATCTCTAGTACCTACCTAGTAAAAAATATCAGACCATTAAAAATAGTAAGAAAAATTAAAAGTGCACTGCTTGATCAAACGCACTAAAATTCCACTTAAGAATAAAGGACAGTGTTATTGAAAAAGTCTTTGTACTCAAGTTGCCTATGTAGTGCACTTTTTTATTTTAACACAAAGCATAAGGCACAATGCTTGTTTAAAAATAAAACAAATTCATAATTTTTTTAATGTCTCAGATAGGAACTTAAGACCTGAATTTTCAGCCCTTAAACTTAATACTAAAAGAGCTGTATTTGCATAAGATCAGATTTTAGCTGCCCCTCCCCCCCCCCTTTTTTTTTCTTCTAGCCAGTATTTTCTCCTTTGTACCTTTCTCATGCTCTTTCCCTGGATTTTACATACTATATCCGATTAAAAATTACTGAGTTACAGTGGCAGTAACATCACTGCTTCCTCCTGCGCGAGGAAATGCTAAAGGCTGCCCCCCAATAGCTAATAAAGAAAAACTGAACAGCATAAACATCACAGCACCTGAGTCAATAAAGATTTTAATACAACTTTTCAGATAAAACTCCACAAGGTCTTGCTTCCCTGACCTCAGCCACAAAGCCTTCTGTAACTGAACCAAGCATGACCTTACGCAAGCATCTGCTTTGTAAGCAGTATTCTAATTTGCAGGAGGTTAAGTGACCTATTTTATCTCATGTAAGAAGTTAAAATCTAGTAATATTTTGCTGTTATTAAAAAGGAATGTAGAGCAGGCTCTTCTAATAATACAATAGTTCTTCTGGAAATATAACAGGGAAACGCTTACTGTAGAACAGCTTCAATGCAGACAAGATTATTTGGACAGATACTTCCTTACTGCTCTTTCAGGAATCAGATCCTTGCACTGATATCTTATTATAATTAAGATATCTTGCAAGGGTATCTTAATTTCCTATGAAGAAAAGGAAGTATTACATATAGTGGTTGGGACAACAGCAATTTGATTCAGAAATTCAAACCCCAAATTTCTACTGGTCAGATCTAGCAGTTGTGATGGTAGAGACATTCTCACTCCAAATCCATCAAATATGCACTGGGGACACTGCTCTAGCAAGAACCTAGGTAAAGACTTCTTATAAAGTATTCAAGCATCTCAATATTACAGTTTGATGCTAATACTGCAGGAACATCTAACAATAAAGCCAAGTTATGATTGCTTATTTATGCAATGACAAATCTACATGAGACACAAATTCTGCAGATTAGCAGCTGCACAGGACAAATTTATTATAATCTGATCTAATCTAATCACGTAAACCAAATTGTATTTAAAATAAAAAGAAAGAAGCAAAGGGCCCATAATCATAAATAAAGGCATACCAAAAGGAACTTGAGGGGCACATAGGATATTAATAAATGAAAATCTGAGACACTATGAAAGGAGGTAGTTATGAAATAAATACTGTGTTCATGAAGAGATAATAAAATGGAAAAGAATGGAGGGGTGCACTCCTTGTCTTGCTGGTCTTCCTAAACTGACAATAATGAAGAATTTCCTTCCTTAGGAGGTAGGTATCAGACACGGAAAGGGAAGGGTTTATTCCTGAGGGTTTTATGGCTAACTACATTTAAGACACCCCAGCTTCTTGTACCTCTTTTTCTTTAAAACCACAGAGTCAAATAAATAGCCAGATATCTCAAGTACCACTCAGTGGATGTAGGGGAAGACACAGGCACAATATAATGAACAGATTTTATTGGAAAGACCAGCTTAAAACTATTTTTTCCTATTCTCCTTCTTCATCAAACAGATTAGAGAACTGACCCAAGCTAGTTAAAACGTAGTTACTTCTAACTTGGACTGGTATCCTCACTCAGGTCACTGCACAGCCCCACAAACCTTTGTTTCAGCAGAGCAGCAGGGATGTTTGGAGCTTGGGTGCTGGGGAGAGAAGAATAATCCGAGAGGAAAGGCCAACGGGTACATTTGTAAAAGCACCTCTGCTGAAAGGACTACTCAAGGCTACCATCGCTTAAGGCACTGGAGTCAGGGTTTCTAAACTCCTTCTGCTTGAATAACACAGAACACAGGTCTATGCTATGCATTAAACACCTTTCAGTTAAATTAATGCTCCCACTAGACACAATAACATAACAAACCATTTGTCTTCTACATGACAGCACAGCCAGTCTGATGCAGTAGCTCTTGGCACTCCAAGCATATACAGGTATTTTATTTCAAAATACTTCCAGTTCATCACAGGCTCCTTCATAAATCCTACCAACAAATTCTAGTCAAACAGCATTAACCTCCTACAGTCCTCACTGCAAATCAGATGTCACCCTGAGGGGGTACTGTGGGAGCAACTGCCAGTGCTCATAGCATACAGGGTCACAGGGCAAAATGAAAGCCCAGAGCCTGTAAAGATGACCTGTGTTTCTAGCACTTCCCCCACTGGAAAAAGGGAGAAGAAACAGAGCCTAGATTGACAGAGCTCTCCTACCTCCGTAAAGGAATACCTTGTAAGGAAGCACTAGCTTACCAAATACTCACTAAAACAACTTTCTGTCCTGCAGTTTTCCATGTAAACCTAAACCATGCAACATTTCTAAGCAATACATTTTCAGCAGACTATCAAAATAACCTTATGTTATTTTTTCCTTATTTTTCTAGCTGTTTCCTTCACTCTCAGCACTTTGTAAGGACATCTTCATGTGTGTTTTCGACATTATGTCTGTTGCAAAGTTTGGTAAACACTTAAAATATATAGTTGCTTTCTTTCAAACCCACAATTATGGTTCACTTCACCAAAGGCCAGAGCACTTGGCTCATCCTTGTGCCAACTCAACTCAGACATAGTGCAAAATGTGGCTAACTCCCTAGGATGTGCCTTCCACCCCCAAATTTTCCATTTAAGCAAATTAATGATCAGGAAAGATGGGATACACCCAGAAGACAGAAAACCACTTACTCAGCAAGTCAAAAATGGATATGCTGGCACTGAAACTTATAGTTGAAAGTGAAATGCATCCTACAAAGAATCACAGATTTCAGCTGCCTGCTAACTACAGTAAATATTTCAGGGATGTCCCCAAGATGAATTTTACTGAGAACAAATAGTACCTTCTTGTTAAGAGCAAAGAGGAGGCCGGATTGATAGGGAATAGACAGTTCTTTTATCCCTCTAACGCGTTTATTCCCTTATGTTCCATATTTCTCAGAAAGGATGTCACTTCCACAGAGAATTCTGCTGCTCTACATTTTAAGAGCTCAAATGTTCCAGTGAAGCCCAACTTAAATTTCAGAAGTTGATAAAGAAAACAGAAAGAGAAGAAAAAAAATGCTTCTGGTGGTTTAGAATGTTAAAATCCTCCAGACTAAAAGACAGCAGCAACTAGAAATCCAGAAACACAGTGATTCAAGCTAACTGTAATCTCACATACCTTATGGCAGTAGGTGTGTTCATGCTTTGCATGTCTATCTTTTCACATGCAAAAATGACATCTGAAATGTATATAACTTGAGAGCTTGCCCTGTAGTCTTAACTATCCTCCCACAAACTTAACCAACAAAAATAATAATTTACATAGGTGTTTCATAATCCTTCCAAAATATTTTCTTAGTAAGAAGGTAAGTAAGGATTGTTTTACCACTCAATATAAAAAAAAAAAAAAGCACTGTTTAAGGTGGGTGTGTGCCAATATATGAAAACTATTTTAAATGAATATTTTTGCAGTGGTCTGGAGGATCATGAGGCTAAATGTTGAACACTCCCTAGCTGCAAATTTGCTCTGCACTGAATCACTGTGCAACCCTGCACAGAACAAATAGATGGAGGAAAGTCAAGATGAAAATGACTTAAGCACATTAACACTTACAGTTCTGTGCTATTCAAGCAGCTGGGATGTCCCAAATGAACTTTAGGACAGAGACAGACTTAGATGTAGTCTTACTAAAGCAAGGGCTGTCTCAGAAGACAGCACAAAAGGCAGCAGCACAGTGAAGGGGCGTGCAAAGCCACCAGTGGCATACTCACTGTGCCTGGGATTAGAATGTGCCCACAGGGTATCTTCTGCAGTCCTAAGGAGAAATTTCTTCCAGTGGCAACCAGGCCTTCTAAAGTCTTTTTTAGTTAAAAGGATTTAGATAAACCCAAGCATTTTACACGTCAATTCCACCTTACATAAAATGGAGGGAAAGCCTGGCTCACAAATAAAATAATTAAGGAGTTAAAGTCTCAATTGCAGGGAAAACAAATTTTATATGTTTGAGGTAGCACAACACACATAAATAAAGTGTCACTACCTAGCTTAAGATGATAAGAGTTATACTCCAGCACACATCTGGATGTTTGACAATGCATGCAAATATAAGCTTTTAACATACGCAACAAGGAATTAAGTAACAACACAACCTTGAAACCGAAATTAATATTAACGCATGTAGAGGCTTTTTTCAGCCAAAACCAAAAAAAACCCCGTCCTACACATCTATAAAACACAAACTGATGTTGATTCCTAATAAACATAGAATCTTACCCTGTATGATACTACAGTTTGCAGAAAACTGGCACAAGACAATATTTAACCTTGGCCTACAAGCAAGCATCACTTCATTAGTACAAATTAGTAATTTACGGTATCAGGGGCAGGTATAAGCTTTACACGAATTCCCAAGGAAGTCATGCATTTGTGAGAGATATACATATGTACTTTTTTCCTTACTGTGAACATCTGCACGTATACTTAACTTAGATGTTTTCTTTCTAAAGCTAGTCTTGGAGCTGTCAATGTCATTGCTCTGCTGCATTTATAACAATAGCAAAAGGTATTTTCTCTAATGTGCATCTTAGCATTTTGTTAACATTCTGAGCCATCATTTAACTATCAGGTAAAATACCACATGATTTGTTCACAGAAATTAACTGATCAGAAATTTAAAATTATTGAAGTTTTATGTTCTGACTGTTGTTATCCCCAAAACATTCTATCACATATTTACTGAAACTAAAAAGTAGATAAAAACAGAAAGAAAAAAATCCCAAAAATTCATCCTAAAACCAGTAGTACTGATGTTATTTTCAGCCGGCAACTTTTCTCCTTCGTCAATTCAGTAGGTATCAGGAGACAGCTTCAAAAACGTCATACAACTTATCTGCACAATTCTACTAATCCCTAGATTTTGATCTCCTTCCCACTATAAATTCATCACGTATTCCCACAATGCTAGTGCAGAAATGGCATTCAAGTTTGGAACTCCAAAACCTGAAATACAGTCACAGCAATGTCACTCAAGTAATGCTGAGGTTGCTTGTATTCGACGCTTGAGAGCCTTGGTCAATGTACTTTAGGAAGGGAAAGTGACTTGCATTTGACATCGGAGTGGTCTGCACACCAACTACCACTGCAATCAGTATTGCTCCCCAACAAAATAACTGACAACAGAAAAGTGATCAAGGATAGAAAAGAGCAAGAAGAGTGGCACCTTGAGAATAAAAACAAATACAATTTTTTAAAGATACAAAAACATTCAGAGAAAATTACCAAAGTACAACACTATGTATGGTTAATGTGCAAATCTATCCTGAAAGAAATGGGGCACTAAAAGGAAACTAACCAAAGCAATCTGCTATCTCACTGTATGAAAAAAACCTTGAACAAAATATGCCTCAAGCATGATTTGTAGTTCACTAGCTACAGCTCAGATGCTCAGACCCTGATGCAGACTGGCTAGTCATATGAAATATCACCACTACAGCTGTTACATTATCCATCCTTCAGCAGTTATCCTTTAGCAGTGTTTTCCTCCTCCTTCTCCTATGACTTTTCCTGTGTGCAACACAAGCCTAAAAAGGAGGTGGCCACCAGAGTGAAACTTTCAGGAAAAGAGCATTAGTGGCATTTAGATGATGTGTTTTCCTTTCTTTCGCTTTACCAGTTGCAAACATCCTAATAAAACTAACAGGGGAATGGGTCTCATTTCAAAGGCTGATCACTTAAAATACACTGAAGTGCTCTTTATATTTTTAATCTTTGCATAACATCCCTTTATAAACACGCCTTATAAACAGCAGCATTAATGATAAAATGACAAAGTGGCATTTAGAACTTTAAAAACCTCACTGGCAAAGCCACAAATCAAACAACAAAGGACTGGGAATGGATATGGGCTTGCTTTTTTTGTGTGTGTGTGTGTGTGTTAAACATTCATAGTAATAAATATACAAACATAATAATTAGTACGTTGTTTTGAATTGTGATATTACTGAATTTGTCTATCAGAATTTTATATCAACACCTAGTTCAACTTGGTGACACTATTTGAGGATGGAAACATCACATCTGTATATTACATATTAACAGTGCTGAATTGTGAAGAAGGTTTTAATCTGTTTGGAGGAAAAGGTATAGACGGTGGGCGTCTGTTCTTCTGGGAAGAGTTATTACCACATACGCAGACTTACTGGGTAGAATACAGCAGTTTACATAGTACATGAAGTACTCTCCACCCAGTAACAGGAGACAGCATCTCAAAAGTTTACCCATGAACACATTTTAAAAGTTAGACCCAAATTAAACTGAATACAAAACCTTTCACTTTAGGTCCCAAGTGAACAAACAGCTTTTCAGAAACAACACAGCTGAAATCTTCAAAATTCAAGAAAATTGCTTAAGGAAAATACTCTGCATGGGTTTTTTCCACAGTGTTATCACAAAGGGCTCTTTTGAGCAGGTGGACATAGTTCTTCAACAGAACTATAAAAAAACCTTCAAAATATTCCAGAAGACCAATTTGTAGCTTAGCACCAGCCCACTTTAGAGCACACCTAGCTACGTCTTTTTCATGAAAAGCCACTATCTCAAAGGAAACAAAACACAACCCAGTAACAAACCAAAACCAACCGCAATATACCTTTTTGACAAAAAAACAAAACAAAACAAATGAGCAACTTCTCCGGAGCAAAACAGCCAAGTGGGAACAGTAAAAGAAGGAATGGCCAGTATAGACTGATTAAGGGTGACAGATGGATGTATCAAACGAGCTTATTGTGCCAATTTGATGATTCAGCTTAAAAAACTGCGAGTTTTCCTCTTGATTTCTGTCAGAGCAAAGCGGATCTATTGAGTGCATTTCAAAATTCTGCCTCTAGTAAGGTAATCTTCTGCTCCGCATGCAAGAAACAGCATGGAATTCAGTAGAGGATGATACATTAAAGGAAAGATGATTCTAGTGTCATGGCCTCCAGAAAAACTAGACACAAGCGACAATGTTTTCCTTTGAACAGAATGTATTGTTTTTTAATATTCCACGGTAAATGTAAGTACCACAATTTAAGTATTCCCACTTATTTAGCAAAATGCCCTCACTTCATTTTACAGATAGTTTCATTAACTTCAAATGAAAACACTGAAAAAAATCCAAAGCAGACCACACAATGGTGTGTTTTCAACTTCTGTGTAGATTGAACAAGTTAATTAAGAAAAAGAATCTGACCCTTCAATAAAGCTGTTCAATCTTGATCATATTCCACAAACAGGTTTCCAGTTTTGCTTTTATAAATTATGCATCATTAACTTTGAAATATGCCAGTGTGCAAGAGTGCATCACATGCAGTCAGATATTCATTCATGTCTCTGACTATATGGTATAGGTTAGCAACCGCTCTCAATAACCACAAGATGTAGGCAGGTCAGTTCTATTGTGCTTACTATTACAGCAAATACTTGTTCCTAGCTTAAACTCTTCAATGGAAATTATTTTCACTCCATCAAGTAACTCCCCATAACTCCAAGAGAAATTCAGAGCTCAAATTACTTACCTGTGAACATAATGCAACTGATGAACGGAATCAATAGCTATCACCATTTCAGCCAGATAAAAACGAGCCATATCTTCAGGCAGCCTGTCCTCAAACTTGCTGAGCAACGTAAGCAGGTCTCCTCCAACATAGTAATCCATAACCAGGTACTACACAGTGGGAATGATAAGAAAACACGGGGTGGGGAAAACAAGTTACTGAGTGAATCAGAGATTTAGCACTAATTTAAACATAAAAAATGATTTATTGAAACAATTATTACGGGCATTAAAATAGCTAACCAAGGTGATTATACGTTCTGGAAAAAAGTAGCTGGTTCAGCCTCATTTTAATATTCAACCTACCTGAATATGCTTCACGTTTATACCTCTCCAAATACAGTAAAGCCAAAACAGTATCAGCTTCATCCACTGTCCCATCACCAAACATAAAATATTTAGATACTCTGAATTCCTATAAAAACAATACCCTTTGACAGAATGCAAAAAGAGTAAAGGATTAAAGCACAGATCTATAGAAATTAAACCAATTGTGTTAATATGGGATGTCACCTTATTTCCCAGGTTTCCCTTTTTTCCTACCATCATCTTCTCCCATTAAACAAAAAATTTTGGAGAGTGAAGTTTTTGGACTACTCAGATTAAGGCAAAGATTAAGAGACTGTGCCTCACAGTACAATTCCAGATATTGTTGACATTGTGCACAGTACAGGATCTGCCAACACACAGTGGAGCATGTCACCTTCTCTAATTGAACTGATAGGGAAAAATACACCTGATTTTTGATTTATTAATGAAACATAAAACCTGCTTGCCATTCAATCAGGTGCAAAGACTTCAAAGAGATCAGAACCCTTCTCCATTTTACTATATTATGACAGAACAAAATGCAACTTCTTTTAATGACATGGTCAAAATGACTGGAAAAAAGTAAACTTAAGAAAAGTGGGAAATTAACAACCAATATATTTTTGTCTTAGCTTAGTTTGTTTTAATTGTGGAACAGCAACTGGAAGGGCAAATGGGGAAAATGAAAAAAATTCAAAGCAATTATAACTAACAAACTAATTATAAGCAATCTAATTTAACACTCACTGCTATGACATTACTTTCTAACATCACTGTGGACAGACTAATTAGAATAGTTTCCCACTGAAGTACGTAGTATCTGAAAGCTTTTGCCTAGAGTTCCAACCTCTGCTTCCAGGAAGGCAGCATAGGCCCACATTTCAAGTACTGACTCTTAACAATAGTGTATAATGAATCACAAATAATAAAAAATATTAAAGATGCAATAATGTACATCCCAGTTTGATTCTTTAAAATTTTGGTAAGCCAACTTAAAGGGACTTTTTGTAATTAGTTCTCCTCATTTGTTCAAGTCTCTCCCACCTTCAGAAAAAGAAATTTAAAAGCTCTGCAAAATTATATTAGCTATAAGACATGGGACAGGCAGAAACCTTATGGCTGTTTCTTTTCCCCCCATACTTCCCACAACAATAAAAGTGATGAACAAAGGTTTTAACAATTTGATACAAAGTAACTTGGGCAATATCACTGATTCCAAGTGCATGAAGAAAGTACAGAATGCTTTTCCCCAAGATCCTGAATGTGCTGACAATCAAAATTTCATCTGTTGCTTTACTTCTTAAATTAGGCTCACAAACCTTATACAAAATAAGTATCTTCTATTCAGTGGTGCTCCTGTGCTCCCTCTGAAACAAGATCTACAGTACTAGCTTCTCATGTTTTACAGTTTTAGAAAATACATTAAGCCCTTGGAATTCAATGTAATTATTATTAACTGATACACTATATAGCAAGACCTGCAAGAGCTTAACTTGTTGCTTTGAAAGTATATTAAAAAAACCTTTTTAAGATTCTCATAACTGATGTGGGATCTCTGCACTCATTTTTCAGTATTTTTAAAAGCAGTACAACTCAGTAACTGGATATACCAAAATAAAGGAATTTTGGCTCATACTACACAGGACTCTGCACCTCCCATTTTGAAGAGCAACACAGTAGCCTAATCACAAGGAAACCCTCAACTCCTCAGATACGCCAACATTTAAACTATAACTCACAGTATTAAGTTGTGCACTTGAAGTTAAACACACATGGGAATCAAAGCTAAGTTTAACAACTACATTTTTAATAAAACAGCTCAGACAATGCATATCATCCTATCCAACATCAAAGATTCATGTCCTTCAAAAAAAAAAGCAATTAATAAACTTTAAAAGTAATTTCTAAACACACACAATCATCTAGATCTATTCAAATCTCAAATACCCCTCAAAATACTACTGTACAACAGCACCACCCTTCCAAGAGAACGAAAAAGCACAGATGTAAGGACATTAAATTCAAGTAGCTAGTGGAAGTCTAACATGAGCATTTAATCCTAAATCACAGAATTGTTTACATTGTTTACATTTACATTACATTTACTCTTGAAATCATCTACTCTAACCTCATCTGCCCAAGCAGGGTCAGCTAGTGCAGGCCAACAAGCACTGTGTCCAGTTGGGTTTTGAGTATCTTTAAGGATGGAAACTCCACCTCTCCAGGCAACCTGTTCCAGTGTTTGACCACGTTCACTGTAAAAAAGTATTTTCTTGTGTTCAGACCAAATTTGATGTCTTTCAGTTTCTGTTCCAGCTATCTCAGCCTCTTCTCATATGAAAGATGCTCCAGCACCTTAATCATCTTTCTGGCCTTACACTGACTTGCTCCAGTAGCTCCATCTCTTTTGCACTGGGGAGGCCAGAACTGTACACAATATTTCAGGTGCAGCCATACCACAGCTGAGCAGAGAAGGGCCTCCACAGACCTGCTGGCAACACTCTTCCGAATGCAGCCCAGGATACTCTTGGTCTTTTTTGCTGTGAGGGTTCAATGCTTGCTTACGGTCATCTTGTTATCCACCAGGACCTCAAGATTGCAGCCCCTAGCATGTACTGGTGCAGGGAGTTACTCCTCCTCAGATGCAGGACACTGCATTTCCCATTGTTGAACTTCATGAGATTTCTCTCTGCCCAGTTCTCCAGTCTGTTGAGGTCCATCTGAATGACAGCTCAGCCATCTGCATATCAGCCACTTCTCCCAGTTTTTTATCACCTGTGAACTTGCCAAGGGCGCACTCCATCCCATTGTCCAAGTCATTAATGAAGATGTTCCAGTATTGAGCCCTGGGGTAAACCACCACTGACTGGCTTTGTGTCACTGAACATAACCACCTGGGCCCAGTAGTTCAGCCAGTTTTCAATCCACCTCATGGTTGCTTATTTAACACAGAGTTTGTCAGCTTGCCTATGATGTTAGGTCAGACTGTGACAAAAGCATTATTGAAGTAAAGGTAAACAGCATCCACTGCTCAACCACTACTACATGCTCAACCAATCTACATGGATTATTTTTTTTTTTTTAAGAAGTCACTTCTGTTATATTTTATTTTATAAAAAGCACAGAGAGAACACATGATACGTTCATACTAAAATGATGAGAAACAGTACTCTCTGATATTTTCTCCAGCAGGCTGCAAAACTAGCTCCTGTTAGCAGACTAAAGAAGCTGCTCTGTGCTTAGTGGAAATAAGGAAACTGGCAAGATTAAAACAAATTCTAGCAGGCTGTTGTGGAATATATAATATTTTCTTTGAAATACCATTAGTAGTAAGAACAGAATTACATAAAACATGGGATTATTTTTACTGTCCACATGAAACTGGCTGGGAGGTATTTAAGGCAACAATTAGATTCACAAATGCAGAGCCCTGTTTCTGTATGAACTCCACCAAATCCACGGATCTCCCAAGTATCGGAGCTGACAGAACAGAAAGCAATATAATAGCAAAAAGCATTGCAATTCTGCAAGAATTCCATAGATAGCACTTCTTTTATTGGACACACTGGGGGGAAAAAAACACTATGTTTGCATAGTAGATTTTTAAGAAAACATTAGAAATTACTAATGATATACTATCAAAAGCACAGGGCAATAAAACCCAAATAAGCAAAATCTATCAATGTGTAGTTGTTTACCATTTCAGGCATAAACATTACCAAAATTGTATCACAATCAAAACATACTTTAAGAGGGAGAGACTTCACAGAAAATTGCCACTTTATCCCTCATACTAGCTTCTTTTTGCAAGTCTTTCAAAATACTTGGAAACTAAATAACCTTAAAGAGACACTTTAATCTACAGTTACAGCTTCCAATTCTTATTTATGAACATTTATTGGCATTTTTCCATGTAGCAAAAACACTTTATTGCCTTATGACATCTTAGTGGGTTTAAGTCCTCAAAAAGCAAAGACAAATCAAAATGAACTGTTGTTTCAAAATGCCGCTACTTCCTATTTCTAATTGTAAAACAGTTATCAGCAATGTTAATTGCAAAAATGGAAGTCAGATAGAAAGTTCATGTTAGTAACTGCACTTCTATTTGTATGAATCCAATTAAATCAGAGTGATGAATTACAAGAAAGAAGATGCAGATAGACCAAGGTTTATCAATAAACGCAAAAAATCACAGAAGCTCACATGGTCTACATGTACCAGAACACAATATTAACAAATAAACAAACTATATTTCTGTCTTAAACCACAACTAAGAATCTGAATTTTCATCCATATATACATAAAAGCAACACTCACTAAATAGTTTTCATCCTGGAATGCATAATGTAATGTTGTGATCCACTGGTTATCTCCATTCACTAAGACATCTCTTTCTTCTCGAAAACAGGCTGTCTGAAAAAGAGAAAAATAATTATAGAACATAAGTAAAAAATATGAAGAAATACATTTTCCAAGATGATTATGTTTTAACGTTGTATTTTTGGGAAAAAAAAAAATTCAAAACTGCCTCTCAGTTAAAAAGACAGCTATTACACTCTCCAAACATGCCAAAATCTATGAAAAATTAGGTATCAGAAAAGTCCACCTTCTTTAAACAGTTGTACTTCTCTATATTAAGGGATGCAAAGGGATAAATAAGCTGCTACTTCCCATTGTCTAAAAATCTCAAGTACAAATCTTTTTTTTGTACATACAGATATTGAAATTAAGTATCGATAATGACAGAATAGCAACATATGATTGAATAAAACAATCAATATAATGGCATTATATAATTATACCTCTCACAGGAGTTAAGAAACTGGAATATGAGTAATTTTTTTTTTCATCTCATCATGTTGCTAGCCTAATTTTACACTTGAATTTTCACATAAGCAAGGTTCTTATTTTCATTTGAAAGTAGCTGACAATAACTTCCATGTAGTCATAATCTGATAATTATTAACCAGTGGGGTTTTCTCCACGCTTTCTGCTCTGGAAAAGTAGGACAGAATTGAATATTGCTCTTGCTAAATACAAGCTATTGATAAGACATCCAGAAGGACTTCCCCACAATATACTGTGAAGAAACACAGGAAGCAAAAGATGCTTTCATAGCAAGTAGAACAGAGGAAGAACAAGAACTCCCAAGAAATGCTAAGGAATACCTAAGGAGAACACAGGTTCATGTGAAACAGGAGAGAATAAAATGTGAAGGAAACAACCAACTGGAAAGCAGTAAGGCAGTTAATTCAATGGAGGTCTTGCAACCTGCCCCAAGAAGTGAATAAAATACCTCAGCAAAAGCACCTGTGCAGAATGACAGAGGAAAATTACTAAAGACACAAGAAGCCAAAAATAAACCATAGCAAAGAAATATGATAAATGCTTTGAAGGGACTGAATTCTGAAGTGAATATCACAAGAAAACAAAAGGTATCAAATAGCAAAACCAACACAGAATTTTGTTCAGGAAAAAGTCTAAAAGATAGCATAAAAGAAAAAATAATAATTGTATGGGCTCTATTTAGAAGGCAGATGGAGAGTTAGAGAAAACCATAGACCATAATCCTTTCCAGCACACTCTGCTACTTCACAAAGATGTTTCATCAATTTGAACCATGCTCTGTCTCTTCCATTTTAGGAGACACAAATTTAAAGGAAATCCAAGCCTTTTCTTTTTCTACTTTTTCAATTCCAATTCCAAAAACAATAGGCAAATGCCAGAACTCTGACATGGTTATTCTTGGCTGAGAGTTTTGGAGAATGAAGAATGAAAAGCAAAATATCATTTTAGATTGAGCTATGAATACATGCAGTAAAAACAGAGCAGAAAATAACTCCCTCCTCCAAGTAAATAAACCATACCAAGTCTTGTTTTGGTGAATACAGTGAGTAAGAATAATAGAGATTAGGAGAAAGAAAGATGGTACACTTCAATCATGGCACAATGCATAAGATAAATCAGTGAAATTTGAGAAAATAACAAAATGTACTTTAAACAAATAACTTCAGAGATTATTAAATGAAAAATTGACTTGGGAGTGGGAAAAGGAGAAAGGATGATCTTCAGAAGGAAGAAAAGCTGTTCTATTATTTCCGCTTCCTTGTTTGTAAACTCTTGATGTATTTTAGAGAGATACTATGAACTCTTGTTTTCACAAGGATAAGTAACACGTAGTTTCTCTGCTAGTTATGACACAATTCACAGGTTTAGTTACTATAGAGTTTATATAATTTCATTTGGTTTTGCCACAATTTAACAAAAGACTGTGCAATCCTTGAGCACTCTAGACACCCACTTCCAGGCAGTATGCCTAGAACTGACAGCAACAGCTATCACCACAGTAGATCACAGCTGAGACAGTAACAGCCAGAGTCTAAGTGACTCACGGGCTTTACATTCAGGGGAGATGGTAGCAGTGGTTCTTGTAATTGCTGTAACATAGCTCAATTCATTTTTTTTTTTTAAATGAAGCTTTTTTTAGTGCTTTTCATTATTTCAGCGTTACACTTCATCTCCTCTATGCACAGCCTCCTTGACTTGTTGGCAGAGACCTCCAAAGGTCATCTGATCCAACTCTCTTTCACAGCAAAGTCAGCTTCGTCAGCTTTGTACCGTTATCCTGGCCTTGAAGCTGCAAAGAACTCAGGCCACTCGGCTATTTGGTGCTCATGTCCTTACAGCTGTGTGTTAGCACCTTCTGGGAGTGCTGACTGCCTCCATGCTGCGTAATACTTGTCCTGGTCTCTCCTGAGCCTCATCCAGCACCACTGTGGCAGACGTAATTCTAAGTGATTGTCAACACTCAGCGTAACAGGGCTGGGAGTGTAAGAGCAAGCTGTCACACACTTTCAGGTACTCCTTGTACGGGATGTCCCCAGTTCTACATCACATCTCAGAGTTTTCAACAGTGGCAAGTATTTAGAAAACTTATGCCCTTTATAATATAAAAAAGAACACTGACCTCACAACCTTAATCTGTCATTCGCAAGCCTCTTGGAGTACATACTCCCTTTCTGCTTTTACAAGTGACTCCCACTTCCTGCAGAGCTTACATGCATATATGAAAAACCTATCTGCCAGTTATGTATACACCTACCTATACACTTGTCTTGCATTTTTGGATTGTATGATTTCCTTGTGTATTGCAATGTTAGTGCAGCACATTGCTAACAGAGTCAAAATGGGTCATTTTTCCTAGCAGCAGTAACAAGTGAGGTGTGTTCATTAATGTTTAAAACCAACAGGTTACAGTTATTGAAGGTCATGTTTTGTAATGCATTTTCCCTCCAGATGGTTCTTTTTTCACTGTATGCCCATGGGTTACAAATACATGGTAAAACATAGCTGTAATTCTTTTTAGGCTAATGGTCCAGACTTTCAGAAATCCAGCTGGACCCATGGGAAGAGTATTTTTAATACCTTGCATAGAGAAAAATCTTTCAAATCTATTTATAACTGTATTTTAATGGAAAGAAACAGCTTTTAAACTGACTTAAAAAGGGTACATTTAAAAATAGAGTGGAACTTTATTTCTGGTCTTTTCGTTTTCACAGAAATAATAAAACTTACAGTAATGACATGTGTCTTGGAGAGAAATACCTCTTTGTATTGAGACTAATACCAGATCACTCGGTACCTGAATAATTTCTCAATAAAAAGGAAACACATTGTGTATGTCTAACCACAATCTGCATGTCATTTATACTTCTTAATGTGATAACATTTTCATTAAAAGAGACAGGATGTGCATAAATCAGAAACTGGCTTTAATTTGTCTGGATACATGTTTTTTGAAAAGTGTGATGTTTCCCATCGATCTCATTTCCTAACAAGATATAATTAAAACATAAATGCGGAAATCAGAATAAACTTGGAAGCAACTGAAAAGCAAGGCAGTCTAAAAGTAGCAAAGTAGGAGTCTCAAATAAAACCTGAGGTTAGAGATAATTCAATCAGACAAGTTGGAAGAGATGCCAAGGAAGTGCTTGCACTATCCAAACTACAGAAAACCCAATGGCCAAAGTAGCTCTGTATGTGTAAGACACCGAGTTATATTTTAATGACTCTTTTTTAGGCAGTTTATTTTTAGTGTGCATAGATGAAGCATTTCAAAGCAATTTGGAAGACTTAGGTATATGTTGTGTTCAAAATTAATATACAAGTCTTCAGGTGTAGATTGCATTTTATATGTTTCTTTCTAAAGGAATCCGGGGGAACGTACTGAGGATTCTGTGAAGAGTGGAGTCGTATAAGGAAAACAGGAACCCAAGGCAAAGCAGGGCTGGTGAAAGAGCTGTTACATCTTTTTCAGAACACAGAATGGACTTCAACAAGGAACTTTTAATCAAAAATTTTTGCAGATGGGCTTTTTTATGAAACATGCACTCAAATTAATTCGAAATCTTTATCTTTCTGATTTTTCAATCTACAAATTGGACCTTGACTAAACTCTAACCTGACCTCTAACTACTGATAAACTAATAGGCTTGGTGAGTTACACTCAGCAATTACCTTTTGCCATGAAAAATACTTGCTAAAGATTACATTCTTAACTGGGATAAACACATTAAAGACTGCTTGTATAGTCAGTAATTCTTGGGCAACTACAGAAAAGGTAAAATTGTCTAAAACACCCAGCCCCAGCCAAGTCAAGATTCCATGACATTTTAACTCTTCTGAGAACTGCTTTAAGCTTATTTTAATATTAATCTTCACATTGTCAGTAAGCAGTGAAGCACCTCCGCAATCCCTCTGTTTACACTCCTGTGGAAAGTGAAGTAACAGTTCAGCAGAGCAACTATAAAAAACATTTCTGTAATCTTACTTCAGCTCTCTTCAGCATCTCCCACTTATTAAGTATCTTCATGGCAAAAACCTTATCTGCATTCTTCAGTTTTACTACTGCAACCTAGAAAAGATAAGTGAAAGGTAAATAAGTTAAAACACGAAAACACATATTGTTTTATTTTTTATGAAATCTTGCAGTTTGGGGGTTTTTCTCTTCAGTGTTCTGGACACTCAACTTTACTATCCACACAATACCTTACTATCACCATCAAAAAAAAAAAAAAAAGTAACATCACAACCATACAGGATATTTAATCTGCAAAAGTTCCAAATCTATTTTTAAAGCTTTCATTATGTATCACACTTATTACATATCATTTCTTCTAGGTGACAGTAGATGAACAATGATATTTCTCACCATCACACTTCTTGCTCTAACGTACTATCATGAAGCTATCACTGGCTGTAGCTTTATGTTCTCAGACTTATCCTTCCAGTCCTACACAGTAACTTAGATTACAGAACCGCCAAGAAAAGAAAACAATGTAGTAGTTTCTAAAACAAAACTAGCAATATCTTTTACGTTTTAGACACAAATTAGACTGTAGGTTTGCCATAAAACAACTTCCACTCTAATTTCAAGTAATGCACTAGACTTTCTTCAAAGATATAGTAAAGTATTAATTCATGTTTTTCCACCTGAAGATCAATGAGCTCTTTATCATGTCTGTTAGTGGCAGGGAAACAGTGAAACCAACATTGCTCTAGAGAAGTAAAACTTGGGAAACACAGGCCCCCCTCCCTCTCATTGCTTCTGAAACATTAGATACCATAGGCTTATGTAATAATATATTAACAAAGCCAACTGACACAGTCTTTTTCTGAAAATATTATAGTTTTGTTTAGGTATAATAAAAGCTAACATGGAATATTTTTAGGAAAGAGGGAGGGAAGAAGTTTACACAAACATGTTTTCACAGTTCAGGCTTCTCTGGGTATGGAAAGCTAAGTGTCTTACCCAAAATAGACATGAATTTGCCATAAAGCTGCTGATCAGAACTAGACCAGACCACTACACTACCATCCCAATTATATAAAAGTTCAATAATCAATAAATTTTAACAACCACCCTCAAACTACCCCATTCTGCCTCTACCCTTACAAATAAACCTTAAGGCTTAAGGAAATAAAAGTTTATTTCCATGTGCATCTGGTTACAAACCAACATGTTGTCACACAGATTATCATCATCTTTATCCTGCAGGCCAGTGACAAAAAAATACTAAGGTTGAATCCTACATTCTTTCCACCTCTTTCATAATCAGTAAAGTAAGTAAGGTGTAAAATGTGTGAAGACAGTGGTAACAGAAAAGAAAATACAGGATCAGACAGTTTGAAGAAAGTGTCATGCAAACCTCTTTCAACCATCTTCAAATGTGTCATCAGCTGCAGCAGCTTCATGAGCATGGCTAAAGCACAGGTTGAAGGACTGCAATAATCGGATGTCTAAACTGATGCATATCTAAAAGTGGAGCTCTTGCTTAGCTGCAGTGTCACAGACAAAGCAACTGTTGCTTCCCATATGTGCAGCAATGAATTATCAGCCCTGCTCTTGACATCACAGCTTTCTGGGATCACAGAGGGGTGGGAGCCAGGGAGAGACAATAAAATGAGCAAAGACAGAAAAGGTACTATATTTACTTGTTTAAACTAGTTTATGAACTGAAATTTTTGAAGGTTACTTCATGCATAAAAATTGAGTTTCAAGTCAAGACTTGGGATCCCTCAAGGTACTTTCTGATTTGGAACACAAAAATACATTGTTACTTTAGACTATAATCTAATTTTAATTGATAAAGAATGTTTTACATTCTTTATCAATTAAGCAAGAGTGAGCACCACCATTTTCTTTAAGCGGGGAAAGATGAATCCTCTGCAGTGATACATAACCCACAATATCGATTTAAATCTTGAGTCTCCTTTTACTTTACTAGCTAAAACTAGCTTGAAACTCTGATAAGCCATATCTTTATCAGTTTCTAAAGAGAATTGGCAGGAGGAGAAAGCCTTAACACTGAAACTAGTCGACATTCAAGCTGTATCATATCTTGGATGACAGGAACCCCCTCTGCATGATGCAGTCTGTGGTTTGAAGCCACAATGCAATTCTGCCCTCAAGTCCTTTGAGGGTTTTGTGATTGTTGTACAGAAAAATGAACAGGTTGGTCCTAGAGCTGGCTAGTCTGCTGCTACCCAGTGGAAAAAAAGGTTTTCCCCCACCATTAACCACTGTACTATATGTAGCTAGAGGCATAAAATAATACATGTATTTCAAGTCCAGCTTCAGGATTTCATTTCTTGGCTGTAACATGCTCAGTGAAAGAGACTTGGTTATTGAAAGACACACGCTAATTGCACAGCTGCCTAAATTTGTAATCTCCTATACAGCATTCACTTGGACACAACCAAAAGAGCTACAGCACTGCCTTTGGTTAACAGCTGGAGCATAGGTCTTCAATGACAAGATCAAGAGCTTGGTGCCTTCTGTGAATGTGTAATAGTATTGAAGAGTGACTAAAGAACAAAAATAGACTCACGTTTACCAGCTGTGTTTACAATCAGTCAGAAGCAGTCTTTTAGTCTGTGAAAGCCATTAATGCTATTCCACATCAATAACCACCACACACGCACAAAAATATTACAAACATCATCATTTTTCTGTAATCGCAGCATCTTTTGAAGGGTGTCTCACTGCTCTTTAAAGTAAATTCTAAAATGCTTATTCGAAGACTGTGAAAGAAAACCTGACACTTCAGCAATGAGCAGTCTGATGTAGTTTCTAATCGCAACAAAAAATTCTGAAATATGATTACAGACCCAGGCAGTGTTTACATACACACAGAGGTATATACTATGTACACAAAGGCCCAAACATACAGAGTGCTGTTTTGATCTTCTCCCTTCCCCAGTGAAGCTGTCAAGACAGAAGAAAGGGTAATCATTCCCATCTAGTTATCCTCAAGTGTCTTGCTACTGGAATTTCTTAAAATTGGATTTTAAAGGTTGGGGTTTATTTAAATTTATATTTTCCTGTGAACAGCCCAACAAAAAATGATTGGTATGTGCTGATGTAAACATCTTGGTTTAGCCAGATAGATTTTTTTTTTTTCTCCCATCCTTTCAGCAGTTTTCCGTATTTCCCACAAACAGCAGTACAGTCTGGCATGCTGTCAGACACCTTCTGCCCCAAACTCGCTACCTCTCTCTACGGTACATGTCAGCACATCTCCTTGGCTTAAAAAGCAGTATCTTTATGTGGAAAAAAAAGCTAAAACAGAAGCTATAAAGTGGAAATTTAAAAAAAAAAAAAAAGAAAAAAGAAAAAAGAAAGAAAACAGGATACAAGTAGACTCAGCACTAGTTTTCTTGTTCAACAATAGTAGGCAGCCCTCCAAAATCAGGAAGAGGGAATGCTACTGCTCATAACTGGATGCTGAAATTTACAAGTAACTAACTAGTTCTCAGAGCTACAAAACTCGTGATCTTCAAAATACCAACAACATAACGTAATATCTGTTTGCATAAGCAAGCACTGATTTATTTTTTTTAAGCAATAATAGAATGAACTGAAAATTTTGGTAGTAGCTAGAACCTTCAATAAGCTGCACTTCTATACTGCTGAGACACACCACAAAGAGCTGCTGCCCACTCACTTCACCTTTCCTAGCACCATTCTGCAACTCCCAAGCTTAAAGTCTTCTTGTTTGAGACTTGTTTGTTAAGTTTTTCAGACCATGCTACCCAAAGCCAGCACAATGAAAAACTTGATGCCCACATTATTAATTTTACAGGGATAATCCTCCTCCTCTAAGCAAAACATCAGTGTTCTCTAAAGACAACACTCTCTTACATAAAATTTCAAATAAGTAAATGTATGCATGCAGTAGGAAGGAGCATGTCATTAAGTTGACAAAAAGGAAGCATTCTCAGACTGGTAGCAAGCAGGGTAAGGGAAAAAAAAAAACTAGGAACAACGAACTCTTACAGTTATAAGCAATAACTAGTTTAAACTACTTTTTGTCTACATCAAACTTGTAAAAACAAAAAGAGAAATATTTCTTGACGATGCAAATTGAAGAAATTGAGTAGTATAAAATCAAAATAAGAACAAGTCTGAGACTGTGCCAACGAAAACTTGGGACTAACTTTATAGTCTACAGAATTTCAGAACTATGTTGATTTAGGAGACAAAAATTACTCCTCCCAGTAACCTAGAGCAACCTTGGTCTCATTTATAGTTTGCTGGAAAGAAGATACATTCTTCCAGATTTCTTAATCTGTCTCAGTAAACTACTGTAGACTACTGAATCATACAATTATTTTGCAATTTAATATTGATACAGGCTTTGGTGGTTTAAGTAGCAGTAAAATTTGGTGATCCTTTTTTCAACCTTGCTCAGATATTTACTGGTTATTTTAAAGGAAAATTAGTGATTTCATACAGAGCTTGTTCTCTTAGACAAATGTCGGTGTAGGACTTGAAATTTGTCTAAATTAAGCTAGTAACAAAATTTAACATATATCCTTGCAAACATTTATAAGTCCTACTTCAAGAACATACAAAACTAAACATCTTCACTGAGAGCTTCAGTTTTCCCCTCACTGAAGATTTTGACAATTAAGTAGAGTCACGCTCTTTCCCAGATAAGGAATTAGAAAGAAACACTGTTCGTAAAAGAGGAGAGCTAACCGATTACACAGACAGTCCTCAGAGGAGCATGGGGAAAGTTATGCTCTCACTATTCATGGGATGATTCACCACAAAGAGGCTTCCTGAGAAAGAGCTACAGTTTTTTTGTGGTTTAGCTGCTGTGGAGTTTGATGCTGATTTAGCAGAGAAAAATTACTTCTCTCAAAAATACAATATAAAGCAGGTTTCACACATGATTCTTCTGACAAGAAAGCACCCACATCAGTGATTTTTCTTGCATCTTATACAACCTGTACGTGAACTCAATTGCAACTACGACAGCACTGAGAAACTGGTGTTTTAAGTCAATGCATTTACAACAAAGTAGAGAATGCAACACCAATGGAGAATGCAGAAGTTCAGACTAAATATAAATTATCCACTAATAACTTCAGCCTTCAGTCTGCTTTATACAGAAGCATTACTCCAGATGGAGCAAAACCAATCAAAAGTGACAGAGCAGCTAAATAAATATTACTTTTATTGTTATTTTTACAGTTGCCCAATGATGATATTTGCATGTAGGCAGAGACAAACACTACAGTAAACATTCCTGTACCTCACATACTACCTAGTCTGTTCTTTCATAACCACAGACTAGTAAAGACTAATTTTTCCACACATGATGTAAAACATGTAAGTCAGCCTGAAACCAACTCTTCTCTGTCACATGTCACAGAGCCTCTAGAGATGCTCTTCCACCAAAGAAAAATTTTAATAAATAAACAAATAAAATAAAATATTTCCAGGTCCAAAAGCAATGCAGACACTGCTAAGAAAATCTTTTTCTTATACTTTGGATTTCAATTCACACATATTTTCAGGCAGTACAGAGTAACTTCTCCAGAAGCTTTACATACTATCCCCATCTGTAGTGTATTTGGCTACCAAAAACTCAGGACACTGTTATACATTGGGTTGCTCTTTCTACATATGTAGTGTCTTGCATGAAGAACAAAGCATACACACCTAATATAACTAAGAAGAAGGGGCAGAAAGCTAATGTTTATTTATTCGAGTTTCCTCAACCTATGTAATCCGACATGCCTAATGTAAAACCTAGTGATCAACAGCCTTGTTTGACACCTTCAAATAAGAGATGGCTTAATCAAAACCTGCAAATAATTGTATAGTTTGATTGCAGTAGGTGACAACTGAAAAAGAAACTAATATTTGCTAAACTCTTTAAAAGAAACTCAGGAAAAACACTCAAACATTCATTAAAAATAGGAAACAAAGTGACAGGAATAGAGAGATTGTTCTGTGTTCTCAGAATGTCAATATCAATATTGGGCTATTTAAGTTCCTGAAAACTACTTTCAGACTATTTAGTTATTAGGATGATTAGAAATTAATTGATCTTTATACCACCAGTAACTCACTGTCCTCTACCTGCTGACAGGAAAGAATTTCAGTCAACCAAATGATTTATCATCAGACAGTTGAAATATGGTCCTTTAATACATGTGAACTTGCCTCCTCTCAAAATTTAAAGACTTAAAGAAAATTGTCAAAGAATTAATCAAAATAGACTTGTATCAAACATCAGGTGGGCCTACCCATTATGCCTAAATAATGTAAAAATCTATACATCAGTATATTGCTGCTGACTGTCTCGCCTCAGTGCTGTAGATTTGCAAGAGCATTATTCCAACACTTCCTTCCACCTCCTTCACATACGTACCTCCCCAAAGGCTCCTCGACCAATCACCTTCAGGATTTCAAAATCTTCTTTATGTAGTCGCATCTGTTTCACTTTAGATGTAAAAGGTTTGGCTGAAACAAAGGAAAGTATCAATCATTAAAAAAAACCCCACACACCAAAATCAAAAAAAAACCAAACAAGGTAACAGTAACATAAAATAGATGTAATCAAAGCCCTAAAACCAGACCGTTTTGCTTACATATTCCTTAATGTAATATAATGAAGTTTAAAGTTAGAAATCATGACCAATAAGAACTAAGTCAAAACTGCTATGATGTAAGTTTGCTCTTGCCTTTTTTTAAATCTAAAGGAAAAAAAGGTCAAGCTGACTGTATTTTTCTACAGTCTTTTGAGTTCATAGACATACACGTTATCTGTGCTACACATTGTTAACTCTTGTTGTAAAAGACAAGTATAATATAATGAGGAGTTCACTTTAGACAATTCTTGGGTTCTGGAAGTGAGAACAGTTGTACTCAAGACATCATTAACTCATTCAGTGGAAAAACCCCACCTATATAAATCACAGAACGGTAGGCTTCATTTCCCTCTTCTTTTCCCCTCTTTTATATATTTGAAAGCAGTAACCAAAATAAAGTACTGTACTACAGCCAGGTAACCCCAGCATTTCTTGCAATGAAATAGTATAAGGAAGACTGTTCCTCTCTTTTAGCCCATTTTTATACTACAACAAAGCAATCCCGGTTCATTAATACATGCTCCCTACATGCATGCAAAACATCCAAACTACTGATAACTACCTCGAAAACCACATAACACCACCTTTGGTGGGAAAAAAAATAAAAATAAAAACATAATGAACTTTACATAATTAAGTAGGAAACTTAATTATTTTTAAAATAACTGTTTTAAAATCATATTTAATACTTTACGCAAATGAAATCTATTAATAAAACAGTAGTTTCAGTACATAAGGTTCATAAAAGGTGCCCACAGAAGAACGTCGTATAGCCCAGTGTACACAGGACTGGAATGGGTCTCAGAAAACATTAAGCTCAATTTCTTCCTCAAAGGCAGTCTTTCTCCATGGTCCTAAACAAGCAACTTGAAATACTTCACTCACAGTTTCATATCTATAAAACAGTGTCAATATTTTTGTAACACACAAGGCACTGACCATCAGTACTTGGATCAAGAAAGAAACAAAAAAAGCACATCATCAGGCAGCCATTTTACATGGCCCACAAAAACCCTTTTAGCACATGCTTTTACAGTACAGGGACCCATCCATGTCCACTTCTATCAATACAGAGGCTGAAAGGTCTTGCAATAGAAAAAATAAGTGACAACAAGATGTACTGCCTTACTGCGACAGCCTCAGCTATACTGTACCAAGTGACTTAATACAAATACTAATACTACTGACAAATACTACTGAACAAATTAAAACAAGCCATTAAAGCCTTTTAACTTGAAAAACAATTGATTGAAAACAAACGTGTAGCTCTCAAACTCAACATTTTTTGACCATTATAGGCCTGGCTAGAGTACAAGGCAAAATATCTTGTTAACAAGCAACAGCATAGCTTTTTAAACCACAAAACTCCTCTTCACTTTATATTGTAAGGAAAGGCCTGTCATTCTTTAATTACTACATTTTGGAATCTTCCAAGGTTCCCATAGGGACACTGGAAAAATAAACATCATAATAAGTACTTCAGTAAAATATAGCCGACAAAAATAGGTTTGGATTAGGTTTAATGATTTGCAATATCAGTGTTAGTGGAAAATTTTGCAAACTCTTTAATTATTTTATCACCTCTAGCAACAGACACATCAACATATAGCCAAGGAGTTTTATGAAGAATGATACAATCCAAGAAAATAAAGGCAGGGGGGCGGGGATGATTTAAAAAAAAACCCATTGCCCTAGGAATGTGCTCCAAATAGCTTGTTCCAAAAAAGGTCAATTTGCTTTATCATCAATGTTGTTTGTCTGCTGTGCAAACATCTGCTGTTCTTGTGGCAACCGCAATCTTAAGTACAGAAAACTTGGCGGGGCCAAGGGTCTTGGAAGGCATATCTTCAGACAGCCGTTTCATACATCCAGCTTTCCAGACTATGAGGTTAACAGGCAGACTTTCTGCAACCAGTTTGGCAACGTCATGTGAGCTGTTACAAAGACGGCTAACTATAATGTCAGGGAACGGTTTTCAAAATGCAATGTGTTCAAAGGGGTCCCTGCAATGCATCTCTGTTAAAACAAACAGGTACGCAGCCCTCCCCTGTTTACATTCCCATCCCCCTAAACAGAATCATCGTGAAGTTAACAGAAAAAAACACCTCTTTTTCTGAAGGAGCTGCAGTTTCCTTGATTGTTGATACCAGTGACACACTGTCTTTGCAGCTTTTTGAAAGCAAAAGGTAGTATGGGCATTTCCTTTGGTATTTCATTCAACCTACAGAAACATACAGAGGGATAGCTGATGTTTTCCACACAGAAATCCCTTTGCAGGGTTGCTAGCCATGTGTGATACAGACGAAGGACCAGCAGATTGCTGTGCCAAATCGCATTCTTCCTCCTCCAAATCAGAGGGTAAGTGTGGGCAGCGAGTCCCTTGGCTCCTCCTGGATTTTCAACTCAGCAGGAATCAAAGTTCATTAGGTAAAACTTTCCAATATGCCATTATGTTCTGTATGGCCACAAGCTGACAAGTCTATATAGAGTCGGAGGAGAAAGCTACTCTGAAAAATACTCTGTGTTGCTATCAATTGCCTTTAAGGAGATGGCTGAGTAAAACAGTTCTACAAAAACACTGGCCACCCCACCTGGCCAATACTTCTGGTCTCACTCTGCCTGGGCAAACTGCATCACCGCCCTCTTGGCAAGATTCCATGCACTTACTCAATCAATTACACATGGCAAGAAAAAACAATCTCCCAATTCACTCTCAGGGGTAACCAACGTACTGGAGTAATAAGCTAAACTGTTTTTTCAAACAAGGTGAACCTGTCATGATTATTCCTTCAAGTTAAAGTCTCTGTGGGTCTTTCCCCACATTTTATGTTCTAGCCACTCATTCCATTTATGCTTATAATGCATTCAGCAATAAAAAAATCAGTAAAAGGAGAATTCTACGAGTGTCTAAAATTTGACTAGAACTTCAGTTGAAGTAACATGTTAAGTATACAGAAAAACAGCCAGCAGGACTTCGGCTGCCAAGCCAGGCGTACAGAGGATCATACATTCTACCACCAGCCCTGAAAAGGGAGGATTTTTATTATAACTGTCCAGCAAAAGAAAGGCAAAACAATGGGTTCTGCAGTAGTGACGTTGAGCTTCAACAGTCTATCATATCTACAGGGCGGAAGTAGTTATTAACATTACTTACAGCACATTTAATACTAAGGGGTTTCATTTTTAAACTCTTGGAGATAAAGGTCCATCTCCTGAAGAGCTGACACAGAGAGGACAGGGACACAGTTGATAACCCAATGCGGTTTAGTACTGTGATTATTCATGTGATACCAAACAACATCAAAATGAGAAACCAGAAGCACTGGATGCTTTACTTGCTAAGTTAGTCCCATTCTCCTGCCTTGCTCACACTGCCTCCAGGTCCCAGCTTCTGCCTGCAGAGCTTTGGCAGGGCTAGCCCCAAAATCAGATTTTTCAGGGCTAACCTGCTGGCTGGGGGGGAGAAGCTAGTGGTGAGCTCCTTCCCCCTCCCTCACCTGCTAGTGCCCCTTTCCCTCCCCAGCAAAGCAGTGAAGCAGAGCTGCTGTAGGCATGGGTTGAAATTAAGCCCAAGTGAGATGAAGATCATGTTGACTGTTTAAAGAAAGTGCTACAGACTTGGAGCAGCAATTGAAAATGGGTCCCCACAGCCAATTTAAATAGAAACCAAAACAGAAGGGTGTTTAGGAATTCAACTTGGTGTCTCACTGATGGCATAGTTGCTTTTTGGTTGAACAGGCTGACTAACTCTGCTCAGACGGAAGACTGTCTCCTGGACTGGCAGGTCTCAGTAAGACACTCATGTCCTACTTCCCAAAGGAATCATAAAACATGCTTTCTTAGCAATCTCGGTATCACCCTGTAAACTCAGCCTTCTGCCCAGTGCATTGTTCAATGTGAAATACCATGCCAAGTCAAAGATATAGAAATTAAAAGCTTTATCCACTAGAATTGTCAACAGCAATGGTGAAAGTTCATTATGAAGGAAACAGATTGGAAAAGAAAACAACCACCATAGGAAACTAGCTGCTTGCCATTTCAAGACAAAGCCCCCTTTCCTTCACTAGTTAAAATAATTGTAAAAACACATCAGAGCTTTCCTAAGCAAAGGAGAAAAACTACATAACCTAAGAGATTGTAACTTAACTGAATATCAGGAGGCTCTCCGATTCTTCCTAACCCTGTCCTTGAAAAAATAGTATTTAAAAAAAAATAAAAGAAAGTAGAATAATACATCAATAGCTTTGTTTTTAAAAGCATTCTGCAGTTTTGAAATTTCTGCTAAATTCCTGGAAGGAATTTAACAAGTGTTTTTATTTTACAGGCTCAGTCCAAACCCAAAGTATTTATTTTCCACTGGCTTCTATCAGCTGTGATTATGAAATGTGTAAATAGCATTTTTGAGTTAAGACAGACCATAACTGGAGGTTTGAAAAAACTTCAGAAAGGAGGTGTGAGAATACTCCTCCCAAAATAAACAGTATTTCTCAAAACAAAGGAGAAACAATTGACAATCAGCAAGACAGAATTGTTTAAAGCCTAATTTACTTGAGAAGAGACTGAAATCTCTCCTCTCCACCCACCTAAAACTGGCAAAACAGCACAAGAAAGCTTTGCTGCAGTTTCTGTCAACTCTCTGGAGGAAACCAGGGGCAAGACACTAGTTGACAGTGATAGCAGCTCAACTAGAGAACATTAACTAAAGAAACGTAAAAAAATATAAGCCACAAATACCATTCTCTGTTTTAACAGTTAAGATTCAGTTTTCACTCCCTCAGAACATTTTTAATGTCTTTTTCCTGATGAACAGTTAGGTGCCAACATCTGTCAAGTACAAGTTAAGAATCTGGCATTTTCCAAGAATGAGAAGCATGTCCACAAATTCCTGTACTATGGTATAGCCAGACACAATATTCTGGATCCTATTCATCTTAGGGGGGGGGTGAGGGAAGTAATGTGTTGTCATCTAGTTCAAGTGGAGATCATCCAGCCATCTTTGGCTACAGCTACCACAAAAAGATTCTTCAACAGGAACTTTAAAATCAGAGAGAAATAAAATATCTTTCCTGACCATACAAAAGTAGTTGTTTTTTCCCCTCCCCAGACTCACATGAAAAATAATCCCTGCATTCACAAAACACCCACTGCAGATCTGGGCAACACTTCCATACCACATCAAAATATGGCCATTATTTGTTTTATATTACCATTCCATCTCGTCACAAGAATTTCAGTAAACCACCCTATTTTTAAATATTATTATACTAGCAGCAAAGTGCAATATTGAACTTGAATTCATCCTGCTGTGCACTGGAATTCTAATGCAATTCTTTTAACATACTCAGTAAAATCTTTACTATAGGACTCCTGTTCCATCTAGTAAAGAGAGTGAAAATGCTCTGGGACCAAATCAAGACTAGACAGAAAAAATGTTTTGTGATATTTAAAAACCCTGAAAAGCTAACAAAGGAGAAGGATAAAGGTGGTCTCATGCTTATAAAGTGGAATGCTGCTTAGACACCATCCCTCATGCTATCACAGAGCTGGAGACAAATCAACTAAAAATCACACTTCTGACAGTCAAGCTTAAACTTCGCATTCCTCAATATTTGACAGGTAACTCAATATGCTGATATCTGACTGCCGAAAAGCGTTGGACATACAAGCTGTAAATAAAATCAGACCTGTGTTTAGATTTACTATATGCTCTGAACAATCAAAATAAAAAAGGTCCCAAAAATGAATACTTAGTGAATGAATTCTTAGTCACTCAATGCACTACTTTTATTATGTACAATATAGCGCCATCTAATCTAACTAGGCTCTTGAAAAATACTGTCTTACTGTTTGTGAAAGATTACACACTATGAATATCAGAGAAAAAAATTGATTATTATGCAATAAACAAAGAGTGTGCAACCATACAGTAAATTTCAAGGAGGAAGGGGATAATAGGGAAAAGAACGACTGTGTGTCAAGCAACAGTGCTCCATTCTAAAGAACAGGTATTCTGTGACCACAACGGAAGTCTGTAACATGTACTCTTCTCAAGGTAGTTGTTGAGGCATCATTAATTCTGTCATTTCCATTGTTCTGCATTTATGGTTTTGCATCCTTAAAGAACTGCTCAATATATATTTTATTTATAATTCAAATAATCCTCTCATTTAAAAAATAAAAATTAATCCTCTCCAGAAATTCTGTTGCATACTGTAATAAACTTGTAGTGTTTTACCAGAAGAAAGCTAGTAACCTTGGCCCATAGAACACAGTACATGATCCTCACTAAGTAAAGGACCAGTGCTGCAGGCTGTCAGTATCTGCGTGGACCAGCACTAATGAAGCCCCCTGCTCAGTTTCCCAGGTATTTCACAGCACTTTACGAGTCCCCAGTTCCATTTCTGAACCTAGAGAAAGAATAATTTTAAAGGATATTCAACCATCTGTCTAATACTGCAGCCTGCCTCGTACTCCCTTCTCTTGCCTCTCACAAACACATGATCCAGTTTCACCTCTTCCCTGCTGTGACTTCTCATCCCAACACTTTCCTTCTCAACTATTTGGTCCTAACCTCTCCCTGTCCCCACACATCTTTGCCACCACACCTGATGATTTCTGCCCAGAGTCTCCTCAGTTTTCTCTTCATCTTGTATCGGTCTGCTCATGTCTACCTCTCTTTACCGCCAGGCCCCCATCCCATTGTCTTGCTGGTGTTTTGCCAGTCACTAGGCCTAGCGTGAAGGACACAGCCAGCAGAAAAACAATCCAGTAAGCAGATTCTATTGCATGTAGAGGAGTCAGTATATGGGGGGGATCGCAGGGGGTACAAACAAGTCAGACAGACCACACATAACAGTCATCAACCCCAGCGACCCCAGGAATGACACAGCACGACCAATAATAGATGGAATAAACAAAGACACGAAGTCTCCCATAGAAGAGATGGGAGACAACCAAGTCAATGGTTGTACGACAGAAGTAGCCACATATTGTTCCCCCACGAAGCCCGCGTTTGCAAATGCCAGACCTGACTGGGATCCAGTTGCATGAGGAGTCAGGAGGTCTTTCCCCAACAGGGAAACTCTGCAAAGTGTGTCCACTTCACAGACAGTCACCCACCCTTCCTGCAAGTGGTCCCAGCTTTTATGCCCAAAGCAGGACACCTGGCACTCATTTACCCAATGCAGGGCACCTGGGGCTTGTTTACCCAAGGGCTTTCCTTACAAGGCCGGCCGCACCTTGGAGGAAAGCCAAAAGGCAAACTCATCCCCTCCTTTTAAAGGACCATGGGGACCACCCGTATGTCAACCTTAATTCAGGGCTCGGGGTTCAGACCCCAGCACTTCAGCTGGTCACAGAAACTCTCATCTCAGAGTTCTGCTAGGTCTCTAATTTCCTATTTTTCATTTCAAACTCTAGTCTACCCAGCTGGAGTCTCTCTTCTACAGTTCCCAGTTTCATTGATGATGCCCTGCCACCATCCTTTCTCAAATTCCCTGATGCATTTCCTTTCTTCTTTTATCACCACTAGACTTGAGTGCCTTTATTTTTCATTAAATTGTGACTAACAAAGACTTGAGCTACACAACATTGGCCTGCTTTCCTTTTACTTTAGAATTTTAATTGAAAGGAAAGACTGTTTTTACAGTCATTTATATAAAGCAAATATACTGAGGTCAGACATTTGATTTTTCTGCTGATACTGAAAGTTTCATTACATCTTATACGAGCAACTAACATTATTCATTTTCATTTTTGAGAAAAAAAAAAAAAAGGCTGTAAAAGCTCTGTAAAACTGAAAGCAGTTTTAATCTCTTTTTATTAGTTGAAGGATATGCTCTAAACCTTGTGAGAAGGGGGGTGAACAGACTGTCCATAAACTGCCCTCCTAAAAGGACTCTTGTTTGTGTAGCCATGTATTCTTAGCATACACTTCCACACAGAACTTGTCAAAATGCACACCTGTCAAGTCTCACACAGCACATGAATCATTTAAGTCCTGTCTCTCACTCCATCACGGTGCTTTTATCCCCAAATTCATTGCACGTCATTGCAAACACTTCCCAGCAACCTGCAAGGGCCTCAGAGCAGAAGGCTGGTAACACAGCTGAGCTCTAATACCAGGCAAATTCTTCTGCAGGATGTGCAGGCAAGCGCCCACCATATGAACTGACATACCATGTAACAATATACCTTGTTTCCTCTTTAAAAGCATGGTATAAACCTGCTCATAAGCACTTCATATACAGCAGGTTTCACTGACACTTGTCTGTATTTGCGTTGCAACAGATCTCAAAAGTCCCAGTCAGGACTGGAGAATCTGCATGGTGAATATCATACAAATGCACACAACTACACTCCTAATTTTGCCTTTACGGACAACATTCAAAATGAAAGATGTCATATGAAGTCTTGCCTTCATGTTCTATACCCAACATTAAACTGAAGTTCAAACATTAAAACCAAGTTCAAAATTCATAGAAGCAAGAATTACTTTGATATAATGTACGTCAAATGGAAATACTAAAAACTGTAGTAAGAATTTAATATTACAAGAAGGAATTTTGCCTAGGTTAAAATAATACATGTTTTCCAGTCATATTTTTAATTTTCTTTAGAAGTAACCATTCACTGTCACTAGATATATTTTACAATAGTGTTTGTGATACAAACAGTGACTTTTGCACACTGCCTGCATTAGTTTTATATTGTCTGATATATACTATGGCTTACTCTGAAATTACTAAAAATAAGAAAATAGATCGTATTGCACTTCATTAACACACCACAGTAAAATGCTGCTTCTGAATGTTAAGACACTGTAAGTGCAATGAAAAACAAAGATATACTACTGCAGTCTCTATAACTATTTTTTACTAAAATTTCAAGTTCTCAGTCACAAAAGAAGAAAACTAAACACCCTTCCAACATCCATAGAAATTTTTCAACCTCCACAGCTTAAGCTCCCACTCCACACATACCCCACACCATGTTAATGACATCACCCTGTATCATTTTCTGCTGCAAGAACTGCAAACTACTCATTTGTTTGCACCTTGTATTCAAGCTGGGTAACACAATTGAGTATGTTCATTATTGTCTGGTTCTTTTGCATTGACACAATGATAAAAGGACAGTAATTCTAAAAAATGTCACGTTAAGCCATGTTTCAAGAACTCTTCTTAGTTTTGCTACATTTTAGGGAATTATGACTTTAACAGTTGTCCTTTATTAAACTAACAGCACTCAAAGATCTTCAAAGGTCCCAGAACTTCAGCACTCTTTCAGAGTTACCTTAAAACTAAAGTAATTAAAATTTAAAAATAATTAATCATTTGAAAGTTCAGTGCCATCAGAATGTAAATTGCCTATAATAAACTTGATTTGGCCCACTTGAGAATAAAGACCATATCATAATGCTTAAGCACCTAACTGTGCACCAGATCCGGCACTCTATTTCTCAACTACAATCATCTTTGCTTTCTTCCTGATTAAGTGATCACTGTACAATAATGCTGATTAAGATATTTTTATTTTGACCACATTTCACCCCTTGGCAATTTTAATCATTCAATCTTCAGTGCAGTTGAATCTCTAAAATCTACCACCACTTTAAAAAGATCAACAATCTCTGTTAATATGAATCAAAATTTCAACAGAATCTTGGCTTTGAAGATGACAAATATATTTCCCAACACCTGTAACTACCCTACAGCATACAGTTTCTGCAGGTAGTAAGTTCCTGCACAAACCATGTACGCCTTCGCACGCACATGCACACATGTAAGCAATTCTTGCACCACAGCTCTTTTTGCTCTGATCCACACCTCCTTTGTATCACTAAGGATGCAGGAAAGAGTAAGTCTGGAACCCAGATCATCAGCCTATCAAATTTCTTATGAAACCAAAGAGAAACTTGAACTTATTTTATATTCAGTTTCTCTATTCAGTTTTTAGGCCCTCTTATGGTTATATTACCTAAACATAAAAAGGTTTTCAAGACACCCTTTAAGGGCATATTGTTGCAAATTAAGCCTTGAGAGCTCTTAATGCCCCAAGTGAAGGGACTTACGAAGCAATACATCTGAACTGACTTTACAGAGCACATCATTTATGTCAGTGTGCCTATTGATGCCAAGTCAGAAATAAGAGAGACCTCAAAACCATGAACTCTTGGCATGCATGTATTTGAAAGGCTGAGCCTAAACTAAAATTCTTTTTCGAATCTTACTCCAAATAGTAACACAGAGTTGTACTGCTGTATGCCTGTTAAGACAGGGTACACACAGATTAAGGTGTTTGCTTATTGCTACATTGATAAAAGGCAATTTTTTTATAACAGAATAATTTTATAACAAGATAAGATTATTTGGTTTTATTTATCAGCTTAAGATAAAAAGAGGAAGCAGCAAGTGAAATTAACATTCTTTCTATAAACAAAGGATTAAGTGTGTCAGTTTCAAATGATAAACTAATCCAAGAGAATAATTAGTATCAATACAAACTGTTCTTCATCTTCAAATTCTAGGCATTTTCTCAAAATTTTTTATGCTTCTTTTCCCAAATGTGGAACAAAGAGGTGGCATTGCGTGCATACTATGCACTGGAGAAGACATGTTTCACAAGTTGTGGTATTAAATGTATAAAATATTCACTGAGTTGTGAAAATTCTTTGAATACTTTTACCCAAGTTTTATCTCAAAAGTTTTATTTACTGGAAACTTGAAAGGAAAAGCCACGGCAGAACATAGTACACACAAACAAGTCTGAGATAAGTAATGGGATAACAAGGAAGCTGGACACATTTTCAAAAGAGCACAGAAAACAAATTCATTAATTTAGACACAAATGCAGCAGTTTTCAGGAGAGAGAGTATTCATGAGGTTACCTCAATAAAGCAACCTCACTTCAGAAGTAGGAAGCATACAAGAAGTGCAGTTAGTGCTTAGAATTTTTAAATATTATCAAACTACTTCATATAAATATTTAAATAGAAACTGCACGCTTATAAAAATGGATTCCAGTTACAGTAATAAAGCATTTTGAAAATATAAATCATAAGTCATAAGCAAAATGAATACTCTGAATTTGTGACTTTACACCCTGGAATTAGTTTACAGAACATCCGTTCTATGAAAAGAATACTTGTAGTAAGATGAATTAATGGCTCACTTTTCCAAATGTCACCTTGTTCCAGAGATCACAAAAGAGCAAGTTAAGTAGCTTACAGGAAAATGCAAGCAAATGTAAACATGTCTTAGTATGGATAATTTATGTTCCACATTACATGACTAAACCCATTCCACTAATTATTTCATCATCTTTCCCTGTTTGGCAAGAGTCCCCAGTTTAAACACCTGGTCATGACACCTCTTCTTCCTCCAGACTTGAGTCCTCGCTCTTGAACAAAATATTAAATTAGTGCAAGCTTAACAACAATATGAAAGATTATGATACGTAAGACATGAAAGATATGAAATCCAAATCCTACAAATTCTTAACACTTACGAATAACAGTAACAAAATGCTATTACTAAAAATGAAGATTAGTCATAATGAAGCATCAAATGTGTATTCAGAATTAGTTATATTTGAAGGTATGGGTCATGAGTGTACCTATCCATAGAACTGCCAAACAGAGCTTGTTACTTTTAAGCCACTCTTGATAAATGGGTCAAGTCCTAGGCCAACGCTAGATTACTTCCATAACAACACACCACACTCCCTAAGTATTATGAAAACCATGAGAACTGTAACGTTTCCCCTCCCACACTGAACATTCTGATCTCAAATCCTTAGGAACGTGTGGGAACTCCTGCCCTTATTAACACCTATGTTTATATTGCTACTCTGTATTTAATCAGAACTTACTACAAAACACTCCTATTAGCTTTAGCTTCACTTTGCAGATAAGTTTGCTTATCAAAACACCCCACTTTATTTGCTCTTTTCCAAATTCTCTAGTTATATCTTAGCAAATAACACTGACTACTAAAGCTAGAAATAATATTCTTAGGCCTATATTACATCAAACATAGGGGAAAATTTAGCATTCATATGCAAACACATGCAAAAATTCAAAATGCATTTCCCAACAACAACTCAGATGCAACTCACCTACTATTCATACCTTTTCATACCTATCTATACCTTGCCAACTTTCTACTTTATATTGATACTTCTTTCCACCCAAATCTTTATCATAAAAATATAATATTTAAGTGACTGTTTAAATATTCTCAGTTTATCTCAACGTGCGTTCAGAAAACATCTGTACAATAAGAAATACCCACCTGGAAAACCTGCATTCAGTCCAGATATAGCAACTACTGTAAGAAACTTCAGCAATATTCATTCAGAGGAGATGGGCTGCTTATCTAACTGCCTAAATGGAAAGGACTCTTTCATACAATAAGGTATTATGGGATTTCTTTCTTGTTATTTTTTCAAATAATGATGACACATAAATTAAAAATTTTACATACAGCAGCAAATGGGAGGCTGGTATTTACAATAGCCATTGTGTACACTTTTTACAGCTAGTCCATAAAAAGCAACCAAACTAGAAGGGGAGAATACAGTCCTTATAAAGAACTGCAACAGAGGTGGTATGTAGAAACATTTGGTTTTCGTCCTCTAGATTTACAATTGTTCTCAGACAGACCTGGATTCCATTTTAAATTAGTAATTTTGACTATGCATCATCACCACCAAAACCCTTTACACATAAATATACCTAAATTACTGTCAGAAGAGTGACACCGAGATGGAAGAAGCAACACTCTCGCAGTCACAGCATGTGTCTGCATCCAGGTTTCCTCGTAACTACTACTCATCACCTGACTTGAACCAGACATGACTAAGCAGAAGACGTTCCAGAGACAATTCACTTTCTGCATGCTCTGCAAAAGTAGGCGGGTGGCAGGAGAGACTCCCAAACCCCAGCAGCCTACAACAGCATCCTCTTGCTTCTTAATCCCAGGGCAACACCCTGGGAACCAGCCGGAGGGGTGGGAGCAGATATCTTCCCGTACAGGTGCTGTAATTGCAACAAAACATTTAACACAGGGACAGGAATCAACCACAACACACAAGTAACAGGAAATCAACCTCTATTAGTCACTTGTGCTTACAGAATTATTTCTGTGGGGTTATTGTTTTTCTGTGTTCTGGGTTGTGGGGTTTTTTTTGAATCAAGAGTCCGTGTCCAGACTCCTAGCATAACCAACAGATATATTACTCCCGCCAGCTCTTCTAGCAAACAGATATTAAAAAACAAAAATAAAAAAAGACAAATACTTTGCATAAAGTTATGCAAAATCCAAGGGTAACAGCTTTTCTGATTTACTACTTTTGACAAACAAACATGGAAAAGATGATTAACAGGAAAGTCAGATCTCACTTCATGAAGCTGAGAAACCTTTCTCTAGAAACCTGACATCTACAGAATAATTCTCCTATGAAAATAATTTAATACACATTGATCTGGGAAATGACTGCAGTAAGTTTTCAAGATGTCGTGGGCCCAAATCCTCAAAGGAAAACAAACAGCTTCTATTGAAGTCAAGAGGACGCTGTGACTACATAACTCAGTCTACCCTACGCAAACTGCTAACTTACTCAAGACAGAATTACAGAGCTGTGAAATTTATTTGCATACACCAAGGGTTCATTACAAAAGAAAGAAAAAGAAAGGACACTTCACAGAACCAGAATTAAGTATTAGAAAGATGTCCAACTCCATAAAAAGGCAGTAATGAATATACTCTACTGGAGTCAGTTACTGTATGTTCGAATCATTACGAGTTATCCCTCGTTGGGATTTTTTTTCACCCCTGTGTTTTCTGCATACGGCACAGTGCAGTGCCTCCCCTCTATGTATCAACCTGCAAAGGACCAAGATCCACTGCAGAGATAAATTTTACTGCTTGTTCCTTTATAAATTTCAGACAATGAACCACTTGGTACTATTTCAAGAGTCAACAGAACCTCCAGCTCAACACAAGTGTTAATTTAGATCAACTATTACTGCATGTGAGAAAATGGAAAGTGCATTTGCTTTAATCCAACATTTAGTACTTGATTTAATTTAATTCATGCTCAAAGATGGTGCCATCAATATTAATCACAGTTAAGTATAAAAGCTGCACAGACAAACTTTTCATACTGTGTTAAAGTACTTCTTTATAAACCTCAGGATAAACAGATGCCTTCATCTTAAAATCCTTCTGAGTCTCAAGAAGAATTCAACTTTGAACTCGAGAAACAGTGACTATCAGTAACTTGGGTTGTTAGTCATCAAAATAGACAACACTCTCTTCAGCTTCTCCTTGCTCTTACCAGCTGGCAGTATAGCTTGCCTAGGATCTATCTGCTAAGCTAAGAACACTCATTTTTGTAGTATTTTCCCCATTTACACTTATTTTAGTCCATTTTAGAACTGAATTTAGTGAATTTAGTATTTGTGAAAGTTACTGGACTGGCGAGTACAAGCTGTCTGAAATAAGGGCGGGGCAGGTTTCCCCACAATGTACTGACCAATAAGCTTTATCCGAGTAATAATTCTACAGATAAAGGCATTTGAACTTCTTTGGTTCAATCAAATCACAACTATCTCTGCTGATACTAATACAAAGATTAAACAAACAAGAAAATGCATTCAATATACTTCAATCAGCAAGGCCTAATGAAATTTACTCCCAAGGGCTTGAGGAAGCAGACAAAGTAATTTCTGACTCATTAGAGAAGCTATTCAAGAGAATGAACACAGCTCCAGATATATAACATGGGCAAAACAGGAATTTCTGGGTTTTGTAAAATCTAAATTCCACATCCACATCTACCTCTTAAAAGTCTGTTCTGCAACCAAAAAGCACAATGGCAGAATTCAAGCTTGACATATGAGTGCCATCGCAGGAGATCAACAAGTTACTGAAATTAGCAGTCTGAATCATGGGGGGACTAAAAAACGCACACTCTCCAGCTGAAAGTCAATCCATTAATTTTCAATCATGTACTGTAAAGAATAGTGGGTGGGCTGAAATTTGCTTGTAATTAGCTGAATTCCAGTAAACAAACAGTCTGCTGCACTCAACTAACAGTGATAATGAAATTATGATATAGATCAGTGAAGGAATTAAAACAACCAAACCTACTACTCATCTATCATTTTTCCATGACTGTCAAGAGATAATAGAGAATAGTCTGTGTTAACACATACATATATATACACACACATACGTGTGTGTGTGTGTACCCACACATATGCGTATATATACACACATATGCATACTCCACTAAATGGAAATTTCCACAGGAAGGACATGCCTGTAGGTAACATCAAATTTCTTAGACCAACTTATCTAAACAAATCTCAAAAGGACCACATAGGGAGAAAAAAAAAATCCTGAAATTCAGGCTTCTTTTTGAGGAGCACCATCTGTTTTCTATGGGAGATGGAGAGAATAGCTTGAAAATAATGCATAAAAGTGTCATTTAAACAACCCTCCAGAAGAAAGGCTGAATTGGCAAAATTCAGGGGCCAAGTGACATACACTCCTGAAAAAGAGCTTCGGTCCTCCAATGAAGACAACTTCTGAGGCAAACTAAGAACTCGATTCTCTAGGGTATAAGTGGAATTCACTACATCAAGCGCATGCAGGTAACAAAGTCAAATTTGATATCAAACCACCACCACACTTAACAAAAGCAAAGTGTACGTATTGGTAATTAGCCTTGCTATCTACGTTTGGTGGCCAAGCATTCCCATTAAACAGTACACAGATTTGTATTTTTTTTTAAATTAAAAAAAAAACATAACAAAACCTTCTTCTAAAAGGCTCCTTCCTCTCTTAGAAGCACCTAGATTCCTACATAACTTAATACAATTACACATCCAAATGAAGATACTTGTACATAAGTTACAGAATCCCCTAAGAGAAAAGTAAATAATAATTAAAAGAAGCCCTCACAACAAAACAACAGATGTCTGAGCAGACCTAAGGATGAAGGCAGCCTTCAAGGAGGTACTTTGCTTTTTAAGGCCCCAGTTGTTTTTTGAACCCAAGCACAGCGGACGCAATTTTGAAGCACTCTCAACAGCTGCCTCCCCCTCAGACTATACCATCATCTGGGGAGGGAAGGAAGTGTAAAGTTTATCCCAGACATCCAAATTCTTGTGGCCCAGGCCCTGTGCAAGTATCAGAGACAGCATCGTCAGAAGAAATCAAAGTAAACCAACATCAAACAAACATATTTCAACACCTTCTGGCCCCAAACTCAGCAGACAACAGCCCTAACGTACTGGTTAAACAAGCAAAAAATCCTTTTCTGCACAGTGTTACAACTGCTTGTCTGCTTCAGCAGATGACATGATTGGGTTTCCATACAAGATAGGAAGTACACATCACCTGCTGAAGGAGACAGAACTAAAATTAAAATCTCAGGTATTTTTATTTTTTTAAAATACAGGTTTAAAGTGTAAGCAGTAAGCAAAAGATAAAAATGTTCAATAGCATGGTAAAACAGGAACACAAGCTTACAACTGACCTCCCAAGTTCATATATTTCAGTATCAATGCTAGTGACTTATCTATAATCAGAGGACCTAGTACACCTGAAATGTTGAAAGGGCATGAAGTAGTCAGCGGAGAACCTTGGAACACTTGCTGAAAGTGGGCAGAAAAGAGTACTATAATGCCATTATGCTTATGAGAGTCAAACGAAACTCTGCAATATATCAGAAGTGTAACAATGTTGACACGAGAGGAACCAAAAAAAAAAAAAAAGAAAAAAAAAAATCAAAATAACAGTTTAGGCCCTTGTGCTACATCCAACTTTAAGAAGAAAATAAACAACCCAGACTCCATCCCTTTGGTTATAAAAGAACAATGGGTAACCCCTAGTTTGAATGACTGCAAAACTGCAATCAATCTTACTACGTCTGAAATACATAATTTTAGTGCCTACTCTTATTATCACCTTTTCTAGACTTAAAATAATGAGTCCAGAAGTCAGCTATTTTCTTGAAAGATTGAGCTATTTTTGAAAATAAGATCAAGTTAAACACCAAAGACTGAACAGATTTTTTAAAAATATAATTGCCCAGACATCATATACAACGGTTTCCTAATTACTAGCAGTAAGTTTTAATTCATTCCAAAAACTGACCAGTAAATTAGAGAATCCCAACAAGTAAATTAACCTAAAGCAACTCACTGTACAAACAGGAAATCATATTCCTCTAGGCACAAATTTCAGTAATCCTAATTTTCCTTTTATTCTATAACAAATGTGGTGTAGTGGGGAATTAGCAGTGTTAGGTTAATGGTTGGACTTGATGATCTTAGAGGTCTCTTCCAACCAAGGCTATTCTGTGATTCTGTGAAATGTGGTGGCTAGAAACTGAAGCTGTGTACATAAAGCCATTAAAGGAACAAGGACCACCTTCTTCATGCATGAAGTCTCACATGCTCTACTCACTATCTGAATGCAAAGAAAAAGTATGCCATGAAAGGAACACTGTGAACAATTTCTTCTCAGACACCATAAAAGGTTTTTTGGGTTTGTTTTGAAGAACTAAATTCTGTTTTCCATCTTTAAAACACTACAGTGGTTTGTCGCTTTAATAAAGCATGAAAGAGATTCAAGGAAACACTCATGCCAGATGTCACCAGGATGCACCCCAGAGCATTACAGCATATAATCTGCATGATCTGCCATTTATGGTAGACAGAAGGAAAAATTACACCATGACGTACTGGGGTTATGCAGGTTTATAGGGTGATTTGTTTAGCTCTTTCCCCAATTCTTTCCATATAAAATATAAGTAGCAGATAAAAATCTACTCTGAATCCTGCTTCTGTGCCTCCAGGAAAAGGAAATGTTGCTTTGTTCCCCATCCCATAAGCCCTGAAGTACATGTGACAAAGTAAACAAATGTTTGCCCCGTGAGTAGTAATTTCTCTCACTCATCCACGAAACAAACATTCTGTACTTATTCAAAACAGCAAAGAACCCTTTATCATTTTGCACATGGGGAAAATAATTATTTCCTGACCAGTTTTGTTTGGGAAATACTTCAAATACCACACATATGTGTGTACACACATACAAATTTGTTGTCAAGATTACAGGCCTGAATTTTTCAAAAGCAGAAAGCAAGGCAGCAGCCAACATTCAGTTCTCACTCCGATACTCTCAACAGAACCCCATGCACATAGTTAAGCACAGTCTGTACATAAATTTTAAACTGTCATTTTGAGATGACATTTTGACTTATGAAAATAACATACTGGAATACACAAACGGACAAGAACATTTAAGTAAACTGATAACTGAACAATTTTAATAGAAAAACTTGGATGCCTTTGCATTTTAAAACAGATCTTGCCACAAACAGCACACCTACATTGCAAGAGAAATCCTATCTATTTCTGCCTCATTTGAGGGAGAGATTTTTGAATATATATACTGTTTAACATTATTTATTTTCTCAAAATAAAAAGTATATTCATCCAACTGAATTGTTCATTGGAACAAAAATCACAAGACAAAGATACAATCAATAGCAAGGAAAAACTTCTTCCCATTGCAAAAAAATGAGCCATCTCTGATGAGAAGCATGAGGTCTTGTTGAGCAGATTATGTAAAAAACAGGATTTCTTCTTGAAATCTTCTGACACAATACACACGCCAGTATAACCTTTTCCTTTCTTTCATGAGACAAGAACATCCCTCTTCATTTTTGAAAACTAAATAGTTAAACGTGCAACAGAAACAAGACAGCTGTTATTTAATCAATAATATTAGGGGACTGTTATTGACATGATTGGCCTTATTTCCTCTCAGAGGAAATAAGAAAGCCATTAAAAGAAGATTCAGTTTCCTCATTCCTTTTCTTTCCTCTTCCCTTCTAGTCAGCGACTTCTGCTATTCTGTTATTTTCCAAGTCACTTCTTTTTTCCATTTAATAGTGAAAAAGTACCTGAGAGCAAACACAAGTAGGCTAGATAGCAACCCAAGTGGCAAAATCTGTGACTGCACTGTTCTCCTGCCCTCCCATCCCACACAGGACTGCTGATGCTATTTATATGATTGTGTGCACAGATGGAGCGTAAACACAGCTTTCACATTTTACTATGTAAAAGGCAACAGTCACTTTCCTTGCTTCCAGCTCAACTTCTTAAATAGCTGTATCTTCCTCTTCATACAAACAATAATTAAACAAAAGCAACTGCTACTTGTCACATCAACATTCATTCTAAAGATATACATTTAAAAAAAACACTAATTTAAAATCAGTCTCAATGAAACATGGTAATGTTTTCTAGTGGCTCTTTAAGTCTATTACCAAACATTTAGGACAGACAGTCCATCAGTTCAGATTTTATTTATTCATATGTTGATTTTTTTCATATAATGTTTTAATCTACAACCCACTGCAGGGACCACACAAGATAAACTTAAAAGAAACAATCAAGTAGCAATTTAACCTTTAAAGGTATAAAAGAGAATTAGATACCCATTTGTTTTCATTATATATTGTCACTCTAAGAGATATAATACACGAAGTCACGTACAAATATAAATGAAGTGCTAGCAGTTCTGTTACAACACTAGAGAAACATATAAATGCTTTTAGTATCGGCTGTAAACTATGTAAAAAAATGTATCGGCATATGCTATAGATCTTGTACCTCAGAAAAAAGTTATTTATCCCTGAGTGCTCTCCCCAGCTACAACCTCGACACTAAGCAGCCCCTCTACTACATGGCTGAAATAAAGCAAATGTCATCTCCAAAGTAAAATATTTTGAAAAAAAAAAAAAGTAGCCTTCACAGCACTAGCTCTATGAACACTTTTTGCCCTTTCTCTCTCAAATTTTCAAACCAACCTTGACAACAGTAAAAGAACACTGTTCTTCCTAAAAGAACACTTAGACACAATGTGAAACAGCCTTTCCCAGTCCTGCTTGTAAGCAACACTGTGGAGTACCTGAGACCAGAAAAGAAAGAAAAGGTCTCCACTATGGAGTTAACTGTTCTTCTATGAGTATGTGAAAAACTGTGGAAAATGGCTTTGTCTGGTCTATTTAAATTCTGCTATTCTGTCCTAGGGAAAAATTTTAATATAATACAAATAAAACATTTCCCTTGATCTAGAGGTAGCAAAAACACAATATATTTTCTGCCCAGTGTCATGCTTAAAGATGTCAAAACTTCCATACACCTTCAGAATAATCTCGTGTCACATCTTATTTACTTCCTTTTATAAAATTAGCTGTCATCAAGTGAAATTTCATTTGGAAGAAATGTTGTATACTGTACAGTTCTTTACAATAACCTTTTTTGCCCCAAAGTAAGTTGATGACAACGAACCCAGACTTCATGACAGCTGCAATACTCACGCAAAATAATAATTTGTGAACACATTAAATACTATGCAAGACAAAAATTAGAAAACACTCTTTAGCCAAAAAGTTCTTATCAGTCTAATTTAGTTTACAACTCATACCTGCAAGAACACAACTACTTATGGGACAGTTTTTCAGAAATCTACACAGCCAAACAATCAAATGAGCACCAAAGTCAGAGACGCATGAAGACACCATTAGGTTTGGTAAATAAACAAAATTACTACCTATTTAATAAACAGCATCAAGATCAGCTGGCTTTTAGACTGTGTTACACTGATGAAGCAGAACAAATGTATACACATACTTCTGCCCCATGTAAAGTTAGAGGATACCTGCCACAAAATCACAGATATTTTCTTCTGACGTGATCTCTTTGTAGCTTTTCCTGATTTTTAAAAATAGGTAGTTCCTCCACAAATCTCTGCATACTTCTTACTCTTACCTAATATAAGCAATTGATCACTGTGCAAACATAGCTTTATTTTGCCCCACTTCTACCCTCATATTATTTTCATTTGGCAATCATATTAGCTGGATTTGGAGAGAAGAATTTAAACACCCATTTATTAAAACAGATTGATTCAGTTAGGAGAAATAGCTGTTTACTTTTGTCAACAACAGGTCAGCCTGAGGTAAATACAAAGTTTAACTGAAGAGTTTGCCATGTAACCTGCAAAAATTCAGTCTAGGATTCCCTCTGAAAGCAGCAATTTGACCTTCCTACAGTGATATGAAGTATATTTTCAGAACTGAGCAACATTTAAAAGGACTGGGTAAAGCTTCTGTTATACCTCAAGACTACAGAAAACTCATTATAAATACAGATACATCAAAGACTTAAACTACTCAAGAAGTTGCTCAAGACTGAAGTCCAAATGCTTTAACTACTTGTTTCTCGGGGTTTCTTAATTATAATGTGAATGACCCCATGAAAGAACACTTCCAATAGGATGTTATTCCCTGGTTATTGTTAGGACTTCTCAGCTTCCTTCCTGCACTCTACAAGATCTCATGATTAAAGCTGGGTGGCTGACCTGGAAAATTCTGCCCCATGTGATAAGACATTAAATTTCAAAAAAGACACAATAGCTAAGCACACAAGCCCTCTTTCAAAAAACACAAAGAACACAGAACTCTTTGAATAGGCTTTATTGCTGTATTAATAGTTGAAATGCAGAGCAGCCGAGGGAGCAAAGCTCTCTTTTCCTCATTTGAACTCACTCAACTGGCACAGGATCCCTTTCCCACTCTCCCAATCCCTTAGAGGTCCCTACAAATCAAGACCAAAACAGGACCCAGCTGTCTCAGCTTGTTGTTCAAGCCCATTCAATTACAGCTGGAAGGCAGAATATTTCCTGGCAAAACTTTCCTCTGGGATACTTACTCATGTGAACAAAACATACAGACTGATCAGGTATATTCAGCCACCGCAGAGTATTAGGCTTGTTAAATATACTTCCTGCACCCTGAAGAAAGTGCTTTAGTTACAGCTTTAATTAAGTACTAGCAAGTGAATTAACATAAAAAACAAACAACAAAGAAATCATAAAGACGAAGTTGTCCTGACCACCAATGAGGATGAGAGGATCTTTCTGCCACTCTAAGGCCTGCAAGTCAGACTCTATCATCAAGGTATCAATTACAGATACTGCACTTGAGTATGCTAAGCTTGTGATTGCATGCGCAAGATGAACAGCTATTAGAGAACAGACACACGCAAAGAAATTGTGTTAAATTTGGGGGTGTTCAGTGGGGAATAATTATTTGAACTTCCAAAATGTTGTCACTTTTATGTTTGCTAGCCTTTTGTTACAGGACTTAAAAATATCTACAATGGTCCGGAGCCACACATACTCCAGAGTACAGTCGAGAATATCTCTGTTTGCCCGTGAACATACAAGAGAATACCATCCAAAACCACAAGCCGAGCAAAAGCACTATTTGCAAAAATATTTCCAGCTACAGAATAACTCCAGTTATTTACTCCTATCTACAGACTGCTCCGAGAACTCACAAACAGACTTGGAGGTTGCTCTTACAAACATTCTTCAGTTAGTTTTATTTCAGTCATGAACAAAAATGAGAGGACAGATATACGATTTCTTTTCCCTTTCTTCCTTCCATCAGCAGGTCAGAGAAGTCTTCTAACTGACTAGTCTTTGACCTCTAGATTGTGAGCACTTTGGGGCCTGCAAAAGTTCATGAGTAACTGAAAGAAACACATGGATATCACAAACTTATACGTTCTGTACAGAAGTCTAGATTTCCAGCAGAAATTCTTTTTAAGTCAAAAAGCTATAAAGCTTGTGTTAAGGGATTCCAAATACTGCTTATATTACCCCTATAATAAAAACTTTTACTAAAACTCTAACTAGACATTCAATTTACTGCCATTACTTTAATATTTATTAAATATAAAGCCCCTGATAAAAGATATGGCTTTGAAAAATACTACAGCTTTCTCCCATACTCATTCAATACTTTAAACTCACAATGCTTTGTTAATGCATATTGATAACAACCGTAGCATGACAGAAAAACTATAACATTTCTGAGAAGGGCATAGCAAATATTTAGTATAAAGTCTCTGGGGGTCAGAACTGATTCTCCTGTGGAAGATGGTAACAGATATTCACCAACTATCTTTCTGAAGTGTTCAGAATCATAACAAAACGAAACAAAAAAAAAAAGGAAAAACCAAACAGGTCAGGGAATCCAAATAACGACAGCAGTGAAAAGCCTCTAGCCACAATTTTGTTAAAATTGTCTACAGCCTATTCATAATAATTGATACCAGACAGACCCTATAATTACGCTGTAATACGCTACTGCATACAACATTTTGTCCTAAAAATTAAAATAAACCAAGAGCATTTGAAATAATTATGTTCAGAAATATGGCCCTTCCAGATGCGCACTGACATTAATGCTCAATTACAGTTTAAACATCATCTGTATTAACCAAAACGTCCCATGCTTTCTTTGTTTGCAGTATTCATTTTCCTTTATAATATCCTCTTTGAATACTGATTAGCTTTGTTAGCTTTTATGCTAATGGAGATATGTGAACAAAAAAGCTCCACAACACAGGGAATCAAGCTCAGAAAATTCAGCTTTGCATTCATCTGCCAGTACTATTTTGCCAGAACTAGTAAAGAGTAGTTACATCTGCCAAAGAGCAGTTCCACGCTCTCTCGGAAGATCACCAATACAGAATCCTGTTACTCACAATTTGCACTGATTCTCACACTGAAACCTCTCCTATTGCAATCTGCTCTGTAACACAAATCTCTAGTGTTCCTGTTACTATGCCTAAACGACCTTCAAGGGATACAAGTTGTGCACAGATGTCATTATTTGCTTGCTTTACAAATATGATTCTCAATAAACTGAGAAAAATATGAGTATTAATAAAAGAAAGAAATCAGAATTTATTAAGCATGTTACATTTGGTATTTCATTTACATTACACCTAGTACCTCAACAACATGCCCCTTTAAAAGGCCTCAAGAACAATGTAACATTTGAAATAATAATTTATGCATGTATAACACCCCGTAAGGAGCAAAAATGATTCATTAGCTCTGTAGCAGAGAAAAAAATTTTTAAAAATCAGATTAGTTACACTGCTCTGAGTAAATAACAGCTGCAGTCTTTCAAGAAACGGTCAGCTGGTGTTAAAATTAGAGATGAATGCTGCTCCTCCAGACCATAATGGGCATTACTCTTGAAAGGCTCCAAACACCAGCCATTTGATCAACAGTGAAATAGATTTTGAAAAGCAAAGCAGCTTTCCTTCCTGTGGCAGCTCCTATAAGACTCAACACATACTGCTGAACAGCTCTTTTTAACCATCTCCCAGCTTTAATTTTTATCTGCAACGTTAAAAAGGGTCACAACAACAGCTTGTTTACTACAACTGCAGAAGTCTAACTGCCCAGTTCTCCATTTAACAACATCATTTCCTGCAAAATGTATTAAATTCCTCTAATTACGTTGTTATACCTTTAAAATGTTTTAATAAGCTTTTAACAAATACTTTGTGAAGGGCATGACTTTCTTCTAACGTCAATGAGGACCTTAATCTGCAGCCCATGTATTACAGTTTCTTTTATGTTAACATACTGAACATGCCCACAAATGGATCCTCAGTTCTTCAACAAGGGTATCAAAAGCTCACAAAAATAATTTACATTAGAAATTCAACTAACATCAGTACTGTGTATTCTAGGCAAGAAAGAGATAAAGTTTAGCAACTACATCATACTCCATGATCAGTGCAACCATTTTTAAATCAGACAATAGTATGCATTCATGTTCCAACCATATATCTGATCATGAAATCCAGTTACCACTGAATGAGCTGCAGAAGTTCACATAGAGCTTGGCCCTGAAGATTTTACAGCTATACCAGAAGTCTTGAGATTTCCCTTGTTTATATATTCATATACAAGGAAAGGCTTCACAACTTTAAATAAAATTTGAGATAGCCCCAGAAAGTCATGTTTTAACCAAAAAGTCTGCCCTCTTGCAATTACCATGTTTTACATAACTAAATATCCCCAATATCTGCAGACAGCTGAATTTCTCATAAGGTAGATCAAGCACAAATTAAATAACAAATTAACAAACTAAGCACCTTTCCCACAAAGCAAAGAAACAAGAAAAAACAAACCAAAACAAAACAACAAACTAAGCAATAATGGCACAAGGTGATTAAACACAAAGGAACCATTTCCCAGCTCACTAGTGCCCGAGTGGCAGTGCTGTGCCAGAACAACCAAGAGAGGATCTTTTGCCCATCCCTTGCCACTCTTCCCAAGGCTGTTCTCCCGACCTCCAAAATTCGTACCTCAGCAATGCCAATGGAACAAACTACCTCTCACAATGCCAGCAGTGCACATATACTACCTTTGCCTGTCTTGTAGCTATCATAGTGCTTTAACAAGAACCTACATATAAAGATGGTTGCACTGACAGAATCAAGGACTGAAATGGCACAACACGACATTTCCAGTAGTTCTGGGTAAGCATGACATTAATATCAAGTGCTTAGAGCTGCTTCTAGGAGACAAAAAACTGCACAATTTCCAAACACCTTCAACTTGTATTTTAAACTCTGATTCAACTAATACCAACAAAGAATGAAAAACAATCCTTCCCTCCCCCTGCAAATATCACACACACGTCATCTGAGACTAGAACAGGCTGGTGTTGGTCTTTTCTCCCAAATTACTAACGATAGGACGAGAGGAAATGGCCTCAAGTTGCGTCAGGGGAAGTTTAGGTTGGATATTAGGAAGAAGTTCTTTACTGAGAGGGTGGTTAGGCACTGGAACAGGCTGCCCAGGGAGGTGGTGGAGTCGCTGTCCCTGGGGGTGTTCAAAAAATGGGCTGATGAGGCACTTGAGGCCATGGTCTAATGGTTAGGAATATGATGGGATAAAGGTTGGACTTGATGACCCTGGAGGTCCCTTCCAACCATAATTATTCTGTGATTCTATTCTATAAGGAGAATGAACATGTTTGATTATAGTAAAATCAAGTATGAAGTCTGTGTGATAACGCATTTATTTGCAGACTAGACTGATAAAAGCTAACAAACAGTGGAGGGGAAAATGAGTCGTTTCAAAGAAGTGAAGAACATAAAGGAAAACTTCTTCAGTATCTCCCTTACAGAAAGACTCGGAAATTAATTATTTTTATAGTAAGAAAAGATGTTCCAACGTATGTAACAGTTGCAAAGTCTTAAAACACTGTTATTTCAAGTAGACTTAAATAAGATTTGTCAAAAGTTCACAAATACTGCTTTTTGCCTTCAAAGTAGTTAATATCTATTATAACTTAATAGAGAAAATTGCCATACAAAATCCTATGTTTTTAAATTTAAGTAGTCAAAAGATCAGTTAAGAGTATTCTAAAATAATGTATTATAATATATTCTGAATATTTTATTTTGGACAGTGACTTTTTTTAAAATGAAAGATTTCTTACTAGCTCACAGTAACAAAAAATTATGCGTACACCACATACATGTTTCCCCTCTAATGTCACCCCCTTCCCTCTTAGAGCTTTTTAATCTTACTTGGTGTGTGCAGAGTGTGGAACACTAATGTACAAGTTCCATCTTATACTGCTATTAAATAAATTGATATGATTTCTGTCAAGCATGTGCATCTGTGTAAAAGCTTCTTTAATACTTACCAGCTTTTCTACTAAGTACTAAGGCAACTTTATCTGTTCACTTTTAGAAGACAGGCATTAAAATAGGTATGCATTTCAATATCAATGTTGCATACCAACAAGGAATTGACTCCACAATTAAAGTGTTTGCTCCATTATTTCTATACATATGCAGAAAGGTATAAAACAAAAAACCCTAAGCACCTGGAACATCATAGCTTTATCTGATAATGTCACTTTTCCCACAAAATATTACTCCAAGTTTAGTAACAGCCTGACCTTGAAAGCTTTCTGAAGTCAGAGCCTTTTCACATTTTCCAGTGGCTTTTACATCAAACATCAAAAATACATTAATAAAATTTTAAAAACCTAACACGCAGAACATACTAAACAGCTAATCCAGTATTAAATCACAGAGATAATTATTTGATTCTTCCACATATTACACAGAGAACTATCTTAATTCTACTTGAGAACTAAAATTTAAAACATTTCTGAGGGGTATTGGAAATTTATGGAACTGTGCCTTAGAATTCTAGCCAAGACCAAGTACTAAAGCATGCAGGTGGCTTTTTTTTTAATAAACAAATATATAAATAGATATATCTGTGTGTACATTTTTGTCTACATTTGCACCTATACACACATACATGTATGTATACAGCATACCTATATTTACACAGAATTACATGAATAATTGAATAAAATGAATTAAAACTGAATGCAACTTACAAATTCTGCAGGTCTGTAGTCAGATAATTTCATTAAGAGCTGTGTATTGCATAATCAGGCACAAGTTTACTGCACATGTTCTGGCACTATGTACGTCACCAGTTAGAAATAATGTTTGCAGTATGAACATGTACTTCACTTAACTGGTGAATCTGATTTTAAGTATTTCATTTCCCAGCCACTTAATTTAAAAATGAAAAAAGAAAAAAGTATTAAAACATTACCACCACTAAATAGTGTCCAATACTGGGAACATGCTTAACTCAAGGTAATCACATATTCTACTCCTTAACACAATATAAATAGAAAACATTTCCTTCTGAAAATTAAGATCCTGAACCCTTAGTTGACACTGGTAAATCAGCTAGACTTACAGAGTCCATTTACCTATAGAAAGCTAGTGGCTTACTCATTAACATGTAGAAATATACTAATTTCCTTACTAACAGTATATAGTTTACTATGCATACTACATAATAGTGACTTACTAATTATTTGTGCCACTGCATTCTATACCACTATCAGGCTTACCCTCAATGCTAAGCCTAGAAAGAAAATTATCCACTTTTTTTAAAAAACACTTATTCATGTTGAATGCTTTAAAGCAAACTATCTCCAAAAAAATTACTCAACACATTTGATCACCTATTTTTATAAGTGAATCATAAGAGAAAAATAAGCTTATTTGAACAGAATGTGAAACTACACATAGTATTTACAGCAATTAGCAATTAACTTTTATTGAAAAAATCTTACACTTTTATAAATTGCCACTGTGCAAATGTTGTGAGAAAATCTGCTCATGCTGCTACAGTTTCATATTTTCCATGGGTATGCACTACATAGAGGTACTTTTAAACTGGTATTTTCACACTGAGGTGTTGACGTGGTCAGGAGAGTTAAGGTTCTATAGTGCATGCATGAACAATCAAAGCCAAAAGCAATTTCCCAAACCTTGCTCGAAAAAGAAACTTTCTTTCATCTTTCACTACTGCACAAATGCAACACTCACTTCATTTGAATTTAGGATAAAATTGAGCTTCAAAACAAAGATGAAATGCTTCTGTGAAGTTAGAGAGGTACTGTAGGTCTTCAGCCCACTTCAGGCAGTATAAAGATCCCACTATGAACTGAAGACATAGAGTTGCATTGAACAGCTTTATTAACATATGAAGTCAACAGCCTCTCGATTCAAAATATTTATTGTACTAAGTACTCTAAAATATTTTATCCTAAAAAGCACTATATAAAGTTTCTCTTGATTTTGCAGATCTCCTGTTTATGTTATTTTCATCTCAACTGTTACTTGAGTATACATGGGAATAAACATTCGTTGCAATTGCTATGAGGAAAAGGGTGTTTCCTCTTTGACGACACATTGAGTGTTTTGATATAATCCGATTTTAGTAAAGTCTTTATTTCTGATATAAATGTGAGCGAAGGAAGTGCAAAACTTCATGTTACCTTGTCCTGCCATGGGTTTTTAAAGCTGTAAAATTTTGGGGGGGTCACTGTGATTAAAAGGCATGGGAAATGCACTGTAGGTAATCCTAGCTGCCCAAAGAGGCCATTTCAAGAGGATGGTATGGACTGGCAGAAAGTGTTCTTACATAACTTTTTCCTCACTACTAACTCCTTAAATAACCCTGAAAGAGACGGGAAAGGAAAAGATTGGGAGGAAGCAGGTACTGTTCTAGAATTTGGGCATGTCCCCACCAATACTCACAGTATTATTGCTTCTATGTTTATGCACTGTGCATGAATAACTCCTCAGTGGGAAGGAAAAAAAAAAAAAAAAAAAAAAAAGCTCATTCTCAGTGATCTCCTTTAAAAGTCACTACGGACAAGGTGGCTGGTTTTTTTTTCTGGGTTATGTTTAAGTCCTCATAGGACTACACAGTATATTTTATGATTGAATTAGGATAGTCTTAAAACTTCTCTGAGGTACTTAAGCAAAGTGGAGCTAACGCTGCAAAGCTTTAAGCTGTGTTGGATGACAGCAATTCATTTAGTTATTTTGTCACTTAGAACTGCATATAATCAAACATCAATTTTCCACACACCCCCCCTCCCCAGTCTTTAGATTTTGCACAGACAACAGCATAAAAAACACAGCTCAAGTGAGATGTTATGAAACCATCCCTACCCTTGCTGTGAAGCAAGTTCAAAGAAGAAATTTCTCCGAAAAACAAATCTAGACTACTCTTCTAGATAAATTTCACAGGCATTCTGATGACCCAAGCAGGCCAGCAGAGTCACTCACACTCCCACCTCTGGACCAGACTTCTGAACCAGATAATCGGTCATCACAAATCTGTTTGCAAACAGCATGCTTCTTCCCCAAACTTATTACTGATAACAACAAATTATTGTATCACAATGTTCTTGATGCTTCAAGCAGTGAAGGAAATGAAGTGAACTCAGTCCAGACTTTGCAAAGTCATTTTCAATCATCTTTCAACTACTTTTTTTTTTTTTTTTAAATACTCCTGCTACTAGTTCCAAAAGATCACTTACTTACCACAAGTTATGCCAGACAACCTTCAGATATTATCAACCTCTTTAGTTAATTTCCATTATTTCTGAGCTCTAAGTTTCATTTTAAGATCTGAAGATAAATGTATTTAAGATACAAAAGCTTAGCTCAACAGAGGAAGTGCACACTAATATTGTTAGTAACAGTTTGAATAAACAGATAATTTGCCCTTTGTGCTGATACAGCACTTCCACCACATTAGTTTTTGAGGTCAACAGTTTTACCAACAGTATTTCTGTTGGATCTACTGAACACTATGTACTGGTCTCTATTAGAGAGAGAAAGAATTACAGGAACAGAATTTAAATTTTAAAAAAACAAACAAACTGGAATTCCTATTAAATCAACATTCCCCAAACTACTATGCTTAGTAATGTTATCCCAATTTGTCTCTACCTTTACTGCCTCCTTCCCCTCTTTTTTCAAGTCTCCATATAATTTCCCTGAGGGCACATGTCCTTAGGGAGCTTTGGAAGGATATTCTAACAACTTGAATGGAAGAACAATGCTACAGCTATCCACACCTCGACTGACAGCTGGGGATCAATACCTACCCCACACTAGGTCATGACATATGATAATGACACAGCAGCATGGGTTCTTGGCCAAATTCAGCACCATACAGCTCCAAGGCTGTACACATCCAGGGAGTACACAGCCACAAGCAGTATCAGATGGTTGTTGCCTAGAGTGCAGGAGTTAAGGATATCAGTATTGCTTCAAGGATATCAGTACTTTGGGGGCATGCATCTCATCATTTCCCGCCCTTTCTTCCCCACCCTGGTCCATTTTCAAGCCATCTTCCCTTCCTGCCAGTAAGGAATGCCCCACTTTGGAAACACTAACAGCTTGCCTTCTTTAGCGTTCTGGTTATCACAATAATCCCCTTTCATAAGAGCCGTTAAGTCAGAGTAAAAAAAATCTGCAGCTCTATCTAAAACCTCATCTTCCCATTCCTTCACAAAATTTTTTATAAAGAGACTGACAGTCAACAATGCTATTACTGTGCCTCAAAAGTCAGAGAAGAGCAGGTCACAAACAAAAAGTAAAATAACCAGAAACTTGCATATTGCTATATCCTGAAAGCAAAGGCTTCAAGACATGATATAAACTGTACCTGACCAAGAATGAGGGTGCAGACTTGTTTAAATCAAGTTAAATGTGCTGTGTTCTCAGAAAGGATGGTCTCATTCTCTGGCAATAGCCTGCCTTTCTACCAGTACTAGGGCTTGTGCAGTTGAACCAGCTCACTACTCCAGCTTAAGGAACAACGAGCAAGAAGTCCCACATGCCTCCATGCACCTCTTACCTTTCAAAACGTTGAAATGCAGCATGCACATACCACATTTCTTTTTTTCTTTGGGTGTGCTTGCATCTGACATTATTAACTTTCATTCCGTTTGAAGTAACCCACATGGCCAAGTTTTCATCCACAAGTTCTCATCAGCAATACTACTTCTTGCTTTTACATGTTTTATCAAAAAGACTCCTCATCTCAAAAACTGTCAGCCATTCTTTTTGTATGTTGCAAAAAAGCATCACCTTTTTAAAGTCAAAGTACAACGCAGTCCTAAATCAAAGACAGCATTCTGCAAATACAAAATTATTACCAAGAGTAAGTAGAGAACAAACCTGGTTTCAGCCACAGGATTTCCTGTGGTTGTATCATTACTCTTCAGTCACATAATCAATTAAACGCAACTTCCTATGACAAAGCGGGAGGAAACCAAGAGGAACTTACTCATCTGTCAACCAGTATTACATGAAGAAAGTACAGCAAGTCTCAGTGATATCACAGACCACAAATAATTCACGAGTTTCTACAAAGAATGCTCAGATTTCATGAAAGCAAAAAAAACAAGAAGAACAATTGCAGATGAGCAATGACGATGTATTAACACAGCAGTTTTATTTCTACCATAAGTAACTTGTGCAAGCCATGAGGTGTAACATCAGGTATCTCTCCGTTTAGGTGATCTGATGAATATACCTACAATAAACAGAAATGATCTGTACACTTGTAACCTGAAGATCTGATTTGATCTATACAAATAGTAAAATAATAACAGCTGATATCAAATTAGCAGCATACATAAATTAGCCATAAAAATATACACTTTGTGGGTTCACTGAATAATTATGAAATCCAAGACTTCAAAGTAAAGAAAAATCAAGACAGATACATTCCAGGTATCTTTGCCCCGTTCTCAATTACTACATAAGGTATAATGCAAATACACGAGGTAGGAGGGAGACGAGGAAACAAAAGGTATGGAAAAGCTTTCCAGTAAGCATATGTATTAGTATGCAACCTGCATAGGGCTGCAAATAGGTATCTGAAAAGACCAAAAGTTGAAGATGCTGCAAGTAACTACAAATATCTTAAACACAGCATAAAAGTGGCATTTACACACTGAGACTCAACAATGGTTGCACTACTTAAACCTGATTTTAACAAAAAACAATAAACAAGCATCTAGTAGAAATGTCCTTGCATTGGCTCCTTGCATGTTCTCCAGAAAACATACGGTATTAGTCACCCAAATAAACATCAGCACCATAATTGTTTTAACAATATTCCTGCTGTTGGATACAGAGTACCTGCTGTTTGAGAAACAAGTACCTTGAAATAAACAGCAAACAAGCCATGCAAATGTCAAGCTATTTTGCGTACAGTAATTGAAGAGTTAAAAGGAGTTATGCATCTGCAAACCACAAAGTATAATCAGCCTGTACAGTCCCATTCAATTTCACAGCTCATTACCTGGAATAGATGGTTAAAACCCGTACCAGATGGATTTTTTACAAGACAACACTTCAAACTGTATTTAAAAATCCCCACTCAATTTCAACATGACATATGTGGTGTCTACATTTTGTCTTTTTTTCCTTAGTATGGAGACTACCTTTAGATTCGTTTACACTTTGCTGTATTAGCTATCATACAGAGGAAACCTATTAGTACAGATACGTGTGGTTTTCAAATGACACACACCGACTACAGAAAAACATCTAAGTGAAGATAACATGTAACCACGATTTCTGGACAGGGATTTATTTACACTAACTATGTAATACTTAAACATAACCTGTACCATCATCTTTAACAGCAATTATTTTGAAAGAACATGAAAATTCTAACCCAAGAGATTTTGTCTAAACCAAGACTAGATGACATTAATCTGGTATGAGGTTATAGTGCTCTGATCCACTAAAATTCTTTAACAAGCTCCACAAGCAGCCCTTATCCTGTTTTCCTTTGGCAAAAGCCTTGAAGGATACAATAAGGAACTTCACAAAACAAAAGGCAGCAAGCAAAAATGCTGAAAAACCCTCACTGGCAAGGGAATGTGCTAGATGATCCAATCCTAACAGGATTTTGCCATTTCTAATTTCTGCAATTCAAGGAAAATGAAACGGCTTTGTCGGGGATGAGCAAAATCACTACAGTGACCAAGAGGAAGCAAGAATTAAACATAAACTACCTACTGGTAAAGATTATTTTATATAGTTTAAGTAAAGCATGCATGCAAGACTTTGTGTCCTCTACTGGGATATCTCATAACTACCCTGCCAAACTCAAGTCCCTGAGAGGAACCCATATGCTTATCCAAACTATCAAGTTGTTTTATCAACCCAGGATTCTGCAGGATGTCATCTAGCCACCAGGAAAAATCAGTTTTGTAAACTGCACTCTGCCAACTGGAATACATACAGTCCTATCCAACGTGAAATCTGTAAGCAGAGACACATGCCAGTGCCTTGCAATGACTTCCCTTTCTGCCCCCCCTCCAAAATGTCGTCTTCCTGGATTCTCTAGAATAGTTGTTTTCCCATCTCAAACCTCAAATTTACTGTTGTTTGCATTGTCTGGAAATTACTTATTTTTAATATACTTTCTGGATAATATCTAATAATTTAGTTGTAATTATCATTGTACAGCTTATCCCAGCCCAAAGTCAAACAGCAGCGTGAGCTTTGACCCAGATTCAGGAAAGCACGTGGTCAAGTACATCCTTGCACTCAGGAAAGCACTTCATGATATGAAAAAAGGTAGCCACTGATTAATGCTCATTCACACCTTTCTTGAACAAATTTCTTCTTATTTATAACTCAGGACCTTTTCTTCCTCTTCTTGCTGACCACAAATCTAACCAATCCAGAAGAAAACGATCTCTTCATTTTCTATATTAACAGGATACAACAATATCTAAAGACGGCTTTGTGCCATAAACTACATTTGACAGCTGTTTCAGACCATGGCATAGCTAGCACATTTTCAATGCCTAGTGTTGACAGGGATTACTTAAAAACAACTGTACTAGAAGAAATTCTTCTGCAGGCTATTCCTCAGCAGGGTTTTCATGAACACAGTAGTTGTCAGAGCAAGTGCTAATTTGTATTTCAAAACAACGATTCCAGTAAATACAGCAAATTCTTTTTTATAATTCACAATTTCAGAATGCTTATTTATCTATCAAGACCAATGGTGGAAAGGTAATGCCAGCTTTCTGAGCATATAAATTTTGCAGCCATGGTAAAGCAAAGATTGATCACTAACTAGCATACAAGACCACAAGTTTTTCACATCTCTTTTCAGTATTTCCTCATTTAAAGTAGATAAATTTTAGAAGTCAATTACTGACTAGAAAGAGGGTTTTGTGGTTGTTGTTGTTTTATATTCTATGTACTTCACTCTCAATCAAAAGACTGACTTCTACCACAGCCCCTGCGAGCTAATTTTGCCTAATTTGTGGGCAAACCAGTAACAGTTCACATGCCAAAAACTGTCCCTGAAGGGATTTAAATACAACACACAAACACTTCGCAGAGAAACAGGAAAAGGCCTAGTAGTTACTTAACACCTACCAGAGATATTCTTTGGTCTCAAATTGGTCAAATGAAAAGCTCCCTTACAGGTCTGAAAAATAGAAAGCTAATGAAAAATCCACACATACAGTGATAAATTTTAAAAGTTACTTCTGTACCATTAACACCTAGATGTACATAGTTTTTCTTACCTAGTAACAGAGTTAGAAAGAGAGTCTGAGAAACAGAAATGGTCTTAAAATTTGTATAGTTGTTTAGCATTTCATCAGCTGTTGCTGTTTACCAGCAGGGTATCATGTAGTGCAAAAGGGACATTCCGGATAATGAAAATGGCTCTGTATTTAATGACTGCTCAGATTCATAATAATCAGGTGCTGCTTGGGCTACACAAAAGTCTCTCAAGACTATGAATTATATTGCTTGACATGTGACAGTGTGGTTTAGGCAAACTAGCCCTCCAAACGCCGACTTCTCCATCAGTAGAAATCGGACAGTTGCATTTGAGAGCGTAACTGGATATAACAAGCCGATTCCAGTGTCAGTGCCTGGGGAAGCCTTATTCCTGGGGCTGCTCTGTGGCTGCAGAAATGGAGCCAACAGCAGCAGCAGCTCTCGATTGCTGTGTCTGAACGATGGACAGCGTTTGCTCGTTACCACCGCTGGTTATGTTGCACCCGAAGCCAGTCTTGCTGTTTACCTCCTCCAAGAACAGATAGAATGGAAAGAAGTGCACAACAGCCTGGACCAACATAAAAACTTTGTACCGTATGGATTTCAGTTCGGTGTGGGCAAACGAAGCCCCTTCATAGTCCTAAAAGTTAACTTTCAAACTCTAACTTTGCAAGGTTGAAAGCAACACTGATAAACTTTAATCTTGATATATAATGACCTAAAACCTGAAGGTATCATTCCACATGAGGCAAGTAATTTTCAACTAAAATTGGAAAGCATCATAAAAGAGGGGGGGGGGGAAAAAAACCAACATGTCAAGTCTTTCATTTTTTCATTTATTTAAATTAATAAGATATATTTTTGTTACAATTCTACATCCAATTACAATTCTACAGTTTTGTTGCCACCTGTGACAGAAAACAGTGCTGTGCAGCAACACGGATAATTTAACACCATGTAATTTCAGTGCTAGCCGTCTTGACCTATACTCTTCTACTCACCTAATTACAAATTTATGAAGGGATCATTACTCCAATGTAACAAAACTAACTTTAACCCTAATTATCAGCTACTTCTTACTATTTTCACCTATTAAGGATCACTGGGTAGCCATGGCAAGGTGCTGGTGGGAGGGAGCTGCAGGCGGGTCTCTGAGGAGGGGCAGGGGCCACCCCACATGGTGGTGGCACCTCGAGAGAAGTGTGCTTTAGAAAAGGGAAAAACGTCACAAAGAGAGAGGCATAAGGTTAAAAAAAAAAAAAGAAAAAAAAAAGAGGAATGGTCCTGCAAGCACCAAGCTCAGAGCAGGAGGAGGGGAGGAGGTTCTATAGGCATGGGAGCAGAGATTGCTCTGCAGTCCCCAGAGGGAAGACCACAGTGGGCCCTTCCTAATATATACAATAAATATAAGGAAACTGCTTTCCCATACTGTGATGTAAAACACACATCTCTCAATACACAAACACTCTTAAGTCTGAAGGAAAGCCCAACCATCTGACCTATTTATTGGCCACACGTTATTGTAAGCTTTGATTTAGCAAATGAGGTCAGTGGGAAAGCACTTCAGTTTCCTTTACATTAGGCTCTTCAAATACAACAACAGCAAAACACCATTTTCCCTCCTCGGTAACATTCCTCAGACACTACCTATCAATGCTCTGGGCCAGGCTTCCAAAGCCAAAGACATCCATTAAGGTACTTAAAATGAACCCAAGTAAACCAAACCGCAAACATTTAATTCTTTCCTATCTGGACCCCCACAACCTAACTCCACTTAGCTGTGATCCATTTATTGAAGCCTACATGCCTCTAGCATTCCATCTGCCATGCAAGAACAACTTCAAAACCAAAATTAAGTATGGTCATGCCTTCCTAAAAAGGGAACTGCTCAGAGAAACATAGAGCATTTGGAGTTACCTTTCACCACTACGAAACAGCTTTTCCTAACTAAAAATAATATATATTTTTAATCTTTGCAACATCCGCTCCTTCAGCTTTTACCAACAGTTAAATTTCCAGTACTAAAATACATTCATAAATGATCCAGATTTTACTTCATAAAAATTTATCTTTACAAAATTTATTTTACACCTTCAGAAATACTAAAACAAGAGAACACACAAGAAAATGCCGCTGATAGTCTGTCTTGCAAAAATAAATTCACACACCAAAATACCAAAACATTCACATAGCTCCAATAACCTTTATATATTGCAGACTTTCTGTGCATAAAAATACATATTGTTTTATTTTATTTTAAAATGGGGGGGTTTAAGTCTATGATTCCTATTTTATAGCAGATGGACAGCAGATCAGCAGCAGTTATTAAATAAACTCATACTTATTTTTCATATTTTAACACTTAGTTTTATATTGTACTGTGCTTCATTGTCACACCACTATCCATATACCTGTAAATACCCAACAGATTTCTCAATAAAAAGTATGAGAAAATCAGTATGTACAACTGTTTCATTAGAAAGTGGCTACATGTAACAGAAAAGCCATTTGCCTTTTGTTAGAGCAGCTATAAAACAGAACTTTATCTCAAAAATATTTTTAAAACATTCTTTAATTAATAAGCTTTCCATGATACTGCAGTCATATCTGAGCACACAGAGTGACTTTTTGTAAATATTACAAATCAGGCAATGACACAGTGTTTGCCTGAACTGGGAAGTTTTGTACAAGTCTATTAAAATAACTGCCTTCTGCATGTAGGCATGGGAGCTGGAACAAACTGCATCCAAAAAACCCACCTTCTTTCCTGTATCACATACCAACTGACACATTTCCCTTATCTTACAGAAACTTCATTGTGTTAGGGTTTGAAATAATCAAAGTTTCACAAGTGCTCCTTAAAACAATATTTTGTTTATAAAATATCAACACCAGCATGATTACTGTATCACTTTGTTACAATTGCATGAGATCAACAGTGAGGACAGGACAAGCTGCAGCATTTCTTCTTTGTTGCTTACTTCAGGAGAATATCTCAGGTATAGCTCTTTGATAACAGCAAAACGTGATCATGAGGATTTTGCTTTTGTTCTTAAGAACAGAAGTGTTCAACTTAAAGCATTATTTTCAGTACAAGATTTACTGTTTCCCCACAAAAAAAAATCATTTAAGAAATTGACTACAGTGAAAAACATTGACTAGATCTGAATACATCAACAAATGATACAGACCAACTTCTAAAAGAAATGAAGACATTTGACCCATTTTAGATTTCTTTTGGATTCTGTAATTGTGCCATTTCTCATGTTTTCACTCGAAACAGGCTTGTAGTCAGAAAAAACAAAACAAAAACAAAAAACACAAACCCACAACCAAAATACAGATAGTTGAAAAACCTTTGCTCAAGGTGGTAAGCACAGGTGTGTCTGTAGATTAAATCCTTCTCACAGAACTAAGCAGGCAACAACACTGCACAACACTTGATACAAACCTCTGATTAAAAGGCAACTATTGTGCAGCTAAAGAAATAAAACTCCTCCAGACAGCTCTGAAGTGCAATTTAGCCTTTCCGTTTAGAGTTTAGTTCCCCCACAAATATGGGGTACACGGGCCATGACCTGGCCTCTCCCACTGTCCTCTCTGAGTATCACTCACTGGAAACTCCAATAGATTCACTTCAGTTAGTTCCAAGGATCTTTTTTTTCCCCAAGACTACCAACTGCGAAGGGTATGACTGAGATCCAGATTAAAGTATTAGCTTATGGCTTTCAATACTAAACATTATATTTTGCGTTAGTTCTCCGAAGTGCATCACATAGTAAGCTAAGGAAGTCTCAAAACTCTTGAGAAGCACTTATCAACTGTTGTCCGTGTTTTGCAACTAAAGGACAAAGAAAGCAAGTTATCAGTAATTTGATTAGAAGCAAACACGAGGACTGATACTGCCATAAAACACTGCAGAAATAAAATACAAGGTTGTTCCAATTCTTTTCTCTTTTAGGTAAACTTTGTATGGTATATCTATACCATGAAAATTCACTCTGTCAACGGAGACCATTAAGAAGGTCCTGTAGACAATTTCCCCATGCCCTGAAAATGTACTGTCAGACTGAACACAAATATTGCTTTTCCAGGTTCCAGACTACTTCTATGGAAGCAGTCAGAAAATACAATCAGAAAAATCATCAATAAAATCCATCTTGTATTTCCCTAGCTAGATCTGCTAAGCGATTTGCATCATTTCACACAAATTGGCAAGGTTCAGCAACCTTTTTGCTTCCTGTACAATTGCACCATTATCATTTGTATCTCTCCAGGTACAGCACTACCTCTACACTGAATACAGACAGGTTGCCAGGAACTCTGTGGATTGAGTATCCAATACTGGTATTAATGCAGTATCTTTTAAAGTATGCTTAAAAGTAAGATTTTAACCAAAAAGATCTTGGGTCTAGTGCCAGGTGCATTGTACACAAGCCTCCAGGCTTAGGGTCTGAAAAAGTAATGAATTGCCAGAGGCAAGGAAAACTTGGAGATGCTGCTAACGGAACAGTAACATGGAAACAGTTTAAAGCGTAACCTGTATATTGTTTGTTTCTTTGCTCCAAACAGCATGGAAATAGCTGTACTGATGTAAGGATTAAGGATTTGGTCATTAATGAAGGTTTTCTCTCTGTTACCAACTTGTTTTCTCTGTTGTGCACTCTGTAAATCTAAGCAAGAGTACCCGGGCTAGAAGCATACCCACCAAGGCACAGAAGAGGGGCTCAAGATGCCCACATCTCCGTCAAAAAGAAGGGTTTTCCTACACCAGATGCACAGCACAACGGCAGCAGTGCAGCTTTAAATATTCTTGTGATTAACTGAGAACCTGCTTGCTTTGGTTTTGTTCTGTAGCAGTGAGATTTTAAAAGAGGAAAGTACAAAAAGCAGTACTTTGAATTTTGGAAAGACAATCGGTGTTATACCACTTCTTAATTTAAGGTTTGGAAAAGTATGTTCCTACTACAAAGCCTACCAGTAGAGAAGGAAAACACAGTGCTCTTTTCCCAAAAATGGTGAAGCAGAAGAGGTACAGGATGTCCTTTATCTTTGGGCCTGGATGCCGTCTTCTAGCCACAAGCGACGAGCTGGAATTGAAATACTGGCTTTCTTCCCTGCTGGCTGAGGCACATTACTTAAACCAGCAAAACATCTTGCAGCTGTACCTTCCCTAGGATCACCCCTCCCTCAGATGAACAAGAAAAAAAAAAGTATTTTGGACTATGGCTTTAGAGTCACCTTTGGGTGTTCAAAGATACAATACCATCAGCTGCAAAGGGTTGATAAGGCAGACAGACAGGTGTGCTATGCAGAAGCTGAACTATGCTCTCCTAAAGCTTGAGAGAAGTACATGACACACAGCCTCTAATTTAGGCAGACAGGATCCCTCTCTAGAAGCCTTCAAGTACATTTATGTACTCCCATTGAATGTACAGGAATTTTAGCAACCTGTGCTCTAAAATGTGGTTACTTCTCTAACACACATAATTTTAGGCACAGTACACCCTCTCCTTAGCTATCTACAAAACATAATGACACTGAGACTACACCAAACAAAGTTTGTCACCGCTTCTTTTATATAGATTTTTCCCCTTTCCTCATCTATCAGTAGCTCCATTGCACCTCATTTTAATTCAGAAAAGTTCTACTCCTCTCTTCCAGAACAGAAGTTGTTTTCAAAAATGGTATGAGCTATGTTCAGAGAAACCAGCTGTCCTGATCAACAACAGCTGCAACAATGAAGTAGGTAGAATAAATATATTATGATTTCCGTGCATGACTTATAATGTGAAATTTATAAAGCGAGTACTCTGATAAAAACAAAACCACAAACAAAAATCAACTCATTGGAATAAAATTGTGGCTGCACAAACATGGCCCAAAGGATAAAAAAACCCAAAAAACAACCAAACAAGAATGGGCTAAGACATCAGTGCTGAAGAACATTGAAGTTTGGGATGGTGACAAACTAGAGGGCCCGGACATAAAAGAACAATACAGTCTATGACCTTTTCAATACTCAGATAAGATATATTCAGGTGGTTCCTGGAAAGAGCACATCTTCTTTATTCTGCTGTAAGATTTGTTAATTCCCACAAAATTTGTTAAATGCAGTCTTTATGGCAGGATCCTAAATACATTACCTTTCAAAATACCCTCCCAAGAGCCAGTGATACCATCATCTTTATGACAAAAGGAACTGGGACATAAATTAAGGGAAAAAGTAGTCATCCGATATTAAACAATAATTTTAGAATTCAATATACAAACTTTTTAGAGCATGTAGCATTATATAGAGCTTTACAGTTTAAAGCAGAGCTCCAACTGACTTCAATGACAGCTGAGAGTTCTTAGTATCTCTTCTCATCAAACCACAGGAAGTCAGCTAACTGGTCCATATGGTGATGAATGCACAGTTAGCAGCTACATACAAAATGTGTGGTTAATATCCAGCATCACATGGGAAAAAACAAAAACAAAACAAACCAAAACTCTGTAGCAGTCAGCAAAAGAATCAAATTCTCCATAGCATCAATTCCCCCTTAATAAACATTTTTTTTCCTGCAAATCACAACTTCATTCACCATGTAAATGCTAACTTTGACAGTATACTTCTCAACAAAATCTGAATGAATTTTCAGAGCTTTATTGTCCTATGGGATATGCAAAACAGGTGCTGGGGAGGCAGGGAAAACAATCATACAGCTACAGATGAAGCCAGGACGCACACAGATCAATTGTTAATTCTGTCAGTTTGTGTTTATACGATTTTAATTATTTAAGTATTTCTATCATAGACACATACTAGAAAGAAAAGAATGCAGTAAAAATTTCAGAAAATTCATTAAGTCATTTAATAACCACTTCAACAACGTTAAAACCATCACACAAAATCCACTTACGTAACATTCAGGATACATCTACATGAAAATCACCTTCAAGTTCCTCCTAAATCCAATTTCTACCAATCCTCTGAAGCAGACATTCCCAGGCCTGACAGCTGGCAGAGCCCCCAGAAGGTGCACTGAACATCGCTCCCTCTCTTTCCACAATATGCTTAAAACAACATGTGTTCAGGGGCTCTGCAGAGACTGGCTGTCCACAGCTCCTTCTTCCTGGCTCCTGATGCTTCATATTCTATGTCCACAGCCACAAGTAGAGAAAAGTATAGAAAGGAACACCATGAACCTGTAAAGCAGTTCCCAGAAAGACTCCCTATTGCAATTTGGAATGCATTTTACCTTCCTATTTGAGAATAAAGTACAACACGGACTATTTTGGCTAAAGCTGTAAGTAGTACTCACATTGCCTTTCTCCCAGGTTAGAAGGAATTCCCTGACCTTTAATGCAAAGCTAGATTTAGCTGAAGCTTTTACACAGCCAAATTACTTCACAGATGCACAAAGAACACCATGTAAATTTCTTCATAACACCAACCTTGCCATTTTTCTTACTCTGTTCTTACACCATTATCATCTGGCGTTATATTTCTGGGAAAGAGATAAATAAAAATCTCCTGACCGCTCAACGACGTACAGTTACACAATATATCTTCTTCAACTTCTTCAGCCAGCCTTGCTGCTCTTGGAGATACATTTCACCCTACCATCAGTTCACTGCCCTCAGGTGTACAGATGTCAAACTGTAGAGCTGAGCTGTAAGTCTTTATCAGTGAAACAGCAAACAAGAGGCTGGGCAAAAATGCTCAACATACAGGGAGTATGAAAGGACTCTACTTCCACAAGCGCTTTCAAAATATCAGTTGATATCAAGCAAAAAAGAGTAACATACTCATTAATTAAGTCTTGCATTTCCAGATGACAGGTAGGACTGGCTCCCAGGCTCATAAGAGACTGCTTGAGATGAAGACATTTGCCAGACAGTGGGCACGCTTTCCCATATAATACAAACTCCCTGCATTCAGAAGTGGCATCCCAGGCCAAACAGCTCAAGGACAATCCTTGTATACTGTTCAAGTCATACTCAATGTATGAAACACTTCACTCCTACACTTGGAATAATTCTAAGAACTAGATAAGCAAGACTTGGTCCTACATGTCCTGTCATTGATTTGAAACCAAAGCAAAATCAAGGTACTACACTGGGGGAACAGACACACACTGAGGTCACAAACTGCTGCGGTTTACAAATGACTCATAACTCTTAGCAAATACGGACAGACAGTCCTGAACCACCATCTATGTATCCAGTGTTTGTGCAGAAGCTAAGCAGTGGGCAGTGCCCTGAACACAACCAGTGCTCTGCAATGCCACTGAAATAGCGATGGACCGAATTCTCTTTTCACGCTAAGGTTTCCTCCCTGAGCTATCAGGCTTGAAAGAAAAGGGAAAGACAAGAAAAGTCAATGTTATGATTTTTATTTGTCTTTCTCAACACTGCGAACAATGTCAAAAAGAAAAATATTAATGGATTACTTCAAGTATTTAAGTTTTGAATCCTAACTACTCTTCTCAGCTAATCAGCCCTAAAATGATGCACAGTATGCAGTCAATGAAATCACAAAAGACACATGACTCTCTTTCCAGCACAACCATCTGTAGTAGCATTTTTAAGGAATTAAATCAACCCACAGGAAAAGTATTATCATACTTGGTGCAGAAAAGTACCTTGAAATAAAGATGATTCTGACTGTGCTAACAAAGCCTAGGAGCTTCCTGAGCACAGCAATTCTGTCACAGCTCCTGTTTAAGTCACAAGAAACAAGGGGGGAAAAGCATTCAAATGGATGATTAAAGGAATTACTCTCCATTTAATCTGCTGCTCACCTACTACAGTACTGAGCTCACAAAATGAGGACTTACTATCCTAATATTACATAAAAGAAAGCTTCCTCTGTTCCATGGGACTAGGAAGATAAGGGGGGAAGGGCCCAAGAACCTTCAGGAGAACATTAAGTTGTTCTGTGCAAGTTGGCATTTAGCTCAAGAAGTCAGTGAGTAACTCATCCTTCCTTAATAAAGCTCAGAGACACAGATACGTTCATCAGCAGAAAATACAAAGAATAAAAACATTCAGCAGGAGATGGGATAACTGCATTATTTACAAGCAGGAAAACCACAAATTAGCTATTGAAGCACTCCAAAACAAATACTGATGTAGGACCTGGTTTTGCACTAGCCTGCACTTTATTCAGATGCTACTGTTCCACACCAAAAAAAACCCAAACCAACAACAAAACAAAAAACACCCAGAAAACCCCCAATCAACTTAAAACCCACTACTGTTCTGGCTGCCTTTGATTTTACACAGGTGTGAATGACTATCTGGCTATGTTTAGCCTGCACCCAGCGTGAAGGTGTAGCAGTTGTTCTACCACCCAATGCCCCCTCCCCAGCTGAGAAGGGGAAATCAGGGAAAAAAGGGAGAAGCCCTGTGGGCTGAAGTAGGAATACATTTAACGAAATAACAAAACTGACACAATCACCAACATAAAGCATGCAAAGTTCTACCCAGCCTGGTCCTTGGGGTCAGCAGCAGGAACAGGAAGACAAGAGGGAGAAGCCCCTGGAAGAAAAACTCCCCCCTCAGTGAGCTCCCTCCTTTTATAATGAGCATGATGAAGTGGTATGTGATACACCTGTGAGTCAGCTGCCTGCATTGGATCTCTCAGCTGACTCGGGGCTACTCATGGCCTGCCTGCATGGCTGGCCCGTGGGTCTGTACCTGGGGAACCAGGACACTATCCCTTATTGGAGATGTCATGTGGTCAGGCTGAAGTCTGGTATTTTGTTAATAGTTTGGGTTTTTTTCCCAGAAAGAACACTTTAAAAAATCCAAACATTCATTAAAAGTTACTCTCTTCTCTATCCATCTGTTAATGAAGCCAACACCAGACTAAACCCCCAAATTCCAGTGTCCACAGACTAGCAAAAAAACAACTTCATTTTAGTAAAGCCTGTCACCTCAGAGCGCAGATTAACTCACCACCTTCTGCACCTGACTGCAAAAGAAACAAGAAGAAAGTTTGTAAAGCCCTACTGTATCAAATCAAGAATGAGAACCCTAAATCACTGTTATTTTACAAATATTAAATGTGCAACAGTAGAGGAAGTGCTATTCATTCCCCATGTCCAAAAAGTATGCACAAGGGCTGGCTATGGCAGTAGGCCATAGAAGGCAAATTCCAACCCTTGCCATACTTTCACTGGAGAAGTCAGAGAAATTCAATGCCCACTCTCCAATTCCTGTGTTCCAGATATATCATTACTAACTACCTTGGGACACTTCAGGAACTTTTGCCATTTGAATCTGGCAGAGCAAAAAGACAAACTACAGTGATTATTACAAAGTGTTTCTACACAAACAAAAGTAGATGCAAATTATAGTAAGAAGGTGAAATCCCTCAGAAACAGCCTTTTTAAACAAACTCCTCCCTAAATAAATCATGATAACTTCCGATGCAAAGCATTATGCATTACATAAATTACGCTGCACCTGGGAGATAGTTGCTATCTGCAAAGTAATATCTCATTAATAGTTCCTGAATTTTTCTTTGCAGTACTATTTAAAAGATAAAAATTCATAATTTCTCTTCTGACACGTCATGACTAAGTTGCTGTAAAAACAGACTGACTGACCAACCAACTGCAGAGCACCCTATACAATGTGTTTAAAAATCCTTAAGCACAAAACATGGAAACAAAATTAACTAAAAATGCAGAGCACCCATTCTTAATGGAAGTCAAGTTCTACTTAGCATGCTTGCTTTAAAATCAGTTCCTCACAGGGCGGTTCAGGGTGCTGTGGGAACTGCAGGCACGAAGCAGATACCCAGGAGGACTAGGCAGAAAAAAAGGAGGGGTGCAGGGGTAGGGAGGGGGAATTTCTTGATCCACAGAAGTAACCCTACTGTGAAATTGCCTACCTATACCGTGTTTTTTTTAACTCAGCTGATGACTAAATAGAAGGTTATAAGAGGACCTGTCTTATCCTTCTGTTACAACTTTTTTGAGCAATACCTATGTATATACAGCTTTTCAGGAGATCATTTCCAGTGTTAGCTAGAGATTATAACCAAGACTTTCTGGTTATATCTCTTGTCATCATATTTGACTTCCTGAAAGCACACAAAGTTTTATGGGAAAAGCTTCCAGTGTAGCAATGTTATATACAAATTCACTTTCTCCTCTCCAAACTGAATTCTGCAGCCTAACAGTTACTTGCTCCATCACCACCACCAGTCATCCCCGAAGTCCACTCAAGCTAAGCAAGCTCTACACACACAGAAGAACTCAGAGCAGACCCATCTCCTTAAATAGTACGAGATGAGATTTAAATCTAAGCATTACACTTTGAGATATTTAGACACTCTGAGAAAACTTTTCTGAAATACCAGTGGCATGCATGTACTTTGTAGAGCTGCAGAAGAGATTCAGAAAAGGTGAGGTACAAACTGCTGTATGAGTTAGAAGTTGTTTGATCTCTAAGGAGGTCCAAGTTCAGCATGCATAAACAGTTGCTCAAAACACAATTCTGGCAAGCATCCACCTGACCACTGCAGAAAAGAGCACTTCCCTTATGAGAAATAAAACAATTGCCACTGCTCTGAATTGTACAATGCTAAAGTTACAGAAGAGGGAAGAAAGAGGACATCACAGCAATAAGATCATCGAAATAAGACTCCAAGTTTTCTTGAGTAACAACACCAAGAAAAAGCATACCCAAACAGTACACTGAAAATTTACATAAATAAAAAAAGCACTTAAACACAGAGAAGTTCAACACCACCCACACCTTCAGGAATTTCCACAGCAAACTTGTCAAAAACTTTGAAAAAAAAAAAAAAATTGGAAGAAACATACACATAAACCCAGATCCTAGAAACTGCTTTTCCACTGAATTTTTTAATGGCTGTCAACAAATCACAGGTCTGCCTCCACTTCTTTGCAGAGATATTTAAGATGCTAACAACCACCCACTTCTCAAACAGCCTTTCAAGGCAATATACACAAGCACTCAGTATCACTGTAAATTACTTTCTCACCAGGAATCATACTACTGAAAGAAAAAAGGGATATTCACAACCCTCTCAACTTGGAAACAAATATACACTTTTAAAGTATATTTTTAAAAATTAAAGCAAAATAAAGAAAATATTCTCTCTGGACATCTAGAAAAAGTTACAGTACTTGAACTCTAGTTTTAAATACTTAACCAGTTAATGTCCTCAAGTAAGTGGCTTGGCTTTCTTTAAAAGCCCAGTAGCAAATATGAACTGCATCAATACCACACAGGTATCAGTGAATTAATGTCATGCTTATCTCCATTAAATAAGAGCAGAATTTGGCTTACAAATACTTTCTTCTTCCTACCAGACAGGCATCACAGTTTTGGCTCATAGCTGTTAAGTCAACACCTACTAACTAAAGTGTTTTCCTATACATATAATCTGTATCTATGTATACACACACAGACTTCTAAACACAGCATCTGAATTTCTGATTTTATACATACTCATGTTGAAAGACAGACAGACCTCCTTCCTAAAGATCCACTGATGAACCCATCTCCATGCAGATGTCGAAACTCTATCTGAAGTCCTGACACATCACCTGTGGCTGGGAAATACGCCTTTCACTGCAGAGCCTGTTTCTCTCTCAGAGAGAAAGAAGCAGCAGGGAAAAATAGCACCTAAACCCTCAAGTGCCAGGCATAGGAGAACATGGTATGAGACGGACACTAAGGCAGAGAGAATGAAGAGAATCTGGGTTTATTTGTCGAGTCCTAGGTTGAAATTGAAAGGCTCAAAATGTCTCCAAATAGCACACTTACAGACTTCAAATACTTTTGTCTTATTGGAATACTCCAAGTGAGAAAGGACATCAGGTATGACACAATGCAGAAGAGCTGCACTGCTTTTATAAACACACACACAAAGGACCCCAAATCCCTGTGACAGGTGTTTATGCTTAACTCAAACGTGCAGTTTGACATGCTTGACCTGGCTTCTCTTGAAGCTAATGAAAATTCTGCTACAAGCTTTTAGTGGGATGGTGGGGGGGGTGTTATTGAAAACAACTATCGGCATCCCAAGAAGAAATCCTTGTAGCTTTGCCAAAATTACTTCGTTTACCATTTTCCATCTCCTGCAAATTTCCTCTGCTGCTTCCCATAGGAAATGGTTTCGTACCCCTGATGCTGGAATGGTGCTAAGAACGACCTTCGCATCCAGTCACTGTAAGAGTGTATGATCTCACACAACAGAGGAGTGTGGAGAGGGGATACAGAAAGAACTGGAGAAGGTGTGCTGAGAGAAATTGAAAATTTAAAGTAAAAACAAATGGTAGCCTAATATTAACAAAAGTGCCATGAAAAAAAATCTATCGGTCAAAGTTTTCTTTATTGCTTTAGAATCACTGGGATAACATCAAAACTACGTCATTTTACTAAAGAAAATACTTGGCCAAAACAAGTGAATTAATATGATCTAACTGGATCTGACATTGACTTGTTAGAGAAAATGGTTTCTTTAAACTGGAAAACATAAAAAGGAAATCCATCACTGAAGTGAAAGACACAAGGCAAGAAACTATGGTTCTTTTAGAGACTTAACTCCTAGGTTTTAAAGTGCAAAATTTAGTTTTGCCGAACATGAGCAGTCATCCCTAAGAATCGTCAATTAACGCTCTACTACTTAATTAAGGGGGGACATGACAAAAAACACAAGATCCCATGGAACAAAATTACTTAAGTTTTGACTAATCATATGACAGTTTGACGTCATTGAAAGGTCTTAGTGCCACAAATTCAGTATGTTTTAGAACTGAAAGTATAAAGGCTTTAGGAACAGACAATGCATGGCAACATATCATGTAGATTTTGGAGTGCTGAAGAAGCTTTTGTAATTATTACTATGATCACACATATGGTTAAATACATTTAGTGACAACACAAACTACATGACCAAGATAAAGCAAAAAACCTTGAGACTGGATTGTTCCCTTATGAAGAAAACTAAATGGTGAAATTAAAGAAAAATTTTAAGTACTAATGTTAAGAACTTCTTGGAATAGATTCCCTTCTATTGGTAGTTCCAAGGATCACAAGGTGAATGTAATATTGTCAGTAAATAACACTGACTAATTCCATTAAATAATCTTAGTTTTGGTGAAAAGGAATGCAAAAATTCAGGAAGAGTGTAGCTAGACAGCATATCAGCAGCTGCTGGCCCCCGCTGCACCCTTTTTTTCCCCCTAGACAGTTAAAGCACTAGTCTACTACTGATAAGATCAGACACCTCCGCTAATCACCCAGGAAGAGACTTGTCAGGCCTTACCATGAGCTCAGGCAGCATATACTTAAAGGTGTATTTGTACAGACACTCACCAAAGTAGCTAAGATACTATGTTACTAGAAGCAACTGGTTCCCAGATCATCTTCTCTCAAGTCAAAGAATTACTAGAGGATCAAGTTAACCAAGAAATACCAAGTTAACAAAGTAATACACACCAGTGGTGGTAATATGCATTCTATACCATTTTCTCTTAGTAACCATAACTCTATTTAGGGTTTGCTTTTTGAGAGTCCGGGTTATCATCAGTGTAAATCACTCCTCTCAGAAAAACAGGTAACACACAAGAGTATAAAGAAAACAAAAAAAAGCCAGCCTACCAAATACTTAGATCCAGAAAAAAACAACTTACCTAAATTTATTTCAAGAATTAAATTATGACTTTTGCAAAGATACTGAAGTTTAGAAATACATGTTTTGTTAGCCAAAGGTGGTTGCTAGCTATGAAGATAAAAATAGTCAATATTGGGGGAGGAGGGACACAACAAAATAAAGCATTTTAGGACAAAACAGCACAGCTAAATGATAATGATTTTCTCTGCAAATTTCTATTTGAGTAGGAAGCTGCTTCTGTAATTTCCCTCTAACATATGAGATCACAACAAAACCAAGTCTCTTTTGTGTCAGTCCCTACCAAAATTATAAAAAGATCTTTTTGAATTATCTCAAAATAGAACAACGTCAAGTGTTTTCTAAAAGTTGGGGGAAATGGAACAAAACTATTCCAAGTCCGTTAATGTAAGAATCCTTGTCTTTCAGTTACAAAACATACAAGGAAAACTGTTTAAAGACATTGAGTGATACTATGCCAAATACCACAAAACACACAAATGCACCAACACTTCCTTTTTCCAAGGAACTGCCATTATCAAAATCAAACAGCTGTTTTGAAGACACCTATTCACAATTAGAAATTTTCTCATTGCAGGCAGAAAAGTTTTGGTAACTTCTGTGGAAACCAAAAGGTTCGCTGTATTTCTACATCAAATATCTATGGGAATAAGGTGGTAACGTCAAAATTTGGTTCAAAATTGTAGCTTCCTGGTATGTTAGAGGGAATCTGAGAGGCAGCCTCTAAACACGGAGCACAGGAGCTACAGCAGGTGAAACCACTGAGGTCTGGGCTGTCACAGTCCTAGCACCCTCCTTTTGTACAAACACCAGTATAATCTCTTCACACAACCGCATCAACAGATTTCAACACGTTTTTGCAGGGTTAGTTTTTGACTGGATTATGTCCCTCTGCCCACGTAAGCACCAGCAAAACAGAGATCAGTGGATTTAGCCAGCCTTAAAACATCATCATGTCAGCCCCCACCCAAGATAAAACCAGCGAGTTACAGTTAAAGTACCAACTTCTATTTCCTTCTCCTCTTGTTACTATGTGTCCTGCAAAACATTCACAGTGCTTTATTTACAAAAGGCAGCACGGTAAAGGTGAGAGAGCTTTAATAAGCAAGAGCAGGAAATACTTTGGGACTATGATATCCCCACAGCATGAATGACATTTTCATAAACCACTTTGCATTCCTGTAACAAAAGTCATTGCGACCCTTTCCATCACTTCTTTATTTTAGTTTTAGGCATTAAAATACAGCTATACTCTCATTTAAGTCTCTTCGTACTTAGACCATAGAAGTTGTAATCTGTTTTACTTCTAACTCACAGCCAGAACAAACAGCCCAAGGCCCCAGCTCTACAAGAGCTTACAAGTACAAATGATTCATGTTAGTAAATCAATCGATACCTACTGGATCTAATAAGAAATATACAGAGTGTTTATGGAAAACACTGTGTGGATGCACCTGCAGGTAAAACCTGTGTGTACGTCTCACACCCGTGATGACTTTTTGTTACCATTCTCCACACACAATCTCTATATTATGAACCAGACCAACAAATCATGAAAACTTGGGGATGACTGGGAAGAAACAAAGAAAAAAAAATAATCAAAATCCATAAACCAAGGTTTTGGCCACACAAAGATGAGACTGACACAAGAATATCCACATCGCATTAAAAAGACAAACCAAGATCTTGATCAGATGAAAAGCAACAGAATGAAAGTGGGGAAGAAGAGCAGGAGGCCTCAGCTTAGACAAGGTATGCTAAAGCTTTGCTTTGGAATAACATTACCCATTAAAAACACACAGAAAGGAAAGGAGGAAGAGCTCAAAAATGGAGACCCGTAGGCCCTTCACTGCAGGTGAGGACATCTCACATAAGCCTAAAATAAGGTTTCAACCTTTTCATCTCAAAATCCTACAAGCGCAAAAGTGAGAGGGAATACTTAAAAATAAAATTTAAAAAAAAACCCACTTCACACAGAAAAACTGCTCATCTACCCTCTACTCTGAGCACAAAGTACTTCCACGCTCCCGAACTAAGACAGAGTCCTCCTCCATGCCTGGACTTCTAAGACTGAACAACATACCAACAAAGTGTAGCTGGCTAATCCCACAAGGTTCGAAGAAAATGTAATTACTATTATTAACATCTACAAATGCTTTGTCCCTCCCCTTTCAAATGCCACTCTAAACTCACCTAGTCTTTCTACAAAAAGAATTACCACACATTCCCATTAAATTGCTGAACAAAACATATTTTCAAGGTTGAGGGTTTTTTCCCCTCAAAATGTTCTATGAAATACTGCAGTTCATAACATCTACAAGCTTCAGATCAAAAACATTTCAAAAAGATGCAGACAGAAGGTGATCCCCAAAAATAGAAAAAAACCCACAGTATTGTGTAACAAAACTAATTTAAACCAAACTGGAAGTCTGGGTACGGATAAGGAAGAATTATGAAACACAAAGTCTTAGGAGTCTGGATACACCTCATGTGGATTTTATCCATGGTGACCGCTAGTAAACCTAATTAGTCTGTATTACTAGAAATAAAGCAAACTGACCTATCTGAATAGAAGATTTTTGCAGTTATTATTAAGCCTAATGTCATGTTTAAACTATTTGAAATAAAATCTTCTCGTCAACAAAAGATTGCACATGACTGACCTAAATCACTTGCATTTTTAAAAGATTTTAGTCCACATTAGTGGCATTCCCAAGCTTAATGAGGATTTTAGAAAAATAATGTGTTGAGGCAAGTTAGACCAGAGTAGAACAAAATATTCTAGTTGTTCAGCCAGAATAAGAAAATCAAATTAAACAAGTACAAATGCTTATGGAAGGAATGCCTTCTCTGCCAAAAGATAAAACTTAAGAGTCTAGGAGTTGGCCTTCTCTTTTAATTCTGTCTCAGCTATCCACTGTACCTTTTTTAGGCAGGTTTTACAGCTTGGCAACAGGATCTAATTGCTTCTTAAATTTTTCTGTGCAAATGGAGAATGGAGATGGTAAATTTTTCACAGTCTAAAAGTAATTAGGGATGATACAAATGGGGTAATATTTTGCAAAGACACATCCAGGACAATTTTCAGTGTTCACTTTCAAAAACTAATACTGGAAAAGTAATTTCCAGGATAGTAGCCTGCATCCACTTTGTATCTGGACATTCTATATTTGCAATATATTTGCAATAAAATTTCAAAACAACACTGGCACTTGACTGACTAGCCAGCCACAGGTATTACTCAGAAGTGAAATTACTTTTATTTGCTGCCGTTATTCAGAATTCAAGCACTGCTCTGTGGATGTAAGATACAGCTTCAAAAAGAATGGTAGTTTCTCTCAATCTTTGTTAAAAAAAATAAAAAATAAAATCTATATATATATATATAAAGCAAAGTATTAAACTATATTGGACCAAACAAGCTCATTGTTCTTACAGCACAATATCCTTCTTTCAACTGTGAACTAATAATATGCTACAGGTTACAAAAGAGTATGGCAGTAAAGTTCAGGAGAGAAGGGCCAAAAGACAAGGAAGGAGTTTAATCAGGTACACACACGGACACCATCATATGCTACACAGAGGTTAAGAATTCAAACACACCTTCAGCAGAACACTTTACAGTTATGATGGTACCACAAATAAACTATTGGATTAACCCTTCAACACGAAATGTCTTAGTAACAGGGAATTTACTGTGTTGTCATGGGGTTTATAATGCCCACTGAGCAGACTAACTCATATAATTGTATTTCTCCATTTGTTCCCATTAGACCAAAGCATGCTAGGAATTTCTGTACAGAATAAAGGCATTCCTAAAATTCCTGAAAATGAAGTATTAGTTAGCTTTCTATCTAGGCAAGCCATATTCCTTTGCAATAAAAAGGACATCACTGCAGAAGTCAGCCAACCTAAATACACAAGCCCCAAAGCCTGTCAGGCAGCCTCTGGATACCTCCAAACTTCCCCAGCCAAAAGGGACAAAACCAACCAAAAGGAACATCCTTATAAAACTTAATTTTAAGGAAAAATAAGTTTAAAAATCTTGGTGCACCGTAAAAGTGTTAAGAAACAAATGTATTGCAATGGGTTCATGCCTTCCTCTACCAGAAACTGGCTTTAACCCTAATGCAAAACAAGTAGAATTAACTGGATGGTCTCACAGCTCGTTTGATCACATCATAACTGTTGATTAACTTACAGTAATTAGTTTCCTCTGTTCAAGAACCAAAACTGAAGTAAAAATGGGAGAGGTCACAATTCAAAGGTACAGAGGTTAAACACACAGCTACCTAACAGTAAGGTCTGCACAGGCAACCATTCTCCCATCTGTTTTCCTGCAATTACTTTTTTTTTAAATTAATTTGATACAAAACTGCATCTCTATAAAAGCTGTTCATGCAACATTCCAAAACATGGAGATTTGAAGGTTGTTTCTATTTGACGGCACTGAAGAACCTCCTGTCACCCTAATCAATACAAAGCATTTAATTGTTAGCTGCAACTACATAACAGAAACAACAGTTTATGTAAATAAGCAGTATAGTGTTACCATAAACAAAGACAGAAATTTGTGTGTCAGGAATGTCGCAATGACTTCTACATAGATGGGATCCCTGAACCTTTATATACCTCAGCTGCAGGCAACGAAATAACTCACATTTAAAATTAGGCATATGCTTAAACACTTTAAGTGCTCTTGACAAGCAGGATGCCCTTTCTTTCCCAAAAAGAATTTTGTAACTGTTTGAGTTTATGTCAATCAGACCAAGAGGTGTTCCTAGTTATATGACTATAATAATAAAAAAAACAATTATAATTCCTGATTTTTTAAAAAATGTATTTCTAATGGGCTAGATAGTACTAAGCACCAAAGTCTAGTTTTAAAAAAAATAAGGAACACTTAAAGTTTACTGCTAAGTTTTTTGCTGCTGTGTCTGCTAAGAATAGGACCTAAATTAAGAATTTTTTTAACAGTCTGTTTTAAAAAAAAAACAACAAAACTCATAGCTGAAAATGCCTGTGATTTCTTTCATGACCTACAAACAGATGAGTAACACAGAAGAGGTGCAGGAGTCTAGAGGCAAGATTTTGTTTTCCTCTGTTACTAATACTTAAAAAAAAGCCTAACTCAAAAATGGACATACCATTTTTTCTTAGGAAAACACATGAAAGAGATAGAGAGACTGCCAGAGAGAAAACAAAGACAACCTCTCCACAACTTTGTCTCAAAAAATGGTTTTATGATGATAGAACCATTTTTCATGGCCAGAAGAGATGCTGCACATCTGAACAACAGAAGTATGAGACCAATGGTGACAGTTCAGTCTATGATCATAACATCACTGCACAGACACCACAACATTTCTGTTCTGCTAGAGGTGAAATGAGAATAACTTAATCCATCTTCCAAAGCCTCCTTTGGTAGGAAAAAAAGAAAAAAAAAACAATAACCAAGCCACAACATAAAACCCACTAAAGGGTAATGTACATTTTTCCTACAAGAAAACAGATCCAGTCAAGTCACTGACCTCACCATGCTATTGGTAGTACTCTCCATCTTCCCTCCCTTATATCTCCACACAGTTTGTTCTAGTTTTGTTTCAGTGCATCCTAAACATTGTTCTAGTTGCTTTTTAAAATCAATTCAAGTCAGTGCCATTGTAAAGGAAGTTTTCCCAGAACAAAAACATCTCTAAAAGCTTCTTGCTAGCACTATATTTTTCTTTCAAGTTCAGCTTATCAGCCTTCATTACCTCCCTCACAGTCTTGAGTCATTGTGGCAACTCATACACATTGGAAAAGAAAAAGCAAAACGCTTGGAATTCTCAATAGCTTTTTCTGGTAAGCTCCAGCTGCTATAATTAGACAATTCCTTTTCTAAATCACAAATACAACCATCAGTAGAGATAAAAATGAAAACTAGCATCAAATACATAGAACAAGCCAAATCTAAACGTTTTGTTTCCTTCCCGTCATCTTAAAACATGCCCTGATTTAACCCTCAGAGCTCAAATACACCAGTTGTTTCTACAGTGGTCTTTGCATATGAAATACACAACAAAAATCAAATCATCTTATTTGCATGTCACAAAATTAATAAAGTATAAAAATAGGCAATGCAATTCTGTTTTCACTTTCAATGAAAAAAAGGGGGTTAGAAGTAATGCAGATTCTAAATGAGAAAATAATTAACCTGACACTTCAAACCAGTCTAACATCATTTCAAACACCTCAAAAAGACTGAAAACCTACACAAATGTAAAACTCCAAATTGCAGAGACCTTACTTTCTCCATTTGCTGAGTCAAACCAAAAAAAAAAGATGAGCACCCAGTTTAGATGATCAACTGTTTCACTCTGCTTCATTTTTTAGTAAGTTATAGATTTAGACAACAGGTTTATAAAATAGTCCTAAAAGATCCAAGGACTAGAACATGAAGCTTCTTAGTTCCCCTAAATATAGCAGCAGTCACGTGGCTGTCATTAAGACCACATTAGCTTTTCTGAGCTAGAATACCTCCTAAACCTTTCCCCAAAAAAATTTAGATTTGCTATGAATAGTCTTACATGAAATACAGCATGTAAGATCTCAGACCTAGAACAGCTTAAATAAAACCACACATCCATGTATACCCCTGCAAAAAAAAAAAAAACCCATCCTAAAACTCCCACAAAACCAAACAGTAGTACCTCAAAACTGCACCACTGAAAAGCAAGGGGAAATTATTTGTTGTTGTGCTCAACAGGAGTCTGTGATCACCAAAAAGCTACTTATTAGCCTTTTCTTAAAAATAATTAACTATATAAATCAATCTTATTTGCTTCTAGAAAGAGTAATTTTAAAAAGCAGCTTAAGATGAGGATCAGTTCTCAGGAGTAAATTTGTACGTTGCAATTTGTAAATGCACAAACATATCAGTTCGTATCATTCCAAGACCAGTTCCCATCGTTTCAGATTGCACTCCTCATTACTATAAAGCAAATTGTGGATGCTTGGCACAAATCCACAAAACATCCTTCCAAGACAGCAACCAACTGACACCAACTGGCAGACATACCATGCACCAAGTTTTATTCCACTGATGGGAAAAATAAATTAATACACACTACTTTATATGGTACATTCAAAATGAAGAGTGCATCATACAGAGCAGCTTTCAGAACTCCTGGGTGTAGAACCAGTGGTGTTTTCCCTACAGTTCAAATAGGGAAGCTGAAAAAAAATGAGCTGAAAGTACTTCAACATTGAGTTACTGACGGAGACGGGCAGAGCTTATGATTTCTGGCTGCCAGCCTCCTGCTTCTGCCACTATCGGGCACGTCTCCGACTTTCAAACCACATATAACCTCTTTCTAACCAACCACTTGCATTGTTTCCCCTTTTGGGGAGAGAGATATCTGAGGTCACAACTATCGCAAACAGCAGGGTACCCTTAATGACTGCCCTGGACCCACACACTGGAGGGTACGCTGCCTCTGTAAGAACCTGAGTCAGCCAACCCCCTGATCTCAACAGAAGTGCCAGAGACCACTCATTTCACTCAGAGGGCTGGCTTTCAGAAGAGACAACTCATGTGAGTGTTCGCAGGATAAAGACGTCATTCACACAGACGCTACTTCCAACGGCAGGCACTAGAAACCGTTGCTCTTGCATTTCACCTCACAAACCCTCTGGAAAACACTCTCAGGGTCTAAGTCCAGATAGCAGTGCTGGGAGTAGACAGAGGACGCAGGCAATTCAGCCTTCAAAATGGGAGGAACTGGTCTAGTCTGAAGCTCAAGAGACCTGCTAAGGTACAGTTGGAGCACGAGAGCAGAAAAGTAGCAGGAAAAACAGGCCAGCGAGAAACCTTATTCCAGCCTTTTGAAAACAGTGTATTATTTCCAACAGCAGCCTGTAAAGTTTACTACAGAAATCTTCAGGTACTGTCAGAGCCTTGTAGTGATGCACTTATCCACCAAACCACCACCACTGAATGCACCAGCACCCAATACGACGGGTCCCGAACACATCATTACTCTGATCGTATTGATATGGTTAACTCTTTTTTAATTATTATTGACAGGATGTCAGCTGGGTAGACCCACTGCAGACTATACTAAGTTCCTGCATACAAAATACCCCTGGAGCCACCATATTTTCCCAGTCTTTCACAGCTTCTGTATGCCACAGTGACAGCTTTAAAAGTAATTCTGAAGAATCTTCCCTCTAATTACTATTTGCTCTTTAGCTAGAATGCATTAATTACAACCTGCTCCTCCAGATAATAAGAAAACAAAGACCAGTGCAATATGAACAGTACAAGAAATTTAATTACTGAGTCAGATGTCCTTTAGATGTCAGTATGACTACAGTGAAGAGCAGGAAAATAAAACACACACATATCAGCCCCAAGTTGTTAGATCAGTTATCAAAACAATGTCTTTCCTCAGTGACTTCATTATGAAGAGCTCAACCAGCTAATTAATCAAAAGCCTGTTACATCTTTCGAAAATGTGCCTTTTTTTTTTTAATAAAGGAGGCCTGCTGATGTATTTATTACAAAGCAAGTATGGTAAATGGTTCTGCATGTAAATGCAGAAGTGCAGCATGACTTTGAAGTTTGAAGGTCAGATACAGTAACCGTTCTCATCAAGGTTCTTATGTCATACTGCATCTTCTGTTTTGCATCTACGTTTAGGAGGAGGAAGAAAACGAAGTAAAAAGACAAAATATAGAGACAAGCAATCCTGTGACAACTTAAGAAGAACTGGAACGCTCTCCTTCACCTGTTTTCATTTAAATATCTGCAAATACCCTATCTCCCCAAAATGAAGAAAGAAAATGGAAAGGGTGCTGGGAAGAAACAGAATTTCATTCCGCTTCTCAACTTTGTTTTCATCAGGAAAATCAATTTAATTAAATCAGCAATGATTTTATGTTAGAGAATGTCATTTTCTCCATTTTCACAGACATTTCAAACAGTGTTGTTTAAGAGAGCTGTAGGATTTCCATGTTGATCAACCTTTTATTTTAAAGCAGTATAGATTTGACTGCAGATGCAAATCAGAGGACTGTATACTGATCTTTTTTCCAGGCATCAGTGAATTTATCCCTCATCCTTCTATATTCCCAGCAACTTTAGGATACAAAACTCAACAGCTGGGCCCAAAGGCAAACAAATATGTCTCATTTATCAGAGTCCGATCCATATCAAAAAAGAAAAGAATAACGTATGTTTTACAGGCATACCTCAAAAACAAATAACCAACATGAATTTCCTTTTAGCACTTCCACCATGTTTAAATACAGTAAAACTGATAACACTTCCCTGTAAAACACTGAGTTATAAACAATCCCCTCTTACACATAAATAACGGAGACGTTATACAAAGCAGAAAGGAACACGGAGGGACGTACACAAAATAAACCTATTCAAACTTACCCCACTCCAGGTACTCGAGGATGTTCTTCTCTCTTCTCAGAGGAGAGTTATTACATTCATCATAAAGGCAGATGAGTATATCCAGCAAGGTTTCCACGCTGAAGCACTGCCCATTAGTCTGAGTCGGCCCATCCAAAATAAACTGCTCCAGCTGCTTCAAACGCACTTCTCCAGACATGGCTGTTTCAGTTTGCATTGGGGTTTCTTTTTTAATGATTATTATTACTTTGCCGAAAAAATAGCAAGGAAAAAGAAAAACAACAACAACAAAAAAAAACTTTTGAGAGTTTGGTTGTTTAAAAAGAAGCCAACAGTATTTTTAACAAGTGTCAAACTGTGGCACCGCTCAATTTCCATCCCACCTCGGTGTTCCCAGCCTGGAACTAAACCTTTGCAAGTTTCAGACATGCACACACAATGTGCATCTGTGTATGCAGAATTTTTAAGAGAAGAAAACGGCTATCCTAAAAAAAAATATCCTTTAATATTCTTAATAAGGAAAAACACATCCCTATGGCCACTCCTGACGTTTTAACCATAATAATTGCCCCCAAATCCAACCGAGACTGCCTGACACGGACCGCACTCCGCGTGCAGAGGCATACGCACGTATCTATTTAAAAAGCTCTCCTCCCGCATTTCAAATGCAGATCATGCAACGCGATCCTGCGCGGACCCCGCCGCACCACGGCACCCTAACAGCCGCTCCGGCTCGCACCGCCGCGGCGGGCGAGGGGCGAAGCGATGTGTTTTCGCACGCAGGAAGGCGGCGGGGGCAGGGCGCGGAGCGGCGCGGACGGCAGGAAGGCGGCAGGGAGGGGGCCGCGCAGCCCCGCCGCTCCCCCCAGCCCGGCCCGGCCCTGGGCAGCGCCTCCGCGGCCACCGCGCCCGCCGTGGGGGTGGGGCGCAGGTCCCCCCCCACACCCCTCCCCGGCCGCCCCTCCTCAGGGCGCAGCCACGTCCTGCCCCGGGCAGCCTTTCCCTTCCTCCTCCTCCTCCTTACCGAGTCTCCTTTTAAGGCTTTTCAGTGATTCAAAAAAACTAAAGTCTTCATGGTCGCCCCCTTCTCCTGCGCTGCGCGGAGGGGCGGCGGGCGGGACGCGCGCCCCCACACACCGGCACGGCCGCGGGGCGGCTGGGAAGCGCTCCGAGCCCTGTCAAATCCTTCCCATGGCTGCGGCGGCTGCGGAGACGGCGTCCTCCCTCCCTCCCCTCTCCGGGTGCGCGTCCTGCGGCGGAGGCAAAGTGCCGGCGTTCCCAGCTCCGGCCGCACGCTGCGGGCCGGGAGGCCCCGGCCCCGGCGGCTTCAGTCCCGGCGGCAAGATGCTCCCCCGGCTTCGCCCCCCCGGGCAAAGGGCATCCTCCCGCGGTGCGTGTGCGGGGTGTGTGTGTGTGCGTGCGTGCGCGGGGCGGCGGGGAGGGGTAACGGCGGCGCCCTCCCTCCTTCTCTCCGCTTCCGCGCCCTCCTCTCCCCCGCAGCTCCTTCCCTCCTTCCCTCCCTCCCGCCGTCACAGGCAGCAACCGCCGCCGCCGAGCTCGCAGCAGCCCAACATGGCGGCCGCGGCGGGGGTTGAGGGGAGGGGGGGGGAGGCCGCCGCCGAAGCGCCGCAGCAGCGCGGGGAGCCGAGCCGGGGCCGCCGCTACTGATGGGATTGAGGGGAGGAGGGGGGTGCTGCAGCAGGGAATGCAGGGATACGGGCGGACCGAGGGAGGGCGAGAGCGGGGAGGCTGCCGCGTAACGCGCCAGGGGCTGCCGCCGCCGGCAGGCTGGGCTGGGCTGCCCCGATGCGACCCACCCGCCAGGCCGGGGGATCCCTCCGCGGCCTTCCCCTCCCGCTGAGGGGAGTCACCTCCCTGCCTCGGCCCGCAGATGCGGCCTTGCCCCGGCCCGGTTCCCTGCAGCCGCCCCCGCTGCCCTCCCCGGCAATTACACCTTCCATTAGAAAGCACAGGCTCATTAACGCTGAGGGGCCGGGGGAGCAGTCTCATATCCCCGGTTATCTCTGCCGAGCCTTTCCGCACCGAGCTCCAGGTGTGAACACAGACCCCGTCCGCCCCGTGCTTGGGCGGCTGAGAAGAACGTGACAGAAAATGCGGCGCTCCATGGCGGTTCTTTCCCCGCTTGTGCAGGGCCTGCCCTCCCCGAGCAGCCTGCCGTGCCACCCCGCCACACGTCGGGGGGAACAAGTTTGTTGGGCGCTGAACCGGAGCTGTGTCCGGGGTGGAAAAATGGCAGCGGCCCAGCAGCGTGTGGAGGAGGCTCTGCTCTGGAAAGGTGTGAGGGGTGTGGGGTCGTGCTCAGGTACTGCGAGGGATTAAATGTCCTCTGTAAGTCAACCCGTAAGTTCAGGTTGTCATTCCTCGGAAGCCAGGTGAGAAGAGAGGAAGGCAGCGCAGCTCCCAGGCGTCACCGGCCGTAGGTGAAGTTCAGCGTTCTCTGAAAGCCCGCTGAGTCCTGCGGCTCCTGGAGCTCCCGGGAGGGGAATGGCTGAGCCATCTGCTCCCTCAGACCAGCCACCGACTGAAATCCCTCAGCTGGGTTCTGCCTTAACAAGCGTCTTATATCGTACTTTCTTTTAAACTGGCCTTTTTACCAGCTGATGTAAAACATCGATAGTCTTATCTACCCATGAAGATGGAATACACAAGGCGATTAAATGGAAGTCCCATATGTTCGCTCTGATATACAGCCACTGGTACAAAGCCAGAGAGGACAGTGACTCGTGCCGGTGGAAAGGCAGAGTGAAGGGGCTGTGGGGCTGGGAAGAGACTGCTTGTTGTCGGTGAGCCTGGGAAGGGGATCTGCCAGCTTAGGCAACAGCCTTTCAAAGGAAGAAACTACTGCCAAATCTTGTCGAATGAAGAATCAGTCACAGAATCGCCTTGGTCAGAAGAGACCTCTAAGATCATCAAGCCCAACCATTAACCCAGCACTGCCAGTTCCATGTCCCTCAGCACCTCATCTACACATCTCTTAAACACCTCCAGGGATGGGGACTCCACCACTGCCCTGGGCAGCCTGTTCCAATGTCTGACAACCCTTCCAGTGAAAATTTTTTTCCTAATATCTAATTTAAACCTACCCTGACACAACTTGAGGCTTTTCACACAGAAACCCTCCAAGAAATATTGTTAGGAACTGCTAAAAGCATGAGTGAGCTTGTGATGAGCAGAAAATAGGGTTAAACTGAGAAGATGGGGACCCTTCCTGTTCTGGGGTGCATACTCAGTATGACGAGAACCCTGTGCAAGGATCTGGGGTGCTGCTGGTCCTTATCTACTAAAGCTTTGATTGAACAAGTCGCTGCAGTGCCTCCCTGGTAGGAGCCCGCTCCGAAGCTGTGGCACACAGGCGGTTTTACAGGGAGAGCGAGGTATTTCCTGCTGGCTCTTCGCTGAACTTGTGGAAATCAGGACTGAAGCTGGGGGTGGGGGGGATGCCTGATGACGGCAATAAAAATAAATTGCTGTTGCCGGGGTAGGTGGACCAGATCATATAGCACTTCCTATAGAGGTTGGAGGCACGTCAGCCAAGTTCATCCTGAACACACATTAACCATTAAGAGCGTTGCAGAGGGAAAAGGGAGAACACAAAGAGTTAAAGGTATGTTAGCTCCTTGGACTTTGGCACCACTTGGTAGGGAAGTGAACTAAAGAACCACTGCCAGAGATATGATGGGTGTGGACGTTTCACTTATTTACTTATGTTACTGTGTTTTCCTCAGCCAATAGTAAATCCTTTCCTTGTTTTAATTGCAGACCAAGTATTTGCAAACAAGGAAGGATACCTAGAAAAGGCACTCACTTTCCCTATATTTCTGGTTTCAAAGCCAAATCCTTGTTTCTGTCAGCAACCCTTGACAGAGGTTGCACATCACGCCAGTTCTTTTCAGCATGCTTTCAGCTCAAGTGAGGCTATGAGGCACACAACACATTTGTCTATTAAAACTGTGCTATGTAAGCTGCTGTTGAACACAAAACCCAGGAATTATTTGTTCTCTACTCATTTGATAGCCTGTCCAATAATATATAGGTGGTCCCCATGACAACTGGTGATACACCCACTGGGCTGTACTCAGCTGTCCTATCACAGAAGCTGTGAGGAACAGGTAATACCAACAATGACTAGCAGCGTTTTTATTTGCTGGGAATTATCTGTGTACCAGATGAGTAATTCTCACAGTATCCCCATGGGAAGGAAAATATTTTCTCCATTTTATAAGAAAGACTGCAAGAGATACTTTAGTCCAGAATATTTAGAAAACCAACAAAAGTACTTAGTGTAACACTCAAATTCCTTCCCTCTTGTATGTTCTGTCACTAAGACAGACCATGTCCTAAAAATACACCCAAGTTGTGCAAACATAGCACAGTATCTTTCATAATTATCATGTGTTTGTTTCACTCCATTCTTATTTTAATGATATCACAATAATATTTACTTCTTATTGCTTAGCTTCACAAATGTTTATGGTACCTAAAAAGTAACTAATGATAATAAGAAATTTATATCTTACAATAAACTGAGTAAGCTGATAGCAACTCAGCTAGAATAGTGGGGAATGAGTAGGATACAGTTGAAACAATACAGTTTATGTATTAACAATGTGTACATTGAGTGTTGCAATATTTAATGTTAGTATAATAAACAGCCTTTTTTCCCCAGGGACATGAAATTTGTTGTTTTGAGTGAAATACTGCAGATATCTGCTTTGGCACACAAACCATTTCTGAAGTCATACAATCATAGAATCATTTAGGTTGAAAAAGACCCTTCAGATCATCACGTCCAACCATTAACCCAGCACTGCCAAGTCCATGTCCCCCAGCACCAAATCTATGTGTCTTTTAAATCCCTTCAGGGATGGGGACTCCACCACTGCCCTGGCCAGCCTCTTCCAATGCTTGACAACCCTTTTGGTGAAGAATTTTTTCCTAATATCTAACCTAAACCTCCCCTGGCACAACTTGAGGCCATTACCCTTCATCCTATCATTTGTTACTTAGGAAAAGAGACTGACACCCAAGTTGAGTGGGATCCCATACACTTCCCCTACAGACAAATAAATGTTTGCAACTGGTAGATCTGTAACATGCTTAGAGACGAGTATTCAAGAGTGGCCTTTGTATGTTGTCAAGATTTTGCATCCAGGCTTCCCTGTTCTCCAAAACTTCACTTTGTAGACACACACAGTTTTTACTGACATAGCAGTTCATCTCCTGAGAAAAATTTGGGCAGTATTCTCTGCAGAAACAGTACCAGCACCCAATTCAGAGAAAGATGTGTTTAGACACATGATGGTACCATTTGGAGGGGGGGTTCTACAGCTGTTGTCTGAACTATAGTAATAACTTAGGTTGTTATAAGAAATTGCAGGTAACTACAGAGAGAACACACATTTGGTTGCACTCCAGGATGACACTGAAGACTTGCATGTGTGAAGTGAGCAAAACTTGTTCTAGTATCTGTAGCATTGTAGTTTCACATAAATCTTACTACTGGGGCAAACTTAATCCCAGTGGACAGAGAGGTCTCTTCACTGAAACTAATGACTATCGCAGAACTAAATTAGTCACAGTACCTATAATAATGCATTTAGTAACATGCTTTAATGTTTTTCAAGACTTGTAAATCTATTATTCTTCTTTTCTCTGTCTTACCAAGACCTGTTTCTCCTGTGAGGTCTACGGACAAGTCCAAGTACAAACACTAAATGTTACCTGGCAAATAGCTGCTTATTATTTACCTAATCCCAAAACAATGATTGTAAATGTCTATACATATATAGCTATTGTAAATATGGAATTATCTTTCTCTTTCCTCATGCTTCTTTTATTGGTCTTTGGAGTCTTATTTATAGTCTTAACGATTTTCTGTGAATGGCTGGACTGACTGATTTTACCTCAGAGACAAACTGCATCATACTGATCTCACTTCACTGGTTCTGTATCAGCCTCACTCCCCTGGTTTTAGTCTTCATTTAAAACTAATGAGAGCGTGGCCACCACCAGGATACAATTTTCTGTGAAGACATGAATTGCCTTTGACCCTGCTGGAGCACCCAGGGGTGCTGTTCTCTGAACAGAAACAAAATAGCCTCTCCGTTTAAGGAAGAGGAGAGGAAGCAATGAAATTATATTTGTAACTGCGTGAAATTGCTATTATTTTGAATACTGCTTTTATGATGCAAACTAGGAATTGACCAAAATCACATCCCATGCTGGCCTCCAAACTGGACCCTGTTTGCTCTCTGACAATACTGTTTCATCTCTCAATGTCTTTTTTTCCTGTAAAAGTGGGACCAAGTCTGCCAAAGCTCCTAGGGATGCTGTAAAGCTTAATTAGCGTCTGTGTAGCGATCTGAGATTCTTTTTACTTTCCTTTCTTCAGTAACATAAATCTAAGACTGTTCTTCTGTTTTATTTTCTCTCTTGTTTTTGTAGTATATAGCGTCTGCAACTTTTCAAGCCTTAAGTCCCTCCATAATCCAGTTCTCTCCTGTGGATTCCTCTATCTATGCTGCAGTTTTCTTCCACTGTCTCCTGAATCTGTTACCCATGTTATACCACCTTCGAAAGTGTCCTCAAGACACTTCAGTCCCTTAAATGAAGCTACTTAATGAGGTAGAACCCTTCCTTACTTTTCAGACTGAAGGGTTCTCAGGAAGACCACGTATTTGTTTGTGAAACAATGGATGCAAATTTCTGCCAATGCCACACAAGGCACAGCAAGAAAATCCATTGATTCAAAAGAGAAGTGGATACATTTATGTTATTTGGCTGATGTCTGTACAAAACTAGTGTTGCTCATCTTACAAATAACTCAGCATGATGCTGCTTCTAAACCTACTCTCTTTGCAATGTTTCATAGTTTCTACTGATCATAATCAAGGCTTTTGGTATCTGTTCCTCTACAACTACTGCCTCTTCTGGTGAACGCTCATTGCTGTATTATGGATTTTCTTTTTAAAAGGGTATGCTTAGAGATGAATGCAGTGAGGACCTAACTGTGAAAGTGATTTAAAAAAAAATGCAATGAGCTGCTACTGTCATATAAGTCACAATGATGGAAGAGACAAGGAATGAGGAAACGTGACTAAGAGATCTTTGATGGGGGAAGGAAACAGGATGAAGTGAGGAAAAATGGGATAGAGAGGAGAGAGGGAGGGAGAGTGATGATTAATTTGGAGATCATATGGGAAGGAAGAGTGATTTAGAAAAAGGAAGTCAAGGGCAGGGGTTTTGGCAACAGAATGGGAGGGAAGCTTGTAAAGAGGGAGAAGGGACAAAAAACCCTTGTGTATAAAAACCAACAAATTCTGCAATTAGATGAAAACAAGTCCAGCAAGAAGCATAATTTGGAATGTGGGATGGATTGAGCGGGATTAGCTTTTCATCAGAGAAGGGCTCAGGGCGCCCAGCTTGTTACAAAAGGGAGTGCGAGAGATTGCACACTGATCTCAATTTCCCCAGGGTTGTGGAGTTTTCAGATTAGAAGTCTGACCGATTCTGGTTTTGTTTTAAAGCAGTATTTTGATTTATTTGAATTTTAATTCAAAGAACGTTGATATATTGAGAACAGCGGTGCCTGTATTTTATGTGTAATTTATTTTTAACTTAAAAATTGCAAAACAGCAACAAGGCTCTAAAGTATGTATTTCATTGGGAAAATAGATATGGTCAATGATGACAGTTGCAATGCAGGCAGAAGTCAGTGTTTTAATCAGACATAGGACACTTAATGTAAAGAGACACCTCCATCATGGTCCATGGATTGAAGTCACAATACTGTGGCTTATCAACAATTGGCATTTTTAGTTTGTTTGCTAAATTTTATTTAGATGAGGAGACAGAAAGACCCATCTCTCTCTTCCTGGGTTAAATTTGCAGTCAGTTGTCACAATTTAAGCAGGTGATGGCAGCTAACAATGACTAGAAACCAGCACTTTCATTATTTGCCAGAACTACATTTTGTGGGTTGTTTCCCATTGCAGTGAAAACTAATAGAAAAATGAAGTGCTCTGTGAAACTTGAGAGACTTGTGGAAAACATTTGTTGTAAATAAAGATCTCTTGCCACTCAGCAGGTAACTTTAGATCACCTCCCAAAGAGAAGAAAATCTTGACGAGAAATGGGCAATGGAAGACAATTTCAAAATGTTTTGTAGTGTTCAGTGATGATCCCACTCAAGCCAATGCCAAAAAACCTCCTTGATCTCAGCAAGAACATTAGTGAACTCATAATTCCTTCTGAAACAAACAAAGCCATTTGGAATCAGATTTATGAATAATGAATATCTTTGCACAATGTCAACCATTTTTCTTTGTAAACTGTCAGCGTACAAATTAAGAGAATTTAATTATATGAAAAGGTTAGAAGTGCGATTCCAAGTATTTTTTTGAGGTAGAGAAAGACAAATATTTGTACTAGTTTAATCAAAAGTGTGAACATAACACTGGCTTGGATCCTCGTGTGTGGATAGCAAGGCCTGTGCACTGGAAATAATAGTACTTGTGGAAGAAGCTGCTGGCCAGTGATACAGCTTCATTTTGTTAATAGTGCTCCCTTGGTGAAGGTAACCTTTCTCATAGAAGTGAGAGCAGATCTGCTAGTATGAGTGCTCCCTACCTGCATCAGTGCAGCATAGTGAGGTTAGCAATGAATCCCTATGTAATTGTTTAAAGTAACCCAGTTCCCCTTGGCTGAAATAAGGTGGGTGTATGTAGTCCTCCCAAGACATCTAAAGGAGGGACAATCTCCAGCAGATGGGCAAAGACAAACATCAGAGATGGGGTTGGGGACAGTAACCTCTGCTAATGGGGCACACATGGGTGAGGAGGAGGATATTGCTCTGCAGTCACAGTCAGTCATCTGGGGAGAATCACAGAGTTACAGTGAAATTTTCTTAAGGCAGGAGTGTTGCTATTGGACTGCATTAATTCAACTCAATCAAACTGAAGACAAGGACTAAAAATACTAAATAAAAGTAAGTATTTTGAATCAGATTAAGTTTTAATGACCCATAACTTGAAAGTAATTTGGCTGATTTTCCTCAGATTTTGCAAAAGTGACTAAAATACACCTGGCAAGGTTCAGATTCAAGCAGCCTTCTAAGCCAAAGTTATGATGAAGGGATGGAAATAGGGTGCTATAATGGAAGCTAGCTTCAGCCTTCACCACCGAGATGTTACTGCCTCCCCTTAACATCCCCAAGCTATGCCAAAGCACGCAGTATGTGAATTAAAGTCATCACATAAAGTGGGATGTTTGTAAAACTTGAGTCAAGTAATATATTTATTTGTCATAGAAACATTAATCATAATACAGCTGTATCTCAAACCTTTTCTTCCCCAGACGTGGAGACCAGGACAGTTTGCCTGGAAGACTGACAATTTCTATGTGTGGTTCATCAGGAGGAAGCAAGGTCCAGCTATATTCATCACCTGGAGTCCAGCGTTTGCTGCAATCGATTACTTGGTTCTCTCCTGAAGAGGAAGGTTTCATTTCAGAGGCTGTGAAAATTGAGTTTCCATGCAGGTAATGAGAAAAGATTTTTTGAAGATGTTCTAAAGAAAATACTTGCATGTTTACAATATAGCCATAGTTGTATGTTCTCAAAAAAAGACATCAGCAATTATTAGCTGTTCTTTTGGCTTTTCCAACAAAGTGAAGATTTTCTTACTCGACTGCATAATGAGGAAAGTGGCTAGTGGATGTATAATTAGCTTCCAGCTATGACCAGCACAGCTCTACATGTCAGCAGTCCTACGGTCGCTAATCTCACTGCTGTACAGGAGGAGAAAATGAGCTGGGCCACAGTCTCTGAACCTCATCCTCCCTCTGGTCAGGGACTCTTGACAGTCCCAGGGCACAAAGCCTCAGGATGTTGAATTTATTGCTCCTGTTTGCTTCAAGGCCTTTGCTAAGACTTAATTCCCTGACCCTGCAGTAAAAGTGATAATAATAAAAAGGTCTGTGATTCACAGTAAAGCACTGTATCTTGTTTAAGTTGAACAAGTACCTAAGTGCTCTGCTGAACTGGGGCCAAGGGTGGATTACTGAGAGAGCTGGGCAGTCTTCCCATCTCCAGCCAGTTCACCAAGTAGTCTCAGGCTAATCATGGAGTTGTCTGGGGCTTAGTTTCCTGCACATGTTTATCATCGGGTATCTATTCTGACTGGTAAAGACAGGGAGATAATGAGGGAACATGAAAAAAACCTCTTCAGAACATCACAGAAGGGAAAAAGTGCTGTAGAGAACACAGGCTTCTGCACTGAGTATATGTTGCGTGTTACATTCTCCTTTTGATTTTTCTTTAGTGTCTGGACTCTAATCAGTATTTGTGAGAAACATCAAGTAGCTTATTAGCAGAGAGTCCACTTGCACTTGAAATGGCAAGAGTGTAGTCTGAATCCCACAGAAATCTGTGGAAGAAGATCCATCACTGCATGCAACCAGCAGCCTAGCACGGCTCAGGCTGTGTTGCCTTCAAGGAGCCTCATCATCCTTCCAGCACTGGCCTGCTGTAGGAGGTGAATCCAGCAGATTTTTTCCAGGCTGTTGCCCTCATGCCATACAGCAGCCTGAAAAATTAACTTAGACCCCTTTGCAATGGCTTATTAAAAGGGAACTGGAACAAAGCCTTTGGCAGTCTCTGCCTAGCCTGTGCTGGGAGAATTTCCTCTAATCAGATATGGAGCTTTTAAGGCTGTTTTGCATTTCTCTGGCAGAAAGTGGCTAGAGAAAGGGCAAGAGTGTCACTGTGGAGACCATTTTATTGATATGAGAGAGGCCTGGTTACCGCATAATAGTTTACAAGAACAGACTTTTCTTTTAACACTTTTTCTACTTGGAAATTTATATTACATTTTGCAAAGTTACAGCAAAACAGCCTAGTGTATTGAATTGCAAGAGAGCTATCCTGAGTACATATGTTTACTGTATCTTTTGATACAGAGGAAATTAGCATAAAAAAATCTTTACTAAGAATAGATTGTGCCAGAATGTTAGTTTTGTCGCGTAACAAACAGGAAAATCTAAATGTGCTCATCCATCCTATGCAAGGTAAGAGCTGAAGTAAGGTATACTCTCCTGATTAACAGCTGCTAGCTGATGTTGTAAGCACAGTTGTGGAGATCTTGATATTACATTACAGCATTGTTTGTGAAACCAAGAAATGCCCATGTTGCTCTTTGTGGATTTTGAGCTACAGTTCTGAAAGAGGATAAACTCTTTTTTCTTTATAATAAGCGGCTGTATTTTGTTTATCCATAGATAAAGCTGCACTGTAGCATACTTCTGTTTCTGTGACCTCCTCAAAACCTTTCTGCAGGCATTTCCTGATTCCTGAGTTCTGCAGTTTTAGAACCAAAAAAGACTGAAGAGCAGTGAGTATCAGCGATATTTCCTTTTTCTATTGCTCACTCATGGGTCAGTCCAGCAGGAATTAGCACAGACTAAAATAACTATTTTTGCTCAGGCTCCCCTTTCTGCAAGGATAGAATTCCCAAATTCTAATCTCACCCCAATTCTGGCTCACTTTCTGTGCGTATAAGGTGTGAGGTAGCTGGGGCCAACATGCAGGCAAAGGATTAGCACCCGTGGGGAATGAGCTGTTTTCAGCTCCCCCTGCATAACTGTGGATTTGAAGGCTTATTTCCTTACCTCTTTTGCGGTAAGTGAAGGGGAAAAGCCAGTCGACCAGTAAAATAAATGGAAATACAGTCAATGGGAAGGGGTTGTGGAAAAGAGGCTTGTGGAAAAGGTGGTGTAACTAGGCTGTATCCCATGTGAGTAGCTTTCAAGGCCCATCCTTGCTGGGGATGCACAGGAGACAGCAAGTGATACAAGCCCATGCTGGTCATTTCCAACCATGGGAAAGATCTCCTGAGCTGTTTTGCCAGCTGACGTGACAGACCATCTTTACCTGACCCAAGGCTGCAGGCGAGCAAGCAAAGAATTGGGTAACTAAAAACTGGCCCTTGTCGTCTCCTCCAGGCTATGATGTGTGGGAAGATCTTAATCCTGACAGACAGCAAGTCCAAGACAGGATTTGCCAGTCCTTAGCTGAAAACAAACTGTTTAGAGAATACTTAATGCAGGGGAAATCTTATGACAGAAAGAGCAAATTCAAAAGATAAGCATGATATTCAAGATATAATAATTCAGTTGCATAAAAAAACCCTCCACAAATGCAGGCGGTGTCCACTAAGTGCATTGTTCAGCTGAGATGGAGATTGGTCCTGGAGCTGATGAAAAAGGATGTGATTCATCCCTTACTGAAACTACACTAAAATTTCTCGTGAAATTATAAAAAACATTAATATGTGCATTACCTCAGAGTATGTACTCCATTAACAATGTAAAGTCTGTTGCTTAGAGAGAGAGAAGAATACATAGTGTGTAATTACAATACCACCGAAGAATACAGCTTATGTCTTTAGGTATGTCAGCTGTCCAGCTGTACTTAAGTATCTTTCAGCATATCCATTACATTTACATATGATATATGTAAATTAATATGTTCTTAACTCCTACCTATTTCTGTATGCATAGATGTAGTGTGCATGTATATACATGTATACATATATAGGTATGATATAAGCACATATTCATTCAGAGCATTTTAATATAGTTAAAACACTGTGCCAAAAATGTACACCATCTGTTTTCAATCAAAATAGCCTATTTCAGAGGAAGGGAGTGTTGTCTGGTGATCAGAGCAGGGGAACTAAAGAGTCAGGACTCATGGATTCCATTCCCGAATCTGCCAGGACTTGGCTGCATGGTTTTGACAAGGTCTGCGGCTCCTGTGTACCCTGCTTTCCCCATTTGCAAAATGCAGCAGTATCTACTCATAGGATGTTGCAATGGAAAACATAATTAGTATACGCTTGGAAAAATATAGAAGTTCTTGTTATATCATCATGGTATGTTTGAAGAGTGGAATTTAATTGAGAAATACAGTACAGGATTTGTTTCAGAAGACATACGTAGAAGCTCTGTGTATAATTACAGCTATTTGTACACACATGGGTAGCCTAATTTTTGAATGATGGTACCCTTAATAAAATTAATGGGGAAAAAATGGTGCTTAACACTCTATGAACTCAGCAAATACTGTAAAGGTTTTCATACTCTATTGAACAGGGTTTCCACGGTGACAGCCGTACACCAGTGGGTGAAATACATGCTGTACCTAATGTTCATCCTGAAATAGGAAAATACAAATTGGTATTGGGATTTTCTGACAGGTTCCCTGCAGAGAAAGCCTAGCTTCACTGAAGACAATGACAATACTCCTATTAACATAATTAGGACAAGATTTCACCCTATCCGCCTCTTTAGCTTCAGTTGGTCCCTTTCAGAAATACAGCAGGGACTGATCAGCCCGTCCCACAGCGCTTCCTCTGGGCATGTTGGCCACGTTTGCACCGTGGCATAGAACAATGTCTCTTCCTGTGCTCAGTGGGCTGCATGGGGTGGCCTGACTTGGGTTTGATGGGAGTGCTCCAGCTGTATTTGCAGGCAGAACGGGAAGGGTGCTCCATGCTCCTGGTCTCCCACTGTCCTCACCTGCCAATTCCCTAACTCCTTTGGTTCCACTGTGGTGCACATGTCTGTGGGGGGTTATGGCCATGCCTCGCCTCTCGAGAGAGAGATCAGAGGTGCTTTCCATTGGGATGAGAAATACCAAATAGCAAATTGCATAAATACAGCAGCTGTGGCGTGTTGGAGAGGAAAAGAAACAGTGTTTGTACACTGGGGTTTGCCTGGCTGCCAGTATGAAAATGGTAGCAAGAGAAATCATATGTGCTGAATACTGCTTATGTATTCTGCAAACTGAGGCATTCTAGTATTTGATAAGTATCTGAAGTAAATATGAATGTATTTCAACATCTATGTCTTCATCACCAGGAAAAATGGGCTGAGCTTGTTTGGTTTTGATGTTTTTGACAGCTGCTGTTGTCCAGGTTGCACCTCATATCTCACTAGTGTGCTGTTGCTTAAGTACAGCTTCGAAAGTGCACTTAGGATCTTACAACGTCCACACCTAAAACAAGCCAGCTGCTCATCTGAGTGGGCTGGTAGAGTGACGTATGTGATAAAGCAAGGAAAAGACAAGGCAATACAGATCTCACAGCTATTAAGTGGAATTACAGGTTCGTTACTCAAATAAATGCTTTTACCCAAATGAGTGAGGACAATGTGCAATGTAAGGTTCAGCTGGAGAGACAAAACAGTTGATTCAAACACCGGTTGGTGAGAATTATATCTCCATGTCTGTGATCTTAACAAAAGTTACCATCTTCTGTCTGTATCTGTAAATGTATCTGCTCTTTGGATCACACCTGCTATATTTTAAAGAAAGGGTGTATTCATGTAGTGCTTAGGATATGCTTTGTAAATACAAGTTTCAAGCCTCTTTCAAGCGTATGGAGAGTTTCCATCATATATATGAGAGTTTCCATCATATATATGTGCCATATTCATTTTCAACTCCTTTGAGACAGTGTGTTGAAGATAACAAACTTGCCAACCAGGATAAACTTTTCTTCAGTTCCTGAACTTTTGTAAAACAAGACTGCTCTTTAAAGGACATACAATTACCAGCCAAAGGAGACAACAGCTTCAAATTTCAGGCTACCAGTGACACAAAGAAGTGACCAGGGAGACTAGAGCAGGGAAGGAGGATAGGGCATGGTGAGAGGGGACCCAGGATCTAAATCCTGCTTTCTGCTTGTGATAATCTGTACCTGGAGGGGAGAGAAGGAGATGCACCTAGGAGATATATCTCTTGTGTGCAGTAAATGAGAGTTGTTCATTCAATCAGTTCATACAGTAAGCTCATACAAATGCACCAGAGGCTCTTCTTATGCACAGGCTTACATTTTGGGAAGAGAGAGGTTTTGCTCTTGTGGACCATTTCTTTTTTGTGTCTCTCTACTGTGACTTCTAGCAGGGAGGCGTGATGTCAGGGTGTGTTGCCAAATGAGTATCAGCCAGTTCTGGGACCAGAGCCAAGAGGGAGCGTTAGGGAGCTGGTGAAGATTGCTGCCTCTTGGCATACCCCACATGGAGGGCAGTGGATTCCTGGGTCTGACCTTGAGCAGCCAGAAAGAGGATGAGGAGGCTGAGCCAGGCAACCCAGCTCCCTGCAGTGGCCAGAGCCCCCGTGCAGAGCAGGGCTTGCTGCAGGTTGTCTTGAACAGCCACTTCCACCGAATCAGAGCAAAGAGAGTCTGGCACAGCCCAGCTTGGAAGGTCTGCTGGGTTGCCTTGTTTTTGAGGACACTTGTCTGACCCAAATAGCAAGGATTTCATACATTGCCAAATGCACTGGACATGTCAACAAATGCATAAAAATGTTTGGTTTACTACCAGCCTGAAAAAAATTAAGAATCAGGAAGGCAATAAACTCTGCAGATTTTTTTTCCTTATAATCCCAAAGAGCATGACTTCTAAATCATGTATCACTCCCTAAACCCAAAAATTGTTCTGCAGTCTGTTGGTGATGGTGTTCTCAGGAATTTGTAACTGAAATATACTTTCTTCTGTTTTGTAATAGCCTTCCGCTCTATTCAGGGATTATTCCTGACAGTGTCAAGAAAGGCCTCATGATTTCAGTTCATGCAAACTCCTCCTCAAAAGAGGAGGAGAAGTGGCAAGAGAAACGCAAATTATTTGTTGACATAAGATAGATGCAGTTTGTCAGTGACTTTTTAGCTACGGAAATCTGCAGGTGTTCCAAGCGGTAAGGCAGCATTACCAGCACCTGGGTTAAGATGGATCATAAAAGGGGACATGCTCTTTAATGTTTTATACATAAATACACAGCACTGGCTTTGCTGTTCTTAGGTGGATGCTACATGGTGCGATGGTCTGACATAACTAACAGCTGTTGTGTCAGCATTTGGAACATGCTGACACGACATCACAATACACCACAATATTTTCTGCTCGGGGGTTGAATTGAGCTAGTATATACTGATCTTGTTTTCCAGTTTCTGCTGCTGTGTCGAGCTCTTTCTCACACATGAAGTGCAAAAGCAGGGCTTGAGGCAAACAATGCCTGATGCTACAGCAAATCTTCAAAAATCTTCAAAAGTAGTATGTGTGCCACTTGCGATTTGAGTCACACATTGGGTTCAATATCCAGCTTTTGCTTCGTTACAGTTCCTCATTGTCTGGACTGTGGCGAGAAACATCTCAGGTGAGACAGAGGAGGGGAGACTCACTATGTCAGACATGAAACTTCTGCTAGTATTACAAAGAAAATAGAACAATGTGCAATGAGAGTGCTGGCGCACTCCAAACCACAGCCCTCCTAGACTTCTCCTTCTTCCAAGTCTGATGGGGATCCAGATGCAAAGGAACTTTTCCAAAAAAACAGACCTTGGCTCTCAGTGCTTCATGCTGCAGAGAATTATGCAGTTTCTGAAATTTTTCTTTGAGAACATTTGTTTTCCCGCTGGTGTTAGTTCATGGACTGTATTTACTTTTTCCATTTTGTTCATAGTTACCAGTGTGTCTATTTTCATAGTCGTGCTCTAGAAACAGAAGTTCCTTTCCCTCTCTCCACTCTAATCCTTGTAACTCTCACCCAAGGTGGGGGCAGAAGCCAAAGTTTAACACCTAATTTGGATAATAATTCCTGCCTACCTTACCCCTCCTTTCACTGTGTTAGATTAGCTATACAGAATGAAGTGCTAACGGGTGCTTTCTAACAGCTTTGAAAAGCATGTTAATGAATGAAAGGAGCCAAGTAAGAAAACAGAATGTTTGGCGCCAGTAGTGGAACACAAAACCTTTTACCTTCTTCCATGGATTTGAATCTAACCCAGCTCAGTAACAGCCCAAGTTGTTAACATGTCAGCGTTATGTGGTAGCCTGAAATAGTTCAAGTTCTTAGTCTGTTTCGTCAGGTGTGGGACACAGAACCCTGGACTCCATGCATGGTCTTAAACATAATCCAGCTCTGTTCTTACTGTTGGGGCAATGTGGTTGCCTGGATAGAAATAGTCCATGCTGTTAGCCAGCTCACTAGCAGAAAAGCTTCCCCATCAAAGAAACAGTCAGGTCAAGTAGCGCTGCCCTATCATGTTGGCCATCCCAGTGGCAGGGAATGGTGAGGAGTTGGTAGACTGTAAGGAGATAGTTCCATCTTTTAGAGGTACAGGAGCTATGCTGCGTGCAACATACGGGAACATAGCAGCCCCCCTGGAGTTACTAAACTAGAGAAGCTTGTCTTCTCTAAAGAAGCTGGCTTTTGGAGACCGTGTTAGAGTTGCTACCCAACAGGCTGCTGTCTTCACATATGGCTAACGCATGCTGTGCAGCATAAGTGTACCCTTTGGATAAGGCTTCTCTAGTCTGTCTTTGCATCTGGCTTCCTGGGAACCCCTGCAGAAATGTAGAGATTCAGGCATGTGCCCAGGCACAGAGGAGTCGCAGGGCAGGGCAGAGAGGCAAGTCCAATTCTGTACGGTGCTTTGAGCTCATCAAAGTGGTCTGGGAGCCTTCCAGTCCAAAAACCACCGGTGCTGAGGATGCTCAAGGTCTCACAAAAATAAGCTGCTAAAAATGTGAAACAGGTCTCAGGCTTGGGTTTCAGGGTGTTAGGTTCACTTTATACTGTGTTTCCACCAAGAACTCTGTCTGTCAATAATAGATCTTCCTAGTGTAAGAATGTTCCAGTTATGTGTCAGCTTTACACAACTTTTCTTTTTCACATCCATCTTTGTTGTCAGCATAACACAGGATTTCTCCAAAGAGTTCTGTTGGACAAAGAGTGCATACCAGCATTTTTTCTCGATTTGTGGCTACTTTGTCTTTGGATAGAGCTAGGACCAAGGCAGTGCAAGGGAAGGAAAGGTTAAAACAACTCAACAGGTGCATTTTAACAGCCTTGGATGATGTGCTTCTCTTTCAAGGAAGCAGCTGCATAAAGATGTTCCTGAACATCCTGCCTCCTGCATGAAGAGGCCTTGTCCTTTACAGACTGAGTCTTAGTCTCTTACAGATTCTGTGGTATCCCATGAAGTGTCTCCTTTCATGATGGGAGAGCCCATAGTAAAGTCTTAATTTTGGCCTGCTTTGACAAAACTTAATCTCTGTGAACACTCTGTCCAGTTTGGTTGGAATTATCTGCTGGATTAAAAACTGACATCCAAGCCAGGCACCTAGCCTGATCTGATTTCCTTTACTCCATTGACAATACAGGCTAAAACCAGGACAGGACTATAGTTTTTCCTTCAAAAGGGCAGAACTTGCTTTCAGCTTCTTGCAGCATATAATGAATGTAGAGTGGCTCAGGAACAACTCCAATTAAACTAAATGTTTCCTCTACATAATGATCCATTCGCAACAGTAATTTATCAGTATTAACATTTAGAATTTATTTCCAGAACCGATGTTTTAAAGTATGATTAATTTTTAAAGTATGATTAATTTTCAACAAGATTAAAATAATTGCTTGTAACATTTTAACAGACTTTGCCAGGTGACAAGAAATTTGTGAATGTCAAATTACCATCAGAGTTTCAAAATGCACTCACTTACTGTTTCTCCATGTGCAAAACAATCTTAAATAATAAATGCAAAATGTCAGTGCTACCATCTATCAGCACAGAAATCTTCTTTAAAAATGTCATTAGATATGCCCTTAAACTTTGTCAGGCGATCTAGTAGCAGGGTTATTTATCACGTGTGGAGTCCACTTTTGTGAGAAGATCTTACAAAATTGGAACCCTAGAAAGTGAGTTTCTCTGTTGTATTTGAGGTTTTGGCTCTTCAACTTCAATCTTCCCTTATTCTGCACACTTTTGACTTTTACATGTCACTTTCCATCTCACCTTGTGCACTGTGTCTCTGAGAAAGTAGTTGTTATTCATGTCTCCCAAAGCAGGACATTCACATTGGACTGATTTGGAAACCATATTTAGAGCATTTTTTTTTAATGCTTTATCTATCAGCTTTCATGGGCAGGAGGTTGAGATATTTTTCTGTATTAGTTCTTTGAAAGCACAAGTCTTGCTAGTCCTGAATTCTTATTATCATTGGTGCAATTGTAGCTTTCCACCCCTATGCTATCAGCGAAGTGAGATTTTCCTTCCACCCTCTTGAGCTACACAGCAGATAAAATCTCAGTCCTTTTCTGTGTCAAGCCCTTGTACTATCACATTCTGCAGGACCAGGGGCAGAGGATCTGGGCTTGCAGATCCTCCATGGTCCCCTTTGACTTCACTGAGTCAACATAATCCACAGTGTCTGCTGCTCTGTCTTGAGCAGAACTTTGATCAGCATATTTGCAGAGATAGCTGAATTTTGGTTTGACATCTCACTGATCTCTGCTGGACTTCCAAAACAGGGTATGAGTCATAAACTATTCCCTGTAAGGTAAAGCCTCACTGGTTTGCGAGCTATAAAGGAGGCCTGTGTTATTTTTAAAGGACAGAATTTTTCTTTCATTCCCTCCTCCCCTCCAGACACTCTCTCTGTTTATTTTTTATTCTGCCCCAAACCTTCTTTGTTTATATCCCACATTTTGGAAATTTCTTTCTTAGCCTTCATCTAACTGCTCTTTTATTCCACACAGTTCCTCTGAACAGGCGAGCAAGATCTGGAATGAATCAGACATTTACATTGATAATGTTCCAGCCGGATTAGCAAATGTTTGGAAAAGACCTCATGCTTTGGGCACCAACTTCTCTCTGATTGGGGTAAAACACTTTAATGACTGGGGTTATTGCTTGGTAGAGGCTTTCTTCCTTTATGGTATCTGGTGCTAGTTATTATCAAAGACAGATTGCTGGACTATGTAGACTGACATTGGGCTAGTCCAGTCTGGCAATTCTCATCCTTCCATGAATGTGCATCCAGACACATTTCAGTCTAAGTTGGGTGTTCTTCTTGATGCATACAGGATAAATAATGAGGTATACTCAGTAAAATTAATTTGCCACAAGAAGTAACTGGTGACCTTTATATCCATCAGCCCATATACTTGCTGAACTGAATCCCCAGTTCCATTGGAAGAAAAGGAGCCACAGAGATTTCCACATATTTTAAAATACATGTAATTGCAAGCAACAAAGACTTTGCAGAATGCTTCAGTCATGTGGGTTTAGACATAAGGGAAGGTTAAATTTAAAGCCCAGACAATACACTTGCAGCTAACTTTTTGACCTCATTCTATATGTGGGTTTTCTTCATTGCAGAATCTGTGTCATGAGGCTGAGAATGCCCATACACTTTTTAAACAGGGACTTGATCCCTTAGGCACTTATCTAGATGAACTGGAATAATTGCTTCCTTTCCTCTTGTATTTCTTCAAGGCATTTTTATATGTCATAGTCTTAGTGTTTCTGTTGACCAGAGCAGGAAGCCATACAGCAAGTTGCAGCCAGATTTCAGGGACAAAGCTGATTAACTCTGGTGAAGCTCTAATGCAAATCCTGTCCCATTTAATTCCTTAGCTCGCCTCCACACCGCATGGTATTCCCTCCACAGACACAGTCCTACATTACCAAGTGACACAACACCACCAGCAGCCTCACGTAAATCTTGCAGAGCTCGTGACTGCCAGTTCACACCGCGCAGTTTTGAGGTGGAATTCCCTTCTCAGTACAAGGGCTAAACAAATGACACATGATGCTCAAGTCACTCAGAGCTCTGCAAAGCCAAGAGGTCTCGTGCTTTGCAAAAGGGAACTTACTGTGGGTGGTTGCTGTGATCTCCTGAAGCATACTTACTTATTGTGTTGCCTGGATAATGAATTAATAAGTGTTGAACTATCAATTGTGTGCGTGTGTATTTATGTTTATAAGTGCACACCTATACCTGCAGAAGTATGCTCCATTGTATAAAATCTGCTCTGATGACACTAGTTAGAATAAAATCAAACCACTGCACAAGCAGAAATCACAAGGTTTCTACTATTCTCAGGGATGATAATCTTTTTCCTGCAAAGACCTTTTATTATGGCAGTGAGCTGCTAATACAGTAAGGAAGACAATGTAAAAGCAAAAAAACCTCTGCTGACATCTCTACGTCCACATCAGCATAAATTAAACGAGAATTTGACTTCAAATTGTCAAAAGGTCATTATGCCCATGCTTAATAGAAAGACCGATGTTGTAGTCTGATTTTGACAAGGTTCGGGTCAATACTGGCTAGCTGAATTCCACAGACATCGCCGCGCCTCTGCATATTCACAGATAGAGATGGTTTGACCTCATCCAATTTATACATTTGATCTGATGTACTGCAGGTCATCTAAAAATAGAGACCTGGAAAGGAAGATGGCTAATGCTTCTGAGCCACGGACCAACAAAAGCAGCTCTCCTTCCTCCAGTCTCTTTCTCTGCCTGTACTAGGCTTCAGCTCAAACTTCCCTACAGTAAAAGAAATTGCTTTTATCACAGATCCCCTCAGAATAGATAACTTCACGCTTAATAAGTCTAAGAGAAGATTTGTCAGCCCTTCATGAATAACCAGATGTTGGGAAAAGGATGGTGTGTCATTTCCCTGAACAAACATTCTTGGCATTTATGCATTTCCTCCCGTATCTCCTTAAAAGATGATTGTGTGTAAATTTAGTGCTGACAAAACTGAGGGCCTGGGAGAAAATGGATTACTCATTCATCTGGTAATTATAGTTGGTCAAGGCATGGAATTTCCGTTTTCTCGGAAATTTGACACTGAAATATTACTTTTCATTCTGATTCAGAATATTTAAAGCAAAAATATTACCATAAAGCAGAAAATCCAAGACAGCATTGTTTCAGACCCCTTTTTGTTTGCAAATTTCAAGGCTTAGCATTTCTTTCAGAATGTTTTTAGTTTTCATTATATGATGGGACTACTGATGGAAACTTTTTTAAAGTTTTAAAATCATCAAATTTTTTTGATCATCAAAATCATCAAATGCCACTCCTACATACTGGGCTAGAAGAGATAAGATTCAGTATTAAAGAGCATCTGGCAATATTATTTTGAAAATGTGTTAAAACAGCGCATTTCAGTTATCCTCAATCATATGCAATCCTTCAGCTATATGATAATGCACCAGTAATAATGGTTCATTTACTCTTGCATGGCTATTGAAACTAAATAATGGAAAGGAAAAAAAGTTATTTTTAAGACCAAATTTGTAAAAACTGCCAAAACAAAACCACTTCCATTTCAACGTTTTCCTGAAAATCCTAAGTGTAATCAATACAACTTCACATGTAACAAAATAGTGGATCAAAAATAATTTTACAGTTAGATAATGTTACTTGAAATGTCTGTTTTGATAAAAAGGTCAGGCCGTCGTTTATCTCTGTATTTCTAGAATTCTGTCCATGTCCAAACAGACGTTTGGTGGTTTATGTGTATTGGGTGTCTCATTCACAGACTTCTCACACAGTCATCTCCAAGAGGATTTCTTTCAGTATTGGTGTTTTATTGATAAATTCCACAGAGAGAACAAACAATTAATTTATACAGATGGTGAAATACTAACCGTCAAACTTCAGTAAACGAAACCCCAGTTTTCTCATTCTATGCCTTGAGAATAAAACACAGATACTAAACATCGTCTATGAAATGAAAAAGATTCCCGTGATTCACCTATATTGCAAAATGTTTGAACAAAATAACTCCCTTGGAACCAATGTACCATTACCCTCTTTTGAAATGGCACTTGTTTGCCTCTCTGGATTGCGAGCCTGATTTGAAAAGGGTGCAATGCAGCAAATCCTCTATGGCTCTGCAGATTTAGTAATGTAGTAGCAGAACCATCAATTGTACAGAGAATTACTCTCTCTTCACTGAAGTAGGCATAACATAGTGGCAGAAAGCAAGCAGAGCCAAGATTGCAACTGATAGGTATGGCTTTTTTTTATGTGTGTGGGAATTTCTCTGCCATGTGATTTTGTACACTGCATAACTTCAAAACGTCATATGTCAGGAAGAACCCCTGCCCAGGGCAGTTCATTAATCCACAACTGCCTCTAATAACTGCTGTCAGAGAAGAAAATAAAAGTTAAAGGACCAAATTTTGTCCTCTGTTAAGTTACTACATTCGAGTTTCCAGTGATGTAACCAAGGCTACTGTTTCTTTCCCAGGGTTTAAGATGTTCTCACTTATTTATGTAACCAAATAAATTGATTTGAAACAGTAGAGCAGAGCATTGATCCTTCAGCTGAAGCTGAATCAGCAATTCTGGTCTGCTGATTACATCTCAGAAATCCATCGTGTCATTAAAATAATGCCCTGCACTTGTGCAATGGACATGCTTGATGTGGTTCAATGGTTAGCAGGTGGGCATCCAGGTGCTGTCCAGATGCCATGTGACACACAGGGCAGGGTACTTACTTACCACCCTTTGTGTATCATTTGTGCATCTTTGAAATAAGTTTTCCTATCTTGTAAGAGTATTATGATCTTTGGATGAGATATGATGTAAATAAATGAACTGCTAGATGTCTCTGTCTTCAGGTATATGCTGCCTAACACTGAGCTTTGGGTTCTTTGCTCAGCAGTTGAACTGAGCCAAGCCAAAAGCACTGCTGAAATACCACATTCACATTGCTTTCTACTCTGCACTTGAAAAAACATTTTTCCTCCATCCCCTTCCCATGCAGATATTTCTTCCAGCGAGGTACCTGCCGGCAAACTCCATCAGTCCATTGCCTGGTGACCCACAATTACCTGTTTGTCCATGTGCAGTTTCCCAAACACTTCGTCGCTCCTACCATAAATTTAAAGCGATGCTGCCCTCTGCTGTTCACTCTTGACCTGAACGATCCGCTCCCAAGCGAGGAGTGCAGGACCAACGTCTTTTGTGACCGCTTCCAGCTAAATCGTAGCTGTAAATCCTGTACTTTTATGTGTCTTTTAAGGTTTGCATAAATAGTACACCATGGAAATGTTCTTGCAAATTCTATCCCTTAAAATGTTTCCCTTCCCAGCATTCCTTCTCTCTTTTCCCATCTCTCCATATAGTCTTTGTTGACAGTTTATTTCTTTTTTTTTTTTTTTTTTTTTTTTAAATCCATCTGCTTCTTACCAGTGCCTTTTTCCCTCTCAGAGCTTGCTAAACACACTCCTCCACCAGACCCCGCTAAGAGAGCGTAGGTGCTAATTGCAATAAACAGTTCATTATCAATCAGAGGAGACAGTCAATCAAAGCCTGGTTCCATGATTGGTCCCCGAGATAAGAGTTTGACACAATAATCGTGTTAGCTCAGACAGCTCCCCAGAAGAGCCCATCAGGGAGACAAACCCTGCTTCAGGGGAAAGGGCAAATGTATGACAGCACTGTGGTCTAGAAGAGGCAAAATAACAATAATTAAGCTCTTCTATTGTTTTTGTTACCACCCCTTCTACTCAATAACTTAAAATATTCACACAGCTCTTTTTAGGAACAATGCCCCTCACCCCCATTCAAGCTGTTATTCAATGCATGTATAGTTCACTCTGAAACCAAATTTTCCACACCATGGGTTGTGGGGAAATTTCAAAAGGAGCACTGAAGGGCTAGAAAAAAAAAAAAAATCTTATTGTTAATGTAATTGTTTACGTTCTGAGTGATTTAATATCAAAAGAAAACAGATAATTTCATTTCTATTGTTCTTTTTCTTAAGTTTTATGCTGACAGCATCTCATATTTCCCAGGGCAAGGGCAATTGAGAAGTGACTGCAAATAGTGACTGTAAGCAGTTATACTAATCAGTCGTTAAAGGCTGGCTGCAGCTCAGTCCCTCCACTACCAGGGAGAGTGTTCTGTGCGCTCCTCCTGTAATTACGGCCAATTCTCACTCCTCTGCCCTAGAGGAGCTGAACTCCTCCTGTCATGGAAAGGTAATTAGCAATTTCCTGCCTAGGGAGAGCCAAATGGAGACGGATGAGCTCAAAAGCCTTAAATATCCACAGCACTAAATACTGCTGTTCTACTCCTTGGATATCCACAGCACTAAATGCTGCTGGTTTAATCCCTGCCCAGGGTCTGTTTGTCACTGTCTCTCTGGCACTGAGCATTTCTAGAGATGGGTTCTCTAGCCAGCCTCCTCATAGCCTCAAACGGGGAACTTGGTGCTGCCAAGTGTTGAATGCCACTCTGCACGGAGCTGAAGAGTATCAGCTCACCCGGATGAGTGTTATTCCTTTGGAAGCACTGTGGAGCTGGAGCCTTAGCTGACATGTCCTGATGTCTATGGTCACGTCTTTCCCTGGTAGCAGATGCTGACTCAAGTGTGGAGGATGGCTGTTGTCTCCTATTAAGCTCTTTCGAGGAATGCAATCATCAATGTATTATTCCTCTCCAATAGCTACTGGATTTTGTTCCTTTAACTGGGCAGGGATTGGTGTGTATTTTGATGAAATTTCTTCAGAATATCCCTGCTTCTGTTTCCTCTGTATCCACAAGTACCCACAAAATCTCACACGCCTCTGCCTGCTTCACAAGGAACTCACATTTGCTTCCTGAGCTATGCACAGGCATATCTCCAAATATCTTACCAACTAATCTTTCATTCACCTGAAGGCCGTGTAACAAGGCAGACTGCCCTGAGCATTCACTTTCATCCATCAGTGTTGCTCTTAAGGTGTTCAGCAGTCTAACAGCATCCACTTGATACGCAATCTTCATTCAAGGCACGTCTGCAGGTCCCGTAATGAGCTGCGATGGAGAACTTTTTGCTTACATCTGGAATCACTGTTCTTGACATCTCGGATGGGGGTGAGGGGAAACCTTTATAAAGAGAAAAGGACAATGAAGCAAGCTGTTAAGACGGCTAGTCAGTCAATGAGTCACAGCTACTAAACATTTGGCACCAGCCACAAAGCAGCTAAATGTAACCAGCTCTAAAAGGCCCACAGGATGTCTCTTGCTCATTCACTCACACACACAGGCACACACACTCTCAGAGTGTAGACAAGCCAATTCCCGCCTCCGCATGCTCTTAAGACTAACTTTGTAAGCAGCTTGGGCATAGGGTTTAATGTCCACAGGAAAATTTATTTTTCTTTCCTTCAGCTGGTTTTCTAACACGCTGATTGAGATTTCTGACAGTGTCTCAGGATCTGATTCGCAGCCTGCTGAACCCACTGTGAGTCTCTCTTTGATGTTCAGCCAAGAGACCACAGATCAAGCCTTGAGGTATCAGTTTGGGCCACGTGTCCTGACAGCTTACAAGGGAGATGCTGACAGTGTAAAGCAGTAGCAGAGGAGGCATAAAAGGGAGCTGTCTATCTGTGTCCGATGCTGTATGTTGGCTTTTAATGTCAGTTGTGGCCTCTAGGTGTGTCATATAGTGGCAACAGCTTTGAAAGGGAGAAGATAAGAACTTGAACCCCCTAGAGAAGGAAGACAGAGACAAGGGGGCATTTAAATAGAAGGGACAGGAGGACTGAAGATCAGCATTTGTGAAGGAAAGGGGAGAGGAATGTGAGGAAGCTGCAAAGGAAAAAATTGCTAGAGACAGAAACTAGGTTTTCCCAGCCCCCCCAGGGAAAAATGCCAATAACAACAACGACTTTTTCTTTTTTTTTTTTTTTTTTTTAAACCATACAGCATGGTGCATAAATAAAACAGGCTTCTAAAAATTCTTGCAGTGGTACTGTAATAATTATATGGTATTGGTAGACACCACCAACTGGAGCAAAAATGTTTCTTATAAGACCCAGATCACATACTTAAACAGGGCAGTGCCTGCTTGTGCTAGCTGTGAATTTGGTCTCTGTTTTTTGTAAAATTTCAGATCCTTTGAAGGATCTTTTAAAGAGGAAGTTCCTCAGTCCCCTTTCTGTGAAGTAAGAAAATATCATCAAGGAATTATTATTTCAAGATTAGATGAATAAAGCACTATCAAATTCAAGTGTTCTTTATTGTAATCCTGAGAGCTTTTTGTTTGAAACGTGCTGCAGGTCGGAGAACAGGTTTTAATAGTCTAAATATATTCCAAAGCCACCATGAATAGTTTTCTGGGAAGGAAAGATTATATATTACACTTGGTTCCTCTCCAAGATTTGTATGTCTTACATGAATACTTCTCTGTCTCCTTCTGTGGTGACATATCTGAGATCAATTATGCCAACAGTAAAGTCTGGAATTTTTATAGTCCAGCTCTTTACGAGCATTTTCATAGAGGAACTTATGAAGACTGAGGCATAGGAAAAGTCCAATAATCCTGGCCTGTTATCTTCATCATCTCCAGCCCTGTGTCTTTTCCTCTCTACCCTCTCCAAGTGAAAACACTGGCTCACGTAATACACATACTCCATTGTGGCCATCTGTATGTTTATCTGAGGCCTCTGTGAATGGGCAGCCTCATTAGTGCTTGTGTCATGGACGGATGGGCCAACACAAATTCTGTTTGTGTAAGATAAATTCTCCTCTCCTGCCCTTATCTCTTTTGTTCTTTCCTTTTGCACTCTCTCATTTTGCTTTCTGGGAGTTTATTCTTGCTACAACTGACTTACTTATTTCTGAGGTTGGATCCTGATGCCTTTACTCTACTTTTGCTCTGCACATGCTTTGGAGAAATCTATCTGAAAAGACATGCATTTTTAACCTGACTGTGGCTTTTGCTGCAGGAGTGGCATTACTGAAAGTAGTGGTACTAGTTGGAGAAACAGATGTTATTCAGAATGAGAAAGGGTGTCAGCAATAGTTCCTAAGTAATAACCTTAAGCTGTGACTAAGGACATGAAAGTTTTGAAGGTTGCCCTTAGGTTTATTTACTTTTTGAAATGATAAAAAGCAGTAAATCTGTTTTATTTGTCAATAATCTTCTTGATGTCATCTCCCAAAACTACAGTGTCTGCATTATAAACAGTGAGGGAGGGGTTATAATTATAAGCAAAATGTTTTCATTGGATTGATCTTCTTTCATTTGGCTGTAGATTTTGAAAACTTTGTTTACAAGCAGGATGCTGAATCTGTCATGCTTAGTTGCACCCGCACTTGAGTGCACAAATATTCCTTCTGAGTGAGCAAAGTATTTAATAAATTCTGAGGAGCAGCGTTGAGCTTCACTGGCTGGGAAACTGGGAAGCGGAGAGGTAATTGTATTAGTCAATATGAAGGGAGGTCACTGTCAGTGTTTTAAATCAAGGTTTAAAGAAAGCAAATGTTAACCTTAAATCAGACAAACATCCTACCAATTTAGCAGAGATGCTGCTATGGTTCAGCTGCAGGTGAGGTTTTGTCTCTGGAAAGAAATGGTGAGAGTGGTATGTTGGGTTTCCAACGTAGTGTTGCAGAATTTTCTATATCATATCTGCTGCATTTAGTTCACTGTCTATTCTTATCTGCAACCTGGACTCCCAACTGGATCCTCTTTGGCTTATGCTTCAACAACAATATTGGCTGCAACAGGAATTTCGAATGAGGGTAAGGACATTAAAAAGATATGTGAGTGATGGCTGAAAATCACTGAGTCAAACCATCACTTACTCATAAGTAATTTTGAAAGCTATTTGCAGAAATTGAGATAACAGAATCCAGTTTTATCTTTTATCAAAGGGCATGTTCAGGAAGGGTAATGGGGCTAAGGAGGAATACATTTGCTTTCAATAATAAGTAATTATCTATGACTGAATATACACATGCAGCACATATGTGGAAGGAGGTGCAAGTGTAACAGTCTTTTCCTTGTTAAAAGTACATTTGTAAAATTTAAAAAGGATTCCCCAGACTCACAGAAGGCATTGTACCCTATTGATAGCCTTTTACAACTGAACTTAGGTTTCAGTGTTCAGATTGCTTCAGCATAGCTATGGGAAAATATAGCCCTGGTCCTAGGAATAGGAAAGAATGTCTATTTTTCATCCTCATGTAATTGAAAACTGACTGAAAACAATTGGCAAGAACCTAAATATTCACATTTGGGCAGAGACCAAACATGGGAAATTTCAGGCCAAGGGAATTTTTTGGGGAAGATTATCAGGAAGTACATAAGAATAGCTGTTGTTGTGGGTTTTTTTAATGATGTTTTATTAGAGGTGACTCAATGTATAAATTGTCCAACCGTTTTTTTCCTGGTGCTTGTTCTTCAAATGCTATGTTTAATACTTAGTATAAAAGTATCAGACAGTGTATCTTTAAATAGAAATTACATTCCTGTCAGCTTACCCAAAGCCCAAATATGGGACAGAGTGTCAGAGGAAAACACTAACATGAGAGATTCAGGGACTTGACAACGGTACAGGCTCTGCTTCTGCCTGATAAACAACTTACACTGACTTCTGCTCCCTGAACTCGCACCCTAGGACATAAAAGTAAGAGAGAAGTAACCCCTTGCTTGAGCAACAGTGGAGAGAGAGAAGTAAATCTAATGTAGACTGAAGTGTGGGATATCTGGAAAGTGTAGGGCAACAAGGTATTAATAGCCCATTTATTTTGGTGTATTGCCATCTCGTGCTGAGGGTGATAAAGAAGTACCTGGCTTCACTGGCAGAAAGATTTGGCCATATGTTGTAAACTATTACAAATATTATGTTGTGTAGCTGAGGAGCTCACACTCCGAATGTAATCTAGTGTGGTTCAAACACTGAAGAACCGCTCCATAAAAATGGCACTTCCCCATTCTGTACATCTGTTTCTTGCCTGTATCTTAAGAGTCAGATCTGCTTAAATAACATTTAAATGAAGGTTTTACCGTGATTTTTTTTTTCTTTAAGAAAAAAACATCTGTGAGCCCTGCAGAGCCAATTCGACTGTAGGAAAGAGAGCTTATGCTTCTTCAGCATGACTTTTAACTGCAAGATAACTTTTGCTCTCTATTTCTGTGTTCCTTCCCTACTAAAATCCTTCCATCTTCTGCTGCTCAGCAGTGCTGGAGACCAGCTATACCTTGACTCTGTGCCAACCTTCTCTTTGTTAGCAATCCCAGCTGGGCCCGTGTCTCTTCGCCCCCCACCCCTGGGAGGGTGGTTCCTTCTTCCTTCCTCACTCTGTGGGATTAGTATGTTTCCTTGCTTGCTCCGTTCATGTTGAGGGGAGCCTTGGCTGCTCTCACTGGTGGGAGATACTGTCACACCCTTCAGAGTCCTATAGCCAGAAAGCAGCTGTTCAGCTGACTCCCAGTGACCTTCCCTTCCCTTCCCACTCTGTGGCCTGGCTGTTTTTACCGAGAGGCTCACACCACAACCAGCTTCCAGTGTGCTGCTGTGATTTGAACTCAGACAGCAGGAAAAAACTGACCATCCTGTGCCTGGTGGCTTGCTGTGCTGAGCCACCACATCAGCTAGAGTCTAGCTCCTTATTACATCCAGATGCACAAACAGTTTGCCTGCCAAGAGTACGCTTGGTGTTCATGAAACCCTATCACTGAAATGGATTAGTGTCAGGACTGCCAGGAGCAGCTTTTGGGAAGTGCATCAGGAGGGACGAAGCCTCTGTACGTATGATACGTCCACCTCATGAGGTGGACTTGCTTCTGAAAACTGTCTTTCTACTCAGAGGTAAATAAAAGCACAGAAGGAGTAAAACAAAGGAAGAGAGGAAGGTTTGCCGAGTAACCCTAGATCAAAGCTCCACAAATGCATGCCCTCTACATAGTCTCACATCCAGGACCCTTCATTTCTGTTCTTGGTGCTCTACTGTGCAACTTCTTTCACTCTGGCTCCTCAGCTCTGGGCAGTTTCCTTTTCTGCTAGGGTAGTATGAGTCTTCCCCCATAGCTCCCATTTTACAGTCCACGGTGCCTTCCACCTATGCATCCTTTTGTGCTTCTCACTCCTCTGAGGAGAGCCTCATTCTTCCCAAACCTTTGTGCTTAGTGTATCTGGTGTTACAGCTGCTGCTCAACTCAAAATTTAGAAAAGGTTGACTGAATTTACAGTGTTAACTACTTGAAGAAAAGACTTAGTTGTTTGTCTGAGCAAAACAGATAGACATTATACCTTGGAGCTTCAAGATTTTGGGTGAGAATCTAAGGTTATTTTCTGTTCTCTTCATAAAGGGTAATTACCATTATTTGTGCAGTGCTTTGCACACATGTAGCCCCAGCCTTTGTCCGTGTTTCACTGTGAATGACAATCTGTGAAATAGAAATGTTATTTCTGAATTTGCTCGTGCTTCTGTAGCGATTCAACCACCAAAGTTACTTGAAATTCAGGCCTGGTTCTAGATTTTGCAGAATCCAGAGTTCAGATGTGAATGTGACCAGTTTTCAGGGTAATCAAAAAGGGAACCTGAATTTTGGAGATGAAAATTACTTCCATAATAGTTAAATCTAAGGCTTTCTAGGGACTAGGATGCTATGCAAGAGCTTCCTTCATCAGCAAAATAAGCTGTTCCTTCTTACTCAAGGCAAATATCTGTTTGGATCTGTAGGCTGAGTTCAGTCTGGTTTCTGGCCACAAGGGGACAGACAGTAACAGCCACATAAGACGACACTGTGTCCTAGGTGGAGTAAATTCATCAAAGACAGACAGTGCCACAGTATTAACTATTTCTGGAAAGACTATGAAAGAAAGTATCCTAGTCAGTACAAATCAGATATAAAAATATATCTGCTGAAGTAGCACAGCAGAGATCAGAGAAATAAAGTACATATATATATATTCCAGATGCAGCATAGGAAAAAATGCCATAAATGTTTTAAGTGTTTATAATTAAAAACTGTATTTTAAGTTAGGATGTTGAAGCAACATATGAAGTGGTGTAGAATGCCTGCCAGGGACTTTAGACCTATAAAAATATTTGGAGGAGAAGGCATGAAATGGAAGACTTGATAGATCAGGGACAAATGTGCTTTATGGTCTCAGGTCAGGTACTACCCTCTGAGCACAAAAATTTTCTTTTTAACACCTTATAGCACCATTGCTGGCAGCACTGCATCGTGACAAATGGTGGGCCTCTGCCTCAGCACCGCAGGACCAATGTCCCCATCACACTGCTTAGCTGGCACCTCTGCAGGCAAAGAGCTTCGTCTGGCCTGAAATGCAACTGGTCACATCAGGTCAGGGCTCAGTCGCCTTCATCAGTTGAAATGGAAGAGTTTTGATCTGTGAATGGTTACTGTGTGCAGTCACAGGAAAACTCACTGAGGTAGCTGAGCTGACACTTTTGGGGTGATTAAGTTCATATGGGTATTTCCTGTCTCTTCCTTCAGAAGGTGATCACACACAGGCTTACCTTCAGTGCTTCCTGCATCAGAAATATCGCTATAGACACTTCATTCAAGTTTCAGTGACCTTTTCTTTGTATTTGTTTTATGAAGTATCAGCCTCATTCACAGGGCTATTAATTAGTACTTAATTTAGCTGTTTCAGATCATTTTTGATTATTATTATCGTAAGGGTGGAATATGATCTGGTGCAGGAACTTGCTTTTATTTAAGTCCTTGGAAAAAAACAGAAGTGCTTAACAGGGGGAGAAATCAGCTTTAAACTGAAGGGAATAAAAATTGACCTTTCTTGACAAACTGTCTGAATTTTCATGGCTTTCTCATGTCTTCATGCTGTGAGTAATGTAAGGAATGCTGCAGGAAGAGTGTCTGCAAGCTCTAATATTAAAAATAAAAGCTTTATACGAGCCAGTTGCAGTTTCCTCTGTCCACTTTCAGTTTGCTTATTCTCTCTTTTTTTTTTTTTTTTTCCCCTCCTTACAAGAAAGCAAATTCTGGAGATTGTTCCCACATGAAACAGTCCCCCACATGGGTCTGTCAGTGCCATCGAGTCACTGACATAACATCCCGCTGCTCCTAAGAGATCCGTGAACACTCACTGATATGCCTTTGCCAGGCTTCTCCTGTCTTATTAAAAAATATGGTTTCATTTAACTTCTCACAGAGCAAGGGCTTGTCAGAGGAGAGCTCCAAAAGCCTGCACAGCCTTCCAGCGGACCAAGGGTGAATTTTTGAGCCTCTCCTGCCATCTTGTGGGATTGAGAAGATCATTCACTTTGCTTATTAATATCTGAGATGTCAAAGCTTTCTTTGTGGCCCCACCGACTAGTGAGCAAATGAGACACTGTGCATGGCAGTGCACCCTCTTCTGCAGGACCAGTTTGGGGGGACTCTGCTGACCATAATGGGACTGCCCTAAACCTCTCCCAGTATGCCTGTAACTGGGCTGGCCAATTATAGGCTGATTATCTAGTCGTTATTAGAGGAAGGGATCAAAGTGCATGGGGGATTCTCTTGCTGTCAGTCATCTTGGGGGCTGCCCATGGTGCCAGCTGAGGAAAATCTGCAACAGCATCACCTCTGTATCCAGCAGAGTTGCTAGAGAGGTCGAGTAACTGAGTGTGGGGTTGGAAGCTGAGGACTCCTGCATGCAACCTCAGCTAACCCTGGCTAACCCCAGCTATGGCTGTGTGGGTGGCCTTGGGCAGGGCCCTGAGCACAGAGAAAGAAGCCAATAATTTCTGAGTGATAATGCCATGTTTGTCTTTTCTTAAAACTTCCCACTGCAACGAGCAACACATTTGCTCTGTGTAAATAAAGGAAGAGTGCCAGTACATGAACCACACTGTCCTACAGAGCTGGTTGGTTGTGCAATAGCTAAAGCACAGCAAGTTTTGAATACCAGTGGCTGACCCAGGTGATTGCTCCCATGTTGCATCAGTGGGAGACTGAAAAAAGTCACTGTGGCTTGGTGTGACTCCTGAGTGAGTGGCAACAATATCTTCAATGTGACAAGTTTGTTTCCATGACCATGCATACTATCAGCCTGTTGGCTTTTTTTTTTTTTTTGGTCTTGCTAGGTAAAGCCAGCTGAAATCAGTCTGCTCCAGCTGAAATCAGTCTGCTCCTTTGTTTGCTTTGGGCTGCTTTGGTTGAGCTCTTCTGCGGATTTTGGAATCACTTTGGAGTGATTGATTCTGCAATGTGAAAAATGATCCTTTCATATTTTCAGCTTGTTTTTGAGTTTGCTCTGTTTGAAAATGCAGTCAGGCTGAATAGAGAGAGATTTCCTGAGGATGCTGGTGAGTCTTCACCAGGAAAAGGCTGTCATGGCTTTAGCAGATCAGTACTTGAAGGGGTCAGAACTCCTTTCAAGCAGGTCTCACTCGGGCTCTCCAACAGTGGGGAAGCCATAAGATCTTGCCTGCTGCTCCAGGCCTTGGAGAGGAATGTTCTGGTGTGTATAGATTTATCTATTCATTCCTCCATCTATTGCCTTCCACCCCGCTTACTCCCAGACATAATATCCTTACTCTGTTAGTTCCTCTTTCTGACTCCAAAGAGGCTCTGTTAGCTGGCTTGTGAGGGATCAGAGAAGATCCCAGAATCCCAGCGTTCCTCTGGAAGTTTCATGATTTTGATGTGTAGGAACTTCCTTCTTATTCACAAGGGCCCATCCAGTGATGTTATTTGTTAACTGGGAAAAAAAATAGAGATTATGATTTTTTTTTAATAGGAACATTTCTTGCATGCGGGCTTTGTAGCAGCATTGTTGAGTGCAGCCACACTGAAGAAAGTAACATGTTTCATTGGATAAAATCTGAATCATATCTGACAATCAAACATGTACATTGCTTAACTTCTTGGTAGCATTTTAGCACTGGAGAATAGTACATTAATAAAAAGTGCCATCATCTGTATCTCTGATTCATAAAGAGTGTTTTAAGATTACCCTAAGGCTGGATAGGATACAGTCATTTCCCATTTTATAGCCCATTCTGCTATTACAGTCTAGAGAACAAACTCTTATGGCTTCAAAAGTAGTAGGTCTGGGAAACTCTGACATTACTTACTCTAGACTTTACAGGCTTTTTAAGGAGGCTTTTTTTTGTGTGGTGGCAGTTGATGACATATCTGTGATGCAGCACTATTGTCCTTACTTCATCCAGCAGGATTGCAGCCTGTAAAAACAATTCAGAAACACCAGGTGGAGAACATGACAAGGCAAAACAGGGAAGACAGAGACATGCAGCGTCATTAACATGGACAATTATAATAACATAACAGCTCCTAGGGCTGTGATGTGTAGGCAGTGTCTAACAAATGTGGCATGGGCCAGGAACTAAACCTCAGAAATGAAGTAAAGGAGGAGGAAGGCAGGAGGCAAAAAGTGTGTCAGATGTACTGACTGGGAGCTGAGGGAATGAGGCTTCTGTGGTTATCGACTAGATGAAGACTCAGGTTTTGTACTTCAGCTTGCCACAGACGTCTTGAGTGACCTTGGGAAAATAATTTAATTTCTTATATCTCATTTCCACACTCTTTGTCTGTCTTACCTACTTAAAGTTTAGGCATCTAGGACTGAGGCTATGTACTTACAGAACAGAGGAGTTTATGACTTTATTGGAACATATTGATGCTAACATGATATGAAGAATGCATTGCAATGATGCACCGTCCTAATGACAGTTTACATAGGTTCCCTTCTTTCTGTAGGGAAGGGTTAATAACCTCTGTGGCAGGGGTGGTTCTTTTCAATTGCTGTACTTTGCCTAAAGCTGTTCACCTAGTTTATGACAGGAGTGTGGTGCCTGCCCAGAAGCTTGTTGGGTGAGATGAGTGCTTCCCAAATTTACTGACCTGTCAGGTGGAGAGGAGTAAATAACTCACTGAAAGCTTGTGTGTTTAAATGCAAGGCACAGTGATGCGACTCTTCATAGGGGAAAATAGAGGACTGATAAATTTCTGCCATAGGAGAAGTTTTGTCTTTGGCTATGACTCACACCTGAACTCAAAGCCTCTTGGGGGCTTCTGGGGTAGTTAGAGTTTAATAATGTCTGCCCTTTCCCTGCCTCGTGATCCAACACATGCTACAACTCACTTCACAAGTCTTAAACGTTTATTTCCTTCAACCCCAGGAGGAGGTAAGAAGGGATCAGAGATTCTTTTGCTGATCCTTTGACATGGGGCTGCTGAGCAACGATGACAGTGGAACATAGTGGAACATAGTGAAGCAAGAGCATTTGTGCATGCCTGACTGAAAAACTGCTGGAATCACAGCCGAGGCAAAATACTCATGTTGAACTTGAAAAAAAATAAAGTTAGAAGAGAATGTCAGGGAAAGTGGAGGCTAAACAAAGCTTTTTACCTTCAGCTGTACTCCAGGGCAGCGGGCAAGCTGTGTTAGTAACTGAGTGCACCTGTATATAGTTAATAAATGAAGAGGAAAGGGAACGAAAGGGCTGGCTGAGGGCTGGCTCGGTGCTCCTCTGATACTTTGGGGAGAAAAGCTGTGGCCCTGCTGAGGTGGGGGGAACCGCAAGGTACGTCAGCTGCAATGGCCCCTGCTGGTGGTCTGGGTCGGCTGATAGCCCTGTGCTCAGGCTGTGCTCAGGCTGTGCTCAGGCTGTGCTCCTGTGTTTGCCTTCTGGCAACCTCTGGCTTGTTAAGCACTATGGGCCACCAGACATCCTGTGCCTGTGCCTGACAGTCTCCTCCAGCCGGTGGGTAAGCAAAATGGCCACCTCATCGTGTCTTCCTGGAGTCCCTTTTCCTACTCCAGGGAAGCTTTTCATGTCTGATTGTGTCTGTGTGTGAGTGTGAACGTGCCTGTCCTTTCTCATATGAAAACAAACAAAATGCTGCAGTGTGTTTTGGGTGGTACACCAATAGGCCAGTGTTGACTCCTGCCTTGGGCTGGCCCCCTGTGTTTTAGGGTGGGGGTAAGCCACTCTGTTGCACTTTGGGCAATGTGCCCCCCTTACAAGCAGGGCTGGAGTCTGTGGCTGGCTGTGCTGGGAGTGGGGTGAGGGCAACAGCCTTGCAGTCGGAGTGTGTGTCACCTGGAGCTGCCTGTGAGCATGGCTCTAGAGGAGCCACTCCAGTGGTTCCTACTGGCTTTTTCCCAGTGTGAGCCACCTCCTTGGGAGTCCTCCTAGCTTGAGCTCCTGCTAGTGATGAGGGGCTGGCCCTGTCAGTGGTGTCTGTGTTCCCTCTGCCTGAAGCAGCCTCCTGTAAGGAGGTGGGTGTCTCATGTCCCAGCCTTTCAGAGGTGTTGGGTAGAGCACTGTGATGTGGGATGTGTCCTCCTGGTACTCAGGGTGCAGGTTCTGGTGGCTTTCTGTCCTGCTGGTAGCCTGTGACCTCCCCATAAGTGGGGCTGACATTCCAGTGCTCACATCTAGGCAAAGGGGTCTGAGGGAGATGACAGGAGATGGATGTGTTCTGTGACTCCAGGGCTGGCTGGTGCCCTGGTCTCCCTCAGCAAGCCTGGGCTGCTGTGCCTGTGGCTTGAGCCCCCATAAGCAAAAGCAAAGCCTCTTCCTCTGTGGCTGGTCATCCCCTGCCCTGGGTGCCTGGAGTATCTGCTGCAGGCTGTCAGAAATCTGGCAGTCCTGGCTTTGGTCAAGACTACTGGCTCCCTCCTTCCTGGTGGGCAAGCAGCTCTGGCAGCTACTAGTGAGTGCAGGGAGTTCAAAAGAACAGACGTGCTCGGCCACAAAGATACAGACCTATGCTGGCATATCCAAGGTATGAGCTTGGTTTTGTGATAGTCTGATATCTAGCTTTTGCGTAACCATGAAGTCCAGTGCTGAGCTCTTATTTTGAATCAAAATTTCCCACTAGCCTTGGTGAGCAGGCTAGCATGATGAAAGGCCTGCCCTGCTGGATATATTTGCTGTGTGGGCTGTTATATGTGTCCCAGTCTCAAAGTGGTGCTAGAATGAAACTGGAAGCAGACCTTTGTCTTTTTCAAGATTCTTCTTTCTAGCAGCCTAAGAACTCTGGGAGAACAGGTCTCTGTGTTCAAAGAGGGCACACTAGCTCCCTCTCCCTTGATTCTCCTGATGCAGCTATGCCTGGGGTAAAAAACAGCCCTCCTGCGTTAGCTGCACACAGCAGTTTTGTCAGGAAAGTCTTACATGGATGTGATCTGCTGATTCCCACTGGCTAAAAAGCATCAGTGCTGCCACTGCGGTGGATACAGGCTAGGGAAGCTTACTGCATCATGTAGCTAAGCATCAATGAGAGATGTCTTTGTCTTGGGTTTAGGTGAACACTTAGCTTATGGGAAAAGTAACTTGGAATTCAGGAGAATTTGGATTTGAAAGGGAATTGGCAGGGTATTCCAAGTAATTGTCTCTGCAGAGAACAGCAATCTGCATAGCCAATGTGAATAGTTGGTTGACATTGAGAGACTGTAGGGAAGTGCTTTCCTGATGTGATATGTCCAGGAAGGCTGTGCAGTCTAGGTGCCTTAGATAAGAAAATCTGTAATGTTTCAAGAGTGAAGATATATTTTGATGTTGCAAGAATAATAAAGGAAAAGCAAAGAGTAGGACAAAAATTATTTAAGTAGCTTTTGAAAAGCAGTATGGTTGCCTTTGGAGACAGGAGGTTAAATGGCTGGAGGTAGTGCAGTGCTTTAACCAGTGTAAATACTCAGGCATACCGTTTCACACAACTTCTATGGTATGACAGATACTGTCTTTAGAATATGGCAAACCATTTTTCAGGGAGTGTGTGTCTCAATAGATTAGTGGAAACTCTAGGTCTGACACTTGGACTTGCAAGAAGGTGTGACTAGAAGATTTTAAAAGCTCTGCATGGTTGAATACACTTCCTTCATGAAACAACCAAAGGCAACCTGAACTGGCAAAATATTCAGTATCAGTTTTATCTGCTTTTGAAAGGCATTGTGTGACTTTATTCCCCTATTCCCCTCATCACTGACATGAGCAACACATATAATGCTTTTTGAAAAATGAGAGCATATGTGTATTTCCCCAGATGTGGTTAAATTGAGTGCTGTAAGGAATACCAAACTAGGGAGGGGCTAGATGGTGGCACTGTTCCTAACAAACTCTTCCCTGAAGGTATAAGATAAGGTAACTGTAATTTGGCTGTAACTGTAGGTAAGGTTGCTGTGTTTTATCAGAATATGCTTTGTAGGCTCTCACTGTGTTTGGACAAAATCTTGATCTTTGGGAACACCCTTAAAAAACTTTAGTTCTGTCATTTTCTATTTCTACAGTTTGCCAAGAGGATTAATGACAGGGATGTTCCTGTGATGAATAATCCTAAAGCCAGTTGTGTGCTGTGGGAACAGTGAAATACTTGGTGAATGTTCCAAAGTGCATTGGCTCTGCTTGGGGTTGCGCCATTCACCTTAAGTGGGGAAGAGTCTGGAAAAGGTGTCGCAAGCTGCCACTGATAGGTCATCTAGAAATTTACTACACAGGGATGGATCAAGGTCATGATAATTCTTCACATACTCATCTCAAAACAACAGGTTACTTAAATCAATGTTTGCTCTTTTGTGATTGCGATGGGAAAGCATACACACATCTGTAAAACTGACCTCCGAACAGTGACGTTAGGCTTTCTGAGGTGTGTCAATCAATTGGAGGCCATAGGGGTAATTTGTTTCTACTGTGGTTAGCACAAGCTAGTCAGGTAGTAATGAGTGCTTTCATGTGATTTATTAAAGTGTTAGCAACAATTATTTATTGCAAATGATGGATTTGTACTCTAAAAAGATCTTGTGATAATGGGCATCTCATGACATCCTTTATTGATGGAAGTGAGGAAAAAGCAGAACTAATTTGAATTGCTTCAATTCGTTGTGGTCCCACCAAGTGGTTGTAAACACATCTTTGTAGGATGTTTCATTATTGGAGCTGGAAATAGACTGGACATTATTATCTGTAAATCATCATTACTGGATTGACACTGCTAGTAATGGTCTTTGATGTAACTAGGGAATTGAGTGTTATCTGTAGACTGCACTTCAGGAACAAAACCTCATGATACTAGTTCTAGAATGAACATGAGTGCCTTATTGATTATATTATTACCAGGACTGATGAACTTTGGAGTGTCTAATTTGTTACAGCCACATGGAGAATGAATTTGGAACCTAACTGCTAAGACCATACGCCGTATTAATTGTCCAACCCAGCAGCATAAAGCTTTATGTGGAACTTCTGAATGTTAAAATTTAATCAACATCTTAGATAGTATCTTGCTAATTGCACAATCTTGCTGATTTTGTCAGCATTAAACTGAATACACAGGAAAACCCCATCTCTGGTGACTGTGGGTATTAATCTAGAAGGAGTGGTAAGAATAAATACACATCTTTTTCAGACAGCAGCAAACATTTTCAGATTATTAATTGGCATAAATCAATGAAGATCACTTTGGGTTGGATACGCTCTCTATTTAAGAGGAACAAACTTCAAGAGGCAGATTTGCTAAAGACTGGAGAAATAAAAGGTAAGCTGCAGTAGTGTCAGTGTAACTGTTGATAAGGGCTCTGGTTACCTTAGAGGAATTAGTAAAACACCAACTAGGAAATAGTTACCTAAATTTAAGAGCAAGTTTAGCTGCTTAATTAAGCACAAGATACCGATTTTTACAAATGCTTTAGTTTCTACTTTATTCTATGTTTTGGCTTTGAACCAGAGGCAAGTTAGCACTGGCCCATCAAACTGCAGGAGAAATTTAATCAGCACTACTTTCCAACTATTATGCAAACAAATTGGCAAGATAAAATGACAAATAAGCATCTACAAAGCTTGTGCAATTGGTTGTCCCTGGAGCAATCTGCATAATTGCTCAGTTTCATGTCCCTTGGTGAAGGACATGAAGCTTTTGCAATTTCTTGATTGAATGGACTCTTAGTAGTCCAAAATTAAACCTTCAAAAGAGGTGTGAATGCATCTGGAACTGATCCTTACACATGGTGGGAGTGTTTGAACTGATATGTGGACTGCGTTTGTCTCTGCAGGACAATTCTTCCTGGATGGCCATGTTTATTTCAGGAGAGTGCTCATTATGTCTCGAAAGCACGCGGGGTAGGGTGAGACTGGGCACTCGCTTTTCCCTGAGTTTGTGCATGCTGGATGCTCCTCTGAGAGCAGCTCTGAAGTTGACTGCTGATGCTCTGCTCTAAAAATGCTGGAGCAAGTGGTTTTGCTGATATGTGGGAAAGTAGACATGTACTTAGATGATCTGGACAATGTAATTACTGGGAAAGAGAAGGAATTTGCAGGCAGAAGGAGAGTGAAGAGCTCTAGCTATAATCAGTGATTTATCCTGTGGTCTGTTGCTGATTCAGCTGGGAGAGTTTGGTGAAAATGTCTGTACGTGAAGACCTGTGAATACTATATGAAGATGTGGAAAATTCTTCCCTGCCCACTCTGCCACAGAAGCAGGTGGGAGCTGGAAGTGAAATCATGGGAACCTGTGTAATTTAGGTCTGCAGTATTGCAGTTGCTGCTTTCTAATTTAAGAAGAAACCTTGACTATTTTTTAATAAGAATCAAGAGTAAATGAAAATCAAACTCATCAGTACTGGGTGGAAAGATGTAATATCAATTTCAACAAATTAATTTGAAGCAATATTTTGAAGTAATGGAATTAGTTGGATGGTTTAGTCACTTAAAAAGGGCTTAGCCCAGACATTGTAGAAATGGGAGTGTGGATTTGTCTTATTTCCAGTGCTACTGCTGATTCACTATATGATTTAAGAGTTCCTCTTAATGTCTCAGCTTCTCCTGTCTGTAAAACTGCAAGTAACCACACTACAGGGTGTTGTGTGAATGTTTAATTCATGTTCATTAGATTATTTTAGCTTTTGGTAACATAGCAACATGAAGTTATTACATGGATAAATAATAGTATGTGGCCCAGTACTAGCAGTGTGCAAAAATAAATTAATATACCTGTTAAAGTTTTTAAAGCATAGACCCAATCAAATCAACCCTAAACATTGGGTAAAGTGGACTTAAAGGAATTTTGGTATTTCCTACAGACTCTTCTCAAATCATTTATATGCACATTGTGGATGTAAAATTTCAGATTTGAATTACAACTTTAATTCCAAGACTTTAATAATTGACTTTGAGAGCTTAATTAGAAAACTATGGGATACAAAGGGTCAAGTTTTTATAATTTTCCTGGGGTTGTATATCCTACAAAAACCCAAGTGAAAATAAGTTGATGGTTTGTAGAAAAGAGTTTCTGTATGTGGGGTTTTAGGATTTTTTTAGTAAACAGTTCAGTTGACCAAAACTACCCTTTATAGTGCTCTGATAAGATGCTTCCTCTGTGATGATACCATTCTACTTGGTACAGGCATAGCTTTGAAATCACTGCTGTAGTTGTCTTATGTACATCAGCAACATCTTGAGTGTAACACGGAACATGTTTCTGTGTATTTATTCATTCTCTGTTATTTTTCAGTTCTTTTTGGAAACTTTTTGCCCTGTTATTTTTTTTCTTGTGACGTTTTCTTTGGCAAAATGTCAATATTTTTGTATGTGCTCTTTCATCTGAAAGGTGTAATTTTTGGTCTGTACCTGGTAGGTAAATTAGGTTCCAGTCAGGTGGTTTTAAGTTTTCTGTTAATATTTTATTAATTTCAGAGCCACACTAAGGGGATACAACAGGACTATGTTGTGAATGGGATGTCTCCGTTGATTTGCCAATTTATAAACAGTTCCTAGGTAATTATAAACACTTGTATAAACTTTCCAGAATGACATAATTGACAATGTACCATTGAGGTGTTTGAGGCATCCTATAATATGAATGAGTCAGAGCAGAAATCTTATTTGCTTTGTTTCTGGTATACTCTTTGAAGGATCAGTCTGTGGCATGTGTAGTATCCCATGTCTGATGTTACAGTTCCTCTGCCATGTCTATTTCCCAGGTAGCTTTTCTCATTGTAGGACTGTGTAACTTACTTTGGAAGAGAAATGTGATATTTCCAAGTGCTAATTTCTCCTTGCATCTCCTGTTAGGCTCTGGAGAATTTCTTGCTCCATTCCAGTGGATGATGAGGTGGCACTTCAGTCCCCTGCTTTCCAGCAGCAAGGTAGTTAGCTTCGTTTATAGAGACTCTAGCTCTCGGTACGGGACTTGAGCCATTCTAGCAATCCAGACACCTCACATGTTCGTTACAGCAAAGTGTAGTTGGCTGTGGAGGGTTTGCTATGAGTCAAGCATAGCTTGCGCTTAGGGATTCAGTCAATAACATTTGCTTGACTAGCAAATAGGTAGCTGGGTGTTCTTTAATGTACCTGGAAATTCTGTAACATTGATAAGTGATCCTTATGGAAGTACTATTAATCAAGCAATGGGGCAGGTCCTGCTCCCCTGCACTATCCTATTGTTCTGGTGTCACTTTGATGGCTTAAACAAGGTCAGTGCCTTCCTGTAAGTGCTGCCTTACTCAATGGGATGAGGCTCTTCTTTGAAGGAGCTGGAAATAGGTGTGGCAGACTAAATGATGCCCAAGTAGAGAGACACAGAAGGGAGGTGTCCAAGAATTCTAGCAAGCTGAGATTGCTATGCTCTCTGGACTCCCACTGCACTGGTTTAATGGATGCATCATGTGAGATGGAGTTGGAGAGAAGGGGAAGCTGTAACTGATGAATGAGTTTTACATTAGAAGAAATTGTCTGGGGCTAGAGAAGTCACAGCTAGATCTAAATTGCTCCTCTCCAAGAACTGCATGCAAAGTTAGAGGCTGGGCAAAGCAGGTATTGATGCTTCCTTTTGGGGTTTCCTGTCTAGCAGAGCTGGGACCTCAGACCTCAGAGCCTGGACCATGAAGACAAACCTACGTGAAAAGGAAAAAGCTCATTTAGGGTCTGCTGCTGTTTTATGCCTGAAAAGCTTGCAGCCATCAAACCGTTTACTTCCAACAAATAGAAGAATAGTAAACTATGCTGGACTGCAGGTTTTTGTTGGTTTTTTTCTTTAGGATGCTAAGAGAGTTTAGGGTGTTAAAGAAATCAAAGTTAACCATTGTTTGTCAGAGACCATCTGACTTCCTTAGATGAAAGAGGACAGCAAATGCCTATTTTCTACCTCTCAAGGAGGAGAACTAGGCACTCTGCTGTCTCCATTGCTGTTTTTGCTTCTGTCTGTGTCTCTGGAACTCTCCACCTTTGTTCTGGTCCTGAGTTATTGGGAATATAGTTCTGATATTGTTAAAGGATGCCAGATAAGAGGTACCACCCAAGTTGAAACATGCCAGTTGCCAAATGAGTTACAATAGCTGCTATAGGTGGTGAATGAATTGTAGAAGTGGAAGTATGTGGTTTTCATCTGCAGGACACTCAGGCTGGAGGAAACCAGCTGGCTCAATCCTGGAATGCAGCAACACTGCTGTGAGGAGGAGAAACCACTGCTCCACACAAACGAGCCAGACACTGACCATCTCACTTGGCAGATGGTGATATCTTCTGTAATGAAGTCTCCTTTCCGATTGAGTTCAGAAATAAGAAGGGAGATACAGAGGATGACTACACAGCCAAGGATGGAAGTCCACTGCCTTTACCCTCAAGGAAGCTAAGGCGGGTAATGATTCAAGACTTAGTCTTAATGGGGCCTGAGGTGTTATTCTGCCAGATGGACATACCTGTGGATTCTTCATTCTGATGATTTTGTTCTCAGCCAGTTTCCTGGGTTCCTAAGCTGCTTATGAAATACTACAGGGCTGAGAAAATTAGGGTGGAAATGTTCAGGTAAATCTTCCAAGCTGAGCATAGAAGCCTAGATGGAGAATGCTTTGCCTATGCCAGAGAAGCTGACTGGGGGCTAACTTGTTTGGTTATAGGAAGAAGTACTGAGAGTGGCAACAGAAAGAACTAACTGTTTGGGGAGAAAAACACAGACGTAGTGGAGGGCTTAAACCAGTTTTTCTGGATGCTGAAGACTAAGAACCACAGGAAGAAATCAGTAAACTAATCAGAGGATGGAAAATGGGGGAGTAGTGAATAGATAACACAGGACAGGTCCACGTTGCACCAAATGGAAGAAGCTGGTTATGCTTTCTTGAAACTAGAAAGTTATTAGGTCTGAAGTTACCAATCAGCTGGGGGGGAAAAAAAGTGCAGAGCCTGTCAAAATCCTGGCTGTGTTAGGGGCACTTTTTTGTCTTAAAAGGAGATGAAACTGTTATGGAGTATGTGCATAGGTTTGATTTCCTCTATGGAGGAGGAACCAGCTGACAATAAAAGGATGGAAGGTAATTCTGGTGAATGTTTTCATGAAACGTTTACTGAAGGAAGCTCAGCATCTTAGGAACAGGAAGCAGGGAAAACAGCAGAATTGGGTATCTGGACAAGATATTAAATGTATATATCTGATTACTCAGATATTGATGCTCAGGTTTTAAAGTACTTGTTATTTAAATGTGCTGATCAAAGAGCTGCTTCTGCAGTCAGTCTTGTTTTTAAAACAATATATTCTTTCTCTCTGTCCACAACGCTCCTGAATGCCTGAGATCTACTTCCTTGCAATCTGGGCAGGTTTTGAGCTTATGTTAAACTGCCTTTAGGATCCCCAGCAGTAATTGAAAGGGAAAAGAAATTTCTGTTGAAGTGTGAACAATGAGTTGCACAAGCAAAAAAACCATCACACCTTAGTGAGTACAAGTTTTAAAAAGTCAAATAGAAGACATTGCTTTTTTTTAGCATGGTCCTTATAAAACACAGCCAAGGATAAGGCAATTAAACGAAGGAAACACATTCAAGCCATATGTCAGGAAGGCTGTATGACGGGAGCAGTAAGCCAGCCTTGAGTCAGGAAGCTGCCAAAAAGAAGTAGGCAACTGAATAGGGGACAAGTAAGGAAAGGAAATATGCTGTCAACTTTCCAGGTAGACAATGTGGAAGAGAAAGGTAATAAACCTTCTTCCAGCAGCATGTTCAGAATTTGAGGCAGCAGTGATCTGCTGGGGAGTGTGATCCTGCAGGACAGTAAGTAGCAGACGTGTTCTAGAGAGACTGAACCACATGGCATGTGTCCTGAATCAACCTGGATTTTCAGGAATTGATGATGATCAGGGGAGATCCACAAGATTTAGGGACAGATATTGTAGTGGGATACATTTAAGAAACTTCTCTAGGGGAATCACTGTCAAAGCCTTTTCATGGTTATTCTGTTTGGATAGTGAGTGGAACTTTTGAAGTCACAATTCTGGATGAATCAAAGATAAAGTGGATTCTCAGAGTAAAACTAAGCTGAGAGGGATAAGAGTCATGGTCTTAAGATGATTATGGAAGAATAAGACTAAAAGCTGAAGGAAATGAGGAGTGACAAGAAGGAAGTATTAGGATATATCTGTTCCAGCCTTTCTTTTCTTGCACCCAGAATTTCTGTGGAGCTGGATGGGAAACTCCAAATACTTAGTCATAGCCATGGATGAGATGTCTGACTCTGTGAATACTGTGACCCCTGCTGGGCTTAGTCTGTGGATATACTGGTATAGACAGTGCCCTGTTGAACTTGGGTACGTTCAACTTGGCAAAGTGCAAGACTGCCTGGCTCCAAGAGCCCTGTAAGATCAGTTTCCCTCCCATGGAACTGCTCAGCCCAGGCTGAATGCTGTGCTACCTGAGAGCTGGCAGAAGATTCTTGAAATACAAAATAGCACATTAAATAAGTGTCCCCTGACATCTCAGACATCTCTGTAGGAGAAAGCTATAGACCTCTTTTTACATCATAAGTCAATTGGTACCTCTGCATTGAAGTGTTGTCATATTTTCTGAGAATGTTGCCTGCCTGTGCTTTTCCAAGTATGGGGTTTGCCCTATTAAAGATTTTGTCATCTGGAGTGACTTCTTTTCCTTGAGGAAATGGAGTTCCAACACATGGCCATAACTGGGCAACCAGCCTTTTGTTCTGATGGCTCTGACTCTTGAACTAAAAGATGTTTATTTAAAATAATGTGTGAGATGTGGGACAAACAGATCAGCACTTTAATAATTCTGGATCATGCAGTGATCTTGAGATATCCTTTATATGGAAAGGTTAGAACAAAAAATGCTGAATTTGGTCTTGAGTTTTTTTTCATTGGGAGTCAGTGAAGAGGATTATAAAGTTTCACCAAGCAATAGTGACAAGCATTTGCATTCTCTAGACAAGGAAATGAATGCTATCAATTGTATGATATTTAAATGATTGAATAGTATACATAATTGTAATTAGTCACAATTGTTTGGAAACTTTTTGCATTATGGAGAACACTTGCAGAAGTTTGCATTATCAATACATCAGGGAAGACTTGCTGGAATGATTTGTGAAGACTTTTTTAAAATAAAAAGCCTACTTGAAAACTGTCATCTTCTTGCTGGAACATAAATTGAAAGGGAGAATGAAAAGAAAAAAAAATCCATGGATTATTTACCCTGGTTTATCTCAATCGCTAGATTTCAGATCCCTGTCAAATTTTACAATGGCATAAGTAGAATAAACAACTATTTTTGAGTTGATTTTTTTGTTGACATTCAGCATTAGTAATGCTGTATGACAAAAACATTTTTTTAAATGCTCACTGAGATTTTCTTTTCTTTCAGCCTAGGCATTCCATATTTTAAATAAAATTTCACTTATGCTATGCCTGTACTTTTCAATTTTTTCTATCTTATGTGTAAAAAACAGAAAAAGACAATTGGCTTGCTGAGGTGTATTCTGAGTGTCCCAATGTAACGTCTCAATTGCATAAATGGATTTTGTAATCTTTTGCCCTGTTGCTTGCACAATGTGGATTAAGTTAATTATTTATAGCTTGTCAGGGCAGCTATTGAAGTGTCCTGTGCAATGCAGGAGAAGTTGAATCTGTTAGGAAGCCATCCTTCTGTGTCTTGTGAGTCTGGGATGGGCTGGAAGACTTTTTAACTGATAGATGGATTTTTTTTTTTTTTTCCCCCAGCAAAATAAATATCTTATTTGCCCCCTCAATCTTCCTGTGCTTGTAATTTTTTTAAAATTGCTTTAAAATTGTCTCTGTTCTTCCCTTTCTCTATCTATTGGCTTTTTCAACTTTTGGTGGTTATGTTCTCTACATGTGTGTCTCATGGCCCCTCTAGAAATAGTGGGTGCAGCCCGACTGCACAGTGGAGACCGTCTCAAGTGGTGGTGAATTGCCACTAGATGGCATGCCACAGGCTGAGATAAGGGCAGGGAGCTCCACTAAAGCTCAATACAGTGTATGTGCTTGCTCACCATTAACTCTTACATAAGCAGTGGGATGTCTCATGTTTTTGCAGGTCCTCTTTCTTCTTTTAATGTTGTCTTATGAGAGGGTTTGCTGCATTTAAGCTTGTCTTCACAAAGGCTTGGCCTGGAGGAGCTGCCATCAGTGGATGGTAAGTCATATCCTGCTGCTGGGGTCCTGCTGAGGGCTGTGGAGTGACCAGAGCAGGACGGGCAAGAGAAGGCCAACCCTGCCTGCCCTTGCTGGGAACGGCGCCCAGGTACTGGCTGCCAGGCCCTTGACCTTCCCTGCGGTCCTGCTGCTGACCTCTCCAGCTGACCAGCTCTGGGATCCGCTCCCTCTCCTCGCCCAATAGGGGCCTGCGTTTTGGGAAGTTGCTGCTGAGTCAGGCTTTCACAGATCAGCAGATGCTGACCATGAAAGTTCTTAAATTTTTTTTTTCTCCTTTAGTTTATCCTGAACATTGTGTCGTCTTTCTGCATCCAGACTTCCTCTGACGTCAGTGTAGGTGAGAGATCAGGGACAATTATGTTTTTTCTTACAAGAAATGTTGACATGAACACTGGTCAGGTTAGGAGACCTCAGAAACTTGAAGCGTGGGAAAAATCTCATAAAATTAAACATGTCATCAGTGGTGCCCCCAAACTGATGGGTACTCAATTTTACCTATACACGTTTTATATTAGTGGTTTTAATGTAAAAAGCATTTATTGTGCTCAAGAGATTTTTGATACAAGGAAGAGATGTGAATAGCTGTAAATTAAACCATTCAGTCTATATCTTAGAGGACTGCAATATTATTTAACTTGAGCGGCTGTACTCACAGGAAATCTTTATTCAAAACAGACATAATGAACATCTAGGAGCTGTGGTAACAGTATGCTTTGAACTCTCCAAACTCTCCTGCTTTTGGAAACTCACTGGATCATGCATTGTGGAATAAGCTACTCTATAGCTGTTTTTTATTCTAGAAAACAAAACAAAACCCTTCCAGGAAAATTGGTAGTATTTGTATAGCTTTCATACCTTTCAGGTCAGTGTGGGAAAACAGTCTAGTGTGTTTACTTTTGTTTTAATTGATCTTACTTTGACTTTGCATCCTATTGCTGGGGCATCAGTGGTGGGAACTGTAAACAGAGTAAAGATATGTACATGTTATGTTTCAGTCAACAGGGTATAGGTTCTGGGTTCAGATTCTGGTCTCAGTGAAAACAGTGGGTGGTTTCTCACTAAGTGGAATTATTTAGAAAGCATTTGATGTTTAACTTCTTTTCCACTGAGCGTAGTGAGAATGGTGCTCAGCAATGAGTACTTTTGAAAATTTCACCCCTGATGTCATCATTGTTTGTCATTCTATTTGGTCAGGTTGTCTAACTTTTCTGTACTGCAGTAATTTCTTCTGTAAGATGAGAAACTCAAACTAGCTTTTTTATTCGCATAGAAGTGAAAAGTGTAAAAAAAAAAAAAGGAATTTTTCTTTTAAAAGGATGGGTTTGTGCACTTTAAATAATCTAAAAGGTAGATAGAAATTAACTGAATGTCTTTTTTTTTTTTTGTCCAAATACTGCCTCTACTCTCAGAAAAGTAGAGACCACTCAATGCATGACTCCAATAGATGGATCAAAGTGGCGGTTTGAAGGCCAGCTTGGCTGAGGCCTGCATCTCATACAGGAAGAGGCAAGTGTAAGAAATGGACCCTGCTTGTTAAAGAATAAAACATAACTTCCAGAACAGAGTCTAGTGAAAGCCTGTCTACCATCACTTTTTGTTCTTTCTAAGGTAATAATCATCATGTATTTGTTTGGCTGCCACTCCTTGATCTTGTGGGTGTTCTGCTAGGTTGTGGTTCTTCCCATAGTCTGTAGCTGCTTTGTCTGAAGTTGAAGTGGTGGATCAGAGACTGTCTGTGTGCTCTGAACGGGCAAAGAGACTAACAGACTGGGGCCTTGTTCTTCATCTGTGTTCACAGTCACAGTAAAAGTGGCTGACAATAATACGTCTGCACTAGGGGGATGAAAGTGAAAACACATACAAATATTAGCTGACCATTGCAACAGATAAATCCACTAAAATAAAGATCTGATAAAAAATTGCTTCTGCCATGCACAGTTGTGATATGGGATGATGTGATGATGGAAGAGGTTAATTTGGATGATCATTGAAGTTCCTTAGGTTCTGGGTATTTAATATCAGTGGTTTGGTATTGATGATGGTAGAATCCTGTCAGTTCTCGTGTTATTGCAGTTCTTACTGCAGGTTACTATTTGTATTTTTGTGCTAGCCATGGAATGTGCAGCAGGTTGCATATCACAGGCTCTACTCTAGTCCCTCCCAAAAGTTATCTGCTGCAGTATTTGCTATCATAAAAATAACAAGAAAAGAAGTAGGTCTTTCCTCTGGGCTCTCTTAGCCAATTTTTTTTTTTTTCAGAGGCTTTCGTTTTGGATTGCAAGCTTTGTGGCACAGAAACTGAAATCTTTCCTTCTTATTGAAGTATTCTATTGTGGTAATAAACCCAATAATATTATAGGACCACTGCTGCAACTCTCCTGGGACAGACATGTCAGATCTTTTATGTATGCAATCCAATTTAGGATTGGAACCATCATAGTCTTCAAGGGAGATGGATTTGAAATTCTGGATTCAACTCCACAGTGTTAGCTTATACTTTGTTCAAAGGAATAAAACCTTTTGTGTCATCTTTAATAAAGTGAGTAATGTTGGCTACTCTGACCACTTAACTTGAGGTGCTTTGTCTGGATCTGATTTATCTCCTACAGTCCTAACCTTGTTAACCATTAGGGCACACTTACCTTGTCCTGGGAAAAGCAGCTTTGAGAATTCCTATATACACACGTCTTTATCTTACTCTTTCATCATTTTTCTCAAGTGTTTTTCTAAGTTGTTTGGTTAAAGCCCATCTTAATTTAACAAGGTTGTTAATCATGTTTACCTCAAGATATATCAGCAGTATTCTCCCAAAAGTACAGGTGTATCTGTATTCTAGTTAGGTGCCTGCATTAATCATGCTGGATATTTTATTGCAAGAGCACTGTAGTTAATTTGTTGGTAAATCTCAGCCTCATTTTGCCTGCTTGAATTCTGCAAAGTAATCTTCTGCCAACCCATGAATTATCAGCTCTATCTATTTTATTCAGATATAAAATAACACAGGATACAAAATAGCAGTGGAGGGAGGAAAACACAGTTTTATTAAAGAAGGAACCCCTCCAGTTCAAAAGGGAGATGAAAACTGTTGTACTTGTCATCAGGTGCTACGAAGGGCAATCATGGTAAATGATCAGAAATATTTGGGATCTATAAATTCACCATGCAAATATAGGAAGAAGTGTAATGGAGGGAATACATTAATCTCTTTTAACTGGTCTCCAAGTGAGTTCTTGAAAAGTGGAGGTAACTTGTTCTTCACAAATTGGGAAGCTTCAGGAGTGATGAAAGTGTAAGATTTCTGTTCAGTGCTTTTAAAGCTCTGTACATGGGCATAAAGTCTATTACTGAAAGCAGTGATTCTGAGGTACTTATGTTTGAACATGATCCAGGCAATTAAGAATATCTCTTCTAAGTAGTCAGGGATTCATTAGACATGTTTAAGATGTACATAGAAAGCCTGGAATGATGTACAGTCAGCTTTCTTCCCTGTCCAACCTTAATAAAATAACTTTGGGAGTATGAAGGCTTTTTTATTTCAGGTTGAGACTGTAGGATATCAGGAACATGACTTAAGAAAATCTCTTTTGGACATGAGGGAGGATTGGAGAGGAAAGACAGGACTTGAAGTAATTTAAGTTTCAACTTCTGTAATATATACATGACATATCTAGTTTATAGGCTGTTCAAGGTTCATTTTGAAAGCAGTTAATCTTTCTTTCATGCACTGCTTCTCTTGGAAGAGTATTCTTCAATGTTACTGCTATAATGTTTATGGCTTTTCTAATTTTCACCTTAAATGATTCATTCTGAGTTTATAACAATTTCTCTTGAGCCAGCACTGTCCATGATTTTCCAGTGGGGCTTTTTCTTTCCTGCCTGATGCTTACTGTTTGTTACTATTAGTTAGCGACAAAGTATTTAGATTGAGTTTGTATTGAAGAGAAATCAAGACAGTCTGGGGATACAAGCTGACCATGATGGCTGTAATTGGAGATAACTGGCCTGTTCCAGTGATGATGGCATCTGCTTTCCTGTGTTATACTGATAACAAAGCTCTTCTGAAATTCTCTGGGACTGGCTTGCCATACTTGTCCAGTCTCGATAAGTCTACTTTTGACAGCTGTTAGTCATCTTAATGGTAGAAGCTAGTTGAGAGCTAGAAGGAGAGGTACTAAGATGCACAGGTCTCTAGGTGAGGTCTGTGGAGAGAGGCAGTCTTTTTCTTAAGCTTTTGAGACACAAATCCTTCCTAGACAGAACAGTCAAATGTTAGGTTGATTCATGAAGCCTTTTCTGTTAGCAGAAGCAGCTGTGGAGGATTTCTTGTCTTTTGAACAAACTGTCCACCTGTGTTCTAAAATGAGGAAGTGATTAGCAGTGAGATACAGAGGGCAGCCAGAGGACTCATACAGATGCCCAGACAGGTTTAGGACAGTATATTAAATAGAAGTTAACATCATATAGCTGGTATCGGAATTTTGACAAGGAGCCATATGCTAGACTGATGTGTAGACAAGAGAAAACTAGATCTAATCATCTCCTGAACAAAATTAATCCATACCTTCACAGGGCAGAAGAAAACAACTGAGGCAGACCTCTATGTAGAGACTGTCTCCTGTGAAGAAAGGCAGTGGAAAATCGGCAATGTGCTATTTAAGCTGAGTATGGGAACTAATTTTTTACTTATTTAGACCGGCCCAGAAGCTCCTACTTGCCTGCTCAGGGATCTTGGAGTATCAGGGTGTTATTTGATGCCAGAGATCAGATGTTCAGAAGAATGAAGAGCTGCACATGGTTGTTGCAGCTGCCCCCCCTCACCTTTCCTCCTTGAAACACCCACTGGAGAAAATGCTTCCATCTGTGACAAAGACAGCAGCCAGTCTCTGCAAGGGGACTCGGCTTCCTTCTGGTGCATCCTGGGACACAGTTCTAATGCTGAAATGCAAAAGATACTCCTAGTATGTCAGCAGATGAAGAGAAATAAAGGCCAAGAAGAAAGATTAAAATACCTTACTGATTTTATTGAGCTAGATTATCAGGACAGGTGTCTGAAGTTTCTGTCTCATGATATCCTGGAAGCTAATAAAAGACAACTGATAGGTGTCAAGTTAGCTGCTGATGAAGACAATGCTCATGAAGACAAGGAACATATATTAAAAAGACTGATTGAAAAGCTGCTTTTCATGTCAGATATCTGAAACATCCTCTGTTTGGTCCACTGGAACTAGGTTATGAAAGAAAAGTCTTGCTTTGTTAATTGCTCTGAAGACCAGTGACAACCAGTACTTGTCAACAGAAGGCAGAATTGACAAACTTTGTTCATTTCTTCTTGCTGTCAGAGGAAGCCATGTGGTGGGACTAGGAAAAGAACTATAATTAAACTCCACCTATCTTCAAATGCAGGTGAAGAGATCATAACTAATTAAATGAATCCATACAATTAGACAATATTTATACAATTATAAAAAAATAAGCAGTACCTTACTTTCATACTCGTGGCAATTTTATGGATTTTTTTTTTTTGGTTATAGCAGAGTAATAAGTTTACTGCCTGTATTAGAATCCTGAAAGTATGTTTCTTTAAGGTCTCTTGGGAGACTGCCAATAAAGTAGGAATGTCCCTGTCCAGTCAGATAAAAAGTCTACTTATTTCAGGAGCCTGTCTTCAAGAGTGATCAATAGGTGAAGCCAACAGAGAACAGACATCCTCAGGCAACACTGTTTGCCTTCACATTCACAGTCTGTAATCAATACAGTGTGATTTTATTTTTTTTTAAACTTACACGGAGAACACTCATAACAAAGCAATGCAACTAATAATAGTTTATGCACTGAAAAGGAAACTTTAAGAAGTAAGAGATATGATGTCTAAAGCCCTAACTAACCTGGTATTCCCTCATAGCTGATCCTAATTTTGACAGGTGGAGACCTCTTGAGATCCCTGAAAGGGTGCTGGTGCATGCTCCCAGAAAGGATATCTGTGCCAACTGAAGAGGGATCTCCAGATCTAAAGCAAACAAGTCATTTCCACCTCAGCTGAAAGATGCTGTCCACATGTTTCAGCAATAGTGAATACTTTATAAATTTGTAGAAGTAGACCAGCTGTTAGAGAGGGGCAGCAGGCACACAGTGTGAAAACACTGACAGCTTGACACATGGGGTACTGCATTCAAGTGCTGACTTGGGACTTTTTCTTTACTACCTGCTTCACCAAACTGCTCCTCATAAATCCCCCCCCAGAATCCTCTTCAGAGCTGCCTGTACTTAATTCCCTCCCCTTTCCCACAATAGGCACGTGAGAACAAAGCAACAAACCTCACCTTTGTTTTAAACCTTTTCCTTTATTATCCCTGGCTTCGGTTTGTTGTACTTTCATGCATTTACTTGATTCTGGTGGTAAACTCCTTAGGCAGGGATGGTGTTTCCGTAAATTTCATCGTATTGAGCTGTGCATATGATCATCTGCAGAACAGATTATCATTATGATTGCAACAGCCAGATCTGCAGGATTAACCAGTCAGAATGAGAAAAGCCAGCTGCTTTTTTTTTTTTTTTTTTCTTTTTAAATTCTTGACTAATATCAACTGCTTTCTGAGCTCTTTAATAAGTCGCTGAGACTGCAGGGAATTTTGAACTTTTAAAACATACCCAGCTCGGAGTTATGAATGGGCAAAGAGATATTTTGTAAAATGGGAAACCTGCTAGAGTTTAGCTGATCAGGAAGGCAGAATAGCTTCTCTCAACCAATTTGTATTTGATTGACAAAAGTTTTTTATTTTCAGCTCACTTAAGGGAGTCTATGCTAATGGAGATGTTTTCATGTTATAGAGGTTTACTGAGGGTTTGTTGTTTTGTATTTTTTTTTTCCCCCCCACTTTCTTCTCTGTCATTTCTGGTAATCCTCTGTTCTGTTTAGGGTGGGATTTCCAAAAACGGGTAAGAGACCTCAACAGCACAAGCTCTTGTGCTCCAGAGTTATGCAGAGGAAAATTCCTGTTCTAGATGTCTTGGTTCTCTGCCTGTGAAATGAGTATAGTAATAGACTATCCCATCAGGGTGGTGAGAGATTGAATGGATTTGGTATTGTGTGATCAATGATGTTGTTGAGATGAGGTCTGAAGTTTTGTATTACTGTGTAATCTACGTATAGAGGTCACTATCATGGATGTATTTATCTTTATTTTTATATTACACATATAGTAGGTTGACAGGTCAAAAATAAATACTATGATGGAATACATAAGATGCTGTTTACTGGTTTAGTAGAAGGGGATTGTTTAGCTATAAGCCTGTGATGAAGGCCAGGTGAAAATTTGCACATGGGATTACTTAAATACAAGATGACATGGTTACAAGTGTTCTTTCAACCTAAGAACATCACCATGCATTATGGAAAACACAGATTAGGAAACCAAGCATGTTTGATTTTGGTGTTAATGTTGTAATGGCTAGTTGCTTCAAGATTGCTGTAATGTGCTACCTGTGGTTATGAGTAATAGTTGTTATTTAAAATATTACAAAACTATTTACGAGTATTAAGCCTGTGTACACTAATTTTGAAACTGATGCTTGCTACGTGAGGGTAGTCCTCATGTAAATTTGCACGTAGGTATAAAGCAACAGACCTGAAGATTTCTTGGAGGAAAGTGTCTTTTTCCTAATACTTTTATATTCTAAAGTGGGAGGTGCCAGACAATAGGTGTCAGCACTGGCTCAGCTATGCACAACTTCTCTGCAAATGTAGATTAAGGCAGCTGGTGGTAAGCACAAGTTTGCTGTGAACTATACTTTCAACAAACTGAATGCCTGTAAAGAAGTGCTGAAACAGTATTTGACACTTGTTATAAAATAGCTCTTCTAGGTGATAGGCTGGGCAAAAGAACACATGAATTGGGAGATAAAAGCTGGAAAAAATAATCATAGAACGTACTGTAATGTATGTATTATATTCACTCTGGCATATTTCCAAAATACTGAAGGAAAGACTGTTTCTGAAAATGGTAATTTAATTAGGTTTTGGTTTTTTTATTATTTGTTCAGAGAAGTTTCTGGGAGGGAGACTTTGATGTAGTGCTTTCTCAGAGATTTTAAGAAAACCAAAAAGACTAATTGAAACTAATAAGTTTGGTATGCTGAAGAAGGAAAGCAAAGTCACAAAAATCAGAATGGAGTAGACAGGATTAAGTATAGTGCTAGGAAGCTTCCAACGAAACTTTGGAATCATGCTGTTTTGTGGAGGAATTTTAAACTGGTACTAGATACTTAGATATCTTGTTCATGAAACCAACACATGTCATATCTAGGGGTAAGTGGACAACTCTGCAACAACTTTTGAAGGAAAACCAGGAAGACTTAAATAATGCAAAATGTACAGCTGTGTAATGGAGAAACCAGAAGAAACCATCACCAACGAAATGGAAGACAAAAGATTCTGCAAAGAATTGGCTTTCCTCTGTATTTCACTGGCAACATGCATCTAAGATCCAGGATGTGAAGATTAAGCCAAAAAAGGTAATCCTAAATGCTTTAAGAACCCAGTGAAAACATTATGGTCTTAGCCCAATCAGCGTAATTTCTCTAGATTCACTTTTATCTGGACAGCTGCATATCTGTTTAAATTATGTCTTTGCAGGTGGAGGGCACTGTAGCTTTAAAACTGTAAGGAAAAATAGTGGAATAGTCTTGCAATTAGCCTAACAGCTGATGTGTGTGTATTGAGGTGCTCTCATGAGAAACCTCTGCATGGTGGATGCCAGGTGGATGGCTATGCACAGAGCAAGGGAAACAGAGCTTTTTCTTGTCAATATTTGGTGAGGGGTAGTTGGGAGAACCCCCTCCTCCCCTGGAGTTTGCGTTGTGTTGCACAATACTGTGAATTCCTGGCAGCCGTCAGTGGCACATGCCGAGTGCCCCAAGCCTGGCAGCATAATCTAAAGGGAATGCAGTTGAATTGTGATCTATTGCTATATAAAAGGGGGCGGGTCACTCTGCTTGTTCCAGCTCCTTTTCTGTCATTGCTGCTGCAGAAGCACCAACCAAGCGCAGCTGGCACGCCTCTTCGTTGGCTCTTATATAATATGGGGTTTCACAGGGCACTGATGTAGAAATAAAGTCAAACATTCTTGAGGCAGACTCAGATTACTTGTCGTACTGCTGGTGCTCACTTCGCTGTGGGGTGTAGGGCTGCTTCCAGAAGGGTGATCTGTGGCCCTGTTTGAGTGAATTTTGGAAGGTGTGTGCAGGATGGCTCCACATGAGACAGGGGATGAACTTGTTTTCTTTGTGAATGGTAAAAAGGTAAGGAAGATTGCAGCTTTCTGTCCAGCTTGCTCCTGGGTTGTGGCTTGATTACTTATTTTTCTAGTCATCTTTTTCCTCCTCTGAAGTTTTCTATTACCAGCATAATTGCTATGACTTTTAAATATCAAATTGTGAACACTAGTTATTGCTTTGCTAAGTGGCTTTTTCTCTTCTTTGACTTTACCTTGTGAATTATTCAAAGTGACACAACTATATAATATTCCTTTTGCATTTCAGATTTGTTGGCAATAATTTACTGCAATTCTAAGGTAACTAAAATAAAGGTGCACTGACTTAATATAGGCATTTCTACTAGAAATAATTTCAGTAATTACAACATGAAAATGAAACTCAAATGTAAGCATTCATATGTTCAGTAGGTAATTCTGACATTTGACTTTTTTAAAAGGAATTTAAGTGGACTGTTCATTCCATTTCCATTTAAGAAGCAAGAAAACTCTTTAAAATCAAAGCCCATTAACTGATACTGTTTCCTAGATCAACTGCTGACAGTGACTGTGTCTCACAGGAGGGTGGGGTGGTCCTTGCACATGCTGGACACCCCTGAACAGTTTGTCTCAAAGCCCCCATTCTCTGTTTGGACTTCCCCTGGCTAGCATTGCAGCTGCGGCTCTTCAAAAGCTTGTAACAAGTCAAGGCTATCTCTTTTTCTGAACTCTGAGTGCCCAGTTAGTCCTGTTTCGGAGCTCAGCTCAATGCTAATCTTGCCCTGCCACTTTCCCCTTGCCTAGATACTCGGACAGGGAAACTTGTGCCAGAGCAGCTTTCAGCTGGGAAATCTGGGGAGGGGAGAGGGTTGCATATCCACTGTGTACTGTGGAGCTTCCCTGTGCACTGCTTAGAGGCAAATCACATGCAGCATAAGAGTTGTTCTAGAGAATTAATTTTTTAATTGCTTGAGGGATCGTACAACATTCTTAGTTGGTTAAAAAGCTCTGTGCCCTGCCCTACAGGCTGGTGCAGGATTGCTATCAGTTTTGCTTTTGTTGAACTTTCGTGCTAATTTAGTCAAGTGTAAATGTGGATGAGATTGTTGCTACAATTATGGTGTTTTACTTATGAATTTGGATCCCAAACTGGATTGGAGTTTGATCTTTCCAATGCACTACAGCAATTGATATCAAAGGTTTGTTTTATCTAGAGTATCAATAGTTAGGTGAAGGATGAAGTTTATCTAGAATGGGTTAGAAGTTAGTCAAAGAGCTCTTGAATGTAACACTAATGTAGAACCCAGCCCTGGTTCTGTGGTTTTATGAAGAAGGATGACAACTGAAGCTTTGCTCACACAGATGAGTAATGGTTCTTATGTCAATGTTAATTGAGATATTAGCCATTCATTGTTTCTAGAGGGAGGTGAAAACTTGAAGCTGTAAGTAAGTTAATCACGACTAGCTAAATACATCTGGTAATCGAGATCATGAAGCAGTGGCACAGGATGATCTGTAAATGTCATCTGATGAATTTTCTGCTATGATGAGCACAGGTGGTATACTATTAATTTGCCAATTTCTCACTCTGTAGAAGGTTTTTGGTGACTTCATATCCCTCCTCTGTGAACCCCAATTTTTAGGGGTGGACTAGGAGCTTTTTGAGTCTTGCAGTTGTCAGAAACATGTTGGGGAATCCAGACCCTGATACAGCCAAGCGTACTGTCCTGTTTTCTTTTTCTGGTATGCTCTAATGAAAGAGAATTGTAGTTCTGGTGCCAAACCAGCTAAGGTTCAAAACCAATATGCCACTCATGGGTAGCTATGAAGAGTTTATAAATGAATTCCTATATACATTTACTGGTGGTGCTTCAGTGTTTATTGGTGCTCAGGTATTGCAGGAGCATTGTTCTGTGTAAATAGGTAGAAGAGCTCTTCTTCCTGGAGGAGGCTCTTGGCTAACATATGAAAATGTGTATTTGTGAAAGCAAAAGAGAAGAGACTGAGCTGCACAGATCTAGTTCTGTGGGACTCCTATGCACATGGGATAAGGCAGAGAAGGGGAAGAAAGAGCAGCCTAGACGGTAAAGGCTAGCAGCAGAAGACAACCAGTTCCTTTTGTATCTGCTGTCTGTTCTTGCTATGTCCTGGAGCTAATGAATATGCTGTGAATGGTGTTGCCCCTAGTGCATTTCAGTAATTTTTATGGAACTGCAGTTCCTGTTTACAAGAGCCACATCTTGGAGCTGACCTTATGCACGTGTAATCTTGGCAGTTGTTGGCTAAAAAAAACCCACCAGGGAACGACTAATACTTCCAATGGTACCAGTTCATTCCATGTGTCAAGGCTGTCTTGTGGAACCGGCAGTGCTAGCAAAGGAGCAGGTTCCACTTGATCAGAGTAGAGAGGGCTTCCTGGTCTCTACAGGGAGACTCCAGTGACTTTAAAAAATTTTTTTCTATTCCTTTTTTGAGTGTGCTGCCAAAGTGGCTTGAGTTACAGCCCCACCAAATGCAGGTTTAAGTGAGAGAATTGGACTCATGGGGCAATCCGATCTGCAGCAGCAAATACGGAGTTTGTTGTGACATTTCTGCACATGAGAGGTTATGTGATGGAAGGGGTGGTGGGAAGTGCCTGGGCAATGCTGCTGGTAGCAAATTAGGATATGGCTTCGTACATCTGGAGACCTAACTAAATATCCCAGTCAATTTGCTGCAAAGAATGTGGTAGCATGGCCAGTAGGAAAGGTTACTACTGTGTGAATTTGTGACAACTTGACATTGCTAATGGCCTGCTGATATTCTGTCACGGTACAAAACTGCATGATAAGAGGTGGTTGATAAGATAGGGACTTTCATGGCAGCAAATCCTTCTCTCTTGCATTAGCCCAGTCTGCAGTGTTGTCAAGAAAAAGTCTCCTCAGAACAGCTGAGCATACTTCACATTCAGGATTGTTTATTTTAAGCACCTGTTTACTTCACTGGGCATAGAGCTTGGCACACAACTAACACAAAGTTATCTTGATAGTCTGCCTAGACTAGAATGGAAAACAACACGCAATTTAAAGCTAATAGTGGCAATTTTGTTTTCCTCAGCGACAAGTCTGTCTCATGCATATGTAGCATGTAATTTTAGTTCAAACGTGGAGTCAATATTTCTATTTTGATCCTAAATGTTAAGAGGGGGTCTGTTCTGGAAGCCACATTAGACCTGTTCCAAAGCCTGTGGATGTGTGATTGCAGATGGGATCTGCCAAAATACAGGATTTTTTTGGGCTTTGGGACCCTCTGGGTCCTACATGAACAGTGAATTACAAGCTTTCAGTGTGCTGGTTTAAAGCAGAACAAAATGTTCTCATGACCAATAGCAGATTTACACTGTGTAGTTATGTTCAGTTTGTTCATCTGTATTCTAATCTTTTTCCCTAGTAGATGAATTTGAAATCTCTCATTGACTTCAGGAATACACATTCACACATTTTAAGGGCCTAGGGGACCTTTACCATTGACTAGTCTGACTTGCTGCATGGCAGTCTGGTTAAAATATTTCACCTCTTATTGCAACTAACTGAGCGACTAGGGACTAGTGATTGAATGGGAGCTTGTTGTTTAGAAAAGCATCTGTTTCTCATTTAAAGACCCTAGCTGATGGAAAGCTTAGCATGTTATTTAGCAAACTAGGAAAGTTTCTGGTTTGTTTTCCTTTTTGTTCCTCTGTTTACCTCGTTCAACTTACTGTTCTTTTAAATTGAAAAATCCTTTGTTTAACTTTCTGTTAATACTAATTTAAATGTGATGCTTTACGTTATAAAGTTATCTGAGTTAGTAAAAGACAGGTAGAGAAGACAGCAAACAAAATATTTATTGAGATCCAAGTTTTGTACATGAAATCATGGGGAACTGAACTCAATACCTCTCTGGACCAGCCCACGGGCTTGAAGAGTGTAGAGTACTGATTTGGAACTTGTTCCATGTAGTACTTAAAGCCAGGGCCAGGCTGGGCTCCCTGCTGAGGTGATCAGAGTCTTTAGGATTCCTAGAATCAGTGGACAAATAGATATATAATACAAACACAGCAGTACAGAGCAGACTTGTTGGAGGTCATTTGACTGTCAGTGCCATTCTAACATTTCCAGCAAAGTTTCTTTCTGCATTTGATATTTAAGCTACCACATGCAGTAAAATCCACAGTTTTGAATCTGTCAAAATGTAGCCATCAATCTGATGTATTTGGCAATGTGATGTTTGATTTAGAAAAACAAACAAAAACCTTAAAAACTATTAACTGAACAAAAAGGAAATATTTCTTTAATTGCAGTATCTAAGTAGACTGATCCTATTCCCACTGAAGGCAACGGGTATAATTCAGTTTCCTTCTGTACAAGGACACTGAGGGAGGTGAGCAAGAATTGTTTTGATGGGTAAGATGTGAGCTGTGAATCATATTGTTCTGGGCATCAGACAAGAGATGTTATCCCCACCCACAGGGTTTTAAAATATTTTAAGAAAAAATCACAGCAGGTGAGTGTTACAAACCACTGAAAGAATGACATGTTGGAGGGCAAAACAACACCAGTGACAATGAACAAAAGGCAGGAACAGTAAAAAGTTCCCACTCTGTGGCCATCAAGAGAGACTCATAAACAAGCATTGCCCCACCAGGAGTCTGCGTGCAAAGAGATAACTACTTGCTTTCTGATGTGTGAGGTTTGGTTAAATCCAGAATGTCCTCCAAACTTGTACCCCTTATCTCCCTCTGATATCAAGTCTCTGCCAGCATTGCAGATATACGGCTACAGTGGAGTAGTTTGAAGTGACTGAAGCAGGAATTGAAGCTGTTGGTTTGAACAGGATAAGAGTGTGGATTGTTCAGGACATGTTTTGCTGCAGAGTGGGAGCCAGTTTCTGATAAAGTTGAGCAAAGGTTTGACTTTGGGACTTAACACATGCTTAAGTACTTCACTAAAAGTGTGTGGAGCTGAGCAGCTAAATGCTTTGCTGAATAAAGGCTTATGCCCATGCTTTATTTCTGACTTAAAGTCCTGAAAAGGAGCCATTGTGCCAAACTTATAGTTACTTGGTTTGAGTACATAATGGAGTGCTTCTTGGAGATTTTCAAGAAAACTTCTTGAGATATTTTCTTTGATCTAAGCATAGAATAATCTCAATAGTCTTTAATGATCTGGAAAACTATTCTGAGGCTTTTTCTCTGTGCTTGGCTATCTTGGAAGCTGCTTTGGATGAGTTTGCAATGGCCATTGGCACAGCCCTAAGGAAGAAACTCAGCTTGACAGCAAGGGTATGAGTTGCTGGGGAAGACTTTTTGCCTGTGAAATGGCTGTGAAAGGCCTTTTGTCCATGGGACACTCATAGTCACAGGCATTCTGGAATTATCTGCTCATGTCTATCTCTTTACCAAACTCCTGCAGAGGTATATATGTGCTTACTCTGAACCAACTAGTCATGAGAGAGCCACTGTATGCTCTTACTTGTTTCTCTGTATCCAGAAGGTGAGGAAACAGGTTACTCTGATCTGAATAGCAGCAATACGAGTGCTGCATGATTTACAGTAAGACAGCCTCAAGCTAGAAGAAGGAATTCTGTTTCCTTGTAGATGATCCCCAATGCAGGAATGAAATGCGCAAAAAAAGACCAGTTCTGTTTTGCAGCAGCAACTTTATCGGGTGGTTCTAAAAACGTGGATTCAAATAGGAAGTATGGACCTTGTCTCTTTAGAATAACCCTGTCACGTGTCAAAGGCATAAAACTGAAGCAGGACAGAGGTTGTGAAGGTTTCTTATCAGTGAGGAAAAAAGCTTACACAAATAACCTTTCTTTCAATTTGCCCTTCAAACCAGGAGCGATTAATTTAAATAAACTGTAACTATTGTACTTGGGACTTGCACAGTGTAAGAGCCAAGACCACATGATTACATTCTGGCACACAGTGAATTTGGAAAAGTTTCTTGACACTCTATTAATAACAGAAAAAGGGGAAGACAAGCTCTGCAGTCATTTGGAGACAAGGGCAGGAATTTGGTTTCTGACCACTGGGCAAAGGTTGAAATAAAATCTAATTTTATGTCTAATAGATAACTGCTAATAGTGTTGTTTACTAATAGGATGGAGCAGACTTAAAATGTGCAGAGAAAATTTCCCCTTAGTTGGAATTTCACATTCCTACATTTAAGATGGCTACTAACATAACACTGATTGATTTAATGTTAGCAGGGAAGGAAAATAAACTTCAAGATGATTGGTACTTGCTGTTTGTCCTGCAGCACCTGTATTGGTCATGTTGTGGGTCTTTTTTCCTCTGCAAAGTCTGTTGCTGATGCTGTTCCTGTCATTCTGATTATCTGTTCATTTTCTTTGTCTCTTCTAATAGCAAGGAGAGAAGGGACAGAGGTCAATAAAGATGAGACACACTTTGAGATGTCAAGAATTCAAAATTCATGTACAAAACACAGCTCTTTCTCTCTCTGCTCACTACTAATTCTGTTTGGTGTTTTTGTTAAAGGTTTCCTAAGATTTTCCTCAGTGTGCCATTGTAGTGCATATACTTTTCTCTGTCACAGTAAATTCAAGGAAACGTTGTGTCTGGATACCTGACCAGCATTGCTGAACCTAGTAAGGGGAATTAATCAGTGGTTCTGCTCCCTGCTTTAGAAAAGAATTTGCAGAAAGACCAAACTTTCTTCTTCCAGCTAACATATCTGTGTTGTAAAGCATTCTGTGTTTAACAGTGCCTTTCCCTTCTTGCAGGTGGTGGAAAAAGATGTGGACCCAGAAACAACTCTGCTAACCTATCTACGAAGAAAATGTATCCATTGTCAGAAGAAACTGCAGAAGGCTTTGAATGCCTACAGCATTTCGTAGTTGTTTACTGTTCTGCCTGTCACTTGAGAGCTAGGCAGAGCTTGTGCACAGTATAAGAGGGAGTGCTCTGCATGGTCTGCTGTTTCTTGCTGGCAAAGATTACAGCTGGTATTCCAAGCTTAAACAATAGCAAATTTTAAATAATAGACCTTGAATAAACTTTTAAATAGTTTATTAATACTTTAAAGGGAAAACTCTCAGAACTGCTAGGAATTTGAATGTGATGGAAGGAAAGCAATATTGAGATAATAAAATTGATGGAAATTTGGGGTTGTTCCACACAAATTGTAAATAATTTTCTGGCCTAAATATTACAACCACTTGAGCTGCTTGCTGTGTCATCCAGTAATTTGGGTATTACTGGATGGTTAATATACAATAACTTGGTTATCCTGTGGCCTGTTTATCAGATGACCCAGGGATGCAAACTTGGAGGCAGGGGTTCCCACTACATACTGTGGGTGTATTTACATGAGCAGATACAAGCAGTCACATTTCACTCCTGTCTGAAACCAGTCAACACATGAGTCAGGTTATCTTCAGGAGCTAGGTAACTATTACTCTCATGATCAGGCTGGCTATACTTGGTCTGATTCAGTAGGTAGTGTCATTCCATGTTTTCTGAGTTTTTGTCTAACCAGCTGGGTGTGTACATACACCAAACTGTTCACATCTGTGTTGGTGTATTCCTTAAAAAGAATTGTGTACTTATTTTACCATGCTGCCATATTCTATTTGTCTAGGATCTGAAAGAAGTACAGGGGTGTAAATCACACTTTGTGGATTCCTAGGTGTTTGTGCAGAGGTGCTGTGCATCTTCACTAGTTCTGGCTCTCAATGTCTCCCTCCTGTGGTTGTATGGGAACCAGGCTACTGGAGAGCGTACTTAGCTGGTTTTGTCCCTGGACTTCCCCATTGCTTGGGAAGTCATCATAAATGGGGCCAAGAGAGAAGCTAGGATGGCCAGACCATGACTTCTGAGAAACAGGTAGTTTGTGGGCAGCTCAAGTGCAGCTCCCATGTCAGTGCCAAGCTGTGTGACTTATAGCACTGCATGACTGTCCTGCCTGGGTGCCTTCTAGGTGGTAGGAATCACCAGGTGTGGGAAGAAGTCAACCACTACTGGTGAGAGGTGCTAAAGGAGATGTCGTCATGCATCTCGGGGATGTGGCAGCATGCCTGAACAGCTCCTGCTCAGCAATTACCGAGTGCTTTGTCTCCCTGATATTATTTCCTTTTCTGAGTCTAATGGAAAGTGGGAACTGTTGAAGTTCAGAAATTTTTTGTTTATTCTAAGAGTCTACTGGAATGTGGACTGCCTCCTTATTAGGGCTTTGAGGTTTGATCTCAAAGCTCACATGCCAACATTTGAAACTTTGCTTATGTTAAATCAAATTATTAAGCAGAAAAAAATGAGTGCTTGGTTTCCAGCGAGAGCTTGTTGCTAGGCTTTGATTGACAACTGTTTGAGCAGGCTTCTGCCAACACTTCTTGTGTTTTCCTTGATTCCTGTTCTCTCAGTGGGCCTATGTGGAACCAAACTAGGCTGTGGAGAAGGTGGATGTGGTGCTTGCACTGTTATGATATCCAAGTATGATCCCTTTCGGAAGAAAATCCTGTATCCTTTGCAATCTGAACTCTTCAACAGCAAAATGAAATGGGGACAGATCCAGTTTCTTGACATTCCAGATGTGGTACTATTTTTAAAAAAAAGTTAGATAATGTATGTTTCTGCCAAAACATAATTTTTCCCTTTCAGAACATAAACTCAGAAGGCTGAGACAAGAAGGTATTTTTTTTTCCTACAGCATTGCACAGTGCTGATAAGGAACTATTTCATCATGTCCTGAAATATCTGCACTGACTCTAGCACACAGGCTATCTGCCCTTTCCTACTTCAGACAACTTTTATGTTCCTTTCTTGCAATGTAATATAACTTTTTTCTGTGGTGACCCAAATGATGATTACTGTGATAAAATATTTATTGCTATTGTATGACTACAATAATCTGGTTTCTGTATGCCTAGCATATATTCACTTTTTCTCTACTTCTATTGTAATCTTCAGAATGACTCTTATTTCCTTAGACATAAAATTTCCTCCTTTCTTTAATTGAAGAGTGATACAATGGAATCAAACAAAAAGGGGAATGGAGAGAGAGGATGAGGCAGAGGGACAGGCCTGAGGTTATTTTTTCTGTGACGAATGGAAAGCACTGAAATCTTGGATATATTTGGAATAATGCTTGGAGATACTTTAACTTGGGATAATCTAATTTAGTGGTTCTGCTTAGTAATATGGCCTTGAATAGGATATCTTTAGGGGCATTATTCTGTCTTGATAGAAACAAAATGAAGTCGCTAGTTCCTAGTAAGAATTTTGGCAACGTTCTGTTCTACTTTCAGCCTGGACTTTTTCCCCATGTGTACCATCTTGAAATGGTTTCCTAGGTAAAAAGCCCATAACTCACACATAATTCACACATAACTTTGCGAGTGGGCCAGGCCAGCTGTATGACATCTTGGTATTTGTAGTCTGCCCCCATAAATTACTTACATGAGTTCTGTAGCTTAACATGCAATGAGGATGTTTCAAGTTGTTATGTCTAGGTCAAATATTATGGTGCATATTCAGTTTAAACTTCAAGTGAAGTTGATGAGAACTTTGATTGTAGGATTTGGGTTGTAACTAGTACCTGTATCACATCTATTTAAATTCTCCTGTAGTGTCTACTGCTACAGTTTCTGAGTACTCTTCAGTCCTCCTATTCCCTTTTTCTTTTTTTTTTTTTTTTTTGAGCAGCACTGTCAAATGAAATGACCTTAATTTATTATTTTAGCCACCATACTGCCAATGCTTGTCTCTTCCCTGTCTGTGCCCTGCATCATGTAGCTGTAACTACTGTTGAAGGTATAGGAAACACAAAATCCAGGCTGCACCCAGCCCAGGTAAGCTACTAATAGCGGTAAGTTTAAAAGCTCTATCTGTGTTTTCTTCTTATGTTGATTAATCCTGTTCCAGGGTGTTGTGACCTCCATCATAATGTTAAAGCTGGGAGTTTGTTTTTCCACGTGAGTAGTCATTACTTGCAGGAATGACAAAGTGACGAAATCAAAACTCCCGGGTCAATGCTGCAGCTCTGTTATGCCCTAACAAGTTAACTGGTGTTATCCTGGCTGAATTGCTAATGTTTTTGTTCTAGGGCTACATGGTTGTATTTCGTCCACACCCTGGACCAAATCCCAGGAACTGGGAAGACTGATGTTATGGTGAAAGCCTATATAATGACTTGGAGACAGGAAATCTGAGTTAGGCTCTCCTATGGCCTTCCATGAATGACCTTGGTTTCTCATCCTGCATAGTTAGGGACCTTCCCTGTAGTGGTGCAGTAAGGTGTGGTTCAGCAATGTTTCTGGAGTTCCAAAACATTCCTAGTGGGGAGGAGTGACAGGAAGGTGAAGCCTTGCTCTTCTAGCAAGGTGTTATAATGCACTTTTTATGGAAGCAGACTTGCCCGAACTTTGTCAGAGATACTGCTCCTTTAAGAGAAACTCTGATTCATCTCAGTTTGTATAGTAGGTAGGACTTGTGCCAGTATCTATCTGAGATGGTAAACAACAAAGTGAAAAATAAGTTAGACATGCATGAATGGATGGCAGTTAGTCTGACCTTTGTTTGCTTGTCTTCTTTTCCCTACCTTCCCTGAAGATTCTAACAGCTAAGCTTTGAAATTCAAACTCAGGTTTATACAGGTAGCCCCAGCCTTTCTAGCATGGTAAATCTGAAGAACTGATCTCATTGGAGGCTTCTAGTCCCCTTCAGTTACACTGGGAGTTCAAAGCCTAGATCCAAACTTTTCAGAGTGCTCTCTTCTTTGAAGTCTCCTTCACAGATTAATTGACCATCTAATCAGAAAACATCTGATGATAGTCTTAGCTCCTCTGTTGAGAATTTCATTTATTTATTTATTTATTAAAAAGAGATGTTACAGAAACAAGCACAACAATGAACTCGCCTTGATATTATGAGCTGATGGTTGTTGTTACTTTTTCTCAGGAGAGAATAGCAAAAAGTCATGGGTCCCAATGTGGCTTTTGCACTCCAGGCATTGTCATGTCCATGTATACTTTGCTTCGGAACAAACCTGAGCCCAAAATGGAGGACATAGAAGATGCTTTCCAAGGTAATAGCATAGTGCTGCAGAGATGCAGTCTCCTGCTTTCATTACATCTGCTTCACCAAATGAGATGGAGATTCACCTTTGTTTAATGTACTTCATTAAAGATGGGCAATTGTTATGAGGTTAAGAACTAGCTTTACCACTAGGAGACTGTGTAGGTGCTATGAAGTGAACAAAAATGGCCTGTGGGAAATCTCACAGAAGCTCATTGTTTGTCCTGAAGCAGGGGCAAGCAGCCTCAGTCTTGGATTAGGACTCCACTAAGCTTAACGCAGAACAAAAGGTGGCCTGTCCCTGGGGGCTTATAAGAGCCTCCACATCATCTTGTTTGTTCATTGCTGTCACAAGAGTCTGCAGAGGTGATGGCATCTGGGCCAGCCTTAAGTAAAGGACCAAGACAGCAATATACATGATGGAGTGGGGCAGAATCCAGTTGTGTAAATCATCTGAGAGGCTGCTGTTATTGCTGAGGTTACAGCTGTTGCCATGTTTTCTGCAGTGACCTGAAAGGAAATCAGATGTAGGAGAAAGCAACCTCTTTGGAATTCAGGAGACTGGATGGTTGGTATACCGGCTAGACTCACATAATGGAGATAAATGAATACTGTTTGAGGCAGATAGAATTTTTCTAAATTAGTTTCAATTTAAAATTTCAACAAAAAGTGATAGTAGGATTGTTGCAAGATTACTAATGAAATTTTCCTCCTCCCATTTTTTTCATTAGCTTTATCTAGATTTGACAAGATTTTGTGAGGAAAAAATAAGGTATTCTAAAAGAAGAGAGGTTCTCAGCCAAATGACACTAAATCTTTATCCTTTTGCTCTGGCGATGCAGGGAACTTGTGTCGGTGTACAGGATACAGACCCATTCTGGAAGGATACAGGACATTTGCTAAAGTAAGTGGCTTCAGATGTTTAAAAAAACCTGGAAGGCTTGCAGTTTTTCTCTCTGTTACTAAAATACACCATGAACTGAAATGGGGAGGAAGGAAATACAGAGGCTAAAACAACCCAGCTCTAACTCTTGACCCCTTTGTGTGTGCTTCATACCTTAATAATGCAGAAAGACCAGCTCCTTTACTCACTCCATTTGCTGGAAGTGGAGCACTTTAATAAGATCCACCTGATGGTCCCTTTTTTAGATCACAGGTAGTCTCTCTACTTCTTTTCTGTAAGTCTCTGAAAAGCTCAGTATCTCTGCGTAATACAGCTTACAGATGGTCTCTAATGTGGAAAAAGTGTACAGGTATGATTCATGAATAGGAATATACTGTGCAGGAATCTGATGAGAAAGTTGCTTTTTTGAAAGATCAGCTGCAGAGCTGATGTAGCTCTGAAAAAAGTGGAAGTCACTGCTATACAGCACTTGCCCAGAACTCATCTGCTGGTTTGGGTGAGGTAAGAACCTTTGCTGTAAGTTTTCTCTGGTTCCTTTGCTCCTGAAAGACTGCTGGAGGCTGTGAAGCAAAGTAGATCATTAGGTACTTCAGTGATTACTAGCAACTTATGGGGCTATACTGATATTAAATATCAAAAGTAAATAATTTAGAATGCTGCCCATTAATTTCATTTTATTATCCAGAATTACGATCAACAAAAGTGAGTACAAGCAGGTATGAGATCCATTACAAATGGTTGATAAACCCAGTTGATACAGTCTACTTGGATTTCCAACAGGCTTTCAACAGCTCTCACCAAAGGCTTTTAAAGACAATAAACAGCCATGGGGTAAGAGGGGAGATCTCTGTAAGGATGAAAGATTGATTAAAAGGCAGGAAATGGCAGGTAGGAGAAAATGGTGCATGTTTGCAATGGAGGGAGGTAGCTGGTGGAGTTCTGCTAGGACCTGTGGTGGAAGCAAGGCTGTTCAAGAGATCCCTAAATGAGGTGGAAAAGAGAGTTGAGTAGTGATGTGAGAAAGTAAGGTAACTGATATCAAGTTAGTCTGGGTAGCAAAGACAAGAATGGACTTTGAGGAATTTTGGAAGGACTTTATGAACCTGAGGTACTGGAGAATAGAATGGGATACAAAATTCAGGGCAAATGAATGCAAAGAAATTTGCAGAGTGAAAGGTGTTTCACATCTAAAATGATAGGCTATGAGCAGATATGAGATCATCTTCCTGTTACCATGCAGGAAGATGATATTGGAGGTGTGGTAGACAGTTCCACGGAAGCATCAGCTCAGTGCTCACTGGCAGTCAAAACAACACTTCAAAGTGTAGAGAACAAAACAGAAAACACTGCCATGACACTGTCTGCATCATGGCTCTTCCTACACTTGAGCACTCTATGCAGTTCTGGTCGTCTCATCTCCAACAGGGTATAGCAGAACAGGAAAAGATTCAGAGAAGTTGAATAAGGATCACGTCTCTGGTAATTTAGCTTCCATACAAGGAAGCACTGAGTAGGCTGGGATGCTTCAGCCTGGAAAAAAGATGTGAGGGAGGGGAAAGGGCTCTACGTAGCCCATATCATGGTTTGTGTTGACATCTCATAGAGATCTACAAAATTGTGGCTGGCAGGTGGAATGTGGACAGGCATCTGCTGTTTGTCAGATATCAAGAAATGAAACTGGTAGGAGTCAAGTTGAAAACAAAGGCGTACCAGATTGCTGACCTGCAGAACTCACCAAAGGGTGTTGCGGGCACCAAAAACTTACACATGCTCCAGGGGAGACTGAGCAGGTACTTGGATGGAGAAATACTGATGGTTACTAAAGAGACAGAAACCACACTGGGGTAAGGTAGTCCCCTGAGCTGAATGCAATTGGATACTGGTAGAGTACTAGGTGTTGTGTTGTATGTGCATGTCCCTTTTGTCCTTCTCTGGGTATCTCCTCACAGCTCTGGCTGGACCAGAGATACTGGCTGAATGATCAGAGTAGTTCTAAACCAGAACAAGAGGTTTATCAGTAGACTGGACATGACCTAGACATCACACTGCAGGATACTGCCTTCCATTGGCAAGGGAAACACCTACTTGCTTTTCACCTTCCACCTCCCATTTCTGCTTTGTATGTAATAAATGCAGGATCTGTTTATCTCAAAAGGGAATCAAGTCTACTTCATTTCCTTGGAATCTGCACGTTTTTCTCAGCACAGTTTTTGTCCCCACAGGACTTGAACTGCTGTGGCAGAGTAGCCAATGGCACTGGATGCTGTCGTAGTGAGAGGGAAAATAGCATGGTAAGCTGAATTTTAAAAGCCCTAACCTCAATTTGCAATATAGTATTAGAGTTTTGATGTATAAGTCACCTATCTGGCTCTACTGTGGTGCAGATATTCAGAGCTGTCTGAGCTGGTTTGAATGTCTGTCTCATGGAAGACACTGCCATTTCATATGTCCTGGTTAGCATGACTAGCTATCAAGACACAGGTTTTACCATAGTGTGCTAGATACGTTCCTTCTAAATCTGTGAGGTGCAACACTTTTGTGAAATAACATGATGATAACTGTAAGCAATGTGTTACCAGCTTCTGGTATATTGAAGCGATCCATCTCTCTGTGAAAACAGATCTAAAACTCAGTTAATTCCCCAGTATGATCTTTCCCAAACTTTGCAGTCCAATGATGAATGAAGTAATTTAATCACCATTCCAATAAATTGTGCAATTGGAACCTTTTGGAATACCTGGAGGAAAAATGTTAATCACATCACAGTTGAGGTACAAACAATGGAAGGATGAAAACAAGGAGTTAAGGCATAAGGTAGTGCGAGTATAAAATGATTTAGGAAAGAGAGAATGTAATTAAGTTATTTGCCAGGGGATTCCATTGAATCCCAGTGATTCTTTGTTAGGAAGCATCCAGTATTGCGTGGAATACTCTGGCAATTAAGACTGCTTGGAGTGCTTTTGGCAAAGTAGTTTATTAATGAAAAATGTTACTGCAAATTTCTGCAATCCCCAGATTGTTAAAAGGGGAGGGATACATCCTGTCAAAGTTGGAATGTTCTGACTTTGTGTGGAATAGCTCAAGTCTGCTTGTTTCTTCTTCAGAATGGGGGCTGCTGTGGAGGAAAAGCCAATGGTCCAGGCTGCTGCATGAATGGAAAAGAAGATAATGTGGTAAGGGGCCTCTCAACTATTAGTTTTTTCTGTTTCTGATGTTTTGAATTCTGAGCTCTGGCTTGTTCTGTGCCAAAGTCCAGTGCTTTTAATTTAGCTGTATTTATGCAGTTTAGATTAACTTATATTTTATGCTGGTCTTGCCTCAGAAAAGGTACCTTTGATATAATTTAACATGCCAATGTGAAAGTGATGTTGCTTTTGATTGGCAAAAACCTGTTAGTCTGTTCAGGGTTCAGTTTTCTGACCAGACATGCATTGTGATCAGAAAAATATGACTTAGGAATCTGAAACGCTGGATAAGGTGGCATCTTTTTGCTGTGTTTGCCATTCTTTGCTCCACGAAATACTAATAGGGATTTGACTCAAAAGAGGAATTGATTAGGGTTGTGTGTGGATAGCTTTCTCCTCTGTCACCCAACCATTTGCATTTTCTCTGTCGTAGACAATGATGTCCTCCAGCCTGTTCAATTCTTCCGAGTTTCTGCCATTGGACCCTACACAAGAGCCCATCTTCCCACCAGAGTTAATGGTAAATTCATTCAAAAAGAGATAGTATGTGGTTTGTTGATTTTGTTCTTCTGCACAGGGTTTGAGTGTCTGCAATGTCTCTACCCTGAGGAAGCGGCAGTGCAAAAGATGTCTGCTGATAAAAGATGCATGGCTGTGAACGCTTCCCTGTTTTATAAAGAGGAAAGCTTTTACACCAGGGTGGCTTAAAAGATATGCACACCAAGTGCCTGCCCCGGCTGGCTGGCTTTCCTCTCTGTTTCTCACCATATGTGCCTGCTCTTGGGTTGCCTTCCTTTCCAGTCACTGCTTATCTAGGAGTGGAACAGTTGCTGACATCTAGATTTCGATTTACTAGGTCAGATGTGAACTTCTATATTAAATACACCCATATCTGAGCTAATCCCCCTGTGCTCCCTTTATTGTGTAGGAAGAGAAGTAGGAGCTATGGGATGTAGCTGAATATATGTTTCAACTAGATGACTTCCCAAAAGCACCAACTTCTCTCCACTTAGTATAGCAAGAGTAGGAGTTGACTGATTCACACTGACATAAAAAGTTAGGTGAGATTAGTTTCTCTCCATGTTTCGTTTCTGTCTTTTTTGGAGTAGTTTTCCCCTAAGCAAACGGGTCCCAGCCAGGAATCAAGTCCAGCACATGGCATGTTTACAGCTTCCTTCACATTTAGCAAACAACTGAAATTCAATTGTTAGTTCTGCTGCTGCACCTAGCCTGAATGTGTCATGAGCTACAGCATGAGTAGGTTCTCATAGACCATAGTGTAATATATATTTAGCTTGAGATAGGTCCCCTCTGTTTCTTCTCTAAGACATTCACCTGTCTAAGTGTTGATCTGATGTTGCTGGGAGGCAGCCATGTTAGTCCATTTTCTTCAGTCACTGGATGAAGGAATTAAAAAGGGAACCAGAATCTGGCCTTACAGCTGGTAACTCAAATTTAGCAGTGCTAAAGACTGACATTTTTGCAGTGAGTTGAGAATGGAAAGCCCATTACTTCAAAGATGGCTGAAGCCACAGGCATCTGCCAGAACTTTGGTCAGATGGAGCTTGTTGGTAGAGGTGTTGCTAGAGAGATGTGGCAGCAGGATGCACCTGGCAATACCAGGAAGGAAAAACTTTTGTCAGTTTGAAGAAGACTTTTGTGACTGCTAGCAGAAGGATGGGGAATGGCTAACTGCCAACAACAGTGTGGATATCACAGCCACCTGTCTAACTTGGCTGAGATGGAGCCTGGCCTGGCATAGACATGGGCAGCATGTGAACAGGGATTCTTGGTTTGGTGGAGGGTCTGAGCTGTGTCTGAATTCACTTTTGCAGACTCAGAGTAAAAAACAGCAGAAACAGCTGAGTTTCAAAGGCGAGCGTGTGATGTGGATCCAGCCTACAACACTCAAGGAATTGGTGGCTCTCAAATCACAGTACCCCAATGCCAAGCTTGTTGTGGGGAACACAGAAGTGGGTAAGAGGAGGAGCTGATGCTCATTATTAGCAGTTGGAAAACTTTCCATGGAGTGTTTTGTGAGAACAGTGCAATGTAAACCTCCTTCATGCCATTGCTGTTAAACAGCTGTTTAATCTTCAGGTTCTATGTAGGAATAAATTTTCTTCTCGGGTAGATTAATCTCACAGTGAATGTTTTTCCCTGTTCTTTGCTGTGTTGAGTGGGGGGAAAAAAAAAAAAAGCTTATCTGGACCTCTGGACTTTTGTGCTAGTTTTGTGGAATTTTGAGAAGAGAGGAGTGGCACAGTGTAAAATGTGCTGATAATCAAATGCATTTTGAAAGATTTTTCAGTAAGTAAGCTCTCAAGACTTGAAATCTTACTGTCTTTTCCCCAAAAATATATACTTCTGCAAGCATAAGTGCTGAGGAGAGTTCAGATGTATTTAGTTATTCTGTTATCCTGAGCAATTGGTTCAGGAGACAATCCCCAAACTTTGTATAGTTCGTTGTATTCATTGTTCTTTCCTGAAGGATTATATACAACAATAGCCAAGTTACACAAGTACTAAACAGTCTATTTAAGGTTATTGTAAGCCTAGAAAAGAGTCTCTAAAGCTTCCCCTGAGAATTCTGGTATTAGTGGAAAACAGCTTTTAGTTTGGTATCTCTGTGACCTTATAGAATCTGTGTAACAGATGGTCAATGAACTGACTCTTTAATAGGCCTGCTGCCATTTCACTGGGAGACAGTTAACTTAGGCTCTCTGTCACCTGTGTGTAACTGAAGGAGTCTTAATTTTCCTTAAGGTATTGAGATGAGGTTAAAGAACATGTTGTATCCAGTGATAATAGCACCAGCATGGATCTCTGAAATGAACGCTGTTCAGCACACTGAAACAGGTGAGCAAAAAATGAGGCAGAATGCCTGGGAAGTGAGTGGACGCTCCACAGAATAATAAAGAGGATATGAAGGAAAATCCCCAGATTAAAAACTGCTTTCTGTATGCATTAATGCCTCTCCTTTGCAGGGAATCAAGTGAGTGATATGTAAAAATAATTTGAGAATCAAAGAGGACTTTCAGTAGAAGGGGTATTAGACATTTTGTTTGATGCATGATTTACATATATTAATTGGTTTAATAATGGGTTTCAATGGGCAATCTTTTTATTTAGAAAGACTTAAAAATTAGCAATGGGGGAAAGATGCTGGATTTGACAATGTAAGTGACTAAATGAAGTATTGCATTTACCTTCATGGTATTAAAAACAGGTCAACCTTAGAAATAGTTAGAAGTAATTAGGACAATGTAGTGCATGTGGCCCAATGCCTGGTAGCATGTTTAAGGTGTGGAAACTGGAGAAGAGTTGGAGTTCGCTTCTCAAAGGACAAACTAATACCTATAGGAGGGCAATATCATTCATAATACACTGAGGCAAAAGGGCAGTGGGTTACTGTCACGTGAGAGGTAGTACCACCTTGAGCTGTGATTTAAAGGTAACTTGTTCTGAGTATGTGGTGTTTACATGCAGTGCATACAAAAAAGTTTAGTGTGACTGGATATCTTCTCAAAACCCTGCTGCGTAATTAAGCTCAGTGGCATCTAAGCTTTGTAGACACAGTTATAACTGCCTTCCTGTACCTTGACATTTGGGAGAACAACAATTCTTTTGATTTGTTTGTTTACAGGAGTCACATTCGGCGCTGCCTGTACCCTGAGCTCAGTAGAGGAGGTGCTGAGGAAAGTGGTGGCAGAGCTTCCTCCTTACAAAACAGAGGTCTTCCAGGCTGTCCTTGAGCAGCTGCGTTGGTTTGCAGGGCCACAGATCAGGAATGTTGCCGTAAGTGACTCAGGAGCAATCAGAGACTGGAACTGAAAGTTCAGTCTGAGGAGCTGGCCTGTCTCATCCAATGTTGGTGTGCCTTGTGCTTCTCACACAGGAACATTTGCAAACCTAGACAAAGAAGCTTGTACACATAAACCAAGTGCAGGATCTGCTAGCAACATGCGTCTCAGCATGTCTATGCTACACTGATATCACAGTGTACCATAGGGAGCATAACATATCACAGCAAGCAAGGGAGACATGGCAGTTGTCCATGTCTTCCATTGCTGTTATTAGGATAAGTGGGGGAAACTGTAGTGAGATTTGACTAATTTAACAAAAATGTATTTAGAGTACTGGACAAACTTCAAAGAAGCAGGTGTGCAGATTTTTGCCAGCAAAACTATAGTAGTCATAGTGTTAATGCATCAGATCTGGCAAATTTTCCTCTAGTTCTAAAGGGAAAGAGGAGGTGGGTTCAATGTGTTCAAACTCCATATACTAAAAGAAAAAAACTATTAAGCAGGCAGATGAACCAACCTACCAAACACAGAATTTTGTACCACAAGATATTCTGCCATACATTTGCATTGCAGCCAAAGAACTTGGGTTCCTGAATGTAACTGAAAAGATGCACTATACTTTCATGGATCTTGTCTTAATTGCAGTTACAGTGATTGAATTTTGGCATTATTAGGAATACATGGTTTGAGCATAAGGTAGTTTTGACTGTTCCTTACACTGTTTCAGGCAAATGTTAGTACTGAGTGGGACAACAAATGATTCAATGGGTTTTACATTTTCCCACTTCATTAAAGGCCTAAAATTGCTGAGTGAGGAAAAAGTTTATTAAAGCAAACTCAAGCAGCACTAGCCTCTAGTGCACTGTGTATGCAGTAATTCAGGATTACAAGATGCTATGCTGTATCTTCAGGGTTGTTTAGTGTTTATCTGATGCATATATATCACTCTAGGCTCTTGGTGGGAACATAATGACAGCAAGCCCAATTTCTGACTTAAACCCTGTGTTGATGGCAAGTGGAAGCAAACTGACTCTGTTATCGAATGGTAAGTTACTTACATTTACTTGTGGCACAGAGGGGAGTGGGACAGTCAGCGGTCCTGTGCCATGGATTGTTAGGTTAGGTCAGAACTTGAAGTGGAAATTGACATTATGTAAAATAGGCTTAGTCTGAGTCTTCAGGGGTTTTGCCCTTTTTAAGGCTGAAGTTCTAAGGCTAGGCCTAAGGTTCCCTTCCTAAAGAATTTTGAACTTCTGTGTCAGAGTTAATCTCTGGTGCTGTGTACATACTTTGAAGTGCTGGGGTCTGAACCCCAAGCCCTGAATTAAGGTTGACATATGGGTGGTTCCCATGGTCCTTCAAAAGGAGGCAATGAGTTTGCCTTTTGGCTTTCCTCCAAGGTGCAGCTGACCTTGTAGGGAAAGCCCTTGGGTAAACAAGCCCCAGGTGCCCTGCATTGGGTAAATGAGTGCCAGGTGTCCTGCTTTGGGCATAAAAGCTGGGACCACTTGCAGGAAGGGTGGAGTTTCTGTCTGTGAGGTGGATGCACTTTGCAGAGTTTCCCTGTTGGGGAAGGACCTCCTGACTCTCCCTGCAACTGGGCCCCGGTCAGGTTTGGCACTTACAAACGTTCCCACGAAGCCCACAGTATGTGGCTGCCTCTGTCCTACGTTATCAGCCTCTTGGCTTGGTTGTCCCCTATCTCTATGGGAGACTTTGTTGCTTTGTTTATTCCACCGGCTGCTGGTTGTGCTGTGTCATTCCTGGTATCGCTGGGGTTGATGTCTATTATGTGTAACCCGATTGACTTATTTGTACTCCCAGCAATCACCCACGTACTGACCCTTTTGTGTACAATAGAATCTGGTTACTGGTTTGTTCTGCTGCTGGCTGCATCCTTTGTGCTAGGCCTGGTGACTGGCAAAACAGTACTTACAGACACGTCCTTGTGCAGACATGGATGAACATTTCTGTTCATGAAAAACAATAGGCACAAAATTGTTTCTGTCACTGTCATACTTTTTCAGATAAAGAGTGAAACTTCTGTTGTTTTTTTTTTTTTTTTCTATGAAGAAAGACAAATGTCTCAGTTTGTATTTGGTCTTAGGAAGAATTTTTTGAAATGGGATCCCTGAAGTAAGTGGCCTGTCTGATCACTGACTTTTTCTTGTACTGGTTTGTGTGCTGGCTAAGGAAAGGGGAAAAAGAATTACATTGGGATGTTGGAAACTGGTTCACCAGGAGGCTCAGCTTTAATTAGATAAAGAAGGATGGAGGTCTCTTCAATGAGTTCCTGTGCAAAAAAACCCCCTTTCTACGTAGGCAAAAGCTGTCATAGATTCCATAAGGACCATCGTAAATCTGAGAAAATCCTTCCTGAGTTGGTGAAAGAGGGTGGAAAAATGAAAACTGAAATATCGAGTGATTTTTGTAGGTTGAAGGCTCTTTCACACATACTATTGCCATTCTTCATTTGAGTTATTCATCCACCATTGATCTCTGCTTGCTCTACAGAGGGCAAAAGGACCATCATGATGGATGAGAAGTTTTTCACTGGATACAGAAAGACAATAGTTAAGCCTGAAGAAGTACTCCTCTCTGTTGAAATACCCTACAGCAAGAAGGTAAGCTTGTAGGAAAATACTTCAGTGTCTGTGGAGCTAAAATGCTGTTATTTGAGTGTTATTTTCACTGTTAGGCACTTTTTCCCTTGGAGACTGACCTCCAAATGCTTATGTAGTCCCAAGTGGACCAGGAAGCAAGGAAATTACGTGGTGAAAATCTAGCAACATATTCTTTTGGACAAGCAAGGGGAGCTGGGCTATATGATAAAGTATGGCAAGCCCAGGAAGTTTTCTAGTGCAAGAAATATAAATTTCACTTTATTGTGTGGAGCTTTTTGAGTGCATTTGGTAATGATGAAAAGTGACAAAGCAGTGTTCCCAGAGGTCTAAGTTCTGTTTGCAAAATAGTGCAACAAAGATGCTAGCAGTTCCTGAAGTAAAGTGAAGTTAAGGTTCCCGCTTCATTTCTGTGAACTGAAATGGGAAAAGAAATGGGGAAAACTCTGTACGAATAAGAGGAAAACTCAGTTTCTGCATCCTTGCCTTGCAAGGCTGAAACCACAAGAACTAGATATTAGGTTATTTTGGCAACGTGGACTTGCAACTTCAAGTGAGCCTGAAAAACTGATATATATATAACTGATGTATAACTGATTCATAGTGTCTAAGAGGTAGAACTCTCTTTTTTCCTTTAGGGCTGAGAACATAAGACTGTACTTTTATGGCTGTGATGATATTTACCTTTTTAGGGCTTGAGGCTAAAAGTTATAAGAGACAGGGATTCACAGTGCAGTGACACTTTTTCTTTATAAATGGAAAACACTGTTTTACTTGAAATGCCATCATATTATGGGGTAGAACCAATACTTTGTCTATCCTCTCTAAGTTTTGTATTTACCTATTAAGGAGGAACACAGCTGTTTTATTTATGGTCTTTTTCTGTTTCTGTGTGATTCTTCTTTGATCTTGTGATAATTGCAGGAAACGTCGCCTTTTGCCGAAATGAGAAATACAGTTGAGGTAGTCAATGGAAAACATTGTATTCCTCCATCCATATGACAGTCATATGGCAATTTCACAAAACAAACAAATGTTTACCAGCAGGGCAATGGCTTTATTCCTAGGTTATAGGCAGCTCACTGATCCGAAAAACTAAAATGACTTTTGAACTCTCTGCTTCAGGGTTTCTTGGCTGATCTTTGCTCACAAACATGAAGTCAGGGTGACTAAAGTTCTTCAGGAGATGTCTGAAGGTGCTGGTATGTGGCAGGCAAAGTCTCCCAGAACTGTGATTTCCTCACAACTGGAAGCAGTGCTGTGTCAGCACAGAGCTGGATCAAATTTTTTGGTTTACGTTTGTTTAAAATGGATGTTACCTCTTGCACTGATGTGACTTGTCACACCAAGGGTGAAACTGGCCAAACAACAGAAAGAATGAGACTTAAGTAGTTTAGCAGTTTACATGATTCAGTGTTGCTGTAGGGCGACTGAATGCAGGGTAGGTCTCATTACAGAGAGGCTGTTAAGGGAGGGAAGGTTACACCTTTTTCTCCTGCTGATTTGTGTGTCAGATATTTAAGATATTCAGGGAATAAAGATTTATTGAATCTATAGTTGTTAAGGGGATTGCAGCTGAGCAAAGACAGTATTAGAAAAGGAAACAGCTCACCAGATTAAATATAAAATTTAAACAGGTTCCAGAAAAGAAAACTTCTTTGCTTTTTGTATATAACAAGGCATTCCTAGAACAGGACATATCCTTTATTTAACAACCCGCTTTCTATTCTGGACTATAAAAACATTCCTTGTGTTCCAGATAATGTTCACAAATATTATGCACCACTTGCATTATTACTCACTTAGTGACAATCAGTTTTTCATGTCCTTTCCCTTGCATACGTCTTTATCACATTTGCCACCATTACTTAATTTTTATGATAATAGTATTTTGTATCACGTAGACATTTACTGGTTTTCAAATAGAAAAAGTCTGATAACAAAAACCCATGTATTTCTATCTTTGGAAAACAATCTTAACCTACTGTTTGCTCAGTATTGCCGTCATAGGCTCACAGCATCACAACTTTTGCCCTCCTGAAGAGACACAATGCGGTCATGGAGTCTTACTTCATCCTTTAAATTAATATCCTCCAACCTTCATCTGTTATTGAGCTTTATATTACATGGTGGTGGACTGAAAAAATTGACATGGATAGAATGTTTTTGCGATTGTGAGTTTTGCCTATGAATCTTTTGGAGCCTGTGGATTTCTTAATGTGCTCCTACCTGGTGTTGCATCTTGTCCAGAAGGGGAAGGGGAGATTAATCTAAGTCTCTAATATGCAGCCCTTAAGAGTAAAGGTTGCTGGGTTTCCTGTGAGAAAAACTAACTCCTAGGAGCTTCTGCTGTGTTAGTTTAGAGGGGACATGCTCTGTTATTTTACCAAGAGGGAAGGCAGGCGTGGGCAGCTGATATCATGGCTACCTTGCTGACGGTCCTAGTGAGGAAAAATAGCTAGTGCCTTTTCTCTCACATGACTCTGTACCAAGAAAACTAAGGTGTCTTGTGAGGATTGCCCTCTTGTTGCAATCATGTTATTGTAAAGCTCCTCCGAAGTGTGCAGTAGAAGAGGCTACTTTTTCTCCTCTTTGAAAGCTAATTGCTTTAATAGTCAGAGTAACACAATGTCCTCATTGGGAGGATGCTGTAGATGCTCCTCTACTATTATCTGCTGGCTGCCCACTAATTACTCTAATTCAGGAAATGAAACACACCCTTCAGTTATATCTCCAGTAACAAGTTCCCTATGCCTCCTGTGAAACTGTTCCCCTCGCCAAGAATAGAGGAACTGTTCTTTATAATAATGAAAGTATTGTTATCCACTTCTGATTAGAAATAATGGAACAGACTGCTGTGCTGTACAGAGTCACTTGGCTAAGCTATTAGACAAGAAGCTTGGCAGAAAATGCTCCAGAAGGGCCATGCAGAGACGTAAGATCTAGTTCCTCCCTTAGTCTGCAGGATGCCTGAACAGCAATTTGTCATAATCTGCAGGACAGGCAAGGGGAAAAACTACCTGTGCTATGAATTCAGGGTGATACTATCACTTGGTGTATACTAGTAGAGTGTTAATCTCATATTTACTGACACTCTTCATAAAAAACCTGCTGAGTTTTGAGAGACATAGTTGCTGGTGCATTTAAAAGAATTTCCTCGCTTTGTGGAGACCAGCAGAGGATTCAGGATAGTTGCTGAGAATTGTATCTGCAGCAGCAGATTGAAATTGTCTTATATTAATTAGTCTATTCTAGAACTGTGAGACACTTTTGATTATTGATTTCAGTTCTTGCAGAGTTGAAAGACTTAGGACAGAGCAAGAAGGGAACGGGTTTAGTATATGAGTTTTACTGATTAGACTTCCAGCTCAGCAGCCTGGGAGAAAGAAAAAGTTGGTGAGGATCAGTAAGCTTGTTTATGTACAAAAAAATTGTCTTGGTTCTTCCTTTCAAGATATGGAAAAAATGTGACAGGTACGAGCAGATCTCTGTCAAAGCTCATTTCCCACACAGTCCCAGGTTGGCTAATACCCACTGATCTAATACATTAGAATTAATCATTTAATCATGTGAAAATATACAGAGCTGCCTGAACAAACATGTCCTGCTTGGCCCTTCAAGATGAATCAACCAGATACAGTTCCCTGGAACAGCTCATCCATGTAGAGATAGGTTAACAGGTTGTCCATGTTTATACTTCAAAGCATGCCAAGGCAGAGAATAACAAAATATTTTCCTTCTTCTAGGGTGAATACTTCTCAGCTTTCAAGCAGGCTTCCCGTCGGGAGGATGACATTGCTATTGTGACCTGTGGGATGAGAGTCTTGTTCCAAGATGGCACTAGCCGAGTGGAGGAGATAAAACTCAGCTATGGAGGAATGGCTCCTACAACCGTCCTGGCACTAAAAACTTGCAAGGAGCTCACTGGCAGGTAGGAATTTTTCTGTGATAGAAAGGCTGTCTAATGGAACAGTGCTAATTTTTACAGGAGCACTTCAAATACCCTAAGTACTCTCTGCTAGTACGCAGGAGAACAGGGAAGAAGTGTAACTACGCTTTTTCAGCAGTCTGTGTTTTGTGTGATGCCTTGCTTCCTCCAGTACTCCCCACCCTCAAAGATTCTTGTCAGTCTCTGATTCAGAGAGCCATTTCCTTGCTGAATTCACCCTTCTGTTGAAGTGGGCAGAAGCTAGATGTGGGCATAACCTATGAAACTGATTTTCTTTCGGACTGGATTGGGAAATCTGCACTCTTATAATTTAATAGCCTTGCCACATCTCTCAAAGAGATGACATGAGCCCAAGATGAGAGCAAAGCTGACATATATACTATAAACAGAGGTAGAACAGGTGGCTGTTGCTGGAGAGCTTGTGGGGCTGCCATGTCAGCAGAGTTAGTCTGCCCCAGTGATATTTAGGGCTGAGGAAGGACTCTGTCACCTTTGTTCCCTTGCAGAGACTGGAATGAGAAGCTGCTGCAGGATGCCTGCCGCTTACTGGCGGGTGAGATGGATCTGTCTCCTTCTGCGCCTGGTGGGATGGTGGATTTCCGACGCACGCTCACGCTCAGCTTCTTCTTCAAGTTCTACCTGACAGTCCTTCAGAAACTAAGCAAGAACCACAATGGCACTGTGAGTGCTGCTCGGGAAGGAAGATTTGGGGAAGCAGGACCTGTATGTGCTGTCTTGGTGGGGAAGGCAGAGGGAGAGTTCAAATTCAAGCAGACTTGTGTCTGATAACAAACTCTGTATTGCAATAGCTGCCAGAGCTACTCTGCTTCTGCCCTGCATGGCAGTGACTAGTGTATCATCCCACTTGCTTCCTCGTGGCATCCCCACCTTGCTGTGGAAGGATGCTGATCTGTGGATTCACGGGGGGATTCCTGGAGTTCTCCCCTTCTGTGCATTACAACTGCTCTTGTGGGTGTGTGTGTGGCTGTTCTTTGCACACAGCCTGAGCCCTGTTTGCCTTTCACCCAGTAAAAGATGGAGTATCTTCACTGGAGAATGGAGAATATCCTGGGCTACTGGGGAATGTGAGAAAGTGACTGGTAGGGAAAGATGATTATTCTTTAATATGTCCCTGGCAGAACAAGCTGTGCGAGCCCATCCCCTCGAACTACATCAGTGCTACAGAGCTGTTCCACAAAGATCCCATTGCAAATGCCCAGCTCTTCCAAGTAAGTAGCAGTACCTGCATGACATAGACCCAGACTTTTCTTTAGCTCAAACTGTGATTCTCATCTTGTTGCCTTCCTGAGTCTGAGCAATACATGTACCTACACAATGCCATTCCTGAGGCTTGTATTTGGGTCTCAACCCCTTCTTTGCTTTAGGATACAATATTCTTTCCTGTTGTTGCTCAAGACTGCTCCTGCGCTCCTGATGAGCGTACAGCTGCATAAAAATTGCTGTGGGTAGCACTTTTGTCCTGCATCCAGCTCCAAATCCAAACTGAAATTGCCCTTCTGCTTTCCACAGTTACAGCCTGCCTCTCTTTGCATCTCTCAGGCTTCAGATTCAGCATATATCTCCTTCCTTATTTCTCTGCTAATGATCTGTCTTTAGCTGTGAGAGTAGAAGCTAGCTGCAGAATTTGAACCTTTTATGCAAGCTGTCACAACAAACCCTTCTCTTCCATAGCAGTTTCAAAACCCAAATCCCTTTCATTTCATTCTCTACAGCTTCCTCTGTGTAGCCACTCCATCTTGTTTACCTTTCTTTCCCATGGGATTGAGCCCCCATCCCATTCCCCATCTCACTAAAATGTCTCACCTTGCCTTTTGCTCTCCCATGAGTGCTTCTGTCCCCTGTGATATGAGCAGTAGCAGTCAGTTGTGTTCTACTCTAGGAAGTGCCCAGGGGGCAGGCAGTTGAAGATATGGTGGGCCGGCCTTTGATGCACGTTTCAGCTGCCAAACAAGCATGTGGAGAAGCTGTTTACTGTGACGACATCCCTCACTATGAGAATGAGCTGTATCTAACACTCGTGACCAGCACCAAAGCCCATGCTAAGATCCTGTAAGTGTTGCTTCTGAGTTTCAGATGTTGGAAGCATCTGGTGCCTGGTGGCTTAGAAAACATTGACCTGTCAAGTTGCGGATGAGAGAAGGGGTTTTGCATTAATGCGAGCTCCAGTTCATGGCACATTGTTACATGGAGGTGAGCTGTATATGTTACAGCTGCCTTGCAAGTCTGTGTCAGTGATAACTGAGGGAATCAACACCAAACTGAGAGCGTTGCTGGAGCACAAAGTCCTCAGCCCTAGGCAGCTTCCTTGTATGTCCCATCTCTTATACTCAAGCATGCAGAATTAGAAAGGAGCAGGGTAGGTCAGCACCACAATGTCTGAGAAGATATGATTTTAATCACTGACCAGAGCATGCAGCTTGAACATTCCCTTTCCTGTCTGCCTAAAAATTTAGGTTGTAACCTGCAGTTCCACCACAGCACTCCTGCTGGTGTGTAGTCAACTATGTGTGTACTGTCTTCTGGTTTTTGCCTTGCAGAGTGCTTGCTTGCATAAGAAAGAAATCAAGCTCCCATGATCAAGCCCTTTGCATAAGGAAGAAATTCTTTATTGTGAGAATGGTGAGACACTGGCACAGGTTGCCCAGAGAAGTTGTGGATGCCCTCTCCCTGGAAGTGTTTAAGGCCAGGTTGGATGGGGCTTTGAGCAACCTGGCCTAGTGGGAGGTGTCCCTGCCCATGACAGGAGGTTGGAATTAGATGTTCTTTGAGGTCCCTTCCAGTTCAAACCATTCTATGATAACACAGTTAGCTTCAGCGATTGGATGTAGAGCTGTTAGTGCTTGGCTGTAGCAAGGTGGATAGGTCAGTATTTGGAAGTGCAGCTGTCTCTGAAAACATCTTGTCCATACAGACCACGACTGATGCATAATTTATAACTACAGTGACTAACCAACTCTAAAAATCCTGTCCTGGCAGGTAATGCCATCTACATTCTCATATGAGTTTTAATGCTGTTATATTGCTGGACTGGCTGCCCTTCACAATCCCTAATTGTGCTTACATTGTGGTGGCTCTGCAGGCTCTCATCTGCCCTCAGCTGCTTTGATGTGGGACACTCTGTTATGTTGCCATCCTCAATAGCCTTGCGATGTGCTGTTTGTTCCTTAGGCAATACTTCCTGCCTATTTAGGCTTCCTGCCCAGAGGTTTCTCACAGTGGTTTGGCATGGGAAGGGCAGCATGGTGACCATGGATGCACAGATGTAGTAGTCGACCCCCAGGTTATGAAAGAAATAGCTCTGTCATCATAATTAAATCTTAAGTGTTGCAAAGTGGTCATTGACGAGTGCTGCAAACACATAAGCATTGTTACTACTACCAGTACAGATGGGGCAGTAGAGAAAGCATCGGATCTACACCTGTGACCACAATATGCAGTATTTTCTAGAGGTGGCTGTACACATTCTTTCGCATATCACAGAGTGGTAGGGGTTGGAAGGGACCTCTGAAGATCATCTAGTCCAACCCCCCTGCTAGAGCAGGATCCTAGAGTAGATCACACAGGAACATGTCCAGGCGGGTTTTAAATGTCTCCAGAGATGGAGACTCCACAGCCTCTCTGGGCAGCCTGTGCCAGTGCTCAGTCACCCTCACAGTAAAGAAGTGTTTTCTTATGTTAAGATTGAACCTCCTGTGTTCCAGTTGGTGCCCACTGCCCCTTGTCCTGTCACTGGACACCACCGAGAAGAGTCCGGCCCCATCTCCCTGACACCCGCCCTTGAGATATTGATAAGCATTAATGAGATCCCCCCTCAGCCTCCTCTTCCCCAAGCTAAACAGACCCAGTTCCCTCAGCCTCTCCTCATATGGGAGACGCTCCAATCCCTTCATCATCTCAGTGGCCCTGTGTTGGACTCTTTCCAGTAGCTCCATGTCCCTCTTGAACTGGGGAGCCCAGAACTGGACACAGTGCTCCAGATGAGGCCCCACCAGGGCAGAGTAGAGGGGGAGGAGAACCTCCCTTGACCTGGCCACACCCCTCTTAATGCACCCCAGGATACCATTGGCCTTCTACATACATTTAATGCCTTTTTTTAAAGAGTCTGTAGCTCACTGGGATGCATAAACAGCTACTCTCGGGCACAGTTTGTATCGGAGTTTCAGGAATCTAAACAAGCATGCTGAAAAAATTGCAGCAATTTATGGAAGACAATAAATCATTCAGTTAACAGAAAAGCTGTGGCTTTGTTTCTGCTCGCAACAGTTCCCTTGTAAAGCAAGCCAATTACAGAGCCAATGTACAAAACACTGCAAAAGGAGCTTGAAAGTCTTTTGTAATACACTTTTTATGAAGGGCTCCATATAAAAATTAAATTACATTGCACTTTTCCAGTTATTTTCTGCCCTGCTTGTCACTGAGTTTTAAATCTGTATATGATTCAAGCAGACAAGCATTTTGGTTAGATAACTTGCAGATTACCAAAGAAAGCCTTTTACGACACTTTTTGTCTTTTGGAGAGTTAGTTCTTTTACGTCCTTTTAAATACCTTACAGCTTTCTTGTGATTGATACTCAACATCTTCTCTATGACCCACAGCCACATTTTTCTGTAGAGGTGAATGCACAGTAGATGATGTGTCTGCAGTAAAGTTTCCTGTTCATTAATAGACAGGGAGGACTCTTGCCTTCACAGAATCATGGCAGCTAAGAAGACAGCGGAGGTACATCATCCCTGAGACCAGTCTATGTCTGGTAATGGGTGTCAAGGGATCTTTATTATACATGGCAACTGGATCAAGTTCAGATATGTCTTAGGGAAAAGATATATGATACAGTATGGTCCAAAGAAGCAGACTGGTGATCAGACTCTCAGTCAGGATTCAGGTTATATTATAGATCCCAAATTATTTTAGTCTAATACATTGCCCTTTCTGCCTTGGTCTCACATGATATTCATGTGACAAACTCCTTCTCTTCTGCATAACCAGACTTCAGGGAACTGGGCTTGAAAATGTATTGTTATGAAATCAGTGCTTACTGAAAGAAAAATGAGAAAAATGCCTCTCCTCCTTTCTTTCTCTAGTTCTGTAGATGCATCTGAAGCCCAGAGCATTCCTGGGTTTGTGTGTTTTGTCTCCGCCAAGGATGTTCCTGGCAGTAACATCACTGGTATCGCTAATGATGAGACTGTCTTTGCTGAGGATGTGGTATGTGGTTTAAAATAGCCCTTTTCAATTACACTGCTCAGGAGATAAGATTTCTCATATTGCTCAGTGAAGTCCTCTACCATGTATAGAGATAAATCCTGACTGCACTGGAGCCAATATAAATCTCAGTGCCAAATTTGATAAGGCTCGAGTTCGCTTGCCTCATGCCCCTCTCCTCTGTGTATCTGTACTATTCTCCAAGCTGCAGGCCACTGGGTCAGGCTCACTCACTCGGTTACTGTCTGAATTTATGACAGGTTTCCCTTGACCAGTTTTAAATAGACTGGTCCAAACAAACAGATGAAAAATTGCACAAAAGGAATAGATTAAGAGAAGTATCATGACCCTTTCAGTTCCTGCATATATACACATCAAATGATAGTGGGTCCTAATGTTGCCTGTAGGTCACTTGTGTTGGTCATATCATCGGTGCGGTTCTTGCAGACACACAAGAACATTCCAGAAGAGCGGCTAAAGCTGTGAAGATTGAGTATGAAGAGCTCAAACCTATTGTCACAATTCAGGTAAGACGGTTCAGATCTGTTTCCAGTTAGGTTGGGACACTGATGTCTAGTTAACTTCTCACATGAATGGTTATTTAGCCACATGTTTTGTTAGTCCTGTGGGTGCAGCAGGATATAGATACAAGGAATAATTTGTATATTTAAATATAAAGAGGACACACCTTTGATGTGATACTGACTGGGAGTAGGTTAACTTGTTCTGTGTTATTTAAAGCTAAAACAAACCAAACTCCAGCAGATATATTGTGCTTATCACAAATTTATTTAAATTAACAAGGTTACTTTCAATTACATTCTTACCCAGAGATGCTTGCTTTCATTATTCTCTGGTATAACCCTGCTGGCTTGATTGGTATTCGTTCTTCATTCTCTGATTTATAACACTCAATAGGAGGGTGTGAAAATGTCTCTTCTAGCTCTGTCACTGCACTGCTTCTTTGAGATTTCTTTAGACCACTTGTTTAGTTTTTAAGCTGATGAAATTAATTTTCAGGAGTTGACTCTCCATTGTGAACATTTGCACTGATTGCATTGACTCAGCCCTTAAGTGGCTTTTCTCAAAGCTGAAGAAATTAATGTCAACAATTTGTGATCATTTCATGCTGCTTTATTTTAACTAGAAGGCTTGTTGACAAGATTTTCTGATGTGACAGTAAAAGCAAATGATAATACAGCATTCACATCTAGAAATGAGAAAAAAATGTCTGAAGCCATTCTTACTGGGGAGAAATTAGAACCATGGGATTCTAATTAATTCTTTTTTAATTGTCTGTATTTCATACCATGTGTTTTGTAATGTGAATTGTATTTATGCAAATACAAAGAGTCTGTGCATTGTCCAGTAGAGACATTGGTACTGTCATCTGTGGACAGAGGTTTTGGGTTGTGTGATTTGTGGGTTCACAAATAACATGTGAGAACTTTTTCTGAGGCTTCTAGTTGCCTATTCAACCATGAAAATGAGAGTGGAGCCAAAAACATGCTGATTTTTTTGTTATTGTTTGATTGTTCTGTGTGGTTTTATTCAGTATGAAAGCTTCAGTTTTGGCAAAAGTGAAATGCTTTCGTAAAATTTGCCCAAGAAAGATTATGGTATACTAGCTCAGAAGTGAACTATTTCTGCAAAGTTCTCATCCCACCTGGGAGATTTAGTTTTCTTTTTCTCTTTTTCTTTTTTTTTTTCTTTTTCTGTCTCTTCTTTTTCTCTTTCTTTTTTTTCTTTTTCTGTCTATTTTCTTTTTCTCTTTTTTCATTCTTTTTTTTTTTTTTTCTCCTTGCCCCCCTTCTGGGCCACAGACTATAGTTAACATAAGTTGCAAATCATAGCTCTGGTGGCTACAGAACTTGAGATTCTGGGTCCATAACATAAAATGAGTCACAAGGAACAATCTAAGATTATCCAGTTATGGTGTTCATTGTGAAATTGCTGTGCTGCCAAAAATTATTTTGTACTGCTTTAAGTCAAGTCAGTTGGCTATTACCATAGTCAGTGTCTGGTAAGTTCTTGTGCTTTTTATCTTGGCTATTTCCTCTTCAGTCAGAGGAAGCTTTGTTTTTACTCCGCTTCCACAAAAAATTTATTGTGGCATTATGTTTCCTAGGAAGCTATTGAGAAACAGTCCTTTCTTAAGTCTATAAAGAGGATTAATAAGGGAGATGTGAAGAAAGGATTTGAAGAATCTGATCACATTTTGGAAGGTGAGAATAATCATTAATAGTTCTAAAATATGTAGTTTGTGACAAAAGAAGTTAAGCTATCATCCTCCTTTTTATGCATATGATACTGAATTCATGAAAGTAAGGCTTGCGGGACTAAATTAATTCATATTAAGTTTCAACTAATTGCTTATATACAAATAGCTTGTGAAAGATTTCAGTTTCAAACAGACTTGATTTCTCCTAGCTGTGCCCCTGTAAACACTCTATTCCAATGTAAGGACATGTTTTTCTTAAGCAGATATTCTACAAAGTTATTTTTGTCCTGAAATGTATCCATATAGGAGTCTTTCCTTGTCCAGACATAGTCTGGTTTGAATCTTAGACAGTCAATTTTCTTTAACCTAGTATATGTCTGTATCTTATGAAAGTGGGACATACATGCATCTGACAACTTGATCCACCAACACTGATGGCTGTAGATATCATGAAGAACATGGCACTGCCCTGTAACGCTTTCTCAACCTTGATTGTTGATCTGTCCTTGAGAATGGGGTATATTTGGTGTACTGCTTGGTTTCATTCAGTTGGAGTCTGCCGAGCAGCTTGTAGAGACATGGATAAATAGAGCAAGAATCAACAACAATTTAAAACCTCTATTAGGAGGGGAGAGTGCCAGAGCTGTGAGCTGAAATACTTTTAGACCTATGTCATTGCTTGGTGCATGTATCACTGATCAATAGCTTCTGAAAGGGTCCCAAACATCTGATCTCTGGGGAACTATGTACTTATCGATAAGAAGGTAACTTCCCTCCTACATATCTGAGAGGGAAGTTAAATTAGTTACAGACACAAAACCTGGTGTGAAGAGATTATTCTTGAAGATCACAGAGAAGTATGCCCCCCTGATCTCCCTGTGAGGGAAGTGGGGAGTTATTTAACTGAAATACCCATTTCCAGGTCTGTCATTTGTTGTATTTTAGTATGCATTGCCGAGACTTTGCTCTGCAGTCAGTGACTGGCGCTGCTGCTTCAAAAGATCTTAAGACATTTTGGGTTTCCCCTCTTTCAAAGTCTGTAACCTTGTATTTGATCTGCTCAGCTAGACTATACTTGATTTATTTTTATTCTTCATCTCAGTGGTGTTATCAGGGCAGTCTGACAGGCACCAAACACTGTATCTTAAGGGGTGCTGGGTCAATGGCATAGTGTACAGGCTTATTTTTGAAATGCCAACCACTTACGTTTCGGACTCAAGATTTCTAGAAGGTGTGTGGGGGGGCATATCTGGGTTTGTTTTGTTTGTTTGCTTTGGATTTTTTGATTTTGTTTTAAATGTTGAACCAGAAATGTCAATTTTAGAGCTAGAGATATCCAGTGCTGGGCAGTGCAAAGGCTTGCCAGTTAACGCATGTCAAAAGGGCAGTAGCTTGCAGGCAGCACATGATTGGAGATGCCTTATAACACCAAGGACACCCTATCTTTGGGACATTTATTTCAATTTTCTAGGAGAGATGTACCTTGGTGGGCAGGAGCATTTCTATCTGGAAACTCACTGTACTCTGGCTGTGCCAAAAGGGGAAGATGGTGAAATAGAAATCTTTGTGTCGACCCAAAACCTAATGAAGACACAGGTACCGTCTCATTGACCTGCTACCCACAAGGCATTTGTTTCTCAGTTTCAGACTAGATAAATGATTGTCTTACAATTGGTCCTATCTTGTCTTGAATAAAAAGAACACGTAGGCTTACAGTTGGATATGAGATCTAAAGTCCATATCCATTCTACTGGTGTTCAGAATCCGCTTCCAGTTGACAGAGATGTTTGTTGGCAGCACATCTTTGTCACCAGGTATTACATGCTTAACCCTTTTTGGAGAGGGTGCCAGCTGGTCAGTAGGCATGGCTGTTGAATGACATGTCAAAAAGAGTGGTGTAAATGCTAACACCAACTCTGCCATCCTGTGCTACTGGCACTATGGGCTGTCTGTGACCTGTTTACTGACTCACCAAGACTGTCGAAAGTTCTCATAAAAGAGTGAGGAGAATGGATGGGGTGGTAGGGATGTCAAACCTGTGCCAAATGAGACACGTGTCTTGGTAAAATCGTCTTGTGTCAGTCTCTTCCTGAATCTGGTGCTGTCTGCTGAAGCACCATGTGCCTTTCCACCTCAGAGATGAACTACTGGGCTTATTGGTTCCAATTGCATCAAACCCAATTGTGAGGCTGACAGGGCCTGCAATGTAACAGAATATTTGCACTGTTGCAATGGTTGCAGAAAGGCAATGTATTGGTATCTAGTTCTTAACACCAGTTCAGCTCTGTACATGTTCTGATGTTCTGTTTTTCTGTAGGAGTTTGCTGCTAGTGCATTGGGAGTCCCTTCAAATCGGGTTGTGGTTCGAGTGAAAAGAATGGGAGGAGGATTTGGAGGAAAAGAGACTAGGAATACTATTTTGACAAGTGCAGCGGCTGTTGCAGCCTTCAAGTAAGTTTGGGTTTTGAGAGCGGGGCTTTTTCCTTTCAGACTGTCCGAGATTGAACCTTTCTGGAGCACCATTTACACTTGAGCACTTTAGAGACTCTTTGTGTCTTGTTACTGTGCAGCATATAGCAAGCCTGGGATTTCTCCAAATTCCAGGTAGGAGGAATTGAACCTGCTCAGAGGGGCTGAGCTTATGTGGGTATGTCAGCTTTTAACAGGAAAGGGAACACACACACACACACACACACACACACACACACACCCCCGCCCCCATATCTGCTGTTCCTTTGGTGTTCTCTGAAAACTCTTGTATCTCAAATTATCTGCCTCTCCACTTTACCCTAAACCCTTTCAAAATCCAGTACTAGTCATGCTTTTTGTGTAATAGAGGTATGAGTCTCTTCCTTGCTCAAAACTCAACTACACTAGCCTTGCACCGCTGTTTCTCTGTTCTTCTGCAAACTGTTTCTTTGGATTTTTCCCTAAGAAGGGTGGCAGGCCACTGAACAGAAACCTACACTTTTCAACGCCCTAAAAGCTCAGGGAATGAACCTAGACTAACCATTTATGAAGTGCAGATTGGAAATGTGCTTCTGGTTTCTGGAGTTAAGATATGGGCTCATCTTTAACTGTGCAAGTTTTTGTGTTTGTGAACATGGCCTCTGAGATTACATTTGTGCACTGCCTGTAATGCTCCCCTTCCCAATACTGCCCTTGTAGGTGAGGATACACCCTGCTGGCAATGCCAGATGGATCTTGCAGCACAGCAGCGATTTGATAAAATACCTTTGGAACAGAACAGCCAAAATGAAGCTCCTGTATTGAAATCAGCTTTATTTTTCCTGTTCTGAGCAAACCACCTGCCTTCTGTAATTAATCAGTAATACATGTGCATTTTTTTCTTTCCTTTGTCTCTGCCAGTCAAACCACTGTTTTATATCCCAGAGGTTATGAAATAACATCTATGGCATTCCCTAGATATTTTTACAACCTGAAGAGAGAAACTGGGAAGGCAGAATTGTTAGAAAATGAAGAGCAACTCCTCCTCTCCTTGTTTTCCTCCTTGGATAATAAATAAGCAAATAAAACACAGGGTCAAATTGAAGTTAGTACTTAGCATTATTATATAACTCATATGGTATTTTCTATTGCAAAGCCGAGAGAGTGCCTTGAGAAATAGTCTGGGAAACAGTGATTCCTCAGTTACTAGCATCTGTTTCTGTAAGAAACTATCCTTTTTAATATAAGAATCTCCACAAGAGTTTTCATGAACAGGTCCCAACTTCTAAGATTTTTTTATTATTTTTTTTTTTAACTCAATATTGCCATTTTCATAAGAGGAAGATATATAAACCAAGCAGTTTACCCCTAACTCCCCATTGCCACTCTAGAAAGACAACACTTGCTAAAAAGAGGACAGTCTTGCTCTGTAGGAACTGTTTGTTGTACATTTCAGGCTTTACCTGATAAATGTATCCTTTAACAGAACTGGCCGCCCAGTAAGGTGCATGCTGGATCGAGATGAGGACATGCTGATAAGTGGTGGGAGACATCCCTTCCTGGGGAGGTACAAGGTATGCACACGTAGGAAATGAATGCACGTTGTCTCAGTGTTGTCATCTGAAACATCAGAGTAGCAAGATACCGTGAAAAAATTGCTTCTCTGGTTTCGTTGCTGATCTCCCCTGCTGCAAATGGTCAGCTGGGTTATAGCATTTTTCCTGCAGAAGTTCTTTTGACTCAGGTGGTTCCCTCCTTGTGACCTCAGCATAAATACTTGCCTATTCCTTGCTACCAAGACTTTGCCCCTGTTGACAATCACAGTGCTCTTAGATGCTCCGCCATTGTACTACTGTTTTTGTTAATTTTCTTTCCTCTTCAGTCCCTGTCCAACTGCTGCTGCTTTTCAAAGCAAAAGGCTGTTAAGTAAGGTGTGGCTGTGACAAGCGGCCAGCATTTATTTTACAAGAGTTCTCTGGAGCAAGATTAAGATGCATACATGGACTGTTTACTGGGAAGCTTCCTCAGTTCCTGCCTGTGCTTGTCTTGTGCTACAGCAGAGGACAGTCAGCCCTTTGCCTGTATGAGGTTCATTCAGCTTTTGGAGGGAAGCATGAAACAGAACATTTTGTAGAAAACTGATTACTGAGGAGACTCTCTTCACAGGTTGGTTTCATGAAGAATGGGAAAGTCAAGAGTCTGGAGGTGTCATACTACTGCAATGGGGGTAACTCTGTAGACCTCTCTTATGGTGTAAGTAAAATTTTCTGATACCTAACTAGGTGGAAGATGTTTCCCTGTGCAACCTTTTGCTCTGACTTCAGAGTTGTTGTCTACAGCATTGCTTGCATATCTTGCTCTCTCACATGACTGAAAACAGACCTTGGTGGGGTTTTGGAGCGTCTACAACTGTCCTTTGAGCCAACTGACCTGCCTTGGCATGTGCTACGTAATTCTTATCGATGCTGTAATAACTTAGATTAGGCAAAAGGGTCAAGAAAATTTGCTTTGCATTACAGAGGGCTGTGACAGGAAACTTGTTGCACAAGGCGAGATGATTGATAGTTCTCCAGCTTTGGGGAAAACTAGTTCCTTGGAATAAGAAACATCCAAGTCAATAGACTGATCAGGGCAGAGTGCCTAAATCTACAAGCTTGTTAAGGACTGACTAAAGCTAACATTGCGTTCACAAGCACAAAGGACAAGAATGGGCCTGAGTTCTGAATTTGTCTCCCAGAATTTTTGTGCCGATGAGTGAAAAAAACTCTCCTTTTCTGTCATGTGAGTGACCAACCCAATAGCCTAGTGTCAGTCATGTTTATTCTAGCTCCCTTTCTCTAGTCCACTGAGTCTTTGATAATTTTCTGCAAAAATGAATCCATTTTAGTAGGAGAGAGCTGCAAGAGGTCTCTGCCAGAGCCATGTTAGATGTTAGCAGTGTGGTTGGTGAATGGCAAGGCAAGTGTCTTTTTGTAAACTAAGGGCCTGGTTGAAAGTACATCTATGTGAATTGTCTTTGTGTCTGAACCAGGGGACTAGAAAGTGTAAAATGCTGAAATGAGGTTGGGATGTACATAATCTCTCTGTGCTGCTGCTGCAAGGGAAATCTGGGAACACAAGGCAGAAAGAAGCTCTGGCCCTTTCCCCGTTTGGAAAATTAGTGGATGAAGATCTCAAATCTTGCAGTTTAGATGCAGCTATTGAAAATCTTTGTTTTCTGTAATTGCCCTTACTGCCATAGCCCAGATGTTGAGTCATCTGATACCAGCAAGACTTCTTTTCCAGTAGCAGATTACACAGTATAATTAAAAGGAGATTCTGGTTCTTCTAGGCGGGTAACAGCATTTAGTAGCAGTTTGGCTCAGCACGAGCCCAAGGCCAACAAAGGACTTGGAATCTCAATCTGTCCCAGGATCATAAGTTTCAACAGAGAAGTGTGCTTATTCTCCTGTCCTTCAGGAGGATACCACTTGACACTCCATTGCAAATGGAAGGCAGTACTGGCTGCATCTCAGTGCTCATATGGCTGTGTTGATTGCAGCCCTGCAGGGCACAAGAAAAAGTGCGAGTTGTTGAAAATTAGCTTCAGGTCTTTCCAACCTGGCTTTGGAAGCTAGTGAGAAGTCTGACATGTGACTCATGTAAAATGTGTCTGCACTCATTCCTTCTCTTCACCAGGTTATGGACAGAGCCCTGTTACATTTGGATAACTCCTACAACATCCCCAATGTCAGCAGCGTGGGCATTGTTTGCAAGACCAACTTGCCTTCCAACACAGCCTTCCGAGGCTTTGGAGGGCCACAAGGAATGATGATTGCTGAGTGCTGGATGAGCAACCTTGCTCGGAAGTGTGGCCTGCCACCTGAGGAGGTACAGACCAACTGACACGTTTCAGGGTAGCACTTCCTTCGAACAAACTCTAAGAACTGGACACAACCACAGAAAGTTATTAAGCATAAGAACTTTTGCTTCATTTTTGCTAAGGCCTTAGCAGGAGCTCAAACTTTCGATATGATGGCTGTGTTATAGCATGGATCATCTTCTGCTTCATTAAATTCCCTCAGTAGCCTCAATTGTGTAACACCTGCTTTAAAGATAGATATTCAAAAAAAGGTCCAAAGGTCCTAGGTACCCTAATCTTGCTAACAACGTGGCTAAGTCCCAACCTCTCTTGAAAATTCCCAGCCTTAATGTCTTAGTCCCCATTTTCCCATAAACAGATATGTCTGTTGTTCTGTAGAGTGAGCAGAGGAGTACAGCTAGAAATCAACACGCTTCAGATGTCATCCATTAAAATGACCTAGTCTGAAGCATTAAACATCATGTCCTTTATATGTCTCTTTGGGAAGGTGCGGAAGCTCAATCTTTATCACGAAGGAGACCTGACTCATTTTAACCAAAAGCTGGAGGGATTTACTCTACGAAGATGCTGGGATGAATGTTTGTCAAGCTCTAGCTATCATGCCAGGAAGAAACTAATTGAAGAATTCAACAAGTAGGTGTTCTGGAGCTGTTTTGTTACTGAGTGCACCTTTTGCCTACTAACTTCAAAAATGGTCTTAGCAACTTGAGTGATGTGAAGTCAGACCTTATATTTGCAAAATGACTTCTAAAAATTTCTCTTTTTGAAATTTCTTCATGCTCACTGTGGAAATAAAACTCTATCAGTGAGCTGGTAGCTTAAATAAGGCAGGAATCAGACCTAGCACGGCATGATTTTGTAAGGGAGATGTTGCAAAGGAGAGGGGGACTTAAGTGAAGTTAGGTGTTTCAAATGGCTATCAAAGCAGTTTGTTTAGGCTTTCCACTGCCTTCGTCTTTTTTAGTTGTCTTGTGTATACAACTGACTAGTTAATAGTCCAGACAATTGCTTCTATAATAGCACCTTCAGTTCGGATTGCTTCTTGTTGGGACCCATAAACAAAGCCAGTCTTTCGTAAGAATTACTGATTAACTCAGTCTATATTTCATTCATCTATTTCATTTCTGCTTTGGTACCCAAGCTGTTGCATAGTATTGAGTTGCTGTTAAAGCCTCATGAGTATGTGAACAATGTTCTTTCCTTGCAGGCAGAATCGCTGGAAGAAGAGAGGGATGTGCATCATTCCTACCAAATTTGGCATTAGTTTCACTATCCCATTTCTGAACCAGGTCCGTAAGTGTCATTCATCTTTTCAGTAGAGAAGCTAGATTTATGCTGCTTCCCCCAGGCCCTCCTCCATTTGTAGCAAACTGAAGCTTTTCAGAGAAGTAGTAAATTAGTTAAGAAAGAGCACACATTTTCCAAACCAAAATGAGCAACAGAACAGTTACCAGTTTATACTGTCCAAAAGACACCACAATGCAGCTATATTTCCATAGTATTGTTATGTTAATTTCCCTGCCTTTTCCCTCTTCGTCAACAGTTGAAACATTTTTCCTGTGTTTGACCTGACTTGATAGACTGTCAGTGGTGTTAGCAAGTTCGGTGAAGGGTGCATCTCTGTTTCACAAGGGCACTTCACCTGCTTTCTAAGATGAAAATACTGACTGAGGTTTGTTATGTCATTAGAACTTCTAGTGAGTTGGTGAGACTAAGCCAAATTCACCTCAAGTGCAAACTAGTGGCTTTAATTACACCAAAGAACAACATTGGTCTAGTTCTTAATTAATTCCCTCTGTAGTTTGTACTGAAATCTGCTAAGTACTTCACTAATTCATTTATGATGACTCTTGGATTAATTTTTCCTTTTATAGGCTGGAGCTCTGGTCCATGTGTATACAGATGGCTCTGTGTTACTTACACATGGGGGGACTGAGATGGGTCAAGGACTTCACACCAAAATGATTCAGGTAATAACGAGTTTGGACTTAACTGAGTGAGACATCTTTTCAGGAAAATTATACCCACTCTATAGTATTGCCTCAGACATCTTGGCACTTCCTATATGTGCATGTGTAGGGTAGCAAATCATGACTAATTCCTCTTAATCGTGTCAGCAGCAGTGCTAGATTTCCAGACTATTATCACAATTGAGTACAAGAATTAGATTCTTTATCGTCTTACTCTTATTATATAAATAATGCAGGTTATGCTTATAATCTAACTTCTCTGGAAATTTCATCCCATAAAACTATAGTTTACATATATTTTATACAAAAATTAGTCATATAGCAAACATCTGCATATAACACCTCTGTAGTTAAAATGGCATAAGAGAGCAGCATTGTTTTGGCAGGGAAACGAAAGGGAGATCTAATAGGGCTCTTTATCCTCTGATTGTTATAATTGTTGAGAGAAGAATTTAGTCTCACAATAGTGAAATGAATGTCTGTCATTGTGGCAAAAGTGTACGTGTACATGCTTGCACGTATTTGGTCTCTGAAGGGCAAACTTAACAATGTTCTGGCTAGCTCTCAGTCACTGAATCAACTGAGCCTTCAAGAAAATTAAATTTAGGATGGCAGAGGGTAGAGGTTGCAGTGTGGATCCTAGCAGTGTAAGCAATGAATGATCATGGTCATGTATAAGAACAGCTGCTTACTGACTGTTTAACTTTGCTCTGCAGGTTGCTAGCAGGTCACTGGGAATCCCCACCTCCAAAATTTACATCAGTGAGACCAGCACAAACACTGTCCCAAACACCTCCCCAACAGCTGCATCTGTCAGTGCAGACATCAATGGAATGGCCGTCCATGTATGAAAACTGAGTTGTTTAAACTAGTGCGTTATAAGCTGGGACTCCAGAACATGAAAAGTTGATGTATATTTATCTGTTGCTTAAGGAAAATATAACCATCAAAAGGCAATGCCAGGATAATGATACCTTATAACTTCTTTACCTGCTATAACTACCAGCAGTGTTAGGTGATGAATGACCATATGTTCAAGTTGTTCAAAACTCTACTTCGGTCCTTTGGTAGTTCTGAATTGGAGTGTTCGTGATTACTCATAATGAACAGAACAAAGCATCTATTTAAATGACTAACTTCTTAAAATTAATGCAGCCTTATCTATAACAAGTGTATTGTGCTGCAAATATTAATAGCAGATACTTTGTGGGCCGTACTCCAGAACCAAAGACCTCTAAGAGTTAATACACTCAGAGCGAACATCCTTCTGTAGCAATGCTGTGGTCATGACTGTCTCTGACATGGAGGAGTTACCATGCTACACATATTTGTAGCATATGTGACTTTTCCATTGAAAAGAGGAATTTAGTACTGGTCATCCTCAGGTTTAAACAGGGGAAGTATAACCTGTAAAGTAGAAACATCAGACTGTTTTTATTCTCTGCACAGCTTGTTTGAGTAGGTTGAATTTTGGCAAACATTTTTTTTCCCAGTGTTCTGGGATCATCTTACTAGATATGCTATGACTTGGTACAGATAAAGTTACTGTATAAATGGGTGGACTTCTGATATTTTGTGTCATGGTCTAGAAAGTTCTGTGCTGTATTTCCTTCTGCTATCAGCACAGTCAATCTGCTTTAAAATCCTTTTCAGTCAACATTTCTTCCTATATAGCAAGACATCTGTTAGTGAACTTTGTTCCTTTTTATGATATGCCAAAGTCCTAAAGGCAATATTGATTTAAACAGAAGGTGCTTTGAAACTCTTATAGGGCTCTTAATACTATAAGCTGACTTTTGAAATCTTAAAATATTGTTTCTCTCTCTCTCTTTGTTTCTAGAATGCATGTCACACTATCTTAAAAAGACTTGAGCCGATCAAACAGTCTAATCCCAAAGGATCCTGGGAAGACTGGGTAAGCTGTTTGTATCTGTCGTGAGACAAATGGGCATTGCCAGAGATTGTTTTAATTGGCACACCCTGTATGCAGGTATATCCTCCAGGCCTTCTGCATCTCACTAGTGAAGATTTGCGCAAAGACAGTAAAACAGAAACCTGGCAAAGGGAGTAACCAAAGCTTGCAAGAGGTCACCAAAGCTTGCAAGAGGTCATCCTCAAAACATCAGTTATGACTTTAATACTGAGATTTCTATAGATCCTGGGGCCTGTCTATGATAAATTTGACCAAATAGAAGTCTTAAGTGGTTACATATATCTTTCTAGTCAGGCTACAGTCTTGGACAAGGAGAAACCTGATTTGTAGTAAAAGGATTCTGTGACAAAGACAAATGTTTGTCTGAGCTGCCATCCACCTCCTGCAGTGCTCCTTGGCTGCAGTATCTCTGTACCCTCAATAATAAGAGACTGGTGTGCTATAAGGCGCTCAGACCATTTTCAGATCCAAGCTCTTCTCTTTGTGGAAGGAGCTTTGACTTTGTGATTTGGAAGTCACTGTAGGATTTCCCCTGACCTCACTGAAGTCAAGACGACTTGTCAGTTTAACATTTATGCCTGTGGTTGAAAGTCTAACCTATAGCTGAGAGCCAAACAAGAGCAAGTCTTATCCCTCTGCCCGTGGGCAAGTTCTGCCCTTGATAGCTGCTGACAGGGCTATTTGAGGAAGCAGCTGCATCATGATGTTTCCCTTGGCACTGCTGGTGCTGGGCAGTGTGACAGCTGTCTGTCTCTGGACACCTTCTGTTCATGCTCTCCTGGAAATGTGTTCGAGGTAGCTATTTTGCAAAGACTGGTTGGACAATTACTGTTTTCAAACTCTTGTTCACTTTGCCAGATTAAAGCCGCCTATGAGAACTGCATTAGCCTGTCAGCCACGGGGTTTTATAGGTGAGTGAATATTCACACTGCAGAGGCACAGCTCTTGATTGCATTGACTGCATCCAGGGAAATTCTGGGAGGATTTACAGACCCTGTCAGCCTGTCACTACTCTAATGTAGGGCTACGTTCCCTTTCCTACCTAGAAATGTTAACCTGAGGTTAGCATTCTTCCTGGCTGGGGAGAATCAGTTTGTGATGGAGCACAGCTCTTTTGACCAAGTTCAGATCTCACGTAACTCTGAAGTAGATTTAATTTCACTCTGGCCAACCTAGATCTGAGGAGGCATAAATGAAATCAGAGCTTTGCCTGAGGCTCTGCTCTGTGTCAGTCTCATGACTTAGACTTGCACTAGAACCATCATGCAGGAAAAAAGGGGGCAGGAGTTGTCCTTGAGGACAAGGCTACTTATGGCAATTGGCTGGAGCACTGTCCTGTCTGTTGTGACATGAGCAAATACCAGTGTTTTCAATTTCACCCTCCCACTTTAAACTCTTGCTGGTTCCTGTGCAATTCTGAAATGCAGCACTTTTCTTGGTCAGGTTTACTGCTGGAGGAAAACAGTGATCCATCATCTTTGAGGCAGAGGTGCTGACATAAATAACTAAACATAGTGTTGAGGACTGTTTAGGACTAAAATACAATATGAGCTCATTTCTGTTGCATCTCTGAAATGTGTTTTTCTCTTAACCAAGTGACTGTCAGTATTTTAATAAACCAGTTTTCAGATAAAGTATAAGTAGCCAGATACAAAGTTTGCCATGAACTGTGCTTTAAAATCATTCTTAGCTTAATCCAGTTTCTGGTTCAACTTGATTATGCTCTGAAATGTAATGACCTCCAAGAAATGTTCAATTGCAAAAGATTTACTACTGAATTGGTGGGAATGAGTTTACAAAGTCATCACATGGGATTCATGGGAAAATAAAGATGGCTAAAATAGTGTGATAGTTTCAGAGCAGCTTTAGCAGATTTCTATTTATAGTTCTTTACACTTTTCATTTCTTCATGGGCTTGATGGAAAGGGTGAAACAAAAGTGAATAGAGATTTTGATAAGTTGCAATGTGTTTGTATTCATTTTGACTGTTCATGGAATGAAATGTGGCTTTCTTTTTCTTTGTATCAAGAATTCCTGACCTCGGCTACGACTTTGAAAAGAACGAAGGGAAACCATTCTGCTACTTCAGTTATGGTGTTGCTTGCTCTGAGGTTGAGATAGACTGCCTGACAGGTGACCACAAGGTGAGGGGTTCAGTAGTGAAATAGCCCTCTGTTTTGGTGAAGGAAACATTCACAGGGAGTTAGAACAAATATTGGGTGTCAGCCTGTTTCTAGCCCTGTCATTGGTCTGGTGTGACCTTCAGTAAATTTCTTAACTCCTCTGTTCCACAGTGCAACAATCTGTAAAGTATAATAAAACAATAATTATCTACCCTGCAGGGATATTAGGAGGCTTAATGAATGATTGCAAAAGTTATTGGATTTGCTCAAGTAAGAGCTAGCAGCACTGTGTTAGCACAAAAGAACAGAAACATTGGAACTAAGTTAATCATTAAAAATAGCACTGAAGACTTTTAGAAAGAAAGAAAAAAGAAAAAAAAAAAAATTCATCAGTATCTGACCTAGTTGGTTATGCTCAGGTACAGACCACTGACAGTAGCAGCTTGGGACTAATATAAATTTGGTCCATTAGATCTCTGGGGAAAACTACAGTGAATTCCTTTGATTTACTTTAGGGATGAACTCTGATTAAAAGTCAGTATGAAGAGTTGAGCTCAGATAGATTGTTGAACACTGGCTGAGTGTGGGTAATAGGTGGATGCATTACTCCTCCTCATACAAGACCATGGTGTACCAGTTTCAATGTTCTGTGCTGATTTATTCTTTATTTCTGCCTTTAGAACATTCGCACAGACATTGTTATGGATGTTGGTACCAGTCTGAACCCAGCCATAGATATAGGACAGGTAAGTGAAATAGTGTTGCTGTTTCCACCATGTTAAAGCACTCACATTACTCTCAGGCTTTTCTAGATGAGCAATTATCCCTCTCCAGATTGTGCCTTTGCAAACAGAGCATTTTAAATTTGGGTATCCAGTGAGGCATTTTAGGCTAGCTGTGAAAACCATTTTGACCTACATTTAAGTATGCAATAGGCACAGAATTATGTAGGGAGATATCCTGTTGGGCTTTTTTTTTGCCTTGGATATTAAGACTACAGGATATTGTCCAGTTACCACCACACTGAGGCTTTTCAGCAGCTGCCAAAGGAATGAATCCAGTTAACACTCACACGATGGAATATCTTCATCCCAGGCTTCATTTCTACCATGTGGCATGTGAGACTAAATCCCACACCTGATTTTTATGCTCCTATCTGTTAATACCAGGTCTCATTTAATTCAGTGGAAATTATTCTGTGAATAAAGAGTTAAGGTGGTAGATTCTGTCCTCAAGCTGTGTAGGGATCTCAGGAGGAAGCTGGACCAGTCACTTAGCTTGCAAATTCCCTAGGCAGGGACAAGCTTACTTCCATATTTTGTGCAGTAATAACCACAATGATACCTCTCAGCAAATAAAGGTAATAAACATAGGGTTCTTTGATATACCAAGAGATGAATCGTTAGGCATTTGCACATGCTTATCTAGCCATTTTAGCTCCCTTGCTAATTCTAGATGTTGATGTAGTATAACTCCAGTGAAACAGCTGCAGGATTTGGGGTTTATAGGAGAGCACAAGTTGCAGAGCTCTGCTGTTGTTAAAATAAAGCTTCTTTGAAAGTGACATTTTTTCTGAAAGAGACTTTTTTCTTTGGAAGTGGCCAAGGGGAGAAGGAGCCTTTCTGTCTTCACAGCCTGTCAATTTGGGTCTGGGAGTAAAGAGATGTGCTACAATGAGCCTGTCAGATCTCAATTTCCTGTGTCCTTCCATGAATTGCCACAGAGGATCTGGGGGCACAGGAGAGAGAGGATGTTGTATCACTGCAGGAACACAAGTACACAGAGCTGAGTTAATGAATGTTTGTGCTAAATCTTTAGACTGGTCTGCCTGTCAGATCTCTCTTTGAGCACAGAGAGCAGAGCTTCATGTACTGTTGTTCAAGTTCACCCTCCTCTAAAGAAGTCTTTAGTACTTGAATGGATGTGGGTGTGTTCTTGCAGGCATCTGTGCTGGTGACTTGAGAGTATGCAGTACTTAGGAAAGCATCTATACTGAAATAGAAAGCATTAAATAGTTTGTTTTCAGATATGTCATCTTCAGTCCTTTTAGTCATCTTATCCTTTGAATTATCAGCAAGTACAGCTCATTCAGTGTTAATCTGCATGTGAAGGAATCAATATTTTGGCACTGGTTTGTTTTTGTTTTTTTTTTCCTTGCTTCATCAGAAAATTTCTGTTCTGCATTAACAGCCTATCTGTTTGTGTGTATTTGTAAATTGCTTCACTTGCCAGGGAAATGCAGCCACATCTATATGGAAACACAGGAACTGTGCAAAGGTGCCAAGCTGAAGGGACAAGGACTCAGAGATGAAAAGTGGGAAATTAGGAGGGGAGGGTTGAAAACTCTGGTGGAAATTATTACTGTTTGTTCTTGGGCATGGAAGAACAACAGCAAAAAAATATAACGTAACCTTGTTTGGACGTATTTGTAGATAGAAGGAGCATTTGTCCAAGGCCTTGGGCTCTTCACCATGGAGGAGCTGCGCTATTCTCCTGAAGGGAACTTGTACACTCGAGGGCCTGGGATGTACAAAATCCCAGCGTTTGGAGACATCCCAACGGAATTCTATGTGTCTCTTCTCCGTGACTGCCCGAACAGCAAGGCGGTTTATTCATCCAAGGTATGCCTGTGAGATCTGCAGGCTTGTTACTGCTCTGTAACTCTGTGAAGATAAGTGTGATAAAGTAATGATGCGTATGTCTAAATAGTTAATCTTGTTATGCTGGCTTTATTCTGGGGTTAGGATGTTTTCCCATTTCCTTACCAGAAATATGTATGCAATCCTTTATAGTTAGGAAGAACTGAAATAACCTGCATGTTGCCACCCTGACTGTCCATTAGAGAGAACTGAAGTGGCTTTGCTGTGCCAGTTGTGCTGTAACAGAGGCTGCCAGCTCCTCACTGCATGTTGTCTCCCAGGCTGCCCTTCCCTGGCACCAGAGCCACCACTACAGATAACATTTCCAGCAGTGTCATTTCTCCACATCTGGTATATCAAGATCTTGTGGCTAAGGTTTTTTTTTTTCATGTTTTGCTCTCTTTCCTGTTTCACTGTGCTCGTGTCACCTTTAAAGATCCATTATGAATCCATGTGTCCTTCAGCTGTTCCCACTGCAGTCAGTGCTGTTCTCTGTGGTTAGTGAGGGCTTCACAGAGCAGGGCTGGATGTACAGCATCAATGAATTTGCTTCACTTACGGCTCAGCAGAGCATTTCGAGAGGCCACCCAGCATCCTTATTTGTATATGCCTGGCCTGCCTCCTTACAGTTTCCCAGTTCCCCTTCATCCACACAAACATCTTCATCAACAAGGAGAACTTTTTGGGTGATTAGTGCTGATGACAGAATTAAGAAAAAAGAGGCTGGCAGGGACTTCAGTACTAGATAATATCTGTGCAATCCCCAAGGGAGGCATTTCTGCTGGTTTGCAAGGACCTCCAGTGATGGAGCATCATGCTGTCTACGCAGACAACTTACCACTCCCTTATCTGAATTCCCTTTGCTGCAATTTTAGCACTATCCAAAAGGTTGTAGGAATAGGTTAGTCCCTTTTTCCTTCATAACAGCCTTGTTGTGTCAGAAAGCTTGTGTTTTCCTACTGTCTCTTCTTTAAATGGACTGGGAGTTGTTTTAGCTCAGTCTCTCCTCACTGATCACACCTGGTAGACTGGAGGCTGTTTTAGCTTTGTGTTTCCTTGCTGATCACATCTGATAGACTGAGGTTCACATCTGGAAGGCAAGGGGCTGTTTTGGCTTGGCCTTTCCTTCCTGGTCACGTCTAAAATATTGAAAAGTTACAAAGAAGGAATAAGGAATATGAACAATTCCTGACTGTCACGTAGGGCTTGCTTATATTTGTTAGCCTTATTTAGTATTTCCAGGGCTAGGACTGCTTTGGGCTGCAGGCTCACTCTTGCTTGTGCTCTGTCTAGGCTGTGGGAGAGCCACCTCTGTTCCTGTCTGCCTCAGTGTTTTATGCCATTGAAGATGCCATCTACTCGGCGAGGAAGGACTCTGGCCTGACTGAACCATTCAGACTGGACAGCCCTGCCACCCCAGAGAGGATCCGCAATGCTTGTGTGGACATCTTCACTAAAATGGTAACAGCTTCTGGTTTTTATAGTCTGCTCCCTAGCCTGCCTACCCCACATGGAAAGTGTGTACTGATCACAGTGACCCAGGTCTGGGATTAGGGCAGGATGTGGAGGCTGTGACCCTGTTTAAGCAGATGGTTTTTATTTCATGGGTGTTACCCTTCATTTAACATGCCACCAAATGAGAGGTGAATCCACAGACCAGCATTGCTAGGGCTCCCATAGCAGGAAGGGCTGCCATACAGTATCAGTGAAGTTGTAGTTCATCCCTCCATACTCCAAGTGCTGTCTATAGAACAAAGGCAGTGACTTGTCCTGATGTTCCTGACTATCGCCTCTTAGGGGATCACCACCACTAACATAACTTGCAGGTCCACTCTGGGGTTTAGTGGTGTCCCTCACGCCTTCAGCTAGAGCCAGGCACAGCCTCTAACAAAAGTGCCATGAGACAGACATCTCTGTGTTTTGAAAGACTGGGATATGTGCTCAGATCTTCAATGGTACAAAGTCACCTGAAAGGGAGCATGATGGGGCATACCAAACCCAGGCCAGGACATTCATTTGTTGCTAACTTAATTTTTTTTTTCCTCTTTACAGTGCCCTTCTGCTGAGCCAGGGACCTTTAAGCCATGGTCTGTGCGTGTGTAAAAGGGAAGTTTGAGGAGCAAACACTCCTCATAAAACTGAGCTTTCACCAGAGGGACCACAAGGCAGTAGGACAATAATGGAAAAAAAAATATATCTGAATTCATGTGGCTCATCCACTGATTCATGGAGCTTTCACATTTAATTGTCCAATCATTGTTTTCTCTAGGAGAGGGAATTGCTGCCAGATTACAGCTGTCATGTAGATTCAAATGAAGAGTAAGTGGAAGGTGATATTATCCAGGTGTAATTGAAAAGAATCTTTCAGGTTTCATTTATAATTGCTACAAGGATGGGAGACATGCCTAGTACCAGCCAATGTGAAATTGCTGAGTGGTTATTTCTTTTTTTTCTCTACTGTGGGGGAAAAATGGATCACCTTGTGATGCTATGCTGAGAAGGACTTAAATGCATTGAACCCAGACAAACAGTCCTCTAGTGGAGATGGGGGAAGGCATGAGAGGCACCAAGGGCTGGACCCTGCTGTGTCCCCTCTGCACACAAAGCCAGGTACACACTAGAGGAAGATGAGGAAGAGTTTTGATGTTAGCTAACAATGATGGTCTTACCTATGTAACAAGTGTGATTCACAGAATCACATAATATTAGTTATTGGAAGGGACCTCAAAAGATAATCTAGTCCAATCCCCCTGCCAGAGCAGGAACACCTAGGTCAGGTCACACAGGAATGCATCCAGGCGGGTTTTGAATGTCTCCAGAGAAGGAGACTCCACAACCTCTCTGGGCAGCCTGTTCCAGTGCTCTGTTACCCTCACTGTGAAGAAGTTCTTCCTCATATTTATGTGGAACCTCCTATGTTCCAGCTTGCACCCATCGCCCCTTGTCCTATCACTGGATGTCACTGAGAAGAGCCTGGCTCCATCCTCATGACACTCACCCTTTACATGTTTATAAATTCAGATTCAGAGGAAAACCCTAAAATGTGACCAATAGCTGATTTATCCTAAGTGAAATGACGATTGCTTTGTCTGCACCAGGGCTTTAGTGCATTTTTAGTTTATGTGCTACCTTGTCTTCTCTGATTAAAGATAAAAACTAGAGATACCAAGAAGACTTCCAGCAAGATGCTAATTCATTTGATATGCTCAGCCTTTTCCCCCCCATACCTCCACATCTTTCCTCCGTCTTTTAAATAGGAGAGGACATCTGAGAAAGGACCTTGGAGTAATGAAGAAAGTTACTCATCCTTGTTCCCAGTCCAGGCAAGGGACAGGACAGGGACAGACACAGCCTGGGATGAGTTGGCTCTGGGTGCCCTCTAGGGTCAGTCCCTTGCTGTCATGCTATGGCCTTGCCTTTTCAAGACAATTCTTAGTTTTGCTGAATGTAGGAGAATGGGTGTGTTTTGCTACAGGGACTGTTTGTCTAAAAAATGTGCTGTGTTGATGACCTCATGCCTTCTGGGTTGAATGAATTTTTCACGTTGGATTTAATACTGGGCATCCCTCTCCACAGGTTTTGTCACTGTCTCTAGATGATGTAAGCCATGTACTGTACCTGCCCATGTGCAAACTTTTATCCATTTCTCTGGCCCACATCTTTATGAAAATGGCCTTTTTCTATTTCTGCACTCCTAGGGCCATCAAAAAAAAAAAAAAAATGGTGCAAGAGGATGTAACTCCATTGCTTTATGTAAAATGTTGCTTACATACATCCTGTTTAAAATTGGCCTCCATCTTAGGACTTAACAATGTATACACAGTTTGAAATATTATTTGAAGCACTCCAGGGCATAAAGTTTGGAAACGTGTAGATTTATTTCGCTTAAAATATTATAGTTCTGCTATCTGAAAAATGGGCATTTGTATATGTGAGTTGCAGAAAGTATTTTGTGCCTGCTGGGCTTGCTATGTAATTGTTTTATTAATTGAAACATGATATTGGTGTTTCTTAAGCTCTGAGGTACTGGGCAAGAACAAATTTTTTTCTCCTGAGAGTTGGCAATATGTAAAAAAAACTCTTGGAGAAGAAAATGTGCTATTTTGTGTGCAAGAACAGCTATTGGAGCCTGTATATTCCTGTTCTTGCATGTCCAGGAAGGGATACAAAAACCAAAGTCTGTAATGTAGATCAGTATCAGCACTGTTTCTGTGGTGTTCTACCGCATGGGATCGCTGGACATGCTTCTTCAGACCAGGCTGAGAAGTACAAAAGAACATAATGTGTGTTAATGCAGAATGTGGGGAGCTACAGGCAGACTGTGATGCTGAGGAGCTTCTAGCATGGTCTCAGGAAAGCTGCCAGTGTTCAGGAGAGGACTGCTCCCTGTGAGGGTCCTGGGATATGATGGGATGTCACTAGCAGGATAAGTGCTCTTTATCCCCCGTGGGTCTGGGAGCACCTTTTTCATAACTTCAGAGTGGGTTTGCCATGTCTCATGTAGCCACAGTGACTGCCTGGTCAGGTGGAATTTCTAAAATTAGGTCTATTGGGTCTCTGTTTTGTTATTTACTTTGTGCATTCATTTGATGGGTATTTGCCACGTTCTGCATACATACCATGGTCAGAGAGGGCTAGTTCAGTGCACACCTTACCCTCTGGAACAATTATTGCTGCAGTGTCAGTGATCCACTGTTTCCCAAGCCCCAGTCCTTGCCCTCAAGCCCCTCCCAGCTCATGGCCCTCTTACTACCCTTCCACAGCCACTAGCTGATGGAAGGAGGAAACATGTTCCTTTTGGGGTCCACTGGAATTGAATGTAGATGATATCAAACACCTGAGGAGGGGGGAAGGCAATGGTATAAAATCAGGGTCACAAAGTAATTACAGAAACTGGTTTTGAGGGTGTAGGAAAGAGACACTTGGAGACTAGCATGAATTTTTACAGAGAGATCAGTGTAATACTTGGCTGGGCTGCGAGTGTGACAGGGACCCTAAGAAACCCCAAACTGACATTTTCATTTCTGATAGTGTCTTCACATTTCATACATTGCTTTCCCATGGAACTAAGTGCCAGATACCCTAGGGAAGGACTGGGACCTGCTGTGGAGGGCTGGGAGGAAGAGATGATACTGCTATAGGATAGGATGACTTAAAATGTGGTCTGCACTACAAAGCTGTCCGAGAACAGATCTCTTGCTGTGCGTGCACAGCACTGTCCTCTGCCATGTGCTGCCTCAGCTCTCTTCACGCACAGCTTGATGGGATTGCAGCTTGCAGTCGCTGAAGGGAAAGCTACTTACGAAGATAAAAATGTTCCTTTCCTAGTACTTTTCAGTGAAAACCAGCATGGATGCATGACTCTAATGTTAGGACATATAATTGGAAATTTGCTGCTTCTTTCCTTCCAGAACTGTATCCTCAGAAGAGGAACTATGCCACCTTGCTAGACTGTGAAGTATTACGCACAATAACAGCACTTAAGTACTAATTGCTGTAGCTGGGTAGTTTGTGGGAGGCTGAAAGAAGGCCATCTGATCCGATGTCTTAATACTATAATTGCATGGCCTTCGATGAGAGAGGGAGGCCAAGTTTTCAGAAATTGTTTTAGGACAGTTCTAATCGACAGCTTTCACTACTGTTCTTTAATGAGCATTGTCAAATCAATGTCTTTGTCACACAAACGTATGCGGAATTCTCTGTGAATGTCACAACATTGCAAAATAAAGCTAAAAACTATTCTGGAAAATAGTATGCTATTGTAAAAGCCTGTCATTACTGGAAAGGTGGGCAACTTCAGCTCATCCTTGGTGTTTGGCAAGGATGGACCCTTCCCAGAGGCTGCGAGGCAGGCCAGCTCAGTGGCCAAGCTGGGAGAGGGTGGATAGTTGCTCCAGGCTATCTAGCTGGACACAGCCAAGTCCAAAGGAAAGCAGAGTCCTTCATGCTGCTTTGCCAGGAGGAGCTTACAGTAGCCACATCATGTTTTCCACAGCAGCACAGTGATGCATCCTGATGCTTCCAGCTGCCTCTGCTGGGCCCATCAGCTGCAAGACAAGGTGGAAGATGGGCTGTCTGCATGGTATGGCTGCTACCTGGTCCAGACTGACATATCTTCATCTTGCTGCTGGTACAGGTGAAAGATAGGCTTGGCCCATTTAAGTCAGCCCAGTAACCTCACTCAAAATTTGTGATTGGAACAAGCATCGTGCTGTGTCCCTGGGGCTCTCTTGAGCCTAAACATGCAGGAGAAACTAGGAAACAGTTCACACAAAACAGATAAGACCAAAAGATGGGCAGAGACTGGCCTTCCCATAGCATGGAGGATTGGGAACCCCACCAGTGGTTCCCCAGGAGGGTCTGCCACCCTGTCACACCTCTTGTGCAGCATAGACACCAGGAGACATGCTCATTTGAGAGCGCTTCTTTATCTGTGTGGGGAGATTTGTCATGGAGAAGGCATTGCCAAACCTCTTGGCCCAAAAGGCAGCCCAGAATATGAAAGGGCAGTGCAGGCAGAGTGTATGAGGATGCTGCTGCGGGTCCAACCCCACCTACTCCGAAACATGAGGCTTGCTGAGAGCAGTTTACCCCATCGCAGTTCACGCAGTTTTCCAAGCCCCAATGCCATGTGTCTCCCTGGCTCCCACTCCTGCAGTATTTAAACACAGTTCAGCCACATGAAGAGCCTTGATAGCCTGTCCCTGGCAGCGGTCCGTCCCAGCTCTCTCATGTGCCTTTTGGGGCTATGACATGGCCATGGACGCAGCTGTGGAGCAAGGGTCTGTCCATGACCCAGACGGTATCTTGAAGCTTTTGCGTTTGGTTTAACGCGCTCTGACGCAGTCCCTCCAGCTGGGGTATTTCTACCAGGTCTCTGGGGTGGTGAGGTGGTCTGATAGAAAACTGTTGGAAAATGGGAAAGCAGAAAGGTCCCAGCGGTAGAAATGAGCCAGTTGCTTCTTCTGTTGGAGGGACAGCTCACTGAACATCTGCTCTGATAACCAGCTGTAGGTCCACTGCACTTGGGTGTCGGTGAACTCGGGGAGGAGGTTGTCTGCAGGCAGCCCTGCCCGCTGCAGCAGATGACCCAGCTCCTGCCTGAGGAAGCCAAACATCACCACGTAGTCATACTGGATGAGACAGGGCCAGCACAGGCTGACAAGAGGCTTCCAGCTCACGCTGGTGTTGTCCTGTCTGTTGTCTAAAATGTCCTGAACAAAGCTGCTGAAGGATGAGCTGCTGCCCATGCCTTGCATGAACGTGGAGATCAGCCTCTGGAAAGGGTCTCTGACAAACAGCACTTTGGTGTAAGACCCTAACATGGCCTCTATCGCTGTCAGGTTGAACTCGCTCAGCTGCGTCTCCAGAGCGTGATGCCGAGGGTAGGGAAGTGGCACTGAGTGCGTCACATTTTCTGTCTCCTCTAGCTTCTCCAGAAGCTGCTGCCATTCCTCCATCCCTGTTGATGGCACTTGGCAGTAGAGAAGGTCCAGCTTGGTGCTTACCCTCAAACTTGAGAGCAGGTAGGCTCTCCCTTCCTGGCTCCTTGGAAGAGTGGGGACTTTGCCTGATTGGCTGCAGAAAGCTCTCAGTCTCTTCTTCCTGAGCTGCTGAACGTGAAGGAAGGTGTCCAGTGTCAAAGTGAAGCTCTCCTCCACCTTGGGGGCCAGGTCACCTGTGGAACACCGTTTGAAGAGGGGGGTGAGGAAAGCCCATAGCAGACCTCTGCTCTGAGCCAGCACACCAGTGTGGGATGCTGTGGCAGGCTCTTTTCCAGTTATTCCAGTGTGGAAAGGATATGACATGAATGAAGAAGATGGATAGGAGAGGGGAGACCAGCCTTGCCTGGCAAAGAGCTCAGTTTTGCTGGAGAAACAGATTTCTGTCCTCCTTAACATGTGAGCTCATGGACATTCAGATGCTGCTTTCCCCACACTGCTGTGTCTGAGCACTGATCTCGACCATAGCTTTGTGCTGTGGACCCTGTTCTCCCCTAAATCATAATTTTTGCATTTAACTCCTCTCTTTTGACTGAACTTAATTGAAGTGAGTTTACCAAAGAAAGTCAGAAATATTCTGAGAGACCAAGGAGTGGTAAATTGGTTTGTAGCTACAACTACACCCCCCCTGCAAACCCTTTTGCATCTGTTAATTGGCTAACATCAGCTATCAAATATACGTGAAAGCAAGAGATTATTCTTAATGTCTCAGGGCGATTTAGGAATCCAAATGACGTAACTTCTTGCATCACTTTCGTATGCAAATTTTTTCTCCTGTAGATAAAAAGGCAAAAGCAAATAAAAAGCAAAAAGCAAATAGAAGCGAGAAGACAACAAATATAAAAGTCAAAAGCAAATAAAAAGTCTCTATGGCAGTCAGTTTAATTTCTCACGTTTCAGCTTTGCTTCTTTCTCTTCTTATTTTTGATGTGAAGAGGCTGCAGTGAGTTTGAATGCAAAGGATGAAAGCCTGCCTTGCTACTTTATTTTTTTTTTAACAGCAGCACACATCTGCCTCGCCTGCTCAGTGCAGGCATTTGGCAGCCCTGGGGAGACAGTTAGTTTGATGGTTTCTGCTGGGTCCTTGGGAAGTTAAATATTTCCCACTGATTCGTGGAGGCTGTCTCATGGGGAAGAGAAGCACAGTTAAAATCAGGAAAAGGACACTAGGAGTGCAGGAAGAAATGCAGTGGTGCCAGAAGCTATGCTGGGCTGCTCTTCGACTCGCCCAGCCCCAGACCAACAATGACCACAAAATCTAGTGATGACTTTGCCCTGGATTGACTGGGACTGGAGGGGAAGGACGTATTTTTTAAGTGAAAAAGGCATTAATCACTGATTTCCCTGCTCCCTCCTGCCTCCCAAACAGCATTTCACCTTTCCCAGCAAAGGTTTTGGGAGTTACTGCCGGCAGTCTGACACCTGGTTTCCCCATCACACCTGAGATCAATGACCCCATTAAGGACATAAAGCTGCAGGGCCCCACAGCAAAGGCTTTCTCCCCAGGTTATCCTGCCCCTAGTGCTGTACAAACAGTATTTTCTGTGCTGTAGTCATTTGCCCACCAAGAACCTCCAAAAAACCTTCCCCCCGCAGCACTGAAACGCTGCCAACCGTGTCGAACTGCCATGGTGCCCAGGTGTTACCTCCTTGGTCAGGGGCTGGGCTCCGGAGAAGCAGCCTCCAGCTCAGGAAGGTGGCAATGCCCAGGGCAGCCGAGATGACGAGGCGGGGAAGGAAACGCATGTTTTGGGTGCCGCTGCGGCGCTGGGAGCTGAACACCGTCCCGGGGAGCAGGTAGGGACCTGGAGGAAGGGTGTCAGGGAACCTCCTGTGTTTATTTAAGAGGAAACACACCCAGAGCTGGGTTAAAGTACTGTTTGGGCAGCAGCTCCGAGAGGGGCAGGGAAATGGCCTGAGGCACAAAAGGTGCCTCCTGCCCTGTGTTTACAACATGAGGTTTTTAAGGATGAATCTGCCTTTTTATTAGACATTCATGCCACTCCCAGCACTCAGCCATAGTAGATGGCTGCAGTCCCTGTGAGAAATGAGCTGTGTACCCATGGTCCCATGCAGGGTCCTGCAGGGCCAGGTGGGGTGAATTGTCCCCAGTCCCCTGGTAACACCTTGTTCTCTGCTGGCTTTGCTGCTTGGTGAAGCGTTGCTCAGTATAAGGCTGCTGCAGGGAGTGGCGTGCCCTGGGACTGGGGCTGAACGTGCAAGTACTGGGTCACAGGTCCTGCCTCCGTGCTGCTGGCGGGTCTTTCAAGGCAGAAACTGGGGCTGGAGAGGTGACATGATGGGACACATCCAGCGTCACATGGCAGGTCCATGAATAACCAGGGACTAAGCACTGAGCTGTTGTCCATGACATTTTTACTGGGGACTGCTTAAAATTAGTGACTGCTGCCTGTTTTGTGAGAGAAGCCAGAGACCCCAGGCAGAGCAGAGGCCCCATTGTATCAAAAAGGGAGCGCACACACATGCAGGCAAGCGACACACGTGCTCCTCGTCCCCTTCCTCAAGCAGCCCTAGCCTGCCTGGTGAGGGTGACAACCATGAAGTTCCAAGGCAAAGGGGACTGCAGCAGCCTGGAGAGCGTGACCCGCTCCCATCCAGCCCCATGGGTATCACAGCTACAAAGACTTCAAAACTGGGGAGTGATTATTTACAAATTGCCTTTTTATGGCGAGAGCTGCCACAGCAGTGTCCCTCTGCCAGCCAGCCCGTGGGCTGCCACATGGCAGGGATGTGATCCGGCTGAAACACCCTGCAGCTGCAGGGGCTGCAGTGGCCAAAGGGGAAGGGATCATTGCCTTGAAGGTCAGCGAGAGCAAGGGAGCAGCACGCTGGGCACACAGAGCTGGCAGGTACCGAGCCAGGTGGTGCCCAGCCAGCGTGGGCACGGGGGCTGTGTCGCATGGGGGCTTGCCTGTGAAGCAACCCTGCGTGGTGGAAACCCACCTCCCAGGAGGTCTCGATGGAGCCCAGCCTTGTGCCACGGGTGAATTTGCTCTTGTTTGGACAGCCGTGATTTTCCCACCAGAGGGTGCTCTGCGCCCAAGAAACCCACAGAGTCGGGCGACAGGCGACCCTTCCCCGTTGCGCTCCAAAGAACCAACTTCATGGCCTTCATGGCCACATTTGCAATTTTTCAAGTCTGCCGAGTCTCCTTCCAGCCCTGGGAAAGCTGCTGGGACTCTGGGAAAGGCTGTGAAATGCTTTTCATCTCTCAGCGAGGAGGATTTTATTACTGTCGCCAATGGGATTCTCACGTTGGGAGGTCAGGTCTTGTGCTTGGACGCCACTGCATGTGTCACTGCAACATGTCCCCCCAAATTTAAGAGCAGCAGGATACAGCCCGAGGTTGGGGTGTGCAGGGGCAGGAATGAATGGCCACCCTTTGCTTCCTTCCCAAGAGAAGACACACATTTTACTTCTAGCTGCAGCACCGTGCTCACCCCTCCCAGCCCAATGGGTCTTAGGGCAGGAGGATGCCTGAGTGAAGGATAAATAGAGTCATAGAACAGCCTTGGTTGGAAAAGACCTCTAAGATCATCAGGTCCAACCATTAACCCAGCACTGCCCAGTCACCACTACCCCATGTCCCTCAGCACCTCACCTACACAGCTCTTAAATCCCTCCAGGGGTGGGGACTCCACCATTGCCCTGGGCAGCCTGTGCCAGTGCCTGACAACGCTTTGGGGGAAGAAATTGTTCCTAACATCCAATCTAAATCTCCCCTGGCACAACTTAAGGCCATTACCCCTCTCAATATTAACTTAAAATAAGTGTTTCCTATGTTACTGTAGTGCTGACCACCCTAAAAGGGCTGCAGGATCCTTTTTATTAGTGCTCTGCAGTAAGGTTAATAAATAACAGGGCAGAAGGAACTCTGCAAGTTCTTTGAGTTAAGCAGGTGGCAGCAGCATGTGTCTTCCTGCATTAAAATATAAAGTTTCAGCAGGGACTGTCCCAACATCTGAAACTGGCAGGGAGAAACGCAGTTTATTTTTATTTTACAGTCATAAGGCAAAAGCAAAGAGATGCTCTCTGTCTGAGGGGCACAAAAAATAGTGAAAACCCCCCTCTGCTTTGCCTTGCAGGGAAACAGGACTTAGAAAGTTACATCAGTATGGGTGTCCTCAGAGGAGCACGAGATACAGTGTCCGCTGTGCCTACATGATGTGCAAACAGGAGGAAACTGCTCCTGAGCTGCCTGGGGCTGGTTTTGGGGAGCAGCTGCTTTGCCATGGCTGCTTCAGCTAAGGGGCTGCCCCGGGGCTCGTGCTCCAAGTGCACATTCCCCTTTGTTAGCAGAGCGTAACTGGTTAAGTTCATTAACCGGAGGTCAAACTAAGCCCTGCCCATCAGCTCCGTGGGGCCTCATGGGTGTTAGCATCCCAGCACCACGCAGATGCCCGCGTGAAACCCATGTGGTGGTCAACATCTTCCTCCCAATCAACAGCAGTGCTAACAGCCAGGGGGTGAGAGGGTCCTCGCATAGCTTGCACTACCCCATGGCTGCAGAGCCGCCTCCCAAATACGCCCAGGGCTGCTGTGGGGGAGGGTATGGGGAACCTCTCATCTCTTCAGCTAACTTATATATGCCATTTAAATGGTGAACGCTGTGATGTTTTTCCCCAGGTTTTCTTACTTATTTTTATTCCCAGTGCTGAAAGCTTTCCTCAAGTGTCTGTGGACACTCTTTAAATTCAAACTTAATGCTAGACTTTCCTTACTCATCTTCCATGGACCTCTTAGAAGGGGTCAACAAGCCTGAAACTGCAATTCTTGAAAGGAAAGGCTTCCTTGAAGGGAAGCAGCACCCTTTTTGGGAGCAGAGGATGAGCCAGGCATGGAAACGCACTTGCATCCTACTATTTAATGCAATTACACGAGGGAATTTATTAGTGAATTCATTTGAAGCTTCACCTTATTTAGAACTCTTACTGCCATGAATGTGAGAAAAAGTTATTCTCCTTTTCCTTATACCAGCAATAGGATCGCCTGAATAAGGATTTCCAGATTTAGCCTCGCCGATGGCTCAAACTGGATTGCCTTGGGTTCCCTTTTTTTCCTCATAGGACGCAAACCCTTTGGAGATATTCTTATATGTTAATAAACATCCTCATCTTCAGCCTTCCCGCATTCCTCCTACACTTCCAAATTTTGCAAAGTATTGTCTTGTGTGACCGTGACCTGCGAGCACTGGTGTGCCGGTCCCCCCCCTTGTTCCTCCTCACACCCGCCTGCGCTTGTGGGAATGTGAACTTTGCAAAGTGATGGCAAATGCTGTCTCATTCAGTGAGGGATGTTTTTACATTGCGAGTAAAGGAAGAGCAGATACAAAACCTTCTTCTCCTGCTTCTTGTTTGGAAACTCAGGTACGACGTCTACGTTTTGCATGTGAAATTTGGCCCGTCGCTCAGCAGAAACACGGGAACAGCTAGAGGAGGAACAAGGTGCCCTGCTTCCATAGCATCATTTGATGTGGGAAGAGTCTCTTGCGTTCGGGAAGGATGGTCCTGAGTGCAGGGCTGCCGGGCTGCTGGCTGGCAATGCATTCCACCGAGGGGAGGGGGATTCCTCAAAACCGAACCGACAAGTTGAGTGGGGAGCAGTGGGTATTTGTGGATAAACTGGAGGTGTTGCAAGCTGAGTGGGTGGCCTCTTCTCCATCACACCTCCTGATTCCCTGAGCTCCTATCCGTGTGCTTGTGGAGAAGCTCAGCTACCTAGCTTGCTTCAACACCGAGGCACAACTTACCCCATCACCCGCCCACAGGACTGTCGTAGTCACAGGGGCTGCTCGGCACGAGGTTCAGCACTTTAATGCATGAACCAGAACGCGTCTGTAAACATCAGCTCCTTTAGTCTTGTGGTCATTTAAGAGATTTGACCAAAAGCATCTGTTCTTGGTTGCTTCCTGGTAGGGAGGATTTGGGATTTTCTTCTATCTAGCTCCTGACAGATGTGGGCAGCTGTGGGGTAAGCAAGTCTGCCCTGCGCCTATATCCGTCTCCTCCAGTGCTTCCATTCAGCGCTGCCACTGAGCTGCCAGTGTTAGTGGTGGGTTAGAAAGGTGTCCTTCTGCGTTGGACAGAGAGCACCAGGCTGGCTTTAGACAGACAGGGAGAAGCTGGAGGCTACAGGGACTGTCCCATGCAGCAGCATCCTGGGAGCAGCCAGCGCTGGACCAGAAATAGTTACACAAGGCAGAAAGGAAAAGCAAGCAAGTTCACATTGCACCCAAGGAGTGGAGCAGGTAGGACAATGTTTGGAGTGGTTGTACAACTCCAGTGCTTCCTGTTTTCCCGTGGGCAGGAGCTGTGATTGTCACTTCTTATTCAGCTCCTCATCCTGGGAGGAAGACGGTATCGGGCTGTCCGGGGCAGCAGGATGTTTATGTGGTAGGCTGAGTCAAGGTGCTGCTTTTAATACTCACCAGAGCAGAGCCATTGGGGGAAATGTACATTTTAGATTTTTATTTTTATTTCTTTTTTAAAAAAAGCTCATAAACATCCAAAGTGCTTTGCAATTGCCATGTGGGCTGCATGGCTCACTGCCAGCGCTGAGTGTAATTTTTTTCTAAGGCTATTACACAAGGATTTTACAAGGTGCCATGAACTATTGGTAATTTGGGGAGGATTCGTGTAATTAGTGATGCTATATTGAGAGGCTTTGCTTAATTACTATGCAAGCTGTTAAATTTCACATATACTCAGCTGGGCCCACACCAACATGAACACCTAATGGTGGTGGAGAGAGGCTGAGGCAGCCATGCAACCTTTGCTGTGTGCCTGCCCAGAGGACACCTCTCTCCCTCCTTTATACAAGGGCATTTTCCTGGGAGAGGCAGACCAGGGGACTCCATAACCATGAATGTCTTAAAAACTAAGGGGATTACAGTCATCATCTCTCTATAATAGCAGAAGTGAATCCCATGAGGAAAAAAAAAAATAAATAAAAATAGGGTGTCTTTGGATTCATGCGTGCAGGGGAAGGATGCTCATGGGACTAGCGGCCATCACCTCCATCCCATCATCTGCCATGGAACTACCACCCATCACCTAGATCCCAGCATCTCCTTATGGAGCTTCACGGTGCTGCCCAAACAGCATAGGACCTTTTACTGTCAAGCATTACTCTAACCAGATCCCAGTCTTGCTTTGCATCCCAAGCACCTCCTAGCTTCCTTTCTCTTCCCCTGACTGTTAAAATGCAGTAGCACCACAGAGGCTGGGGAGAAACCCGAAGTGTTTGCAGACAGACCAGGCAGCGCCTATGTGTGAGTGGTAATTTGGAAAATCTAGTCCTTCATCATTTCTTTCTCATTTATTATTTCATCCAGACGCTTCTCTTTGGACCGCTCTTCCCTTTGGGACCAGAGTAAGAGAGGGCTCCTCAAAGCATTCTCAGGAGGCACTTCACGCCAGTGACATGGGTGCAAAGCCTGTGCTTGATCTTCAGCTTCATGGAGATGGTCCTTTTTTTTCTTGGGTGGCCACAGTGGCACTGCTGGGGGCTGCATAGAGGGGATTTGGGTCTGAAACATCTCAGGACCTCCTAGAAAAGAGGTGGTGGTGGTGAAAAATGTTGGGATGGCGGGAAGGAAACCTCAGATGTAAAACACCCCTCATTGGAGCCAGACTTTGATCTCCCTCTTGCAGTCTCTGAATGAAAGGAAGGTGGGGCTGGCAAGAGATGGGCAAAGCAAGATGGGATCTCACAGGATTTGGGCTTGTGTCTCCCATGGGTCCTCTTTTCCTGAGTCTCGGCTCCCTCACTGCAAAACAGGGACCCCTTCTCCCAGCTTCACATCCTGCACTTGCCCCATTTTTGGGGGGAAGCATTTTATGTTTTCCCCTTTTTGCCTCATTTTTTGGTGCCACTGCCTGGCCAGCCAAGGAAGGCTCTCATACACTTCTGTTGCTGGACATGGGGGATCATTTCTCAGGCAACTTTTGACTCAGGGACTGGCTTTTGCTGATGGTCCCCGAAAGCTGAGCTTGTTCAAGGGCACTCTCAGACACCTGCCCATTGGTCCTGGCCTCTTGCAAGGGAGCGCTGCCATGTTACACCCCTGGCTATCACATTTTCTTGGTTGCTCGTTGTTCCTATTATCCATACGGTAACTATTTAAGTATTCAGAGATCTCTCACTTTTTTGAGCAGCTTTCAGAGGAGGCAGCAGCATGGCTCACTCGGGCTATCTCCACACCTGACTTTGTGGGATGTTATTTCTGATGGGCGACGTTTTCGGGAACTCTGGAGTCTCTGGTCCCGACTGTTTTACTGTACCAGAAGTGGCAGGGGAAAAAGGGTTTAAGGTTTGTTTGTTTTACTTTTTTGTCCAGACAATAAGCCAGCAAATACTCCCAGGTTGTTTATATTTGGATAAGGCTGCTCTGCGTCCTGTGAAAGGAAAATGACACATCTACCTCTCCTGGGGAGAGACAGTGTGGGACAAATGGACCTGGCTGCAGGCAGGCACGGCTGCCAGAAGCCTCTTGATGCCACTGGTGTGATGCACGGGGTGGCCTGGGTACTTCGGTCCAGCCAGGGAGGGCACGGCAGGGGCATGACATCATGCCTGTGTACCCCATCCCTCACCAGCCCTGAGCATCATGCCTTCCCCCAGCGAACGGGATTTAGCTGCTGCAAACAAGGCTGGTGGCAAAGCTGGGGCTGAGCTGGCATGGATCGATGCCCAGCCCCTTGCCTTGACATGAGCCTTGTCTGAGCATCAGCAACTGCAGGATCAATTTGGGGGTACACCACTGTCCTGGTTCGGCTAGGATGGGGTTGATTTTCCCCAGCAGTTGGGAGGGAGCCACAGCTTGGCTATTCCATCCCATGCTGATGTCATGTCCGGGTGTCCAGGCAGTGCAGGAGTGGCTTTTGCCCGGGTCTGTCCCCTTGTGCTGTGACCGTGCGGTACAGCTCTTGTTCTGTACATTGTTATCACTGTGACTGTTGGTGTTGTTGTTCGGTTTGTTGTTGCTACACTGCTGTATTAAATCTTCCTTATCTCAACCCCAGGGTTTGTATTTTACTCCCTGTCCCATCCCCATCCAAGGGTGGGGGAGGGGCAGCGGCAATGTGGTCTCGGGTCCCGGCAGGGTCTAAACCACCACAACCACATACAGCGTCCCTGCTCAGTGACACCCACCCAGGGCAGGGTCTCGTGAACGTGGGAGCCTCTCACCCCACGTCTGGCCGTGCAGAGCAGAGGGATGCTCTGCCCTCCTCTCTATGCTGACGCGTTCCTGCAAACCAAACACATACCTGAGATGTTTTCACAGGAGCTGGGCAGCACTTCATGGCTAGGCACAAATGGGAAGACTATAAACACACCCCAAAACATTTTTCTTTTTTTAATTTATCTTTTAAATTACACACTTGCGTAGAGAACTATCAGCTTGCCTGACAGAGAAAGGTCAACAAGGGAAAAAATACATGACCCTGAGGCCCCACAGCACCATTGGCGCTGAGACACGTCAGGAGAGAGGAATTTTCTTGGCCAGGGGGATCCAGCCCTGTTCCACCACCATGGAGCCTCAGCAGCTCCCTGGGAAGCTCTGCCGGCTTCACCCTGGGGCAGGCGCTTTGAGAAAGTGCCAGGAGCTTGCAGCTCCAGTGCCGTCTGTAGCTCCAGCTCAATCCAACATCCTCCTTCTTGATGTCAAAATTGGTTAGAAATTTTTTTTTTAAATTTCCTTGGGGTTATTTTTATCTAAAAGGGAAGAAAAGAGAAACTTACTTCTCTTCCTATTGTTGTGTTTGTTTTTTTTTTCCCCCAGTGTTTTTGGATTTGGGAAGGAGGAAGAAGGGAAATGACTTTCCTCCCTCATTCAAAGCTGGCAGATGCAGGCCAAAATTGCCTCCTCCTCCCATTATTTTACTTTTATTATTAAACCTTACCTAACTTTCTGTAAATTGGGCATTTCTGTGGATATTTTCATTCTGTGAAAAAAAACAAACTCTCCCTTCCTTCTCTGCTCTGAGGAGCCTACATGGCAGGTATGGGTCAAGGAAATTTCTTTCCATGAGTTAGGGCTTTGATGGGCCCACCTGGGAGTACCTGGGGAGACAGGAATGTGAGAGCCCTGCACTTCTGTCACTCCTGTTTACCCACATCTTCATCTGTACATCTCAGTTGACAAGAAGGGTTCCCTCATTGCAAAATCTGCCATCACCCTGCTACCGACCACCCTGCTAGCCACCTCCACCACTCTATGAAGGTTATCACTTTTGGTGCCTGGCCTTGCTGCTGACAATGGCACATGAAATCCTCCTTGGTGGTGCCCCCTCCATTTTGGGGTGCAGTGATTGCAGCATGGCAATGTACTGTGTTAAATGACATTGATTTAAATATTATTTTTCTCCCCCCTCAAATGGTTGTTCTCAAACAGTTGTGACAATTTTATTTGCAGGATCACAGTTGTCTCCCTGTAGGTGCTGAGGCACATTTGATTTCAGTCTCTACAAACAGGCTGGAGACAAGGGAAGTGGCTTCTTGTCACCTGCAGCACCATGTTTCTGCAGAACACAAAAATGATGTTATAAATGAAAGGGCTTGGAAACACTGAAAAATTACTTAGGAAGAAAAATCACACCAATGAGCAAATTTTCCCAGAATTAAAGCAGCAGCAGAACCTGGCAGTTTTGGTCTGCAAAAGCCCAAAGGATTTCAGCTATGCTTCCTAGTGAAGGGCATAAAATGCGGCAGCTGTTAAATGTCACGCTCTGGTGCTCCACCTGCCCCGTGTGCTGAATTCAAAAGCAGGCAATGAAACTCTTAACTAACAGGGCAAGAAAGGTGTAAAATGGACGACCAGAGACTTCCATGCTTGAAGGAAAGGTCCAGGAGGGGCCAATGGCTGTTTCACTCCAGCAGCTGACTGACTCTACAAGCCTTTGTCTTCCTCTACACCTATTTCCACTGAATGCAGCAAGTGGAAACAAATCACATTTTGGAAGCTCTTTTGCTAAGTCTTACCAAAGATGCTGTGGCGGGTGTTGCCTTTGGGAGCTCATGACCCCAACCAGTCCTTGCACCCTGTTTGAGCATCCTCAGCTGTTTCTGCTGGCAAAGATGAAGGAGGCAAAGTAGATGGGTGATGGAGAGCTGTCCTCCCCTGTGCGAGCCCTACACCCTGCACCAACCTAGGAAAGGCACCTGTTATCAGGCACCTAACTCTGACTTCAGCCCCCAAGGGAGGGCAAGCCAGCAGGGAACAAGCCAGCAGGGAAGTGGTGGGAAGATGCTGTAGACCCTATACCAAAACAGTGCTTTCAGCAGCTGGGTGGTGGGAACTGGCATCGAAATTCTGCCCCAGCCCTGGCCCTTGGGGTTTAACTGGAGCAGAGCACTGAATTGCCTCTGAAGATCTGGTTCTCGGTTCCTTCTGAGGCTTTTTTAGACCCTTGCCTGGTGATTTGGCGGTGTTCCAGCACATTCCCACTCCTTTACTCCTTCCCTGGCAGTCCATTTGCAGAAGACCATGCTGGTGTCCCAGGAGAGCTGCCAATGCCAGCTGCCTCTATAAATACTCCTGCTATAAATTCAGAGACCTCAGTGCCTGGCAGGCACAGCCCTGCCTCCGATCACTGCGGCGTAGGGTGCCGGGCTGGAAACTCAGAGGCTACGAGCACTGCCACACAGTAAAAAGCAGCTATTAGCATCTTGTTAGAAGGCTGACATTTCGATTTTCAATCGATTAATAAAAGCGATGCAATGGTGGCTCTCTGGTACTGCAGCATTTCCATTCCCTTGGTTTTATTTAGGTCAAATATTTTAATTTTTGTACCAGGATATATTGTTTTTTGAAAGCAAACTAACACATACATGCAAGAGTGCTGCAGGCTCTGTGGCAACGAGCCTGTAAACTGAGGTTAGATGTGGGTGTGCTGAGGTCAGACCTGCAGGGCTTTGCTTTGCCATTTCATGGAGGACTGACTCGTTTCCACCAGCGTGAAACTTCCCACTGTTGCAGGATATGTCCTTCCACTTCAAAGGCTCGAGCTTCCCCAGTGGCAGCGGGCTGAAGGCAGCTCCTGCCACAGCAGTATTTCTCAGGTTGACCTAAAGGGTCATTTTTTATGCTGTCCTTGCCCAGGTTGACTTTCTGAGCCTTTTCACGTGGTAAGGCTGAGTCCCCAGAAATGGCCCCGTTGGATTTAAATCTGTGCGAGGAGGAGGAAAGCCTTGCCTGCCTGCGTGTCTCTGACAATATTAAATATTGTCTGCAATATTAAAGGACGTCTCAGGGATGGGCTGCAGCAGGAGCTGTGTTCATTCCTGAGTGCTGCATCATCTACGTCCACACCTCCAGTGAGAGAACCGAGATTTATTCTTAAAAGGAAAAACATAAGCACTTTTCCTCTTCTCAGGGAAAACTCTCACTCCCTTTTACTCGCCTGCCAGGAGGAATGGCTTGCTGGGGACTGAGGGAAGCCTCTGCTTGAGACCCACTAAATGCACAAATTCCTCTTCACATTCCTCTTGGTGCATCTCCTTTTAGCACTCGAGGATTTCTTCCCTGGTCACAGAGAAAAGCAGGCGAGAACAGTGTAGGAGCTGGTGGGTGGCAAAGCCCTTGCCAGCGTTTTCTTTTCCTAAGTGATGGTCACGACCTTGGTGGCTTTTCGAATAAGGTTTCAGTGTGTGAGTACCTGCCCAGGGCAGACATAGTTAAGGAGAGCGATGCCTTTGCATTACAGGAGACTGAAAATCATTGGCATTCAGGCTCAAAACAGCCTGTCCTGAAACTGCAAAGGTGGGGAGCAACCCACTGGGGTAGTTCCATAGGTACTGCTCCTCCCCGTAGCATCAGGAGCTGTGTTGGGGAGCAGGGGTGCCGTGTTGTGGGGGAGCAGAAAGGGTGGGAGAAATGACTGTTCTCCCGCACTTATATTTATCTGCTGGTTGATGAACAGGCTCAAAAGGCAGGATATGCCTCAAAGCGCTCTGTTTTTCTCAAACATCTACCTGGGAAGGATGCAAAGCCTAACTCAGCTACTAAAAATATTCAGGCAAACAGAGATTTTCCAAAACAGAGTTCCGGAAATGCTAAATTTGGTGATGATTCGTCAGCAGGGGGGAAAACTGCTTTATTTTTTTTCTTCCTAAGGCAAGCAGGAACAATGTAAATCCCAAATTCATCCTATTCCCTCAGCTGGGCTGCTGTGCTTTGAAGCACCCATCAATAACCCCATAGGCACCGGCTTCCCAAGGAGGCAGACCTGCCCCAAAAACAGGAATTCCTTATCGGGCGGCAGGAAATTCTATTTTTACATGAAGTTCAGATTAAAAATAAAAGGGAAAGATACACACCGGGGGTGTGGGCTAAAATTAAACGTTGAGCTCTCTCCTGATGGCTGGCTCCTGCTGCTTGCCTGATTGAGAAACTGATGGTGAAAGCCAAGAAGGAGCCCATTGTCACTGTCTGCTCTCAGTGGGATTTGTGCTGCTGCGGTGCTTTTCGCCTCGCAGTGATCTTTATGGATGTGGCTTAAATAAACCACCTCAGACCACTGCTGTGGCTGAGACCTATGTCCTGGGCAAGTGGGAAGATGCTCCTTTGTGTCCTCTTCATGTGGCTCTGACATGTTTCTGAGCCAAAGGGTTGAGTTCCTGACTGCCCCAAGAGCTGCCCTGACCTACATCCAGCCCAAGCCTTTCTCTGACCAAAATTTCTGCATCCAGGTGGTCCGACATGATGTACTGATGCATCACGTGGGTTTGTCTTGACTAAGTCACTCCACCGTTGCCAGCTTTGGGTTTGCTCCCCTGCAAGGGATGGATCAGCACATCTGCTCTGGATTGTGAGCATCATCCTACAAAGTTCTTTGGGATTCATAGTAATGAAACAAGCCCTGAGCCACAATCCCTGAATCCCTTCCTTTCCTGCAGTCCAGCACTGAAAAGCGACTGCCAAAACGGTGCCGTGTCTGTGTTTTTATTACCACTGTGACTCGTACAACAGATACAACCAGTTTGTAGCCACGCTTTTGTTCTTTGGCACCTCCAGGCTCTGCCAGCTGAATCATAGAATCCTTTAGGTTGGGAAAGACCCTTAAGATCATCAAGCCCAACTGTAAAACTAACGCTACTAAGTCCACCACTAAACCATGTGCTGAAGTGCTATGTCTGCATGCCTTTTAAATACCTCCAGCTGCTCTTGGGGCTTTCCTCTGAACTACGCCAGCTTTACCAGCTCTGCAGGCAGGGTAGCACTACAGCAAGTCCCACAGAGACTGTCGGTCATGAAGGTGGCCCTGATAGCACCTTGTCAGCAATTCTGTAAGGCAGCTTCTTTCAGACTTGTCTGTAATTGGCTTCACAGAGCTTGGACCTTGGATCAAAAGGCTTTTTGCTTGGCTTGCAAATAAGCAATTAAAACGTATCCAGAGAAGCCAGCCAGTAAAATGAATGCACAAGGTCCACATCTCCTGACTGACCACACTGACATTTTTTATGTGTGTGTATATATATGTACAGGTACAATCTACCTCCTGCCTGGGAAAAGTCCCTTTCAAGTGTAAATGGGAAGCAGGAGGGCTTTTGAGCTCAGGTGGGGCCTCTTAGCACCATAACAGGGCTTCCAGCTGGGTGAGAGATGCCCAAACCTTTTGGAGTGCTACAACCAGCTCCTTGGGGGTTGCAGAGGGCAGCAGGATGTCCACAGTTTCCTTTATCAGTGCATGGCCAGGGATGGGCATTTTAGGGCTCAGAGGAGCACAGTCTGTTCACACTGACACAGCCCAGAAAAGCTGCAAGTCTCCCAGAGGCAACGAGAGTCATAGGTGATAAACTGCATGCGGAAGCTGAATGTTTTGAAGGTCAACAGGAGCAATGGAGCAAATGTGCGGAGCCTGAGGGGTCTCAGTCCTCACTTGGCCTGGGGGTACCACCACCAGCTCTCCCCTACACAAACTTTGCCCAGTCCAGTTGCTTATTTGGAGAGGGAAGAAAGCAAAAGTGTGTGATGACCTTTTTCTGCAGCAGAGCCTTCCTCTGAGCCTTTGGCTGTGAGACATACTGTGAAAGGTTGTTTGCTGGGAAGAAGTGCTTAAGAGTATTTCCATCAGGAGAGGGAAGGCCAAAACAAGCAAAAAGGCAAGCAGGGGCAGCCTGAGTTAGCCAGACCCCTACAAGTGCTCAGCAGAGGTTTGACTTGCTAGGTGAACAGAAGTTTGAGAGCAGAATTTCTTTCACCTGAGCTGGTCTCCTCCTACTTAATGCAATTATAGGTTTGAAAGGCTGGGGAGAGAATGGCAGTGCTGGGTTGCTCCTGGGAGCTGAGTTGTGTGAAGAAACCAGCCTTTGGAGAACAGGTAGGAAAAGTGGGGAAGGGAAGGGGACAGAGGATGAACGGTGAGACAGCATTTGGTGCTAGTTGTGGATGCTCTTGAATGCCTGGGGCTGGGGGGAGCTGCCTGGGTTGTTGCTTCAGCCATAGTGTCATTTTCAGCAGATGGCTTTTTGGTTTTGGGAGATGGTAGGGTTGTAGCATCCATCACTGCTTCTGTTTGTGGCTGTTCTGGTCAGCTGCATGCCCTGAAATTTAACACTGTAGTACCATTTGCTTTGAGTATTTTCTTGTGCACTGAAGTGGATATGTGGGAAGAGCCCCTGTTAGCCTTGTTAGCTGGTGTGGGCAAGAAATCAAATGCTGTTGGGAAACCCTATGTGTGAATGACTGCATGTGGCTTACATGCAGTGACAAATGGATGTCTGAAAGTCCACAAAAATGCAAGTCTGTGATCTTCACTGTGTTGTGTAAGTACTTCTTGCTTCTGTCATTTACTGTAAGGTGAAGTGGTGAAATTTGGCTTAAAGAAGAAGTGATGCAAACAGTGCCTAGTCTGGTCTGGAAAAAGCACTACTCAGAGGGCTGCTCTTCCTCCATAGGATGCAATCTATTTGAACTTCACTCTTTAAAATTATCTTGCTTACGCATAATAGATTTTGATTTGCAAAACATCACCTTGCTGTTTTGCCCCCTTGAAATTGCTGTCCTGTCTGTCCAGACTGCTCCTGTGCCAGAGAAGCTGAGGGGCTCTGCCCTTGCCATGGCCCTTCCCAAGGCCAGGGGCTGTGTACCAGAGGACAAACAGAGTGTTTAAAATTATTTTTACTTCACTTTCTGGACTACACTGAATTTCATGATGACTATTCCTCTTGTAATGTGAGGTGATTTTAGGGGATTAAGTGTTAAAATCCTGTGTGGGTATCTGGTACTCCTGGGGGATATCTCATCTCCATATTTGATGTTGAATTAAGAGTGTGCAATGATTTTTCTTTTATCTCTGAAGAAAAGAGGCTTGTGGAGCTTGTGAAAACAGAGATGCACGTGAATGCCTTTGACTGGGACTGGGGGGGGGTGTGGGCAAATCCTCCACCAAAAGCCCCTTGGGCAGGGTAGCACTTATGGGAAAGGGGCAATGGAGGTGTCCTCCAGTCTCTGACACAGCCTGTTTGGCTCAGGTATGGGACCTATGGTCTATCCCTTTGTGATCAGGAACAGCAGGTCCAGGAGGTGCACTAAAGCATCAGAAAGGAAGGGGCTTCCTATGGAGGCCATCAGGATCCTGGGGCTGCTGTGGCCACGGGGCACTCCATATAGGAGCGCTCACTGGTGCCTTTGGGGTTTCAGATGCAAACCTGTGTCTGAGACACCCCCCCCATGTGAATACAGGGCAGGTCAGCAGTGACCAGACCACAGCTGCCCATCTGGTGGCTCTCCCCAAGTGTGTGTGCATGCCCAGATGTAATGGGGGTCATGCCACCCCCCAGTAAGACGCAAATGCAGAGCTCATTGTCCCTGGAGATTTCAGGATTTTTTTGCCTGTGCTAGAAACTGAGAGTGTTGTCAGAGGCAGTGCAAAATGCAGAACTTGAGAGGAGGGAGCGCAGGGTAGGACCAAAGGTGTGTGCTGAAGCCGATGCATCAACCCTGAGTGGTGATGGACTCAACGTGCTCCTCTCACCTGCTGCCTCAGCTGATGCACTCGGGTTTCTTGGACCTGGTCCCCATTTTGCATTCAGCAAAACAGAATATATTTTGCAACGCAACATGTTTGGGAGAGGGGAAAAAAAATGATATCTGTTGGTCCTTCCTTTTCTGAGGTGTGTGAGAGTCAATTTTTATCAGGGGGGAAAAAAAAAACCAACCCAAAAACCACCGAAAACTCAAAACAGGAAACTCTTATCAGCTTGCCAGGAAGCTCTATTGCTTTGTGGAAGTGTTACCCTACGGTCATTGCTACTTTCAGTAGCTGTTTGTGAGTAATTTATGTCTTTAAGATGGGCGTCAAATATTCCATGCAAGCAGGGGAGAGGCCCTAAAGCTGGAAGGGGTAGTGGTAGGAGCGGAGGGTGGAGGGGAAATACCAAGGAACAGGATTTGTATTATCTTACTACCTATATTTACAATGATAAGATTTTCATTGTCTTCTACAGTAAATTATGATCCTGTTTTTGTTCTGTGTTCAGATCAGGAAACAACAAACTTATGTCTTCAAAAAATGCACAGGCTTAGTTTTCAGTGACTGTTATTCAGCAGGAGTAATCGAGGGACTTGGGATGATGTGTAACTTCTTGGCAGAGGAATTTCTAAATTATTGCCTTATGAAAAATCTGTGTGCTTGTATTCCAAATGTGTGCAAGTGCCTGTGTAAAACTATACGTATAGTTTTATGTATAAATATAATATTAATAGCTTTTATTTATATATATATTAAAAAGCTATTAAAACTTGTCACAGGGGGTTGGCAGGTTCTTTTTCATGCCCCAGCTTTAGTGTGCCCATCTCTGACACAGAGGTCTTGTTCATGTCCAGGCGTGATTTCTTTAAAAATAGCATTCCTCCAAAAGTGTCTTTGGATTTTTTAATTTTTTTTTTAAATGGTATGCAATGTAGCAAAACGTATCTGAAAACTCAGTGTGCATGTGCATGCTTTATGTATGGACATCAGGAGCTTACAATTCAAATCTGCCAGGTACTTGTGTTGAACAGCGCTGGCTCCTTGCCCAGTGTTTCCTTTTATTTTGCTTTTTTGTTCCCTGGTTATAGCTGTTTGAGTGCTTTTGTGGATTGCTGTCACCCCTGCAGTCATCTGACATTACGGCAATCTTTACAACAGAGCTGTTTGGTGTCCCGTGAGTCGTGCTGGGCAGGCATGATGCAAAGAAGGAAGCACAATGCTGCTGCCAGGTTATCGTGTTTGTTGCGTTGACTGCTGACTAAAGCACTTGTTTATCTTTTAATTTGTGCTGGCAAATCTCTTTTGCTTAAAAATAAGAATTGAACTTTTGTCTGGAAAGCTGAGCTTCTGGACCATGAAGGAAAAAGGATTGAGTGTGTAACCCATGACCAGCTCTCTTAAAGGCAGTGTGGCAGCAGGGCCATGCAGAGGAGTCGGGATGATGTCCTGGTTAAGCTCGTCAACTGCCACCAGTGATGCAGAGCACATCCATGGGCTCCAGGGCTCTGGAAATACACCATGGCACGACCAGGCTTTGGGAGTGCAGGGAGGAATGCTTTTTTGGGAACAATGCTTTTCTCAGCTTGGCTGGAGGAGTTCCTGTGAAACCCACACCAGAGAGGTTAAAGATTTCCACCCTTCTACCTCATGGCAGATGAGTGCACTTTGAAACCTGGCTATGTTCATTGGCTTCTGGCCTGATATCCCTCTCTGAAACAGATCTTTAAATACAAAGATCAACCTTTTTTTTCACATCCCAGTTTTTAAGTTCAACACTTCTGGGAAATGGGGTCATTTCATGATGGCTTGAAGTCTTTGGCCCAGCATAGTTGATACACAGAGGTATAACAGAATAACTGCACACCTGTGTGAACCCATTTTTCTCTTTTAATATGGATTTATCTTTCTAATAGGGCATTCGAAGCCATTTGTCTGAAACCCAGTAAACAGTGCCCTTTTTTTCTCCTTGGACTACATTCAGTGTTTGTGCTTGCACTTCATTAGGAAGTAAATAGCTATTTGCTGGGGCTGTAAAAAAAAAAAAAAATCACTCTTCCTCTCCTTGTACCTTATCTCATCTTCCTGGGCAGAAGTCAAGAGCCTCATTCTTTCCCCCTCCCCCTGCCCACTCCCTCTTGGATATACAATTGAATACAAATGATCCAAGGGGTATAATATGCCAGGTATTTTACACACTTATCTCTGGGGAGCTGATAATAGCAGCTGGTCTTTCTTGGAAATGGCTTCTTGGCCCACTCTCTCTTGCTGGAGTCAGCAGTTGCTCACGGGGCTGGGAGGTGCTTGCCCCTCTGGTGAAGGACTTTGGGGCAGGCGATGAGGTTGCATCTGATGCTTCAAGGTGCCTCAAGAATGATTACTGCTATAAGCTCATTGGCAGGTCTGGTGACTTAATTGCAAGCCAGCAGCCAGGATGGTTGGGTTCTTAAAAGGCATTTTCTTGGCTAGAGGGGGAAAATGGGCTGTGAAAGAGGTCTGACCAGCCTGGAGATGGTGGGAAGCCAGGTTTGAGAATCCTCTTGCCCCAGGGGTCTCTAAGTGGCTAAGGTGAGCCCACCAGCCCAGTGTCATCCCACCTTTGACAGCCTTTCCATGTAAATCACAGCTCCGACACTCACATCTGCAGCGAGAAGCTGGATGAGTAAATACCCTTCTGGGGAAAGGGGAAGGGCCGCAGCCAGCGCGTGCCTCTCAGGCTGTGATGGTGGCCCGTGGCTCTTGGCAGGACCGCGCCAGCTTTTGTTCGTAACTGTCCTCCTGAAAGGAAGTGGTGAAAGGCCTTTATTTCTGTGAAACGAAGTGAAATGAATGAGGCGAGCCATCGGAAGCAGATCGTTAGGAATATTTGTGACCTGACTTGATCCCTACAGCACTGGGGTAGAGGCAGCTGGAAAGGGCGACGTGTCCGCGTCCTCATTTGTCATGTTAGCAGTTTATAATCTCATTTCTCTCTCCTGTGAAGGATACATCCATATTTCCTGCTGGGTGGAGAGTAGCTGCTCTGGGCTGGACAGACCCTCCATAGAGGCACGACCTGCTTTCAACACACTCTACTTGCACCAGCCTGCCCTGGCTACATGGACGTGGCACCTTGCCCAACTTCCAGTAGCTTCCCCCCATACCCTGGTACCACCTTGGAACCCCTGGGGCTCCCTTCATGCCTTTGGCAGCTTCCCTTGACAGCAGGTCAGGGAAGCTACCTCTGCTGTGTTGCTTTGGGACCTGACATGGACTGGCTTTCTCCATGGGGCTACAGGACAAGAGCCATCACTATTTTTTATCTCAGAAGGTCTCTGGGGTGTCAGGATAGGCACTTTTCTTTCCCATCTCCCACTGTGCAGTTTGAATAGCGATCTGTAGCTTCCCATAGCCCAAGTGGGAGGGGAAAAAGGACAGATAGTGGCCTTGAGAAGAGGAATTTCTGTGAAAAACAACAAACAAAGCCCATAACTGCTCCTTCCAGGTTCTCACAAGAGATGTGAAACTCTGACCTTGGGTCTTTACTGAAATGCTGCCAAGGCTGAGATGATGCGGTGCTTCTGGAGTTTGACTGAGATGTGTAGACAACGGAGGGGGAGAGAAAAGCTATCAAAGCCTAGACTTTGCCACTTCATAGGCAGGCAGCACGTGATCTCTCCTCTGTACTGTTCTGCCTAAGTGCTGTGCCTGAGGCCTGGCAGAGCCTCCTCCTCAGCATCCCCTCTCCTCACAGATATGGGCAGCATTGCTTGCAAGGCTGGGAAGTACTGCAATTGAATCAGCAGAGCTTAAAATAAAGTACTGCTGCCAAACATCAATGCCTTGTCAGTCTCCATTCCTGTGAAATATTTACTGGAGAAAAGAAACAAATCCACCAGAAAACCCACCGCCATAAAGGCTGTGTGGTTGCACAGACAGCTTTGAGACTATCAGTGGTCCATGGACTATGGTTTGGTTACTATGGGCCTGGATGTTTACAAGGCATTCAACCACTTCTGTTGCATAGCATTGCTATACTTGATGCCTAAAGCTGGCATGGCAAAGTCTATGTGCAGCTCTGTCAAGAACTAATTGCTAGTAATAGCATGTACTCCCTGCCTTGGGCTGCAGCATGTTTGAACCAGAACTTAAAAACTAGGTCCCAGTGTATCACTGGTACTTGACCCATAGTGGCTTTTTGATTAAGGTTCCCTGTGAGACCTGAGGTTGACATCCACTGCTTGCATAACTCTTGTTCTGTAAATGTCTCTGTCTCCTCCTGTGCATGCAGGACATCTCTGGGCAGTAAAACTTGTTTCTCAATTGCTCTTCCAGTTGCTGGATTATCTATTGCCCCTGAGCAGCCTACAAAACTCCAGAGTAGCATTAAATGGCAACCAGTAGATCATCTCCTTTCCTCCTTTCCCCTTTCAAGTCTGCTCATTTTCAGAAGAGTCAGGCCTTGCGTGGCTCAGAAGGAAGAAGTGATTTAGGTGTGCTCTGCTAATGTACGTTGGTGACTGCAGTGGGACCCTGGGAAGCATGCCACCATTGCTTTTTATGATTTAGTTTGCAAGCTGTGGTTTTTTGGCAGAGAGAATGGTCATGGGTCTGCTTTTACCCCTTGGCAGGATGAGTCATCAAAGATGATGCTATTAATTACAGAATTAACCTTCCTTGTGGCAAATGGCCTGTAAGCTCCCTAGTTTGCCAAAGGTTTGCTCCATGCTAGAACTGGATTGATGGGTGGTAGTTAGCTATTATGGATGCATAAGCTGCTTATGACCTTTCTGTGTATACAGAGGAATTAAAACTGACTGGCATGAACGAACTATCTACTGATGGATTGAGTCCTTCCATCCTAATCAGGGAGCAACTCTGCTTTTGAGAATTTAACATACTGTCCAGCTGGGACCCCAGTTATGCAGTTATGGTATAAACAAACACCTGTGCTGTGTGATGTGTAAACTTTAAAGATGTTTGGATGCAGATAATTCCCCCATGTTCTCTTTGTGAATGGCTTAGACATGGTAGGCGCATGGGCAGCAAGCTCTTATTTTGATTCCTTTCCACTGTCTTTAAAAAAAAGAAAAAAATATCTGAAATCCTGCTTTAAAAGCTGTTGGTTGAAGAAGGTACGAGAAGTGGGCAGAGCGATTTCCCTGGGAGCTGTACTTCCTCTGGCCTCTGTGCTGCTGTTGCCTTTTAAGAAGCTTCTATGATTCTCATTGTGCTGAGACATGCATAGGGTGGCAGACTGAGTGGTGGGTAAAAGCTATTTGGAGAGAGGTTTAAGTTGGCGTTTGCTTTCAGTGATCTTCAGAGGTGTAAGGAGAGGAATTCCACACGTACACTCTTCGTTTGTCTGCGCAACGGCATGGGCGAGGAGGACAATATAATCCAAGGTCTATAAATATCTCCCACGTTCATGTCTTCGGAAGACATTAATGGAGCCCTTGCTGACGCTTGTTTACGTGACACGTAACTAGCTGGAGAAGAGCCTGTTTTAAACCCTAGCAACTCACAGAGTGTTTGATGTGCTCCTGACCAGTGAAGGGAGCAGTGGAATGGGTACACTGCAAAGAATGTGTGCCGTACTCGCCAGGGATTTCTCTCCCTTCAGGCAAAGAGAAATTGTTTCGAAGTGTGTTCATCCCAGTTTAAATACCAGCTTTCTTGCTCTATCTGCACTGCCTGAAGGAGTTGGAAAGCTACATGGTGATTGACTTGCCTGCACTAGCCTTGAACTTCTTAGCATGTCAAGTTTCAAAACCGAGTCTTGTTTTCCCCCAGCCTTGTGCAGACTGGGAAGTGGAGGGAAAGACTCATAAGCACAAGGAAGGAAAGGGAAAGACCAGAAAATAATAGATGCAGTATTGTGAAAACTCCATAAAAATAACTTGGATGTTATAGTCAAGCTGTTCCTCTGGAATAACTCAATGCTGTTTTCCATCAGTGTTTCCAAACACCCACCTGTCAAGCTTTGAAGGACTTGAGGACTTCTGAGCCTAGGAAGGGGTTAAATAGTCTATCATGTCGCTTGATTTGCCAGACCCTAAATGTGGAGTCCTTTTCCCACAGCTTGTCCCTCTAATAACAGAAACATTGAGATAAACAACAGCAGAGGAAGCTATCGATGATGCAAGAGGTGTATCACGTTCTGAGGTGAATTCTGGAGAAGCTTGTCCCTGGCTCTTGCTGGGCTTGTAGGAACACTGTCACTCTCTGTAAGGTCAGGTCCCCCGTAACTCTGTGTTCCCCAGCCAAAGGTTGCTGTCATACACACAGAGCATTAAGGCATAAGGAGAGAAAGTTAAAGGAGCAGTTTCCAGACCTAAATCTGAATGTCATTGTTGCATGAAGTTTATATTGGAACTTAAGATGATGGAATAACTGATTCTAACCTTTCTGTTTGATTAAAAATCCCTCTGAACTCCAGCATGCTGGATAAAGTCCAGCTCTCAGAAGTAATTGCCTTTTGCTAAACTGCACACCTCCTGTGAAATCTTATTCAGGGAACTTAGTGTAATTACTATACTTCCCTTCAAATAAATGGTTGTAGAGCGCTGTTGATGCAATCTGCCTGTTATGTTCCACAGCAGAGAGAACTTAATTTTCAAGAAGCCCATATATTAGTCCATATAGCATGCAGGCACAGATATTTCTTCTCTAAATCCTTCCCAGAAAGGAACAGAAAGAGAGAAGAGCAAATGTAGTTCCTACTTGGTGAAAGAGAAAGGAGCTTTTTTGTTCTGATCTTGTGGAAGCTCTTCTGTCTGAGGATGGGTAGAGAGGGGGATGAGAGGATCAGGAAAGCGAGTGATACCAGTATATGTTCATGTGATATAACCCCCCACCCAAAGATATGGGCAAATGAATAGGTTCCTCTGTGTAACTTCCTGGGGAAACCTTGTTCAGTAATTGAGAACTGCTGTGAGAAAAAGGAAGCACTGTTGGACACAGATAATGCCTTTGGGAGTGTGGCTCTGTGAACCTGCAAGGACAGGCACTGGCTGGAGGGCTGCGTGCATAGCCTGAGCTCCTGGTGGGCTGGGGAAATCACATCCCTGCCACAGGTGTGGGACACAGCATGGGTGCCTGGGATTGCCCAAATAGTCATAACTCTGAGGGGGGGGAAGGAGGGGGTGTGGTGTGTGCATCTGCTGTCTGTGTGGGAAGAGGATGGAGAAACAGATGCATCTTTTCATGGCCATACCTGAGAGATTGTATCGTATTTCTGTATAGAGAACGTCAGGGTGCTTGAGGTTTGGTGTATGTGTTTATTTGTGGGTGGCTTATTCATTTCTCTGAAGAGCTTTGCAAGAGTGAAATGTGCTGGATAAACTCACCTGATCATGAAGGCCTATTTGTAAACTGCCTCTCTGGAAACACAGCCTCTCGGGCTGCTGTCCTGCTCCCTCTCTAACAGGGCTGCTTCATCTCCTGCCCTGTTGCTGAACCACAGTGCAACTGTATTAACTGCGTGTGTGTCACTGACATGCTTGTGTTGGTTTTCCCCCTCCAGCACGTGTGGGGAAGTTGCACTGACAGCACAAGTGGTGAAAGAAAATCCCCACACCGCGGTGGTGTTTTGTGCACTGGGCCTGTGCTGGCAGAGCTTTGTGCTGCTGGCCCTTCCGATCGAGTCCTCCTGAAGCCAGAGAGGCTGGCAGGGGGATGTCAACAGCAGGAGCAGAGGCAGGAGGTATGGTGTGTGCTGTGGTGCTGGCATGCCCTGGCCATGGTGTGGTGACTGCGCTACCAGCGACACAGAAAATCTCTTGCCTTTTCCCGTTTAACAAGAAGCCTTTTTTTGAGATGGCTGAAGCAGTGTCACCGTCAATGCAATGAAAACTCATCTTCTACACATTTGGTTTGTGAACTCACACACCCAATCAAGTGCAAAAGGCTTTGTACCCTGAAAGCAATTTGATACCAACTACAATGAATTATTTGCCTACCTGAACACCTTGCTGGTGTACACTGGAGAAGGACTGGTAGCCCTCACCTTCTCCCATCCTCAGTGAGAGAACTATCCATCTTGTTTTCTAAGGAAGTGTTAAATCTCAGCACAACATGATGGGCACAAGCAAGAGCTGTATGAATAACCACCAGAAAATGAGGCCCAAGGAGGTAGGGCTGCTTCAGGGTGCTCTGTTCAGCTTCAGCCTGGAGTCAGATGGATGCAAATTCCACATGGAAACCTGGACTGTGTTAGCATATGTGCATACTGTAATGATGGTTAAACTGGGGGTTACTGGGCAGTTGACTTGGAGCGACAGAGTCTGCTGACTTCTCTCTACACCTGCATTTATTGCTGCTCACACTCCACCCTGATTTCCTTATAGCCATTACAGCTCACACCCTCTTTCAGCGCTATCCTAACTGCTCTCACTGTCTTACTCAGTGCATCTCACTGCCCTGTGCTGGGGAGAACCATCACTGTAATGAACATGTAAAGAAAGGACGATGAAGACAAAAGTAAAATTAGAGGCAGCAAGATTTAAGACTAAAATTTTTGTGTCCCTTCCAATCTTGATAGATCTGTAGCATTCTCATCTGTGTGTGAGTGGCAGGAGGAAACTCTTTCAATGTATTTCTTTTCCTAATGAAGTATTTATTTGGTTGTTACCTCTCCCCTATGTTGAGCAAGATGAATCACAGGTACAATTCCACTTGCTTCAGCAAGTACTGAGGTTGTGGTGAGACTGCCAGGAGAGAAACGAGATGTTGCAGATGTTAACCAGTCATTCAGCAGCGCACACCCAAGTCCAGCAGGGCTGATCTCTACATGCACGTTTGGGAATGTGCTAAGGATGATTTACTCATTTTGTTGAATGCAGAAATAAGCTTTTTGCTTTTCAGCTGCATTTCATTTTGCTATGTAAAGAAATACACAGATCTGGCCTTTCTTTTTTAATAATGTTTTAGGACCAGGGTACAAAAAAGGTTAATGCATTAATTTTTTAAGACAAGTGATAAATGTACTGCGATAAGCACATCCTACATACACAGAATATATTTCTCTATATAATATGAACACAGAGATATAAAATAAGTTATACTTGTCTTGGTTTTTCATCACAGTAGGAGCTCAGCTTATATAAAGTGACAACAGGAATTGGAACAGCACTCTGCTCCAAAGCAACAACATAAACAAGAGTGCCTGTGTGTGTGTGTGTGTTTGGGAAACAAAATAGGAAATCGAGGCATTTCTGCAAAAATCAGGTCTTGAAAACAAAAACTTCATAGAGCATGAAAGGGGGAGGAAAGGTCTCTCGGCTCAGGGTAGAGGTTCTAGAGGGGATCAAGGGTTACTGTGTGGTGAGGAGGAGGGTGGGTGAAGGCTGCCAACATCTCAGCTAGATTTGTGGGGGCACAGGCAGCAGAGCAAGCTCTGCCCACTGCCCCACTGTTCTCTGCTCTTGTGATGGACCATCTATCTGACAGTGCGGGGGTTCTTATCTTTACAGTGGGAATGGGACCTAGTAGCTTTCACTGTTCACGATGAGAGTAAACATATCACTTCACAGGAATGATAAACACCACCATTGTCCAAAGGGAAAACACTACCCACTGGTTGTGAAATGTTGTGAGCCTGGGAGCTGTGTTCCTCCCTTCTAACCCACATCATGTCTGCCTCTAGTGCCCCCTCCTTCTGTTTCCCTTGCGGGGATGGTTCTCTCGGCCATACCTGCAGAACAAATCTCCCCTGGGGACTGAATGGGAGCTAGAGGTGCTTGGGAATGGTTAGTGCCTGTCCCGCAATGAACAATGAGAATTCCAGCTGTCCAGTTCAGAGCTGTTTCAGATTTTATTTATACTTTTTCTTTAAGGACAGGGAAACGGTTGTAAAACTTGCATCTAACAGTGAAACAAGGTTCCTAAAATTCTTAACTTTGGAGTTTAGTATCTAGTATTTTAGTGTGGGCTTATGTTAATTAGGAAGTGCTCTTTATTTTGCCAATAGCTTGAAGACCTTGTGGTTTCCTCTTCACTATCAATATTTCAGTCTCCTGAAGTTTGCGAGACCCATTAAACAGCAGAAGGTGCAGCCAAAGCTCAGGAGTGACACTGGCAGTTAGCAGATTTCTATTTGTGCCTATTCCGCTCTCAGTTTTTCTTTTATTCCCATTTATCAGATTCTCCTAGTCTCAACATCCTTTCTTTACTTTGTATTTTTACAGTCTACACATTAGAAAGCAGGGACATTACACTGGAAGAGTTAATTGCATATTATCATGAAGAAGGATTGGACTTTTTTGTTCTGCTTTAGTTGTTTTTCTTCATACAGTAAAATAGGTATAAATCCAAAGGTGATCTCACATCTAAAGGTATAATTTAAGTAAACATGTTTTTCTAGATCTTTTTTTTTTTTCTTCCCTTTCCCTCTCCCCTGTAAGCTTCCTTTCACTCTGTTATTTTCCTTTTGGATGGAGGGAGGAGATGGGAAGGGAGCTCATTTGGCAGCTCATGACCCTCCAACTTGACTTTAATGAGATGATTCGCCAAGGCAAACTCCTCATCATCCAGCATGCCATCTTTGTCGATGTCAGCCAGTTTCCATATCTTGCCCAGAACTGTGTTGGGCAGTTTAGACCTTACCATCTCCTTCTTTGCATTGGCACCAGTTATTTTACCATCGACAGGCGAGAGCGTGTAGAAGATCTCATCATACATGGGCTTGTCCCTGGCCACCACCCACTCAGCATCATCAATTCCTTCACCAGCGCCTTCGCCATAGCCATGGCCAAATGGACCATGCAAGGTGCCCTCAAAGGCTCCTCCCTTCACCATCTGGGTTGGCCGCTGTGACTCTTCCTGGCGTACAAGCACCATGAGCTGGGCGATGTCATTGGCCAGCATGTCTTCCACAGTCTCCAGCAGCTTACTCTTCAGAGGCTGGAACTTGCTAAAATCCTGGGCTTGCAACTGATCCTTAAATTGGGACAAAATAGCAAGAGGTGAGTGACACAGTGCAGTAACGTTGCAGAGTGGGATGCCTGTCTGCTGTTTTGCTCAAAAACCTGCTATTGTAGAGGAGGAATGGGGAGCTCAGCATTCCCTCTTCTGATAGCCCTGCTCCTCAGGAAGTCATGGGGTCTCCCTGGCTGGCCTTGCTCTTACTTAAATCCTCTAAGGCCTAGAGAAAATGATTTTTCTAAGCTTATGAAGCGTGAGCTGACATAGTACAGAGAGGGGAAGTGGTTTACTCAAAGGCCCAGATGATGACCTATACAAATAAGACTCCTCCTTTCCAAGGCATATACAAGCAATCTCCTTGAAGACCAAGTTGTTCAGGGCAAACTGGTAGTGCAGCTCTTGCTACCTTCTCCAACCAGTGCTCTGCATTCCCTCCCCCTCCACACTCCAGGAAGGAGATGCAACTTTGGCAACAGACTATTTCACTAATCATCATGCAGCGCATCTTTAGATGCCATAAAGATAGTTGCATGTCATAAAGAGGTGAGCATGTCTTTACAGCATGGCTCAGTTCCTGTAATTTTCACAGCTAAGTGAAAGTGCTTTGAGCAGGGCCTGCATATAACTTCTAAAACTGCAAAATGACCTACAGCTTTATCCTTCACCCTCTACTCATTAAATCCACACTGTTCTCTCCTAATGGATTGGTACAGTTATTTTTAAACATTTAAACACACATTTTAACAAGCAGTGAACAGCTTCTTCTATTGGATACACTCCATCGATCTCATTCCCAAGAAGTTATAGAAAATGCAGTTTAAAAAAAAAAAAAAGAGCAGATGCTGTGTTTTCCATAGGGAGCTAGTAATGACTTCAACAGCTAGCAACTCGGAACACGTTTCTGCTTGGACTGAAGCCACACAGCAATGTAGCAGTGTCCAGCATTGTTTGAATATACAATACAAGGCTCTGATCCAAGGTCCTTTGAAGTCTTTGACTTACATGAACACTGGGTCAGGTCTCAGCTCGGCAGAACAGAAAACCTGCTTCTTTGCTTAAAATAGAAAAGGGGCTCTAAGTTTTCACAGCCTCCTTTCTCTCTTTCTAGAAACAGAATGAAGTAGAAGACAACAAAAAATACAGCTCTTGAGGAGAGTGGCATATGTACGCTTTTCAGGGTATAGCTTTCCTTTTAATATAAATTAGCAGTATGCTTTGGCCTGAAAAATCTGTAAATGGAACCTGGAATTGAAAATAAAGAAAAATAGGACAAATAATTTGCTGTGAAGTGCTATTCTGGCAAAGATTTGAGAAACGAAGGCAGTTGTAGCTTCACATGAGCTGTATGTGCAAGAAGCGTTCATGCCCAAATATAGCCTGCACATATTTCAAGGCCCACTTCAACACTGCAACAGACCTTTCCCATGGGCACCAACAATCAATGCCTGCGTGGCTTCTCTTGTATTCCCCATGGTTACTCTAATGCTCTTTCCCTGGATGTTTGGTGCTCTGGCCAAGATGTCACTGCTTACCTGCATCTTTCTCAGGTTAGGGAAGTCTCCTGGTGAGATCTGATGCTCCCGTTCAATTCGGGCATAAATCTCTCCCAAATTGTTAACAAGCTCCTTCTTTTTATTGTCTTTCCCAAACACTGAGGGCATTTCCTTCTTCAGGGAACTGATGATGTAGGCATGGACCTGAAGGGCATTAAATGATATGGAATGAAAAAGACAAGTGTTAAAAAGCACATCAGAAGATACCCAGCAGAAGGTATCTGTGCCTCAGACTCAACCCCATCTTGTCCCATTCTGAAGAGCAAGCTCAGCTCCTCAGCTTGCCTGTACCTACTGATTATTGCTCCAGAGCTAAGTGCTGCTCAGCTGTGTGCTCTGGTTGTGCTGAGACAAGGTAAAGACAGTGTATGAGTCCTGAGCATACAGAAAGTAACATTCATACGCCCTTCCTGGAGGGAGTGGTGGTGGTTTTTTTTTCCTTCCACTGGGTATGGCCTTCCAGGGAATAGTCCCTTCCCAGTCCAAACCAAACAGAGGTTTTGGAGCTCTCTAGACTTTGTATATTTTTTTAGTACGAAACCTAGTCCTTAACTTATGTGACATTCTGACTTCTTTTTCTTTGTTTGCTTGAATGGTTATCAAGCGTTTTCTCTTGGAATGAAGACCCTTTCACAGAAAGCCTTATAGGGATCTTTTGATCTCTTTTCTCAATTGATTATGGGGTTCCTCCCTGTATTCTGAGGGTCTTCATTCAGCTCATTTCAAATATTCAGAGATACGGTAGGCTAATTTGCCATTCTTGTGAGTCTCCACCTCCTGCGCATCCATCTAAGCCAGGTATCTCTCTTGGCTAAGAAAGTTTAAGGCAAAAGATGTTCCCTTGGTGTGTGATTCTGACATACTGAATTGGTCCTAATTCTCAAGTTGCTACCACAGAGCAACTGCTTTCCAGATCCCTTCAAGTGCTGCATGCTTTGATCTGTGGCTAGCTTCCTCACTCTGGCCTATTGTGACTGATCCACCAAACAAAGGAGGTGCTTTCTTCCTTGAAGTGCATAGGACTAATGTGCTGGGCCCAAGTGAAATGGGATGGAAAAAGAGCAGGGTCCACCAGCTCTGCAAGTCAAACTGGCCCAAACCACTTCCCCATAGCCTGCATACTGCAGACAGCCCAAATGGAATGCTTGGGTTCTTCCATGCCAACACCCACCTTGGCCAGCCGTGCTCGCTTGATGAGATCATTCAGCTTCCTCAGGGCTGCATTGCGGGGCAGGCTCTGGATATCCCTGAACAGGTCCTGCTCCTCTGCCTCAAACAACTTGCGGTTGTCCGGGATGAGCAACGGATGGGACCAGAAGGAGCCAATGTAGACCCTGATGACCTCAGGAGTGTTCACTATCTTTCCCAGGGACCACATGAGGGCACCGTACACCCGCATCAGCTGTTGAGTCTCTATCTGGTCAGCCTTGTTGAGAACAACTCTCATCTTGTCCTCATGGTTCTTCAGGGCCTTGATGACCTCAGAGAATTCATCAGAGATGTCCAGCTTGTGCGCATCGAAAAGGAGAATGATGCGGTCAACCCGCTCTGCAAACCACTCCAGGACAGCAGCGAAGTCATAACCTGCAAGGGGTGGAGGAAAAGCAGAGATGTACATGCATGGCAGTAGAGAAGCCTGCTTTTGCTGTACCTGAACTGTGCCATCTGAGGATATGCTTGCAAAGAGGAGGCTTGCCCAGTAGATCAGGTAGCTTGATAAAGGAAACATGAAACATCATTCTCTGTCCCAAAGAACGTGGAGATGAGGGACTGTCCTTCCCATTGCAACACCCAAGACATCCACAGTTAAGGATAGCTCTCATCTTCTCCACATTAAGAGATCATCCAAAAAGTCTTGAACTTGTGCTACGGATGCTTCATTCAAAAGCATATCATAGGGAAACTGCTATATTCAAACAGCTACTGCAGAAGTCTAGCATGTGGCAACAAGAGAGGTCTAGTTTCTGAATTACTGGCCATCAGCATAGCTTACAAAGGCTGCAGAAAGCTGGATAATTGCAGTACTTACACCCAGACTGGTTTGAAATGCATCTCTCTACTGCTTAATAATGCTCAGGTCTCGTCTAGTTGTGTGAAAATAACTTTGTCCCATACGATTAAAAATGCAGGATGCAAATAACCTGCCTTGCCTGAATAATCATCCTGTCATACTTGCTGCATGTGCACAAAGCAAAATGATTTGTGTTTACTTTGCTAAGTACTCGACGCTTAGCAGACAGCACTGCTGTGAACACCAGGGGTGGACTCAAGCTACAAACAGTGGGTCCAAATTTCACATGCCTCAGAACTAAGGATAATGGATGCACAGCCTTAGCCTTGCGTCCCACCTCTAGGCACTTCCAGGCATGAAAAATAGCGTGTGTGGAGACATTTTTAAAACAGCAGCAATGACAGCAACAAAGTGACCTTCTTTCCTAGCTCTGTGGTGCTTTTTCACCTTCTTTAAAGCCTCACTGAGAGACTGGTGCTGTCAGACTCTCTGCTCTGTCAGGCTCTCCTATGCTGTGCAACATTTGGGGTTATCTGTGTTGCCAGAGTGCTGCACTTTGCTACGAGAGATTAGGACAGAGCATATGCTAATTGCACTCAAAGCCTTTAACATACTATTTTAATCTTGGCTTTCATGAATAAATGCATGACTATTAGTTCAGTGATTCCCCTCTCCCCACTCTTTTTTTTTTTTTTTTCCTTTCTGTCCTCCCCAAAATGTAGAGAGTAACCAGTGCATCCTAGTTTTTAGATAAAACTACAGAAGGGACGACTGCTGAGCTTTGATCTTGATTATTTTTTTTTTTTTTGTCACTGGCCTTTTCTCCCTTGTGACTAAGCAAACTGGAGTAAAATCCTGGCTCTCAAGGCAGGAATAAAGCACTGTGTGTACCTTCTCTTCAGCTGGATACACTGATATTAACTGTTTGCCACTGAGAGCTTTTATAAAACTGCAAAATGTTATTACTGGGCAGTGTTTTGCTTTGGTCAATTATAGTTTGCTCCTTAAAAGAAAAGGGGGGGGGGGGGTGGAAGGGAAGAAGTGCTCCTGAATATGGATGGCTTGCCCT